>OU426981.1:81410786-82048286 GCA_911387785.2 Aelia acuminata
TGTATCTACCCAGTTTTGCGGTTGATGTCAAACCTACATAGCGTACCAATAAGTCCATCCACCGCATAACATGAAATGTGTTAGATTTTGGTTTACATAGACAATAATCGTTTTATACATACATACATAAAAATATATATAAACACATCCATTTTTTTTCTTAACTTCTTTTAAGAGTAATTATTATCAGGCTCTCTTCAGTGAACAAGTGTAATTTATTGTAGATTGAAGTTTACTTAGCGCCCAATCTGCTGATTTTCATCCTTGTAAGTTATTTTTTTTAATAAGGGCAGTTATCTGTTGAAACTAAGGAAGGGTTCTCTTAGAGTTGCCATAGAGGATTGTTTTCTAAAGCAGCTTGGTTTCTAAGCGGCGCACAGTGGAGTATTTACCATCAAATCATGGCCAAAAGTCCAACAAAAAAATTGTACTTTAGAACATCCCAATACATATTTCCTGGTAGCTTAGGAGTGTTTGCATCGAGATATATTTATTTCGTTCATTGTTATCCACTTCCTGCTCGAAGGAAAAATTCTGAATCCAGAGTTGAAGACGCTTATGTACACAGTTGCTTTTTCCCGAGTTCTAAGATGTTTAAAGATGGTGTGATTTCTGAGGAATCCATTTAACAAGTGATCTAAAGTTTTTCTAAACAGTTTCGAAAGGTATGTAATAAAGGTATTACTCGGTGATAAGTAGTTTTTAGCAAGTTTTAATACCATAGCGGTTAACTTATAGTTTTTTTTATTACGATGTTTAAACGAAAAAAATAGAATTTTTTAAAAGAATAAAATAGATTATGTTGTATTGTCGGGCTTTGTCGGGCAGATATTTTTGCATTAATGTAAAGTTGAATCCTTCTACTTGCCAAACCGCAAAAAAAAAAATCACTCCACTGTGCGGCGTAAGCATGATGACGAAAGGGTATACTCCTGTATACTACAAAGGGAACGTATTTACATGTTCCAGGAGTTTGACACAGCTCTTAACCTCCATGTCCTGTAGTTCGCTGCCATAGCCAGTCGCTTGGGAAGGCCCTGGTAGCCGTTGGAAATGAACTGACGGTGTGGAAGTATTCCCTCTCAGGATGATTCTTTCGGAGATTTCATCCACCGCCGATTCCATTCATCTATTGTATCTTTACGAATTATCCTTTTTCAATTCCTGGGTTACTCATCGATTCTTACCAGATTGATTACATCTCTTTCTATATATATATATATATATATATATATATATATATATATATGTATTGATGCTAGTCGCTTCCGTATTGAAATAATTGGCTTCTTGTTATTTAATTATAAATTATTTTATTATTGTGGGAATTCAAAGCTTATAAGAAAATCCTACTTCTATTTTATATTCCTATATCCCAAAGAAGAGTTCTTCAACACGCTCCAATAATCTAGATTTCCGCTGATTTGTGTGGAGACCGAAGAGGTAGAATTCTCAAATATTCCTAGGATAGGATTTCGTGCTTTACCTTCATGCTTTCCGTTGGTTTCTTAAGCTTCGCTGAAGTGAAAAGAAAAAAAACAAAACATTTTAATGAAAACAAAAATGCGAATAATCAATTACAATAAGAATTGTTTTTAACATAGGTTAATTTTAAGATTAATGCAGCAGCATAAAAAAATGGCGATATTTAATATCATCTCTGTCTCTCTCTTTTTTAATCAAAAGAGGCGTCATATCATAGATTGGTTTATTGTATTGGTGATCACTGTATAAATATTAGTAGTTGTGTTTACTTTCTTAATCATCTCAGCTTTTGACCAAAATAACATTTAAAACAGTATAAGTTTCAGCCATTCGTCTAAAGTTTGACATCAGAGTCCCAAGGATGTTTAACTAATACTCTGATAAGTATAATTTATGTGGGAAAAGACGGAATTGAGTTCCTATTTTATAAGACAAGCCAGTATATATATGGTGTTTTTAACAGGGAAATTTTCAATATATAAAAAACATTTCGTAAAAAAAATTAAACCGACTTCGAAAACTAGGAACCAGTAAAAATATATGCACTGAAAAGTATGAAATAATTACCTTCTGATTTTTATGAATACGCAGCAAAATTGAAAATCGTATGAAAAGCGGAAAATTGCATTAAAACGGATAATTTTATTTTAATTAGTACGAATACATACTAACTGTTAATAAAAATTATTAAATTAAAATATTAAATACCATGTTCAATACTTAACAATCTTTTCGGAGGCGGCGCAAAATAGAAAATCTATGGAGAATTTTAAGATATTCCTAATTTTTAGTGTTAACAATTTTTATATTTTGCGCCCCCTCCGAAATGATTTTTAAGTATTGAAAATGGTATTTGATATTTTAATTTAATAATTTTTATTAACAGTTAGTATGTATTCATACTAATCAAAATAAAATTTACCGTTTTAATGCATTTTTCCGCTTTTCATACGATTTTCAATTTTGCTGCGTATTCATAAAAATTAGAAGGTAATTATTTCATACTTTTCAGTGCATATATTTTTACTGGTTCCTAGTTTTCGAAGTCGGTTTAATTTTTTTTATAAAATGTTTTTTATTTCATACTTTTTAGTGGCGGAAGATAATTTCTAATATGAGGGGGAAGGAAGCAATGCGTTGATTTCTAAAACAAATTCGGTATGCTTTTTTTATACAGATTTTAAGTGCTTTTTGAACTGATTTCGGGTTTTCGAAGTCGTTTTTTTTTTTTTTTTTTATTTATTTATTTATTTAATTTTTTTATTTGGTACCCCTCTTTAGATACTACAAGTGAGTTTGGTTCATTAGTTGGTTGTTCTATCCATGGTGGGAAGGACGAGATCTATTCCGTGGGTCCCACGCGAAATAAAAGTCAGCCCACCCAGGTAGCGCCTACCACGTTCGTCTATCCCGGGTCTTTATATTATAATTATATCAATTTTAATCAACTTTGTATTATAATAGTCACATTATCAATTTTATGAATATGCATAGAAAATTGAAAATCGTTTGCGGTAGGTGCAGTACACACCTTTCAACACCCTATCTACTTTGATTTTTTGTAAAGACCAATGTTCCATCGGGAAGATAACTTTTTTTCCACAATGACAATCTTCTTCCTTTGCGGAATATTGTCTGCAGTACTTGTTTATTAAATACATACATCTGTGTTCCGAGAGGAGGTGTTCAGTTTTGCTCGGGTGTAACATGAATCCGGCAACTTCAAGATGTCGTAGGTACGCCACTGAACAGTTGGGATTTTGGCCGTTTTTCGACCAGTTTTATTGTTAATATAATACACAACATATATGTTTGTTATTTCGGTATCTGAGAATATGACTGCCTCGAAATGGAAACAATTCTAGACAAATGACTATCTTTAAGATTTTCGTCTCTAGACTCTCTTATCTAATGCTAACCTAGGGACGTTATCGTAACTTAAAGAAAAAAAATTAGACAATTCACCGTCATAGATGGAATTGGAGATGCAAGAAAATAATATTAAAATTTTTAGCGGGACGTATTTATTTCATGACTGGAATAATAATAAGTCCATATTATGGTCATATCCAGAATATTTTTCTTAATTTTCAAACCAAACTTAAGCTGAGTTAATAGTTATTTGTTATCTCAAAATCAATAATTTGGCACTTACAGCAATTTTCATCTAAACACCTCAATAGTTGCAGAAACAGAATTAAAAATCGATAATAGTAATCTGGATAACATAACAAAGGTGCCACTCCAGAGTGAAGAATCCGCACAAGATTGTATATTAATATCCGACAGTGATCGAGTAAATCCGGAAGCTGACACAGGTGCCTGAATCCTTTGTTAAGGCCCGTAAATCAACTGAAAAAGAGCTTTTCCAGGAAGTATTGAATTCCTTTTTAATGTGCATAGCGAGTGGAAGTCGGAAATCAAAATCTAATTTAAAACAATAATGGCTACGATTTTACGAATCTCTTTTAAAAAGGGTTATTAATGCTCGGCCTTTCTTTAAATTCTATGAATTTTGTGGTTTTATGATTATGCTGTCCATCCGTCGTTTAGACATTCATTTAGAAATTTTTACTGTTATCGGTGTCTTATGTAATTTAATCTTCTTAAATACATAAAAAAAATCTTTTAAGCAACCCAAAAAAATGTTCTTGAGTTTTATTTCTTGGCAAAATTTTCCAGGAACAGGGTCGAAACAACAATAACTCTGCCGGAACCATAAAGAAGTATTTCCCAACCGATTCATCGACCATTAAAACATTATTGAGCATTGCATGAAATTAAACAATAAAATTTAGAATAAAAAAAAGCGGGGATAGTACATGATCAGTTTGTTATTTATCAACGTGTTTTAATAGTTTGTTGGAGCATACCTTATGATATATATGCCATATGTTTTTCAAATAAGTAAATATTTTGAGCGATAATTAAATAATTATTTTCATGTTTTTTCCCAATAACTTCTTTAATAAATTAAGAACCTAAAAAAGATTTTAATGGGACCAAATTGGGAAAATACTCTACAAGATGCAAAAGGTTTCGTTCCAATTGGTCCACCCATCTCGGAGTAATCGGTGGCCATACATAGAAAAAAAAAAAAAAAAGGCACATACGTATCGAATTGAGTAACCTTCTCTTTCGAAGTCGGTTAAAAACATTATAAATTTTGAATCAAATGCAGCACTGAGGATGGCCGTACGTTTGTTGTGTTGAAATAAATATATTTTTGTTTAAACTAAATACTGGTTGCACTTTAATTCTCAGATTAATTCAACTAAAGTCTCAAGAATAATAAATTGTTAAAATATTAGTAATGTTTTAAGAGATCCGTTTGATATTTGAAAACAGTGTATATGCTCAAATAGAAATCTATGCAGTACCAGTCAAAAGTTTAGACTCACTTTTATTTAATTCACAACCTTCAAGTTTAATAAGATAATTCTAACTCAAGAGGTTGAATATGGTGGATATATTCCACCATCATTAACTCAAGAGGTAACATGTCAAACATTATGTTATTAAGTTTAGAATAAAATTCTGAATAGGGGTCACCTGTGGTGTAGTGTTTAGCATAGTAGCCTACAATAATAAAAGTCGCGGGTTCGCGTCCCGGGGTGGCCCTAGGATTTTTTAATGGGATTAAAAAATCCTTGGCTATGCCGTCCCTCGGATAGAACGTAAAATGGAGGTCCCGGGCCTGTACGATGTCAGGTACTCGTTAAAGATCCCTATCTTAATTATACCTGGATAGGCAATATTTAGGAATCCCACTGTAGCATCGTCCGATTAGCCTTAGTAGGATAAAGGGACGTTAAAGAAATAAACAAACAAATTATAAATAAATTAAAAATAAAATTTTAGTTTTTATGTTGTTAAATAAATAAAATGTTGTTATTTATTTATTTTAAATAACTAAGGGTGAGTCTAAACTTTTGACTGGTACTGTATATGAAAATCATAACTAATCGTCATTAAATGTTAAAGATATACTAATTATTTAAAGAATATTACAGTATCAAAGGAAGTTTAGCTATTTATATATTGAAACATATCATTTACTCAGTTCCTTCGGTATCTTTTCAAAATCAATGCTCGGATCTGACTAAAGGATAGAGATCCGTGTAATGGAGGTATTCCGGATTTGGGAATGATGAAGAGGGTATATAGGAAGAATATATAAAGTCCAGCGATGAAGGGATGAAGGGCAATAACGTGATGCTGAGCCGGGGATGAGGCTCATTTCAAATCCTCCTCCTCGCGCTCCTTAATACCAACCTCCCGCTCCTTCCGTATTACCGTCGCTCTCTTTTATCCTTTTCTGGGATAAATTGTTCAATGTGCTACCGTTTCGTTGTTTAATTATTACCGAGCAAATAATAATAATACAAAATGAATTCTTGATTTTTGTCAAAACTTTTTTCAGAGTTATCTGGGGTAAGAACTTCATCTGAAGATAGTTAGGGATTTTAAAAAAAGTACACTTCAAGCAAGTTTCATCTAAATTGGTATTGCTGTTAGAAAAAAGAGGGGATTCTGGCAATCCATTGTCGTAGAAACAAATCATTAAAAAATCTGGTTCGGTGCGGGGATCACACAACTTGCATTTACCAACCTTTATTCTTTGATTGCAAGTGAAGTGCTACCGGATAGGGAACACTAAAATTTCTTTTTCAATGAAAAATAACAGTTCCTTTTTCATTTTAAAGAGAAATTAAAAAGATTGTTTAAAGTTTTATCTGTTCGTAATTCTTCATGTTTTAAGACAGTTGCGATTGGTACCATAGAAACCAATAGTTTCTGTTAAATAATCCGAAAGTAGAAATTATTATTTTCTTGATACTCCAATATTTCGTTTCCGCGACTTTCAACTAATAAACTGAATATTATGATTTCCTCTTCCAAGCATTCCAACCATATATTATACATCTATATTACTACCTATATAACCGTTGAAGTTGAATTTTTTTTGGGGGGAAATCATATATTTTTTCTCTTATACGAGCATTTGATTATGAAATCCTGTTTACTTACTTTTAGCTATTTAACCCCATCACATTAAAACTTACTTCGAATTAAAGAATGGTTCATAAGGATTAAACGTGATATATTTAATCGAAATCTTTAGGGCCGCTTTTGAGAAATCGTAAAGATAAAATAGATGCTGGAATATTTTGCAGCATATTATATTATGCATATTTTACTGGAATAATTGGTTGGTAAAAAAAAGGATAGATTTAAAAATAAATTCAATCTAAAATAAAGCTTATATAAAAATGATATAAGAAAGCTTCCTTATGAAATTACATTAAATACACAAATTTTTTCCTGACATATTTCCCATCTTTTTATAATATTGTAACGATGAACAAAAACTATAAAAACATATGGTTTAGAATTATTTGAACGAACCGACAGTTGGAACAAACTGTCATAACAAATGTTTGTGAATACGATGTTCGAGTACCATCTACGCCGGCCCAGGAAGTTCTAGTCTCTTCTCCTTACGACTATATATAAAGAACGATGGACTGGAGAGTTATTCTTGTTCTGAAGCTCAAGCCATATGATTATTTGTGTGTTACAAAGTGATAATATTTGTAACCTCTCTAATGATTTGTGTTCTCACAATGTGTGTGGCGTTGAGAATTATTTTTCTTTGAATAAAAATTGTTCAGCCCCCGCAAGTGTTACAATAATCATTCGTATATTGTAACTAATTTAAACATTTCGAATGGTTCTCCAATATTTATATATGTATAAACCAAGAATTTATACTCTCGTACTCACGCAAGAATTTATGCTCGCTCATTAGAACGAATAAACAAAAAGATGGTTCGGCTTAGGGGTTCTTCTGGTTTGGACGTCTTCCCTTTTTAGAGGCCATTCTTCCGTTTTTTCTCCAGTCTCCTCTCCACTAATCTTTTAGGCCACCTTTATTCCCCCTTCCTTATTGCGTGTCCGAACCACTTCAGCCTCTGTCTTTTAATTTCTTTTATTTAGTCTAGCTCATAATTCACTTGTTATTCAAATTATTTATTGATTCTGATTGAAGCAGGTAAAAAGTAAAGGATAAAAGTGGCTGACAAAAATATATATCTATTCGCACATGTAAGGATTTTAGTACCATAGATGCACTATGTAGCGCAATTTTGAATTTCATGTAATTTTAAATAAATAAATTCCAATCATTATGTACTTATAATTTATATTTAAAACACTACAAATTGTTCAAAGTATTATTAATATTGCCTCGTTATGATGTGAATCTTATTCAATGCAGCCTTAGCTTATTATCTATCTTCAATGTATCGATGAGCGGGTTGTTTGTTGATTCTCTCATTTTATTCCAGTCATATCGGCCGGTCCAAGACTTGATATGACCATCTGCGCTGCTGTCGATAACGGAACAATGGCCTGCAGAAATTCCACAAAATCTCAATTGAGAGATTAAATTTTATCTGCGTCGTAAAAAGAAAGTGCTTATAGAATGCAGCAGTTGTTTCCGCTTCGCTGCTATCTCTAGGCTCCCCCCATTATTGCCTGATAAAATACGGATTTCAAAAAAATGGATTAGGTCCTATTGTTAGCTTTTTTTCAGAAAAAAAAAACATTTGTTGCAGTTAGTGTGAAAAAAAAAATAACCTAGTGAGAAATAAAATGTTTAGTAATATTGCAATCCGTTGGTTAATAATACTAGGTTTTTTCACTACTAATGACGGGTGCTCCTTCTCACGCACTATGGAGAAAATTTAGAATCGATAGGGGTTATGCTGTTTAAAAAGTTTATGTATGACGAATGTCTAGTCTCCTTCATAAAAAAAATATGGGTAAATAAATTAACCTCACAGTAACGATTGTCCAAAAAATGCAATAATTTTTTAAGGATTTTTTATTTTACCAGGTCTACTATATCTTCTTTATTGGAGCTTTAAAATATATTTTTTTGGACAAATCCATATATATGCGGTGGTAACATACGACGAGCATCTACAAAAACGAATTAAAAACTTTTTAAAAAGACAGTTCTGTTTTATTCCTGTCTTTCTTTTTATTTTTTAATAATTTCAATATTGAGTAGAGTTTTAATTTTTAATGAACAGAAAATACCATACGTTTATGCTTTAAGGTTTTTTGTTTATTGATTATGCTGAAAACACGACAAACATAAATGTAAAAATAAAACGCTTTTGCTGGGTCTTCATTTGTCCCTTAAAACACGAAGTTATCAGAACAGTATTGTTGTCATAGTTATTCAAAAATAATATTGATACTTCATAATATTTCGTAGGACTATATTTTGACCGCTCGTGTGCGTGAGTATTATTAGGTTTATGGATGTTGATCAGAGCTAATGAGTGAATAATAGTCCGTTGTAAGTCTCCTTGAAGTACTGTTATATTCATTTTATTAAAAGTCCGTCTTTATCTGGAGGGGACTCTTCGCCTAAAGAAAATTTTAATACCCTTGATACCGCTCTACAGGTAATTAATTGAAGCTTTAGTCGGAACAATTAATTTATTCTAATTTCCCTCCGATTCAACGAATCTATCGCAGACTAAAAAAAGTTACATTTTTCAAATATATTTAATAATTGCTTCAGCCAGAGAAAAGATTTTAACCTTCAAAAAATTAACTAGGTGGCGGGAAAGCCTACTACAGTTACCCTTCTATTTTATGTACGTCTATTTTATGTAGTTTAGTTGTAAAACTTTCTTTATTGCATTTATTGTTTCGTATATTCCACATTTAATACAGAATCGGATGGTACCATAAGAATTGCCATAATAATTTTTCATTATGGGAAAAAAATTCTTAAACATAAAATCATATTTTTTCCAGGAATAAACAAGGCATCGACAAATAAATTAAGCAAAAATCTGTCCCCGATTTACCTAATCAATATATATTGCTGGAAGGAGGATGATATTTTCTACCTAATGGTGAAACGATATTTGTGAAGTTTTAAATTATAAATGTTTTATTTTGATTTGAATATAATACAGTAAAATTAAATTTAAAAGTTGTCCATATTCCTTCATATCGCCAAAATACAATAGTCATTGTCATGGGCAAATAATCGGCCACGACAATGAGGCGGGGAAATGTCCACGACAATGAAGAAATGACATTTACAAATTTTTCTTTTAAAAAATATGTGATATATGAAAGAACGAATGCCATAATTTATTAGAACAAGCTAGGGGGGAAAAGAAAAATATGTTTAAGCCGTAAATTCATACAGAACAGCGAAAAACTCGGGCCACGTCAATGGTAATTAAGATAATAAACATAAACCATTTTCGATGATAGGCATGAGCCGAAATAGTGCAGAAGGTAATAAAGGGAGGTGAAATCTTACTCGGCAGTATTGACATTATTGAAATTCTCTCTTTGGATCACTTCATTCCCATTGCTGTTGTGGTTGGTGTACGATTCGATAATTCATCCGTCCACGCTAATGGCGTCATATCCCAGTTACAATCTTAACAATTTTTTATTGGTTTATCATTTACTCCTGATCATTTACAAATGATTGAACATTATTTTATTTTCCTTCTTCTTCCGTTATTAACAACAGCGTAATAATTTTTTGTCAAATAAATAAGTAATATAAACCAAAATATGTATTATGCAAGAAAAATCGTTACCAGCGACAACCCACGACAACGACAAGTAAGATAAAAATCTATCAGTTTTGATCAGAAGAACATAGAAATATGTTATAATTTTCATTTCATTAATCAGATATCGTCTCACAGAAAATTTTTACATCTAAAAAAAAGAGGCCACAATGGCGGATTTGTCTTTGAATATGTAGTGACAAGAAGTTGCCCATAGTTTAAGAATAACCCATATATTTTTCTTGGAAGATATCTCTCTCGTATACTCAGCAGCCTTTCTTAATGCTTGGTTAGGGCAACGCAACACTTATTAGATTGCCGCTGGACGGATGACGGTCTTATCTAACATCATTTTGAGGTTTCGGGACATTTACTGGTTTTGAAAAAAAAAAAAAATTAAGTGTCCAATCCTAATTTCCACTCACATTCTTGCTTCGCTCTGTCCTTCCATTTTTTTAATCTTCAGTTACAATTGTGTCGTGATAATTAAATTATTTATCCCGACTTAAATTAAATTATTTATCCTTGCCCTTTTTTTGGTAGCTTTGAAAATCTTTTCAAGAAACATGTTAAAAAACACTGGCGAGAAGAGGTACCCCTGTTTAATTATTTTCTAATGGCGAAGTAAGGAAGGACATTTAACTCAGAACCATTAATAGATCTAGGCCGTCTTGCAATCCATCCTTACCAGCCTAATAAGTTTTGTGGGACAATATATTTTTTTTGTAACGTTGAATAATGGTAACATTACTAAACTGAAATGAGTGAAGAAAGTGAAACATTTTGCAATAGAGTGAAGAAAGTGATTACTTTCTTCACAAGTGAAGAAAGTGAATTGCCTTCTTAATTAGTAATAAGTATAAATTAAAAAATAATTTGAAGTTGGAAATTAAATGCTTTTAAATGTTTCTTAACATTGTAAGAATTTATTTTAACAAAATAAATTGAAATGTGAATGAATTATTGGTGGAAATAATCAATATATTTTAAAATTTAAATATAATAATAATTACCTTCCTTGTTTATAACCTGCACTTGTTTATAACTGCACTACTTCACAATCATTTTAATTTAAACAGACATCTTTGATATTACTAAAAAACTTCAAAAAACACTGTTTGATTAAATATTATTATTATTATATTATTTTTTATTTAATTAAACATTTTCAATTTATTGTTATAACATTTTATAACCTTTCACAACCATGCTTATAACCTACCAACAACATACCATAATCTTCACAACATCCTAATTTTGTTAGTATTCTGGTTAGATCTGATCATGTATTACACGATTACAGAAAAAATTTAATATTTCACTCGTGAAAAAAGTAGAATTTACGAGTACATTTACAGGTACTCGTGAAATTACCACACTCGCTTCGCTCGTGTGGGTAAACGTTTCACTCGAGTTGTAAAATGATCTACTTTCGTCACTTGTATAATAAATAACTATTTTCATACATCTCAGATCTTAGTGTATTGTCGTATTCCTGTTTTTAGTATTTAAAGAGATAGCGATGACCTATATTCCGTTTTTTTAATTTCTCTAGCATTTTCTTGATGATGAATACGTTGTCAATATCTGATTCCCTAGGGCGGAACTAATACTGATATTCACCCAAGAGTTCTCCTGCTGTTATCAATAATCACTGCAATAACTGTATCGATAATATTTATGCGGTAATATATAATACAAATAATCTTTATCAAAAAAATTATTCTAATTACTAGTAATTAGAATAGTTTTTGTTAGTATTGTAGTATTGTTAGTATTGTAGTATTTCTCTGGAGGTATGATGTTTACCTTTTCATGTTCATTTTTTTTATTGAATTAAATTTTCCACAATGGATTTCAATAACATTATAAATACTTCCCATTGCTTATCTACCTAAATTATAATGTGAAAAAACATTCGTAGAGTTGTCTTTTAAGTAAAGACAAAACAAATTCAACAAAATATTTATCATGGTATTTAATTCCATTGTGTTACCTAATTAATTGAGAAAATAGGCATGTTAATTTATATATTATTATTTGCTTATTTTATGGATCTTGTAATTGCAATAATTTTAATTTGGGGTCTTATGCAATATTATTGACTGATTACTCTATCTAATTTTATTTATTTATACAATAATTTCGCCATTTAAATTATTTATTTATTAATAAAGCAATTTTGCCCTTGCTGGGAATCCCTACATACCCTTAAATTTTACATAATGTACAGTTTGACTATTAACATGAAAAAAAAAAAAAGAAAACTTAAATGATACACAATACTGAACATCAGAAAAATTATAAATAACAAATAATAATATGTACTATAATTTTAATCAAAGTAATTTGGGGTTTAATGCAAAAGAATTGACTGGTTTCTAACTAAATAGCTAATTAATTAATTAAATTCTTTAAAAATAGTTAGGTTAAAGCTTTTCTTTAAAAGTTATAATTCATGACCAAAGTGAACTTCAGGGGTTTTTATGGTGCGTTTGTAAATATTCCACTACAATATTTTAAAATATTTTAACTACTTAATATTACTTTTATTTTATCATCTTTTTTATCGCGGATAAAAATATATAAATAAATCAACAAATATACTTAATATACAAATTAGAGAATCACAATATTTGCAGTGTTTCAATTTATATGCCAGTAATAAGCTTAGTATTGGATCAGCGAGATGTTAATGCCTTTTACTGACTGACTGAGTTTGGTGGTCGAATTAGTGTACATAGTGGCTTTAACTAACCAATAAGTGATTTACGGTAGGTAGTGGATTATAGAATGTGGGTTGGCCATGTGGACGAGTCTTCATTAATGTTTTTTTTATATTTCACATCCAATCACTTTTTTTTAAAACAATATTTATGTACTAATGCTTCAAAAAACGAAGGTTGGCTATAAAATAATAATACTTTCTGTAATTATTATAATAATAATAATGTTTACACGTTGATTTGATTTGTATTTTTCGAATAAGCTGATTAGAAAAACTAATAAAAAGAGATGTTGAAAAAAATGTAAAAAGATAAAAGGTCCTTGAAAAGCTGAGACTTCTCACCCAGTTGGAGGAAAAACACTTCTCAATTATTCAGAGAGTTTTCCGAGTACAAGTCGCCCAAGTCTTCTTTCCCTCTCTGCTTTCAGGATACCCAAACACTTCAAGTGACGCACTCTGAATCTATATTTCATTTTCAAGTCTTTTCATTTTTTCCTATTTTTCTTTAGATTTTTTTTATTTATTTATTCTTTATAGGGTGGATAAAATCATATTTTCTTGTTACACCCATTATTCTTTTTTTTCCGCATTTTCTTAAGTTTCTTTGATCTTAAAAAGTGTTAAATCAAATTTTAATTAATCATTTATACTCCGTACATACCATTACAATTGACTCCATCCCCTCTTTCATTTACTCCGACACAAGTCGCACAAGACATAAACAATTGCCTAAAAGAAAAACCCCAGGTTATGACTTAATAACAGCCGAGGCGCTCCAGCAAATGCCTAGAAAAGCTCTAGTGTTCCTTCCGACAATATATAACTGTATACTTAGGACAACTAAATTCCATATTCAATGGAAATATTCATACATCAAAATGATACAAAAAACAGACAAAAGTGCATACAATCCTTCCTCTTATAGACCAATCAGCCTCCTTCCAATTTGCTCAAAACTTTTCGAAAAAATAATTTACAAAAGGCTTATAGATATACTGACTGACCTAAACATAATTTCTGACCATCAATTCGGTTTTCGTACTTCACACTCAACAACACAACAATTACACCGAGTTACAGACTACATTGCTGGAGCACTAGAGTAGAAAAAATATGCTACTGGTGTATTTTTGAATGTCGCCCAAGCATTTGATAAAGTCTGGCACCACGGGCTTCTCTTCAAACTCAAAAACGTACTACCCCTCACATACTATCTCATACTCCAATCTTACCTCTCAGACCGATTTTTCTCTATCCGGCAGGGCTCAGAGATTTCTTCAGTCCGACCCATCTAAGCAGGAGTTCCGCAGGGGTCAATACTCGCTCCCTTACTATACATTATATATACACATGACATTTCTACACACCCCGAAACATTAACTGCAACGTACGCAGACGATACAACAATTTTAACAAAACACCATGACCCTAGACTGGCTTCATTAAACTTACAAAACCACCTAATACATTTGAAAAAATATTTCTCACTTTGGAAAATGAAATTAAACCATGGCAAATCACAACACCATACATTCACACTCCGCCGAGATACATGCCCTCCTGTTTATATCGGCGACCACCAAATTCCTCAAACAGACAACGTACGGTATCTTGGACTAATATTTGACAGAAGGATGACTTGGGGCCCTCATGTCAAGATGAAAAGACAGACTTTAAACAAAGAACTGAAAATACTGTACTCACTATTTTCCAATTCATCAAAATTGAAAATCAGACAGAAGCACAATACAAAAACATGCTTACTGAAACCCATTTGAAGATAAGCCTCACAAATTTATGGATCAGCAAAAAAGACACACTTACAAAAACTGCAAACCTTCCAACCCAACATTTTACGACTAGTAACGAACGAACCTTTGTACGTTAGTAACAAAACGCTAAATACCGACTTAAAAATACCTACTATCGACGAACAAATAAGGACTCTCTATTCTGGCATCCATATCAAATTACATGGACATAACAATAGACTTATTAATGACATGGCCACAACAGACATGCCTTTTATGAGGCGACTAAAAAGGAGTTGGATGAGAGACCTCCTCTCCTGAAGCAAGACCGAGATGATATGCTGCTGGGCACTATCTTCGCTCATGCCTTAAAATGCCAACCTACAGCAATTTTCATCACATTTGCTGATTGTCGCTTATTATTTGCGACAGGTGCAAATAAAAGTATGCAGTGAAAAAAAATTAATCAAATTAAAAAAATAATAAATAATAAATTAATTGTTATAAAATAAATTATAAAACGCTGTTACATTTATCTTTGCCATCCGTCTTCCTTAGTAAAAGCCTTTTTATCCGTGTTTCATGCGATCATTTTCTTTAGTTAAATTCAAGCCGCATAAAATTGTCAAATCGATAAAAAGCCGTTGATCATTTTTGAAACTTTCCTGGAGGAATCGGAGAAAATAATAGTATTGCAACGTTAAATCGTTAAATAAAAACATATGGTTTAGAATATCAGACCTTTTGTTGGAACGAACTGGCGGTTGGAGCGATTGTCTGTACAGTTAGTCTTGATTGTGAAGCTCAAGCCATATGATTACTTGTGTGCTATAAAGTGATTATTTTTGTAACCTGCTCTAATATTTGTGTTGTTATAATTCGTGTGGCATTAAGATTGTTATTTTTCTTTGAATAAATATTTGTTAACCTACAGAGGTGTTACAGTATTAACAAACAATGGCTATTCCCACATTAACTTACTTTTATTTTTTTATACATTTTTAAATACCTTAAATATTGTTTTCCTTATTAAAATTCAAAAGGGGATAGTCGGAAGTTGTAATATTTACGTATTTTCCCTCTCATGGGCATCATAAACGTTTTAATAACTTGGAACGAGGCTAATTAGAATAATTTAAATGATCTTGTTTAACTCTGTTAATTAAAACCCTCGGTGGGGAATTTGCTGTGTCTTGGCGCTTTCTTGTCCTGTAATTAGAAGATAAGTGAAAAAAAAGTTAGGTACACAATTTATTCATTTAAAATTATATATTTTAAAATATTTTTCTTATTGTTATATTTATTGGTACGTAAGTGATTGAGAGTAATCTGAAAATGTCTTTGTGTAATTTAAATAACGTTTTAACTCTTCAAGAACCTGTTTACATAAGTAATTTTAAATATTCAGGATTTTTACAAGTATCATAAAATTTTAACCAGTATATGATGACACATTTAATAAAGATAAAACAATGAACTATTTAATCAGGTAATATTTAGAAAGATTTACGAAACACTGTATAATTTTTGAAATATATCAAAAGTAATTTTAAATATTCATAAATATCCTCAGAATATAAAAGGTTTGATCTGAACGAGAAAAAAAACAAAAACAAAAACGCGTAAAATATGGCAGACTGACAGACAAATATTTAACGACCGAACGATAAACTCAAAAGAGAAATTCAAACATTTAACAGATAAAACGATGACGTGTACATAACTGGCCTCTCGACTGACGATGGAAGATTGTGGAAGTATACCAAGAAGTTGCTAAAACATGGAGAGTTGTCAGCACCCCTTCGAAGAGACGATGGTTCATGGGCCGTGTCGGATGAAGAAAACTCCGAACTCTTCGCTGACCACCTTCCTTCTGTTTTAAATTTCCTCCATTCCATTTACTGATTTGACAAACTCAGAATATGAGTCCCTAGTACTCAACTCAATAGACATACCACTTCAATTCTGGAAACCAAATAAAGATATATATACTTCTTGCAGACCTATCAGCCTAGTTCCGTTATGTCAAAAATATTTGTAAAATTACTATACAAAAGATTATTTGACATATTGGCTGACAAATATGTAATACCCGACCATCAATTCGGATTTCGCAAATCACATTCAACGACCCATCAATTACACAGAGTTACTGACTACATTGCTGGAGCATTAGAACAAAAACAATATGCAACTGGTGTAATTTTGGTCTGGCTCCAGGCTCTTCTCTTTAAACCCAGGAACATACTACCATCTCATTCTTCGATTCTTCCTTTAGGACAGATTTTTCTCCGTTCGGCTGGGATCAGAAATTTCTTCAATTCGTCCAGTCTTATCGGGAGCAGCACAATGTTCAATACTTGAACCTATATGAATATACGTTTCAGATTTATATACATTGGCAACAAAACTTCAAGTCAAAAATATTACGGCTCATTTCAAATGCACCTTGGTACGTGACTAATCCAACCTTACATACTGACTTGTCACCTGCGAACCAGTCGACCAACACAAAAAAGTTTTTCAACAAACTTATCACACTAACCTACCTAAATTACTAACACTAACCTGAATAACTGAATCAAGCAAGGAAGAGGTACTGCTGGGCCTGCCATTCTTCCACATGCCTGACATGTCATTGTATGATTAGAAGAATGACCATCAAATCTGCTGATTGTCGATTTGTTGTTGACAGGTGCAGATATACGAATTGAGTAAAAAAAAAAATATTCCGGAGTTTTACGAATTTCATATAACTATAATTTATAAGCTATCTAGATCTAATAATCTAGACATATGTTGATGTTGAGGTAACAGAAAGCATTGAAGTAAGGTAGAGGATTAGATACTAAATAATAATCAATTTTTGACAATTTTATTTATCTAATTTGATGTAAGTTTTAATGAGTTTCAAAATTTAAACACCATCAACCAAAACCATTTTAAATGTTTAATTTTTTAATCTGACTATTCTTAGAAAGATTTACGAAAAACATAAGGCAAACTGTCGTCGGAACGATTGTTCCTAAACAATTAAAGATAAATGTTTTAATAAATTAAGTTTTGTGTAAGCTATGATTTTTGCTTATGATCCGAAATTACTTACATAGCCACTTTTTAACCGACTTCGAACGAAAGAGGAGGTTACTCTATTCGATATGTATGTGACTTTTTTTTTTGTTTTTTTTTTTTTCTATGTATGTTCACCGATTACTCAGGGATGGATGGACCAATTAGAACGAAACCTTTTGCATCTTGTAGAGTATTTTCCCAAGGTGGTCCCATTGAAACCTTTTTCGGGTTCTTAATTTATTTAAGAAGTTATCGGGAAAAAACATAAAAATAATTATTTAATTATCCCTCAAAATATTTACTCATTGGAAAAACATATGGCATATGTAACATACGGTAAATATATATAGACGGTTGGATACCATAATCATAAGACCACAAAATTCGTGGAATTCCAAGAAAGACTGAGTATTGATAACCGTTTTAATGCAGAATTTAAGACTTCTTCAAGTTCCCGGAGGTTCGTTTAAATTTAAAATCGTAGCCACTCGCTATTCACATTAAAAAGGAATACAATAATTCCTGGAAAAGATCATTTTCAGTTGACTTAACAATATACCTCTGTCTTCTTCCGGATACACTCTGTCACTGTTGAATATCTTGTCGGAGATCTTGTGCTCGGTTTTTAATTTCGTTTCTGCAACTATTGAAGCTTTTGTGGATGTTCATCCATCAATAAAAAGTGCAAAATAAAACTTGATATCTCCTTGATAAACAACCTCATTGTATGAAAGTCCCCTAAGCAAAAATTTGGCAGCGATGAAAATGATTGATATCATAAATGCTACGCCACTAGAATTGAAGCAACAGTGTTTAGTAATTTACTTTCTGAATAATATTTTATTGCGAAGGATATAATTCATAGTACTTCGGTAATAAATTTAGTCAAAAATTCATCGAAAGGAATTAGGAACATAATCCTAGCGGGGCAGTCTTTTTGATATCGATCAACTTTATGGCTGCCCCTTTTTTGCTGGGACTCCTATCCAATGATGTTGTTTAATCACTACTTTTCCAGCGATCGATTTAAATAAAGCAATATTAACGGTCCCTACCGGAGTAGTGCTTAATATCGCCATAGTTTTCAGAAGGATATTCAAGCAATCATAATTCCAAATTTACTTTCCAATTTAGGAGTATTATAGGTCATATTACCATCCTCATCGATTCTCCATTAACGATATCCAAAACCGTCCAAAATCTCGACTGTTCAGTGACTTCATCTTTTATGTATTTATTTATATCTAACTCAACACATCTCGGAACACTGATGATGTATGTAAACGACAAGTACTGACGACAATATTTAGCAAAGGAAAAATATTGTCATTGTGGAAAAAGATTTTATCTGTTCCCTTCCCAATGGAACATTGGTCTTTAAAAAAATAAAATCCAATTTATAATCATAAAACGTTGTGTGTTGAAAGTTGTATAATACTCGCACCACTTTCCCACTTTTCTGTGTGTATTCATAAAATTGAAAAGGTGACTGTTTATATAGAGAGAGAAACACTTTATTCATCATAAAAGAGATGCTGCCCAACTACATTGGGTTGCTAATACACAGCATACTATACGTCTATCTGAGATTATCTGTAACATCTTATTGTAATAATATATAATAATAAAAAGGCCCGGGAAAGACGAATGTGGTAGATCGTAAAAAGATTTCGAATTTTTTTTTTATACCAACGTACGGTTTTCTACATTTATTATCTTCTCCAACTAAAAAGTATGAAATAAAAAACATTTTATAAAAAAAAAAAAATAAACCGACTTCGAAACCTAGGAACCAGTAAAACTAAATTCACTGAAAAGTATGAAATAATTACCTTCTCTTCTTTATGAATACACAGCAAAATTGAAAATGGTATATAAAGTGGAAAAATGCAATAAGACAAATAAATTTATTTTGATTTGTAAAATACACACAAATTGTTAATAAAACTTATTAAATTATAATATTAAATACTATGTTCAATACAACACAATCTTTTCGGAGGCGGCGCAAAATAGAAATGACTTGTTACGTCATGACGTCATGAGAAGATTTTCATAATGTCTAGTGTTAAAAATTTTAAATTTTTTAGTATAAATATGACTAAGTTTTATTAACAATTTGTGTGTATTTGTACAAATCAAAATAAAATTATTTGTCTTATTGCATTTTTCCACTTTTTATACCATTTTCAATTTTGCTTTGTATTCATAAAAATGAGAAGGTAATTATTTCATACTTTTCAGTGAATTTAGTTTTACTGGTTCCTAGGTTTCGAAGTCGGTTTAGTTTCTTTTATAAAATGTTTTTTATTAATGGGAAAAATTCAAAAGTTTTGAAATTTCGTTTCTTTTAAAGCAAAGCCGTTTACTTTTTAAATAATGGAAAATAATCTAAATTTTTACCGCCTACTTTCTGGCTAATTAATCATTAGTAACTAATTTTACAATAAAATAAGAGCGGGCGAACACTTCATCAAATATTTTGGAATTCAATATATTTTAATTCAATATTTTTATAAATATTGAATATGTGTTCATAACAGAATATGCATTCATGACATATTCTGTTCTCCGGTCGACTTAAATTAGTTATAGATAGGGATTAATTAAACAATATCTCCCTTTTTTTTTAAAAAAATATTCCAAACACCGTTTTCCAACACAAGATTTTATATCCCAACAGCTTTATAGAACTAGAGATGAAAACTGGCCAGTGCAAACCTTGGGCGGATTTACCGACACGTGTTTTATTTTTCCGTTGACGCTCTTGTCAACACTCTGTTTACATGAACAATATTTTTTTCCCTTGTTAAATACATAAGAGAATAACTAAAAAAAAAAAAAAATAACAACAGATTTCAATCAACAGCACAAAAGAGGAGATGTTAGGCACTGTAGTATTTTCCGAGAGAGAATAGCTGTGCAGTTATCTAAAAAATAAATTGCGGGTATGTGTACCTGCCAGCTGTGATAGACAGATATAAAAAATGAAAATACATGTTTGATATAAACAGAAAAAACACACACACAATAAATAAATTTGACTAATTCGCTTTTGGCCCTTCTAATTTATTTTAATTTCTACATAAATAGCTTTCACATTTGTTTTCATGTGACGAATATTATCCTGGACCACGTATGTTCTGAGGTTTAGGTTTCATGAACTTTGTATACTGCTTACTTGGGACGAATTTTGGAACAAGCGCGAAAAAACTTTCCTTTTTTTACCGAGGTTGATGGGCATATAGTTGTCATATATGGGTTTTCATCATTAGTTGGCATATATTTCTTGTTAGTTTTTATTTTATTTTATTTATGTTTTAACTCTGAGAGACTTCAGTAGTCGAAAATATGACTACACACACAACTCGTCTGGTTATATCGATGAAAAATTGGATTTAATATGGTTTTATTGTTATAGATAAACTCATGAAACTCGCAATGTTTTTAGTTAATGTATTATAGCAAAGGAGACAAATATAAAAGCTAAAAGTTTAAAACTAAAACTCCGCTGACCTTAGGACTAAAATAGTCAATTTCTTCACGACTTTCAGAAAATGGAAATTTTAGACCGAAGCTCAGCATAGCTATTCTTGTGAATTTACACAAATTCACTTCCTCTGCTTTTATTTTCCTAGTATTATATTTTTGGTGTCTTATTTTAAAAATCAGTGTCAAGTTTATGGAAAATAAAAAAAAAAATTCTATTTTTACATCAAGAGATACTCTGAACTTGAATTAATGTATTTTCTCCAACCCACATTGTATACCTCATCAGAACTTAGGATCTCAAATATGATTCTCTTGAATAATATGTCTCGGTTTGCTAGGAACACAGAAATAAATTAAAACGAGAATCGTCTTTATTGAACAGGACGGGTTTCTCAATCGACTGATTCAGTTGTATTTTTAGATATTTTTTCTTTATTGGCACTCCAATTGTTAATTTAAAATACTTTACGCATTCATAAACATTCTTAAAGATTGTTTATGAATGATTAAGAATTTATTCGTATTATAAAAATTATAATTATTAAAAGTTGGTAAAGAAGATGTATCATTTAAATTAAGCTATAAACAAAAATCACTTGAAATAAATTCTTAAACTCCGTTAAACCAAAATAAAGGCAATATTAATAAAAAAAATAAAAAATAAGAAGATTTTCCTGTTGTTTGACAGGAATATACAAAATACAAATACACAAAATGAAAATACAATTCACATACGTAATTGGTACCAACACCTAACTTTAGTTAAAATGAAAGAAATGAGCCTGGAGATCTCTTAACCAGCTCTTTTTTTCTACTTCGTCAGATGATTTCTGGAAAATTTATTGGGGATATTTTTATAGAAGTTAGTTGGTATGTCCTTGAATTACTGCCTCTCATAATTATTATATAAGGGGCGGAGTAGCAAAAATTCCGAATTAGATAATTTTTCAGAAAACAATAATTTTTCCTTAGTTCATTTTCCTTTACTTCCTAAACTTTGAACATAAGTAGGAATATAGTACGTTCTGAGGGTGTTAGGAATACGCCACCTTAAAAATTATGTCAAGAAGTACGCAAAGCAATTAGAATAATAAAAATGGATTTACACCATTTTCATGCCTCAAAGCCTGTGTGGTCATCACATCAGTTATGACGCAGTACGTCAAGTTGGAATGTCATATTTGTATAATGTATTATATTGGTGGATCCCTGCTGTACTCCGGATTAACGGGGAGAAGCTAATAAACTCAGCAGGTTTATAGGCTGATTAATTCATTTACCGTTTTCCAGAAGGCATTTCTTGAGCCTTCCCTTCTACTACGGCCAAAAAGGCAAGGTGAACTGAATGCCGGTGGTAGATGAGGACCCGAAATAAAAGACAGCCGAGCTAACGAGGCCCATTTAGGGCCGCGGGAGATAGCAAGTTTAATCTGGACGGGGTGGTGACGGCTGTCCGCCGATACCGTCCCTGCCTCCGGCCCTTTGTCTTCGCTCGCTCCTCTCGATAAAACGGAATATGTGTGCGCTCCCCCAACCGCCATCCTTATCGTCTTATACTGATAATATTCCTCTATTCGCTTCTATTTATGTATTTAACGGTTACATCCAGAAAAAGTCAGCCAGTGAGTCTACCTTTTGTGGCCATCTTGAAAATTAAAACAAAATATCAAAAATGACACACCCTTCGTTAAATGCTTCTTTCCCCCTTAATTTTTGTCAAAATATTATCATTAATCATTGTCAGAAGCAAATATTTAATTTAATTTTAAATTAAAAAATTACCTATGTAGGTAATTGTTTGAGTTACACTATATTCTAAGTAGAGCCCGGAATTTCGTGTAAAATAAAATAATTTCGAAAATGAAAGATCTCTTTGTAAGGTAAAGTAAGAGATAGAAAAACCCAAAATAAATAAATATTGTATCTGAGTCCTTTTCACTTCTTTCTTCGTATGATCAAGGTGTGTTGGTTTTTTTGACCACCAGTTTAAGTACCCAGCATATTATATCAATCCATAGGGGCATAGAAATGATTTTGTTGTTCTAGTTTCAGTGAATTTTACTCAAAGTGGAAAATGAAAGCTGTGCGATGGACTTCTCTATTAACTTCTTTATTGATTCTATCTAGTATGAATTGTTTTAACACGGTTCCTTAATTTCATCAGCGTGCTTTGCAAAGAGTTTCAATTTCAATATTTGTTTTTTCTTTTATTATCTGATGATTTAAGTTTATGTTTTTAATGTAATATAACGAGCGAAAGTGAAGCGAATAGAATAAAAAACTTTGAAAGAAGTTGGTCTGGAGAAGAAGCCGAAGTTATGCATAGTGGAGAAAAATGACAACTCTATGGAGCTTGTTAAGGAAAAAGTTGTCACGGAAGGTGGGGTAAACCTAATCAGTAGATATGCACTTCTCTGCATTCTTGAACAACTGATGAAAAAGTTTTCCCAGTTCGTTATTAAAGCAACCACTTCGGAGATTTCTTCTGGTCCATAAGTTATAAAAATTTAATATTTCTCGATGGAAATGTTTAGTAATGTTAGAAGTTTTAAATGAAAAAAATCGAAGAATAATCTTTCGTCGAAAGTCGTTCACGACGGTAGCGCACTGTATTAGAGCGCTGCCCACTGTAGCATTCAGGAGTTTAGTCGAACCTCCCCTCAGTGGATAAAAAATATTATATGAGGGGCTCAGGGAGCGAAACTCGTTCTCTGACTGTCCTGGTTAGAATAGATTGGTTACTCTATAAATCGAACCTTGAGAATACTTAGATGGGCGAACTCTCACCGGGGAAATTCACCTACCTACCCTACCACTCTGTATGATAGGCCTACTGGACGCAACTCACAATGTCATTGTCGCGAGCGACGTTAAAAGGGCTGCTGTCATAAGTCTTTAATGTTACTATTTAAAATTTGTTATAACTATCTGTAATTTAATTTAAATAGGAATACACCAGGGAATATTTAATTTCATGTGTTCCTTCACCTATGAACAGTTTTGATTTTGTATCGTATTGTACAATGTAGTGAAGTTTCTAGGCCAAATGTCAACTCTCCGAGATAGCCCTCTAGCCATTTACTTTAAGAACAAAATTTTTCAAATCTACTATTAGCATTTTTATTATTATGCAGCTTAAAAACACATTTAGTTATTTAATTTTTTTTCTTGTTTCAGATCGAAAAGATATTTTCGTCTATCAGCGTTTATGCAGTTAAGTACCTTTTTATTATTATCTATTTCGAGCAGATATTTGTAAACTATGAGTGCCGGCCGGGATAGCCAAGTGGGCTAAAGCTCTTGCAATAGGTAACCAAAGTAAAATAACGACGTGTTTAGATGGGTGACCTCAGGAATTGAGTCTTGGTCGACCGCTCGCCGCTGATGGGCCCACCGCTCGTCAGGTATGTCAGACCAATCAGCCTACAGGAGGAGATATAGAGGGACCGGGCGTAGAAGTGATCACCCTGCCACGTGTATCCTATCGAGAATCGTGATGAGGATTTCGAGGATGTCAGTAGCCGCATGGAGATTGGTCGGATAGACTACTTCGGCGAAGAAATGACACTGACCAACAAATGTATTTATTGTTTTGAAGGGATGTGAGCTTTGTACTGTTGATGTATGAGATTTACTGTATGAGATGTATGAGAGTTGTTTTTTTAAATAAAAAAATTATTATTTTGAAGATTAGAAAAGAATTGTAGGTTGTAATTGAAACAATTAAATGGAATAGTGGGTACTGAGGGGCTCAGTATCTGAAGTAAGGCAGAAATTTTTTAAAATGTCCAACAATTACAGTGAAAGAATCCAATTTACTATAGAATATTGCAATAAAAGGAAACTAACATATTTAGACATATGGAATCATTATAGAAGAAAAACATCTTACCGACAGGACAAAAATAATAAAAAAAATAATCGATAGTACTATGGAAGTTTTAAACTATCGAGACTATCGATAGTGGATTACGTATTGTAAGTAAAGTCATTACAAAAAAATATTATAACTTATTCCTTTTTTTAACTTTATTATGTATTATTTAACGTCAAGTAGAATGATGGATAAGCAAAGTAAACAGGTTTCGTTCAATTAAGAAGACAAATTGAAGGAATTGGGAAGGGATATTGCCGCTGAGATGGTTTATCCGTGACCAAAAGTAGTGTGTCCGAGTAAAACGGAGTAACGGCCACTTTTACGAGCGACCTTCCCTACCTTACTGCCCCCCCCCCCCCCCCCGACACGCCTTCAAATATACCCCACCTCATCCTTTTATTAAATTGTCGCCTTTATAAAAAAAAATTCTTATTGCAATTTAACTATTTGTTGAAAAAATATGGACAAAGTATACATATATATGTATACTACCCACGATTCACACAGACATCCAGTCCGTGAAGCGTCAACTGATTTTATGACAAAAGACATTTTTTTCTTTGAAAAACAACCATTTTAGTAGTAAATGGAGAAAAAGACTGCTGATATTTCATTTTATTTTTAACTATTTTAAAAATTGATTTACATATTTATCGAGTTTGTTTTTTGATAAATTTGAACTTAAAGAAATATGTAGCAACCTAAGGGTTTAATATGAATTTAGTTCGATAAAAAAAAGGAAAGCAACACAACACGTGGTCATATTTTTCTTTGGACTACGTATTGAAAAGGATTAGTTCTACTACGTTATATGTTGAGGCCATCAAATGTTCAGTCAATTAATTCAGTGTAATTATTTTTTTAATTCCAAACTGAGTGCTGTTCCAGTGTTTAACTTTACCATTATTGAATTAGTAACCGTTAATCCATGAAAAGCATCATTCCTCTGTATGTGATATAAAGGTTTTGATATATAACAAAATAAAGTTAATTTATGAAATATCTTTTAAATCTTCCTATCTGAAACTTAAGTTAACTTTTTGCATCTGAGTAAAGTTTAATTTAATTATCTTTTTAGCTTTTACTCCGCTCCCCATTTTTCCTAAGGCCTGGAATAAAATTATCGAAAATTGAATCTTTTATTGGAGAGAGTCAATTTCTTCAGTCACTCCTGCTACGGTGGGCGGTAGTGGTGGGGAGAACGTATAACCACATTACTCCCTTTAACTAGATTCGCCTGTTCCTTGTGGCCTCACCCCACTCAGCTTTGATGTGGAGGCAGCTAAAACTTGATTGAAGGTTGCCGTTGTTCTAAACAGAGCCAAACAAGGTTAGGAGATAGTTAGCAGAGGGTATCGCAGGTAAATAACCAAAGTAGACCAGTAACAGGATTGTTGCCGGTTGCTAAATACGTTAACCTTCTCCTGCTCCACTAATAACGTTATTCCGGCGGTCTCTGCTCAACCAATATTTACAGGCCTCGCTTCTGCTTTATTGTTCGTTGGGTAATTTACCTGTCCTCCCCACCCTTTATCGAATGTGGAACTAATTTTTTTTGGCTGAATCCAAAGACTGGTTTTTGAATAACATTAGTTCTCAGATCGGACTTCAAAGCTGAATAATATACTCACTTATAAACAATTTTGCCTTTAAAATTTGCAGTGTATGATTTAGCATCAATTGAGTGAATTATGAAAGCGGAAGTCATGCGGGAATCATATTAACCTACTTTTACATCTCACCAAAACCTATGTTATCATTGCACTTAATCAAGTTTCATGTTCAAACTAACCAACATTGAAAGGGATGTCAACTAAGTCTATTTTAATTAAGTAGTATGGGTCTGAATAACAACAAAACAAACATTTTATCGAACATTAGTATTGATTTATCTATACAAATATGTCATGCACTTTTTTTTTTTTTTTTTTTTTTTTTTTTTTTTTTTTTTTTTTTAACTTTCATCTTTTACTTGTACCTCTCGCAACTGAGCGACATCAGCAAATGAGGTATGAACTGCTGCATGTTGGCATTTTAAGGCATAAGGAAAGATAGTGCCAACCATCAAATCATCCCGGTCTTGTTTCAGGAGAGGAGGTCTCTCATCCAACTCCTTTCCTCTGTTATTTGATTGAAAAGATCCCAACAACATCTTGTTCTAAGGTATATGAATACATCTGTTATACAAATATTGTTTGGTAGTCAGCTTATTTTATGTGATTCTAAATAACGATGCTCTGCTTGAAAATATCTTTTCAAATTATAATAATTTCGTAATTGATTATGAAAGCTACATTATTTTTTGTTTTGTACCCAAGTATTACATCTCAATTTAGTTCCGCATCTAGTATCTTAATGTAGCATATCAGGAAAATTATCATTCAATTTTTATTTTCATTTTTATATTTATTTATTTTTTCAGCATATCAATTTTTCTTCCTATAAGCTAAGGAATGTGGCCCAGTTAGAAATAAAATTAAATCAAATTAGAATCCAATTAAGAAACAGGAAAACGGTTGAAATATTTTTCATGTGAATATATCTAAACACCGGATGTAAACAACACCACGTTACATTTTTTATTTGTTTAGAAAAGCTGATTTTTCAGAACTTTGAGCAATTAATTTTTTTTTGTCACTAATGAAAACAGATTAATGAACGTTATTCACCTAATTATTGACGTTGATTAGTAGTAGATTAGAATATTCATCGTAGGATTTAAATCCATCATCATGAATTTAATTCATCAAACAAAAGGACATGGATTTTACCTCCTCCGGGTAACAGATGTTATTCAAAAAATTGTAATATATCTGTTGATCTTAAACTTAGTGAAGTTATTCACGAGATAATAAAAAATAGTTTTAAAATCATGTGGTGAATTAAGTTAGAATTTATTTTTTAAATTCATTTGCATATTTATTTTTTTACAATAACTAAACGCTAAATATTCAACAAACATGTTAAAAGTTTTTTTTTTTTAACCTTTGTGTAAAAGCGCTGAATATATTGGGAATATGTTTTCGAAACTTATTTTCCAATCCATTCCTTGACATGACAGGAAACTAACTGTCCGTCATACTGGGTATAAACGCGCTTTGTCGATAGCAAGCCAAAGGCTACACACGACATCAACCATTCTCCAGTGGGGAAATTGGCTTCGAAGGCAACTGTATGAGATGCCGCCGTCATACGTTTACAATTTGGATTTAGGATTTTTAGTTCGACGATATAATATAACATTGCCATTAAATAAATGTTAAACTGTAGATTAATTAAGATAAAAGATTTTAAGAAATGGGACCACTATAGAAGATACTATAGTTAGTTGTATTGTAAATACTTTTATTGATAATAATTACAAAATTTGATTTTATTTACAAAAGCGATAACTGACATCTACGGCTTTCGGTCAGGAGTGTAATACATAAAATAAATACCATAAAACAACATCCAATCATATCACGTATAATTAATTATAATCTAATTAAATTTTATAGTAATATCTTAATTGAATCTTATATAATAATATCTAACAACATCTATTATTATACTATATAATGAATATTATTATCCATCTGGAACCATAATATCTATCATTATTAACAATGTTCAAACTCTTATTAAGTTATTAAATTAATCTGTTCATGATTGAAATTATGGTTAAGAAAGGAACGGTAGATGTAGACTTTCTTTAAGTAACTCACTAGAACTGCCCAGTCTTCATCATTTATATCGATTT
The DNA here is from genome assembly GCA_911387785.2 of Aelia acuminata. Lineage (NCBI taxonomy): Eukaryota > Metazoa > Arthropoda > Insecta > Hemiptera > Pentatomidae > Aelia > Aelia acuminata. The sequence goes on from OU426981.1 coordinate 81,439,555, forward strand.
CGGTTATGGTAACTGCTCCAAATAATTTTTTCATAATTTCCTTCAAGATTTTACAGTGTCCTAAATATTAAAATACGTCTTCCATCTTTCTAATGTACACAAAAAACAGAAGTCATTTTCCCCCTGAATAAATGGTTTCTAATTCAAGAAGAGAAGTTCACCTCTAATTTTAAGAATGATGCCTATTTCAGGTATAGTTAGATGTGAGTCAATATTAAAAGATAATTTATTATATATTGAAATGAAATGAAAAATAATTTTATCATCCTGGGACTGATGTCCCTTTAGAATAAATTTTACATACATAACACAGAAATCTAGCCAGTGTGGCCATATGTGCATGATATTAAATATTTATAATATTAAATACTAAATATATATTCGGTGATATTGGCCGTGTAAAGCTTTTTCTATATAACATGTGTCGTAATATATAATTAGGCTAGATTTCAACGTTTTTAATTCTTTCCTCAATCGCTCAGTAGAAGTGAATACTGAATAGAAGTAGCATTTAACTTTCTTGGGCCAATTTAACCATTCCTTAGACCATAACAGTTTCCTTTTAAACACTTCTTCTGCAACCAATTTCGTTAGACGAAATCTATTTAGATCTAGTCACGGCCTTAGCACACTCGAGACTGCCTGGGCTTGCGGTATCTGAACTTGCGTCTAGGCTTCGTAGTGGGTTAGCGGCCTACAATAATCAACAGCAATAATCTGATATAAACAATTTAAAATCATTATCAAAGCCTGAAAGATATTCTAGTTCTAATTCAGGAATTTTAACATCCTCGAAAGTATATCAGATTAAATAGCAATTAAAGGCTGCCTGTCAACCTAAATCAAGAAATATTTACACTGATATAAGTTTTAAATATTTTAAGTTAAAACCTTTGTGGCCTTAAGAATAAAGTCAATGATCAATTTTGTAGAATTTTTAATTAATGATGCTATTTTTTCTTTACTAGAAACATTTTTTTTAAGAAAAAGATGTTTTTTTCAGTGTATTTTCTAAATTATAAACTTTTTTTTTTCGGGTTTCAGCTACTATGGTAAAACGGCAAAATTTGGAAAAGCGAAAGGTGACATATTGATTTTTCATCGAATTCTGAAGATAATGGCGATTTACTCCTGATTAAAGCAAGCACAAATTATTGTTTGTATTTTTTGCCAATTTTTTTAGGGCCAAGTACATGGATAGAAGTCACTATATAAGATTTAATAATATTGTTAAATTCCCTTCGGAAAGTAATGGACCTCCAAAATGAAACTTAAATTAAAATAAATAAACAATTGATTACAAAAAAAATGAAACCGAAAATATAAACATTTATTCATCATCAAAATAAAATATTAATATAAAATGAAATCATTTTTACAAAAAAAGAAATAATTTCCCCAAAATAAAACAGTAAAACAAACAAATAAAATGAAACAAACAAAATTAAATTTTCTCTCTCTAATAAAATAAATGAAAATGAAATAAAAAGAAAAGAAGCTTCTATGAACCAATTAATGAAATGAACGTCAATATTCACTTGGATCGCTGGGCGATGTCGCAGAATGATGAAGCCGAAGTAGGCTGATAAATTTCATCAGATGAAGGAGTCGGTGCTTGGGCAGCATACAGTTCGCAGTGTAAACTCGTTCTCCAAAAGCAGCGGGCAGATGAGAGCCGTATACGCGTCTACGTAAGTCAGTGGACTGTTAGAATCTGGCTGTGTATACACAACTGTATACAATACTACTGGTATTAGCACTGCTGTTGTATTAAAGCATCTGCACTAAGACGGCCTTATAAACATTTGTCTTCCCACAAATATCGCATCATTAATTTAATTGATTCAATTAAACAAAATTATTAAAAGAGAGAAAAAAATCTAAACAAAATAATTATACAAATTAAACCCTATTAACAAAAATTAAGAAATTAAAAAATAAAATAAAATAAATGACTTCATTTTAAAAGAAACAAAAAAAAAACAACAACAAATTGATTTAAGTAATAAATTAAAGTTTATGAGCGTTAACAAATATATTTAATGATAATCGTTCCTCCTCCAAACCAAGTTTGATGATTCATTTGAATTGGTAGTATAAAGATCATATAATATACATTTTATCAAGGGCATCCTCGAGAGGTGGCAGAAAATTTCGAGAACCGAAAACTACAAATTAAATGAATTCGTATTCATTTATAGGGGTAGCGGGTAGTTACTCCTTACGATCCCGGTGAGGACAGACCTACTTCAGGGATCAGGCGACCCTGCCCAGGTGAGCTCTTGATGTTCCCCACTGCCCTATTGGGGGAATCAAGTCCCTAACCTGATAGTCCTATATAACCAATTTTTTCCTAACCCCATCCTCAAATCCTCCCTTTTCTCCTGTGGGTATCAGGGGTCCAGTTGTCCCGAGGATACGGGGCCCCTGACACAGGGCTGATCACCCGTCCAGGGTATCAACGATTCAAAGAACAACAAGCAGACTTGGAATTGGACAGTCTACAAGGTTACGACAACGGCTACGGATAATGGAACATTCGAACAATCAACGGAAAAGAGGTCGAAATAGTACAAGAAATGGTAAAGTACAAGATTGGCACCTTGGGTATTAGCGAAACAAAAAAGAATATACAAAGAAGATACACTATGCGCTATTCAGGAATTGACCTAAATATGAGAGCAAAACACGGAGTAGCCATTATTACTAACAAAGAAGTGGAAAGTAAAGTCCTCAACTAGAAACCAATAAACTCCCGGATTATGAGTATAGAACTCCAATTAAAGCACAAACTATTATTAATTAATTAAGCCTGGCTATCCCGTAAGTGTTCCTGTATAGGCTTAGGATTGCCTGAGATATGTTATTGGGAACCCCTTTGTCTTCAAGTGCTTGTTTGAGTTCCACTCGTGGTACATTATCAAATGCCCCAGAGAGATCTAAGAAGGCGAGGTGAATCTTTTTGTCGCTTTCAACAAACTCCTCTATTATGCATCGGATTGTGAAAATAATATCTTGGGTTTGTCGACCGGGGGTTTTGGGTTTGTCCATTTCCAAATTTCTTACTGAAGAAGTATGCCCATTCTTTCAATACTTTAGCCTCTTCACTAACCAGCCGTCCAGTACTATCTTTGATACTGGAGAAAAGCAAAAGCAATGGGAAGAAAAGCAATTAATTAAGAAGGGGGAAGAAAAGCAATGGGCTTAAGCTATCTCCCTGCTTTACACCCCTTTCCATTTTAAATCTGTCTGATCAAAAAGGTATATGACGAATCCTTACTTTAATGCTTCAATTTGTACTTTGAATTAAACAAAAGTCATTTAAAACGTAGGCGGTTACAAAATTTGGCATAAATTTTAGTCGGATCAAGATGGTATAAATACTTTTTCCAGTATTTCCATCTTAACATCAAGACCTAAGCGTTAGAAAGCTATTAATTTACAGTTGTCGAACAAGATAAATGGTAATTCTAGTCGTTAGCTTCTAATTGCCGTTGACATGGTATACTTATTTATATCGCATCGTTTACTTCATAAAAATAAAAACATCTCGATGTATTGTAGCCTACGCCAAAATATAAATCTATTGAAAAGGTAAAATAAAGAGGATAGACCTAGAATAAGGAACTTGTGGTGCTATTAAAAAGGAACCTTAATGTACTTTAATTATCGTGGTTTTTAAATCCCCTTAGCGGTGATAACTTTCTAATATAATTGGATCTTCTAGATTCATCATTAAAAAAATATATAAATACTGTTCTGTTGCTCCAATACATTTTTAATTTTCGCAGCAGGTAAGCTAATTATTAATTAAGTGAACTATACCGCCAACAAATTCATTATGGAGTATAGTGCTTTACCATTTTTGTATATTACTTAATAGATTTTTCGATAAAATACATTGTTTATAACATTGAAATTGCATACGGGAGAAGGATGAATTTATCTAATTCGAGAGATGTCGCCCATGTGTAACTACTACTAAATAAATATTTAAGAGTAGGGGAATATAAAAAAAAAAATCCAGAACTAATAAAGGCAATTGAAAGGTATAGAGGTTTAAGATGGCGTATGATTTGAAGAGGGGGCGCATGATAATATCGGAGTCCCTGCGGTTACCTCAGAAACCCTAAAAGGATTCAATTACAGAAGGGTTCTCTTCCGCGTGGTCTACGCTACCATTCCTCTGCCCCCTCCCGCCCTCCTCTTCGTGGTGAAGTTAATTTGTGCCTTATCGTCTAGTTGAGTTATTTTGATAAGAGTTTCAATATGTTAAAGTTTAATAATGTGCAATTATACAAAATTTATTAAAGATGGATTAAATGGAAGAGATAGTGCTGATGAGCAGTGATGTTATTTATTTTTGACTATAAGTAAAGGTTCTTTAAATGTGAAGTTATCTATAAGTAAAGTTATTTTATCACGTTCATTAGAAAGAAGAGAAGACAAGTCTTCATGCTAACATATTGTGATACATGTACTATGCAATGGCAATCACCTCACTCCGACGGATTCAGTCTAAAGGGAACTTGGAACGACCGTGAGTGTAAAACCACGTGTCAAGCTTTTGAGTAATGAGGATCGGTTGGAATTCCATCGCACATCCATTGAAAATTCCACCTCTATCACCTCACGCCACTCCTCATCCTAATATTAAAAAAATCTGGTGCGAAGCGCACAACACACAACTTTCACTTACGAACTTACTAACATTAGAAATCGACGTGTTTCTATAATATGTAAACGCCATTCATCAACTTCACACATTTTTCCACATTTAAATTCTTATATTTGTATATCTCGTTAAATTATAGAGTATCCGTATTGCAAAACATGGAATTTCTCAGTATTTTTCGATTTATTATTGCTTATTTCTTTCGTAAGGGACCTAATTTCGACAACAGTCAAGTTTTTTTTACTGCGAGTTGCTTTCTGTAAATATATCATGAAGGTGAATCGATAGAAGGTGTATTTACCTCGTTGTAAAGTTTGTCTCTTATGTCTTTCTGGAAATCGAGAACGATTACTGTTCCTCTAAAATCACTTAATACTGCCTTCAGAAATTTATTATGGAACTAATGTTTCTAAACTAAAATATAATTAATTAAAGATTATCTTATACCATATTTGTTCACACCTCCAATGCTTTAAAAATTTTGAGCATCACGTATTTACTCTCTAAAGTAAAATAAAATTTTCTTTTGTCAAATAAAAGTTTTTATTTTCAGAATACGGTAAAATCGCGGGCATATTTATCAAATACCCAGTTTGATCAAAATAGTTACAACCGTTATTGAGAAAACGAACGTAAAAATGAGACTAAATTTACTAAATAAAGTGCCCCCTCCGTTTGACCAATTTTGGTGAAATTTTGACTGTCACATCGTGGGCATTTAAATACATGAAATACCAAGTTAAAGCCGTTATTGAGAAAATCCAAAAAAACGTAAAACTTAGACGATGTTCTTTAAATTAAGTACCCCTACATTTGAATAATTTTGATGAAATTTTTGCGGTCACATCGCGGGCATATATATACACCAAATACCCAATTTCAGTTTGTACACACACACACACACACACACAGACCATTTTGCGGGAATTGGATATCTTGACTCAGGGGACCTCAAAACGTCTATTTACGTTGAAAGCCGGAAGACGAAATTTTTCACGATCGCAATACTTTCCCTTACTATATATTTCATATATAAGTAAGTGAAAGTAAAAAAGTAATCAATACTTGTATTTAAATTAGCAATATGGATTATCGCTAATAATATGGATTATCGCCGAAAATTTTAATTGTACTAGTAATAAAAAATAATCGTTAGGAACCATCATCATGGATAAAGTTCCTAGGATCCTTTAATTAACAAGAATTATTTAACACTGTAATAATTAATAGGATTATAAAGATTGTTTATTTTTTATTAATAAAATAAGATGTAGGTTGTTTTTTTTTTAATGTTTATTTGTATATTATACATAGATGTGTATATATATATATATATATATATATATATATATTTTGTATGTAATATTTAAATGTAACCAGACATGATTTATTTAGTGTGTAACCTTAAAAGTTATACATGACTTTAACTTCTGCGACATGAATCATATAGATCATATTTCATCCATTCATCCGTGAGGTTTGCCATACCAATAAATCTGAGGACCCATGTGGTCGGGGCGCGGTAACACCTATCCCATCTTCCACGTCCTTTTCTGTAGATAGTTCCAATTTGACCTTTGCCTTTCATATTTGTATTTCCCATTTTGTGCATTTCTTTTTATTTTTATAAATTTCAAGTAGATATACAGAGCGATTTATTATTATGCATTCAGGTTTTGGATTTATATTTTTTGTTTCTTTCATCTAAACTGACCGAAACAACAGAATGAAGATAAAGAAACGTCACTTTCAGTGTTTATCTATATAAATAAAGATGAAATTATGTTTGTTTGTTTGTTCTTTATAGAAATCCATACCGTTTGTCCTAAATTCTCACAATTTCGCTCAGTGGTTCTTTGATACCAGGTGCGAACACCTGCCCATATTAAAATTGCATAACTACAGCCAAATTTCAGCTGATATTCTTTGTTGTTATAAAAATCGTAATGATCTCGCTTTAGAATGGTTCTTTACGAAATCGACCGTTTCATTAGAAAAATGGAATTCCCCGGGTGAAAACGGGATATGCAGCTATAATCTATGTAAATAAAGATGGAATTCTGTTTGTTCTTTGTAGAAATCCATACGAGATGCGAACATCTGTCCATATTAATTGCATAACCTCAGCCGATCTTCTTCAGCTGATATTCTTTATTGTTATAAAAATTGTAATGATCTAGCTTTACGTTGATTTTTTACATTAGAAAAATGAAATTCCCCGGGTGAAACCGGGAATTAAAGATGAAATTCTGTTTGTTCTTTATAAAAATCCCTACCGTTTGTACTAAATTCTCCAAATTTCGCTCAGTGGTTCTTCGATACCAGGTGCGAACACCTGTCCATATTAAAATGGCATAACTTAAATTGGTTAACTTTACATTGGTTTTTACGAAATCGATCGCTTGAGTCGATAAAAGTCTCACTTTATAGATTTTATAGATTTAAAATTGAAATTCTCCGGGTGAAACCGGTATATACGGCTAGTTTGTAATATATGGTCTGTATCGGGCAACATTATGGACTTTATAAATACAAACTCGAATCTTAAAAGCGCTATAACTATAAATAGTTTCATCATCATTGAGAATTGTTTTGATGTATCAGCCAAAATTTAAAAAACATAATCACATTCAAGCACGAAAAAGTCGGCCCTGTTAGGTTTTCACGAATTTACTTAAATGATTTATACGATTATGCTGGATGAGTTGCCTTCCTTTAACAATCATGTGGTTGTAAGTCAAGAGAGTTGTAGCGTAATCCCAAATATTCGGGCACTGACCCCGGCTAGTAACTAGTTTCAGACAAAAAGGTGCGCATTTTACCTCTTCTGAATAGTGACTCATGAGCCTGGCCTGTTTGAGAGGTTGTGTGACCATGATATTATCGAACTCCCATCGCGTCTTTTTCATTTAAAATGACCATGATTAGCTTTATTAGATCCTAGCTTTACACTCCCGCTTGCTAAGATCGCTCTTCTGAGATAATTAAATCCCCAAAAGTGTTCTTTTCAGTTTAGATCGAGGTCTTTTTGTGAAGAAGACGTTCTTTTACAGCCACTATTCAGAATTAGTAACCGGATTTCTATATGTACCAAATGCCTGGAGATCATAGTCTCGGAGATATGATTAAAATTTCCGCCACCCGTTCCGATTATTGTGGTAACAATAAAAGTGGACTAAAAATATAAGGTAATATGCCACTAATATTGTCAACATTATTGCAAGTTTAAAAAAATTATTACCCATGATTTTGGTTGACGTCTCCGGAGCAATATTGAATGAAAAAAAGTATGACTTTTTATATCGCAAACAGCTAAAAATAGAATAACTAAGAAAATCACTACAATAAAACATAATTAATAATAATGATAGACAAGAGGGGAAATTTAAGGAAGGAAAATTAATTATGTGCCTGTAATTTAAATATGTTTTTTTTTTTAAGTGGAAAATAACATATTTACTAATGTAATGTTATTAATTGAATAATAATGTATAAAACATGTATGTCTATGACTGTATCCATATTCTTTTACAAAACCATTTCTTCAACCAGACAAGCCATTACATGCCTGCTGAGACGGGAGGCAGTTACAACGAACAAACAACTCGTCAGTCTCCAGCGGATTGTATCCCAATCCCCTAACGAGCAGTGACGTTATAACAGTTTCAATTTAACATGGAAATTTCTCCATGTGATATACTGGGCAAATCGCTCTAAAGTCATCATGAAATAAAAGTTTCTAAAACATTTACTTAGTCTACGATTGTTCAAGTTTATAACTAAATATTCGTAACGAAGCTAAAAACATCTAAGCTCCATCTGATAAAACGATAACAAGTATTATCCCTCTCCATTCTCTCCCCTCCATTTTCCGATGTTTTAATACTTATTCTCCTATTCTTGGAGGAGATAAATCCAAAAAATCAAAGATCATAAGAAATCGGTCATAAAAATTACATAAAAAGTGGTGTGAATAACCTGACTTTGTTTGATATATATTTATAATAGATTATGAAATGCCTAAAATTAAAAATGTTAGAATTGATATTAAAAGTCAAGGACTTGAAATTTTAGAAGAAAAAATCTGGTGGGATGCGCGCAACACACAACTTTCACTTACGAACTTACTTGGATTAGAAATCGACGTCTTTGATATGTAAACGCCATTCCTCAGCTTCACACATTTTTCCACATTTAAGTATATACTTATATTTGTATATCTTCACAAGTTATAGTGTATCTGTATAGCAAAATTTCGTAATTCTCAGTATTTTTCAATTCATTATTGCTAATTTATTTATGAAGGGTCTAATTTCATCAACAGTCGAGTTTTTTTCACTGCTTGCTTATTTCTTACTACGAGTTGCTTTTTGCAAATACATCGTGAAGGTGAATCGATAGGTGTATTTACGTCTCTTATGCCTTTCTGGAAATCAAGAACGATTACTGTTCCTCTAAAATCGCTTTATATTGTTTTCAAAAATTTAACAAAACAAAAGTTTCTAGACTAAAATATACCTATATTATTATGCACTATTATCTTATACCATATTTTTACACACCTGCGATGATGCTTCAAAAATTTGAGCATCACGTATTTACTCTCTAAAGTAACATTAATTTTTTTTAATAAATAAAAGTTTTATTTTCATAATACGATTAATAAAATTTTGTCTGTCATATATACATACATCAAATACCAAATTTAATCAAAATCGTCAAAGCCGTTTTTGAGTAAAAAAAAAAAAAAAAACACGTGGAAATGGGAAAAAATTTATTAAGGAAAGTGCCCCCTCCGTTTGACCAATTTTGATAAACTTTAGGCTGTCGCATCGCGGGCATATTCATACATCAAATACCCAGTTTGATCAAAATCGTTAAATCCGTTTTTGGGTAAATAAAAAAAAACACGTGAAAATGGAACTATATTTATCAAGTAAAGTGCCCCATCCAATTATAAATTTTGATGAAATTTTTACTGTCACATCGCGGACATATACATATACAAAATACCGAGTTTGGTCAAAGTCGTTAAAGCCGTTTTTGAGTAAACAAAAAAAACACGTGATAATGAGACAACAGTTATTAAGTAAAGTGCCCCCTCCGTTTAATAAATTTTGATGAAATTTCGGCTGTCACATAATGGTCATATATATACATCAAATACCAAGTTTGATCATAATCTTTAAATCCGTTTTTGGGTAAATAAAAAAAAACACGTGAAAATGGGACAACAATTTTGCCCCCTCCAATTAATCAATTTTGATGAAATTTTTACTGTCGCATCGCGGGCATATAGATACTCCAAATACCGAGTTTAATCAAAATCGTTAGAGCCGTTTTTGAGAGAATCGAAAAAAACCTAAAAATTAGACAAAATTTAAATAAAGTACCCCCTCCGTTTGACCGATTTTTATGAAATTTTTGCTGTCACATCGCGGCCATATACATACACTAAATACCCAATTTCAGGTCTGTGCGGTTTATAGTTTTTGAGCTAATCTGTTCACATACACACACACTCACACACACACACACACACACACACAGACCATTTTGCGGGACTTGGTTAATTGGACTCAGGGGACCCCAAAACGTGTATTTCCGTTGAAAACCGGAAGTCGAAATTTTTCACGATCGCTATACTTTCCTTACTATATATTTCATATATAGGTAAGTGAAAGTAAAAAATCTTTCAAATCCATGTGATTTTTAATATCTTATCAAACTTTACCTTTGATTTGCTCAAAATTGAAAAAATGTCACTTAGCCCCTTGTCTTCCTGGGCGTTTATGACCAAGGGGTTTTACGCCTTCATACTAAAACAACCAACCAACCCTTGTCTTCCAAGATTCAGATATAAAAATAAATTTGCAAACATTTCTGATTTTATATTTTGTTTATTGAATTTTTGAGACTAGTACCCGTCAACTATAAATTAGAAATCCACCACTGTAAATAATAAATCATTAAATTGAAAATTTATAAACTTATATGGTTTATATTTTCTAATTTTAATACAATTTTTGGAAATAATATTGTTCAACTATAAATAAGAAATTTCGAAGCTATCCAAATTATTATTACCATTTTCTGATGGCTCAGGTTGGTTTTCATTTTCCGTCCGTCTCATCTGTTACGAATATTTCCACAGTAAAATTGTGTGGGCCTAAATAAAGGGATTTATATTGTGTTTAAAATCATCTTTGTTCGGACAAATGTTCTTGCTTGTATTTAAAAAAACAAAAAACATTAAAAGAAATAATTTGGTCTTTCATCAGGTATGAAGGAGAACTGTAATTTTTTTCAGGTAGCAGCTGCGAGGAAAAAAAATCCGGGTAATATGAAGATATAGGTGGTGAGAGATTTAGCAAAGGGGGGGAATTAGGGTTACTAACGACGTAAATAAATTGTAAATGAAAAATGTAATGCTAGTAGGAGGTGACAATGGGACTGACAACAATAGAGTGCTCTGGAAACGTCCACCATTAGACCTTTCATTAATAAGTACCAACACTCTTTCTCTCTCTTCCACCCCCTCTTTCTCCCTTCTTTCCCTCTCTCCCTTCATCCCCTTTCTGGCCTTTTTCCACCATGTCCTGATCCTCGCTTTCATCTCTTGTTTGTCTTCAAAGAAGGGTTATCTTTTAAGGTTTCTTGGTCTGTGGCAGTCGATTCCCCAGTTTGTTTTAATACTAACAATTAACTTATCTCATATCGTAAATAATATCGGCGGAAAGCCCCGTGCGCTGATTCTATTGACTGAGTTCGCATGTTTTTGCTATTAACACGCAAAAGACGGCGACAATCGGAAAAAGTGTATCTTCGTCTCGAAAAACTGGAAAAAATGACACCTTCGAAAAAACCCTACGACCATTTTGAAATTTTCGCTGAGAATTGCAGTTTTTCGCTTACAACTCGCAAAGGAAGGGTTTTTGACCAAAAATGTTCTGTTTGAAAACCTGAAAAGATTGACACCATTTAGAAACCTCTACGAACATTTTGATTTTCCCGTAAAAACCGCGGTTTTGCGTTTATAACTCGCAATCGTAGGCGAAATGAGGAAAGTTTCAAAATGATGCCTCCTTCATGAAATTGGATGAAGTATTAAGGAAGTTACGGCTTAACGACAAAAAAGGGATTTAGGAAATAATATATATGATGATGATATCGTAAATTAGTTACTATATTTATTGCTGTCTTTTTTTTTTTGGATTTATAAATTGGGGAATTTATAATCCCTAGGATTTGGAAGTGCACTAATTCCGTCAACCTATAAACTTTATCATTTACCACAAAACTGCTTCAATAGTCGTCCTCTGATAACTATGAGTTTCTCTCAGCTCTTTGCTTTATCAATTTTCTATTTCTTTTTTGTTGACTTACGAAGTAATTATTTCTGAGACCAAATCTTTGAGAAATGGAAAGATTGCATTTAAATGGAAATCGGGATTCTCTTTAGTAATCTAAATGAGTTAGAGAATTGATATCTGCAATGCTATTAATTCATAATAAATGTCATATTTACTTATAAAAATCCTGAAAATTGTTTTTGATTTCTAGTCATTTATCAAACTTTTGTGTCACAAAATATAATATAGTGTTCTTATTCTAAATTATTACTACTACTATTACTCCGTGGCGCTACAGACCGATGTGGTCCTTGGGCTCCTCAATGAGCCTTCGCCAGGTGGCTCTATCTTGTGCAGTCGCTCGCCAGTTGCGGGTGTTCAATAGTTCACGGGCGTCCCGGGTGACGGCATCCTCCCACCTTAGGCGTGGTCTACCAATCCCTCTTGTCCTGTAGAGCTTCCCGTCGAGCAGCTTTCTTGGGATTTCCTCTTCTGACATTCTGGCTATGTGGCCGGCCCAACGCCGCCTCCCAAGCTTGATGCACCTCATCACATCCACCTCCCCAGATAGGTCATATATCTCCCTGTTCGTCATCTCTAAATCTCACCGACTTTAACTGGTTTATTTATTCTAAATTACATAATTTAAATAAATAAACTAAGTAACCCCGCTTTCTTGGAACTTGTATTTATATTTTGGAGAAATTGCTAGACATATCTTGGGCTCGACTTTATTGTACTTGTACTTTATTATATTTAATGTACTAGTTTGAACCTTCAGCCGTATTTAGAAGCTGATAACTTACTTAGGAACGAGGTAGTGATTGTAGATCAGTAATCACAGATTTAGAAGCCGAACGTAATTAGAGCACAGATGTAATTTGTAGATGTAGTATGTTGTAAGATAAGCCCTTCTCTGTGATCTCGTAGGCTTAGGCTTCAGGATGAAATATGTAGTGTAGTTTCTGAAGCTCGATAAAATTTTTCTCCACCATCTTTTCGATTTCATACAAAAATTGTTTAAAACATTTGCATTTAAATTATTTTAAGATTGAAAATCAAAATTTAACATGTTATTAAAACTTCTTAACTTTTTAGAACATGATGAATTATTTTAGTGAAATATTAATCGAGGATGAATTTCTCCGGTTAGTGTCCTTATTATCATATCTAACCAAAAAAAATCTAGTAATGTTTCTAAAAATAAAAATATACAATATGAGATATATGAGGTTTGTTACTACAAGCCAGTAGTGGACTGTCATTAAACTTGTATTGGTTTTAAGACGGTTATTCCAGGAATAACTTCTAGCAACTAACCTATGTTTGTATATCCTATATTTAACATCTGAAGCGTGGGTCTTGAAGGGACTTTATTTATTTTTCTTCTGCAGGTTAGCTTATAAATTGACTCGCCCAAAACATTCAAATACTGATCATTAAAAAAGAAGAAAATACTTTTTAGAATAATAAATAATATATGTAATATTCTTTTGTCTTGTTCATTTTGAAAGTGGCTTACGTCCATTTTACACTTAAATTGAGGTATTTAAATGTACTGATTAGGTTAGTTCCAAGTGGAACTTATTCAACTGAAGAAATCGTCCTAGTACAGAACTCTCTAGTAATTAACATAACTATGTTACTTACTAACTAATAACCCTTACCTTCATAACTGCCTTCAGACATTACCAATATTAAATATTTCTATGCAAGTATAAATGGACTTAGTCGCTTTCAAGTTAAACAGCTCATACATTGTTTATTTGTATTATGGGATGTACCTCTATCTTCCTTTTATTTCTGTTTAATTTATTTACTTTATTCATTTGCGCTGTCTGATAATATACAATTAATTTTTTCAACAGACGTTTATCCACTCATAGGTTGTGAATGTACTATTTTTCAAATTTATAAAGCATTACCATTTGTTATCATGGTTTTTATTTTGAGTTGTTCCCATATTTTGGGTCTTTTTCGTTCTATATCCGCCTCTTTTTTCAGTGATTACATTTCATCTAAAATAACAATAACAATTTAAAATAACGACCATATGTAATAAAAATGTAATCCTAAATTTTATTAAACCATATCGCTAGTCCAATGAAAGACTGGTTTAACAAAAGGAAAAAAATAGATTTTTCATGAGAGCCAATTAATGTTTCTTCCTTAATCTTCCTTTGATATCCTTGCCTAGTGAAAATGATTGTTAAAATGGTACTTACATCATCACCATAAAGGTCTGGTCACACATAACCGCACCGCAGCACGGGCGTGGATGGGGCGATGAGAAACGGTTCGGTTGGCCCGGTGTCGGGGATGTGTGACCAGTTACTATCTATCCTTCGTAAATGATTCAGATCCGATACACGTCCGTGCTGCGGTGTGGTTATGTGTGATCAGATCTTAAGCGGTATTACACAGAGATAATGGAGGAAAAATATCAGATAATTCGTATATAAAAATATTTAAAAAATACGATTTATATTTCGACCTTTTATACGTGTGACCACCATTTATTTATCATTCAATATGGCTTTGTTTGAAATGATTTTTTTCAAACCTTTTTAAAATCCTTACGCAAGATGTAGCTACTATTTATAAATTAGTAGAGATTAATGTATAAATCTATGTAAATGTTTTCAATGCAAAAGCTTTTTCAATGTATATTAATTCAATCACTGGTGGTTATAGAACGCATAAGAACCCACATGTTTCATTTATATTATTATTTTTTATTTATTAATATAATTAACTTTAATGGTCATAATTTTTTAACTCAGTAATTAATTTATTTTTATTTATTATTAAAACACTCATCATTGATTTATCTTTTGGTCGCAACCCAGCCGATCTCCAAACCAAATTTGTTATTATATAATAGTTTGCCTGCGATTGGTTTGGGATGGAATAGCCAATCAGGAGCGGTGTGTACACTGGCTATATTAAAATGTCGAGGATATGTAATATGGTTTCATTAGCCTGATCTATGCTAATATGGCGGTCGCCGGTCATATGGGGCCCCCTTGTTGCCGAAAACACATGACACTATTGCACGGGCCTATTAGCTTAGTGCCGATGCAAAATTTGCATCTTTGTGATACGCCTCTGATTAAGCGACCGATTGTCGCGTCCTCTCACGGATATTAGCTCCAAATTTGCATTTAATTTGATACCCTTTAAGGCAATATATGCAACGAAAAATAAAATCGTGCAAACAACGTTGGAATAATGGATGTTAAGCGGTATCACCCATCCTCTGTAATAAATTATTTGTTTTTGAGTTTTATTAACAATGCGTTAAGTCATAGGATATCTGATATACTAAATTTAACATAACTTAATTGTAAACATTTAGAATAAGAATTGCAAGGATGAAAAAAAAAAGTTTTATTAGTCGATTTTTATTGATATCTCATTTTCAGTCTTTCATAATTATAACTTAGTTGTTATTAATATATTTTTAATCTTAAAAGGGCTCAGTACTTAATGTGCCATTATTTCAATAAGAACAACGTTGAAGTATGTAATATTAGCAGATATGTGAAATTACTGGAAAAGACAATTTACAGCCACTAAACCACACGTTTGACCCGCCATGTGCCTAGGAAGGACCCCCCTTTGATTTTGAGCCTCAAGGTCTGGTCACATATAACCGCAACTCAGCACGGGCGTTTATCGGATCTGATTTAAATAGATAGTAGATAGTAGAAGGGTAGATAGTCACCGGTCACACATGCGGTGCGGTTATGTGTGACCAGACCTTTATTCCAAATGGCTATGTATACAAAATATGTAAGGGAAACAGAGCTAGTTTTTTTTTTTTTTCCATTTGAATTCTCCCTTGATATTTAGTTATTCTATTTATGAATAACTATGAAACATTTATTCTATTTATGAAACATTATGAAAGAATGTTGCACTATAGTGTAATACAACAGTTATGTACAATAACATTAGGTACCAGTTCCCTCCTAAATTTAAGCTAGTCGTAAAAAAATTAAGTTGTTTCTTAAGAAGGGAGGTCGATAGTGTGGAAGAAATGGAAGCCATTTGCCAAGTTCATTTACAAGGGAAACTGTGATTAATAGAGATGTTTTTGACTGCTTCTCATCCCAAAACAACAAAAATTACAAAATGAATGTTTTTAAGGAAATTAGTACTATTCAAATTTGATTTCAGGAATATTTGTTTTATTCTTTGAATATAACCAAATGTTTTCGTAAGTTTTATTTCTATTGTTTGAAGCTAAACAAAACACTATCAAGAGCGTAATTATTCACTGACTTCTTTTGTTAACTTTAGATTGAAATTAATAAATCGTGTGAGTATTTTATGATTTAATTTCCACCCAATGTGTCATCAATAGTAATAGTAATCCTATAAGTGACTAGTGGCTGATAAGCGTATTAGGGTCTAATTTAAACTCTTTTCGGTTGTGGAATTTATTATATTTCAAACTAACTTCAGTTTTGTATTTTTTTCTTAAAATTTTGATTTATCAGTTACTTGGTTTGTCATAGCAGCATTCACTTATTCGTGGGTATATTTACTTGGTCACCAAGTTACATAGAGAACCGACTTAGACAAAGAAAGTCAAAGTTAATGGTTACCATAGTAATAATTTAATTAATCCATGTTTAGCATAAATTGGTTAAAAAATATAACAGGATTAAATATTTTCCAATTCTTTTGCATTCGAATATTATAATATTTACTAAAGTATATAAAAGTTATAATAATGAATTAATGTTTAGTCTAAAGGAGTATTTTTTGAATTGTTTTATTTCGTGTTTATTTTTATTTATTGTTACTTCTGTAAAAACTATATTTTACTTTAAAATTATGATTATTTGTAACTTTGCAGATTATTTATCTGCGTGGAGCATCTCATACTCTCCGACTACTTTACTGCCTCGGCATAGTTCGGGTTTCGCGGCAATAGAGCCTTCATGTGTGGTTCGTTGTCGACGAAACCTGAATGGTGTCAGAGAACTGCAACTGTCTTCGCTTAGTCTTTTTTTTTTTATATATATAATTAATTGCTATAACATAATTTATATTCAATACAAAAGAGAATCTGTTAATTAGCATATTATACATAATATTTTACATTATTACATTTACATAGATAAATTTTTTTTTTTAGGGGACTTCTTTGTAGTTATTTTGGTTGAAAGATGATCAACCAAATAATCAAACATATAGAAATTTAAGGCATGAGCTAGTCCTATATTCGAGATATACTATAAAGATGTAACTATATATAACCATAACTATGTAATTTTTAATGGACAAATTAAATGTGACTAATTATTTTCACACTGACGATGGTTCATTTGATAATCAGATGGTATGCATTTTACAAAAACCTGGTGGGATTTATTGATCACCTTTCAACCAAAATTATTTTTTAAAATCATAATTATTTCACTTTTATGTCCAATATCTCCAAGATGATTTTTTTTTAATATGCACTGTATATTTTTGGTATTTGTTGTTTAAAATAGAATACAAAAATATGGATTGTTTGATGTATGTAGTTTATCATGTAAATAAAACAATATGATGTAATTTTATGTTATCTAGTACTACTAATGTTTAAAGACTTAACCAACTCTTGTTATGTTATGTTGTCTATTTCTACTGATTTTTCATCTCGAAATACTTTTATTAATTTTTGATGTTTTAGAAAAAATCTCACATATATTATTTGACAAAGCTTAAAAGTCGTTTTCCATCAATTATAAGGTCCTGCCGT
This sequence comes from Aelia acuminata, assembly GCA_911387785.2. Taxonomy (NCBI): domain Eukaryota; kingdom Metazoa; phylum Arthropoda; class Insecta; order Hemiptera; family Pentatomidae; genus Aelia; species Aelia acuminata. The sequence continues at coordinate 81,457,343 of OU426981.1, forward strand.
GTTCAAATGCCATGGATGTAGTATCGTTGGATTCAGACTTTCACGGAGCTTTTGTGCATCCCATTCTCGCTGTTCTTTTATCGGTCCAAAATAAATAAAATCGATCGTAGACGGATCGAGGCGGATCAAATTGGGTTTTATAAATTGCAATACGAACATTAAGAACTCCCGTAAGTTCCAAAGGAACTATGGACTGGTGCCATAAATTTCATATTTTGATAAAATATATTTTAACAAATTTTGTTAAAATTTGTGTTATGTTACGGTTCGGTAGATCTTAAATAAATTGAAATGTTGGCAAAAGACCGAACTCTCTCTCTTCGATATAAAATTGATCTTGAAAAAAAAAATCCTTATCCTCCATTCTCTTCACAGAAAAATTAAAAAAGAAGTTAAGAAGAAATAACATCGTATATTTAGACGAGATGGCATGAAGGCGCGTAAAAAATAAGATTTTGTGAAAAATTGACAAGATAGATTAGAGAAATTTTCGTGAATTGTTACATTGAATCATCAAAAAAATATTATCTTCTTTGCTGGGAACATGGTTATGTAAACAAATAAAGCACACTTTGTTTAACACATTTATTCAAGGAGTAGAACATTAAAAGAGGGACGCCAGTTAGCAGAGAGAGAGAGAGAGAGAGAGAGGGAGAGAGAGTGAGAGGGACACAAGATAGGTATGGAGTGGGGGAACTTCAGGCAATTCGGCGCATGAGCGCCAATTTTAATTTAAATAACCTAATAATTAATATTTTGTTATCCGGGATATATTTGGAACAAAATTATTCAATTTTTGTTTGAGTAATGTATTGTATTTCATGAGCCTTTGAGTTGATAGTATGACTCCAATTTTATAATGTATACTTAACAATAACTTTTTGAATGAAAGCACTTTACTTAAATAAAATTTCTCTTTGGAAAATTCGCACCTTGATATTTTGTATGCATATTTCCATAAACTATAATGATTTGATACTTCTGTCGTACTGTTACAAAATTTCTTGATATTACAGAACAAATGAATAAAAAAGGCACATGCTTATCCAATTGGTTTACCTCTCCTTTTTTGAATTCGGTTTAAAAGTTACGAATTTTCTAAAGAAGAAAACTTTATTTTCGGTATATATTCCATTAGGTTATCTCTTTTATTCAGTGTTAGTTTTTATTCGCTCAATGCACTATACTAAGCAGTTTTCACGAAGGAATTCTCCATTTGCTTTTATATTATATATTGATTTAAGGCAATGTTTCGATCAATTCTTCATTCTAATTTAAAACTTAATTTGCTTAGGAATCCAGTTGGTAGTATATATTTATTTTCAATTCATTGCAGAGATGTAGTGACCTTATTTAAAAATATAAAGGAAAAACAAATTATTTAAATATAATCTTGTGTACGATAGGTTAAATGATGGTCAGGATTTTCAGTTTACAATGATTTTATTATGGTGAGCCAACGTTTCGATCCAACTTGTGGATCTTCATCAGGGCTAAAAGAAAACAAATATATGAGTATCTATGCTAGAGGGTGACAATAAATGGATACATTACAGAACTGATAATAATATAAAAGATGGTGTTTACATGAATATTAAAATAAGAGGCTGGTTAACAAGATAAAATAGAATCAGATATTCACCTACTGAGTCCAGGTGGATACTAAGACTAAAGGTAAAAATAAGGTGAGAGGTAGTGGTAGGGGGTTAGTTTGCCGACTTCAAAGGTTTATGACGGGGAAATCCAACGCTTTTGAAGTGAAGACACATGACAACTGAGTGAACAAAAATATTTAAAAACTAACAAAGTAAATGGTATTGTATACAAATAGTAGTGTCTGGACTCAATAATAACATAAAAATGAGATATTACATAATGTAACAATGCATAAAAATTGGAAAATATACAGAGAGAAGCAATACAAAAAATTATAATAGTACAAGAGATACAGAGATAATTGCAGGTACCTATGAAATCAAAACTAGGATTTGAGGATGCGGAAGATGTTAGAATAAGTGGATGAAATTATCTCTTTATGTGTTTTGTGATTTACCGGGTCATTTGTTTCTAGATGGATGAAAATGGATTCTGAGAGGAGACGTTTATCGTGGTTAGATACAGTAGCTAATATGGAGGGGTTCTCAAAGTCGAAGGAATGGTTGTGGGCAATGGCATGTTCTGCTAATTTAGATGTAGACGAATTACGCGTGGAAATACTGTATTTTTGTTGATAAATACGTTTATTTAAGTTGATAAATACCATCCGTCCCATCATTTCAAATATCAATTCTCCCTCCACTAAGCTCAGCAAATTCTTTCTCCCTCCATTACAATCCCTTAGCCATAACAATCCATACGACGTAAAAAATTCCTTCCATCTCTTGGAAAAATTAAAAACCATCAATATTCCCGATAATTTTATCTTAGCCTCTTTCGACGCCGAGAGTCTTTTCACTAACATCCCGATGGATCGTGCCCTCCAAATCGTTGAAGAAAAATGGAACTTGTTAGAATCCCATAGTAAACTCAATAAATCTGCCTACATTGACTCCCTTGCTTTATGCTGTAATTCTGGATATTTTTGTTTTCAAAATAAATATTTTCTCCAAACTTCTGGCCTTGCAATGGGTAGCTGTCTAGCTCCCAACCTCTCCGGTATTGTCCTCAACGACCTCCTTGATTCTGTAATACCTAAATTCCCCAACCCAAATTCATTGTCATAACAAAATCCGCCTGAAAAATATCTTACAATCTAACGATTTTCCTGAGCACTTAATAAAAACACTTATCAATAACAATGCTAAAACTCAAAATCTCTCTAACAACTCTTCACAACCTCCGATTTCTACTTTCCAATACAGATCTATCCCATATATCCCCATTCTCTCAAACAAAATTAAAAAATCCTTCTCATCGAGTTTCCCACACATGCGCCTAGTATTAAAAAATAACAATAAATTAAAAAATCTTTATACAAAACTCAAAGACCCTGTACCTCTCCTAGACAAGTGTAATGTAGTTTATCGTATCCAGTGCTCCACGCTTAATTGCAACAGTTGCTATATCGGTGAAACCAAAAATTATTTTTAAAAAACGTATTTATCAACAAAAATACAGTATTTCCACGCGTAATTCGTCTACATCTAAATTAGCAGAACATGCCATTGCCCACAACCATTCCTTCGACTTTGAGAACCCCTCCATATTAGCTACTGTATCTAACCACGATAAACGTCTCCTCTCAGAATCCATTTTCATCCATCTAGAAACAAATGACCCGGTAAATCACAAAACACATAAAGAGATAATTTCATCCACTTATTCTAACATCTTCCGCATCCTCAAATCCTAGTTTTGATTTCATAGGTACCTGCAATTATCTCTGTACCTCTTGTACTATTATAATTTTTTGTATTGTATGCTTCTCTCTGTATATTTTCCAATTTTTATGCATTGTTACATTATGTAATATCTCATTTTTATGTTATTATTGAGTCCAGACACTACTATTTGAATACAATACCATTTACTTTGTTAGTTTTTAAATATTTTTGTTCACTCAGTTGTCATGTGTCTTCACTTCAAAAGCGTTGGATTTCCCCGTCATAAACCTTTGAAGTCAGCAAACTAACCCCCTACCACTACCTCTCACCTTATTTTTACCTTTAGTCTTAGTATCCACCTGGACTCCGTAGGTGAATATCTGATTCTATTTTATCTTGTTAACCAGCCTCTTATTTTAATATTCATGTAAACACCATCTTTTATATTATTATCAGTTCTGTAATGTATCCATTTATTGTCACCCTCTAGCATAGATACTCATATATTTGTTTTCTTTTAGCCCTGATGAAGATCCACAAGTTGGATCGAAACGTTGGCTTACCATAATAAAATCATTGTAAACTGAAAATCCTGACCATCATTTAACCTATCGTAATTGAAGAACAGTTGACCATCTCTCATCTCTACTATAATCTTGTGTAATTTAAACAGAACAGCTGAAACTAAAACCATAACAAACCGTACCAATTATTGGTCCTGTGACATGTAATTACAAAGCATAATGAAAACCATAAGATAGCCTTAAAAGGTAACATTGTTACAGCAAATATATTGTTATCATTACACAGTCAATATATTAAGGGGATTTGAAAAAAAAAAAATGAACGATTACCTTATGAATTGAGCTTAGCTTGCTAGCTGGTAGGAGCTTAGCCTGGCTTCCAATTGTCAAACTAAATTTTTATACTCATTAACCCGTCCACCATGCACAGAAAGGCTAGTGACATGCTGCGAGAGGTATAAAATTCCCGCCCTTGTCTCATCAATATCACAACCGTAAGATAAAAACAGAAACCATGTTCATGGATAGGGGGTATAGAGTTACAAAACCAGATAACTTTCTTGGTCGTATCTGGAGTCGGTTTTTGAGTTTTATCGGCATGCACATTGTACACTTTGCTTTACAATATACTCGTATATTGATTACAGAGACGGCTTATGTTGATTGTGAGCCAACCGAAAAAAAAAAAAAAATCAAATGTTACTATTTAGAAATTTTTTTTCTTAGGGTTCATTACTATTATTCTAATAAGATGTGTTTCTAGCGTCCATGGTGAAAAAAAATAGATTTGTAATGGCTTGTAACGGACTCTTCATTAAGAATATTACATTCTTCTTAGAACCCCGGCGCTAATACATTGACAATGATTGGTTTAAAACTTATATATTAAAGTTTCTAAATGGGTTCCTGGCTTGGAATTATAATTCTTGAGAGCCCTTCTTTCGTTTCTGTATGCATCAACTTATTTCATAAGTTTTGATTGAGGAGGAACATTGTTGAGATTTTATCTCTAAAGGAAACAATAGCCACTTATTACAGTTTTGTGATTCCTATTGTTTTCGGTAAAAGTTTTCCTGGGTTGAAAATTCTAAAGTTAACAAAAGGGGACTTTAAGCTGTAAGGTAAATTTCAAAAATTGATCAAAATATATAAAACTGTTAATAAAATTGTTTAATTAATGTGATCAAAAAATTTTCTATGCTTTTTTATTAATTTAACGTCACTTTACTCTTCTAAGCCTAATCGGAAGAAACTATAATGGAAATCCTAATTTTACCTATCTCCGTATAATTATGATAGTGACTTTATCGAGTACCTGCCATCGCATAGGCTCCGGGGAGCCCTTTTCGGGTCGGCGAAACCAAGGATTTTTTACTACCTTTAAAAAATCGTATGATCATCTGTTGAGCTGCGAACCAGCGACCTTAGGTGTAGTAGATTATCAAAATAAATACTAGACCTAAATGATCAAATCAAATTGAAAAAAATGTCCTTTTTTTCGAACAACTAAAAACGCTTTTTTTTTATCATATTTATTTGAATTGTATACGTACATTTATCTAGGGTTTATCCTTATCTGTTAAGGTAATAGTGGGGAATATAAACTGACTGTAGTTAGTTGATGATAGACCTTTGTAAAACATTGCTTATAAGCTGCATCACAGCTTTCTGCATTAGGTACTACTTCAGTTATATAAATGAGGAAAAAATTACTTAGAAAAAATTATGAATCGAAGAAGCCTTCATATTACTTAATTTTTAATTTCGATTTTTTTAATCCATTAGAAGGATACACGAAATCATTATGAGGTTTGTTAACGAGGTATAAAATATTAATTTAAGGGTTGGTATGAGAGTGTTGTACAGCTTTAAATGATCCATTTTGTGATCAGCTGCAGACTGGTAAATTAAAATTCTTGTAAATAGTTGCTACCTCTTCTTATTTTTAAATACTTTGGAAGTCTTTGTAAGTTAGTTTTAAATGCTAGTTCAACTATAGTACAAAACTTATGGCATTATTATATCACAGAGTTATGTTTCATATCATTGTAATATTATAATAAGATATTCTATTTGTTTTTACTTTATTTGCAGATCGCTTTATGGCAGTTGATAAAGTGATCCGTTGAATTTTTTTTCTCATCATCTGTCAAAAATGTTTTGAAGGTAAATAATTGATTACTCCAAATCAAATAAAATCCCCAGATTCCTAAAAAAGGCTGTCTGATTGGTAACTCTGTTCTGATGGATATATAATATAATATAAAGACACGTAAAAATGGAAAAGTAAAAACGTTTTTAATAATATTATAAAAATTTTAAATTATTTTTAATGTAACACAAAAAAGTAAATGAAATATAAGTATGCTGGGCAATTCCACGTCAATTCAACACAGGCTTGAGCCTCACCATTTGAGATTTTCTTGAAATTTGGTATATGTGTACCTCTTGTATCTACTAGAACAATTGTGAAATATTACAGAGATATGTCTACCCGTTTTTGAATTATTGGACTATAAAGCCCTCAAAAATAGGTCCAGAAACAGAAAAAATCATGATTAAATCAATACACTAACTAGGCTATCAAACTCTTTTGATTGCCTCATTAAAGTTATTTATAGTTTAGACTCCTTCAGAAAGTTAAATTATCTATTGTCGCAGAAATGGTTAAACGACAAAAAAGCGGGATAGAAAACTCGAAGGTTAGTCCTATCGAAATGCTGATTGATTCGTCCGTTTCATGATGAAAAATACAATGGGATCGGAACAAAATTTAATATTTTATTCCCCATTGATACTGACAAATTGCTATAGATATTTTTAATAATTGAAAAAATACTTTAGGACAATTCCACGTCAAATCAACACAAAAATATATCTTTTTGAACCTCACCACTTCAGATTTTCTTGAAATTTGGTATATGTGTACTACTTGTATCTACTAGAACAATTGTGAAATATTACTGAGATATGTCTAGCCACTTTTGAATTATTGGTCTCTAAAGCCCTCAAAAATAGGTCCAGAAACAGAAAAAATCATGATTAAAAATAGCTGTAGATGTTTTCCAAATTTGACTAGGACTATGAGATTGGTGTCGTTTAACAGCGCATTAGATGCCGTTTCATATGACATACAAAATGTATAGGTTAATACAAAAGAAATTTTCTTAAAACTAAATGTAAAATTTTAAATTCAATTATCTTGAAAAGGGCATCTCTTAAAATTTTTATATTGAATGAAGTAATTTTCATCCCACTTTTATATTTTGCTGTATGAATAGATATAAAACTATCTATTTTTCAAAAAAATATAAATTTTTTAAAAAATTAGCTTGAAAAAAATGTGATGGAAATTTCTTCATTACTAAAAAAATTGAAAACTAGTAATAAAATTTCATTAATCTAGCATTTTAAGATTGAAAATAGTTGCAGGTGTTTTCAAAATTGGACTATGACTATGAGATTGGTGTTTTTTAATAGCGCATTCCATGCCATTTCATATTATATACAGCAGTGTATAGGTTGGTACTAAAGAAATTTTCTTAAAACCTAGTTTAAAATTTTAATTTCAATTATCTTGAAAAGGGCATCTCTTAAAATTTTTATATTGAATGAAGAAATTTTCATCCCACTTTTATATTTTGCTGTATGAATAGATATAAAACTATCTATTTTTCAAAAAAATATAAATTTTTTAAAAAATGCGCTTTTTGAGAAAATTGAAATTAAAATTTTACATTTAGTTTTAAGAAAATTTCTTTTGTATTAACCTATACATTTTGTATATCATATGAAACGGCATCTAATGCGCTGGTAAACGACACCAATCTCATAGTCCTACTCAAATTTGGAAAACATCTACAGCTATTTTTAATCATGATTTTTTCTGTTTCTGGACCTATTTTTGAGGGCTTTAGAGACCAATAATTCAAAAGTGGCTAGACATATCTCAGTAATATTTCACAATTGTTCTAGTAGATACAAGTAGTACACATATACCAAATTTCAAGAAAATCTGAAGTGGTGAGGTTCAAAAAGATATATTTTTGTGTTGATTTGACGTGGAATTGTCCTAAAGTATTTTTTCAATTATTAAAAATATCTATAGCAATTTTTCAGTATCAATGAGGAATAAAATATTAAATTTTGTTCCGATCCCATTGTATTTTTCATCATGAAACGGACGAATCAATCAGCATTTCGATAGGACTAACCTTCGAGTTTTCTATCCCGCTTTTTTGTCGTTTAACCATTTCTGCGACAATAGATAATTTAACTTTCTGAAGGAGTCTAAACTATAAATAACTTTAATGAGGCAATCAAAAGAGTTTGATAGCCTAGTTAGTGTATTGATTGATAAAGGAAATTTAAAGTGGCAATAAAACTCCCCGGATCCTATAAGTTATTCTGAAATCAGGATGAGGTGCTTCGGGTGTAACTTGCTTTGTAATGAGTGGGAGGCAACTTTTATCCTTTTAAAACTCACTGCCTCGGATAAAATAAGGAGATCCAATTACGCACGTACTTCCGTTTAAAGCAGATCTATCTATAATTGATTAATAGCTTTATCAGACAGCAAGTTTAAAGCTCATTTAAAAAATATATTGTTCCATCTAAAAATATCTTCATTCAATATTTTATGAAATATTGTACTGAATGAAATATACTGTAAGAAACTATATGCAGTTTATTATCATAAAATTATATATCCCAGATTTATTATTGCATACGTGCGTGTATTCAATGTTCTTTGATGAAGGATATTATATGAACAGTGGCTACTTTTTAGTTAAGACAAAACTTCTTAGCGTAGGTGAGAGCGGGGTTGGTTGGCAACAGTTTTCAATTTGTTGATTGTTGAGTCATTCCTGTTAATATAATCCCGATAGGGTTTATACCTCTGTAAACTTTAAGTATTAGAGTACTTTAAGTATTTTTTTCAACTATATATTTCACTTAATAGCAATATGAAAAACTATTAAAAAAAAAAGAGAAGCCAAAGAGTGACAAGGATAAAAACACAAACATTAAAATAGTTTAAATTTAAAAATAAGAAGGACGTAATAACCGAGTAGTTGACCGTCCAAATAAAATATCAACCTAATCTAATCAAGTACTGTCTGACTCATATCATTGTTATTAAAAGCTGCACTGTAATGGTATAATTATTTTGAAACGGTTTTTAGCAGATATTAAGGGAAAATAGAATGACAAATGGCTGCATTTTACCATACTGATGCATTTATTTCAATTGAACAAAAATATGACATTTCAAACAGTAAAAGCTAGAAAAATGTAATGGCTTAGAAGCATCATTGCGTTAGAACAATGTAAATAATTTTTTCATAAAACAAAAAGAATTACACACATCTTCAAAAACTTAGGTAGGATAAATTATCTTAGGCGACAATAACACCTCTCTAAATACTTACCAGTACTCAAAAGTCAATAAAGAATGTTTTTTTGGCATCACAGATCAGTTTCGGTAGCGGAATTTTTTTAACAACATCGGCGAGGGGGTGCCATATTTCATCTTTCTCTTTTGGACATGACCAAAACTCGTGCTTCTTTTCCATTGTGCTGACTAATACATCTTTATCATCAATAGGCAGTCACGATTCCTGGGTATGTCTTGCACATCAACATATTCGCCACTGCGCCAACAAACCCCAGTTGAAGAGAGCCAACTAACCCCACAGGAGAAAATATATGAAAGATGACTGCCAGGACACGGAAAAACAACAAACAAGAAACTGGATAATTGAAAGGTTAAGTTTTTCAAAGGAGTTTGGGGCTTTGTGTACAGAATCGGAGTCAAATTTTTTGCCATGCCCTAAAACCAAATTTACTGAAAATGTAAAAATTTACTTATATGTTGTAAAATCAATCAATGAAGCAAACTCGTCTCTACACTGTTAGAGCATTGGACTGAAACCACAGGGTACGATGGTGGCGCCTTCACAACAGGTGTGACGGAAACTATAAGCCAAAGGCCAACCAACCCAGCTCTCACCTGAGGGTTTTTTTTTTTACTCTAAGCAGGGAAAAATTAGATCATTACTTCAATTTAGTGACCTTATGAAAAATTTACAAATTTAATTTAAATATTTTAAATATCTTTCGATTTATATATTATCAGATTACCCATTAAATCAATTAATTGACTTAATTCAGTTCAAAGCTAAAGGGAAGCAGAAAAGATTTTTTTTAATCTAGTTTTTTATAAAATACCATGAATATTACGCCTCCTAATTCTGCCGCCCAAGACAAGTACTTTACATTATTCAGGAGTACGTTTTATTAATATATTCTTTGTTTTTAATATATAGAGTTACCGAGATAAACATCAACCAATTTCGTCATCAGGGTGGAAATAATATAAATTTTTGTGTTTCTTTCTAATTGTATGTTAATAAATGACAAACACTTATTATTGTTAAATTTAAAAAGTATAGCCTCCTTGTGAAAAAATTCACATTTCATATTTGAAGTTTTCAAGTTCACAAATAACTCTCTAAAAGAATTTAATTATCTTTGAGTTTTTAAAAAGTATTAAGAAGATTTTACATTAGTTAACAAAGAAATCTGATAATAATAATGATACTGATAATATTACGCTTCCTAAGGAGAAAGTATTGATATTGATGATGCGTAATCTGTGTTACATTTATATCATCACGGACTAGATGTCACTATTATTGCTCACATTTCATCACTCTGACTTACAGAAAAGAGTTTTGAGAAGTTAATTCAACACATTTTAAATTATGTAAATATCTAAAATATTTTTAAAAAATCTTTCGAGTTATATATCACCAGATTCACCATAAGATTCAATCAATTAATTGACTTAAATCAGTTTAAAACTTCGAAAAAGCAGAAAAAGATTTAAAAGAAAAAATAGCTTAATTTTCATTGACTCAATTCAGTTCAATACTAAAGTAAATGAGGAAAGAAATTTTTTTTTGTTTTTTTACTTTAAAAGAGAAATAAAAAAGGCTAATAAATTTAATAAATATATTACATTCAATTAATAATTATTGCATTTTATTTATATTATATATATATATTATCGGAGACCAATATATATATATACACCAAATACCCAATTTTAGGTTCATACGCTTTATAGTTTTCAGCTAGTCTGTTCACACCACATACACAGACACACACACAGACCATTTTGTGGGACGTGGTTATTTGGACTCAGAGGACCCCAAAACGTATATTTCACTTGAAAACCGTAAATCGAAATTTTTTACGACCGCAATACTTTACCTTACTATATATTTCATGTATAGGTAAGTAAAAGTAAAAATTAATTTAGACTTAACAACCTTCTCACTGCAGCAATAAATGTATAACTTATGGTACAACTAAAAAAAATTATAATATTACATTGTATAATATTATAAATGTTGAAGTTAACATATTGTTAGTTATAAAGCTAGCAGTTAATTAAAATTTATTAATAATCACTTATATATATGTTATTAATGGCTAAATAATTCGCAATACTTCAATCCACAGCGACCTCGATATTCTTTCCTGAAACCTGGTGTTTTCTGGACATAGAAATTTTATCTTTTCCTCACCACTTCTAAAATATAAAAAGATTCTCGGAGAAATGATCCAATCTTTTGAACAGTCCCTACTTGCTTTTTCTAGGAATAAGACACGGTAAAATTTACACCATTTGCTTAGTAAGATCCAAGTCCTCTTTGAACCCTAATTTTAGTCTGAAAAAGAGCAACCTTCTCAAATAAGGTTTAGCAATGGTCAAATAAGAAAAAAAAATGTCCTCAGAACCCCCTTTACCTTCAAACACGGAAGTTGTTTGAAGGGTCCGAGGAAAAGGAATATTCCCAAAAGAAAGTCGTAATTAGGTAAGGACTTAAACGATTTTTGTAATTAGCCTGATATAAATAATATTTTATGTTCCTCGGTACATATATATATTTTTATATGCTATTAATAATTATAAATAAATAACTTAATCGTAAAAAAACAGAAAATAAGAAGAAAAACTTAATGACTACATTTTTGACGGAGAAACGTTACAAGGTCAAAGATTGCTCTTTACCGTTTAAATTTATTTGTATTTAATGAACTAAAACTTACAGATGTTAATCTTTATTTGTTTATGTGTGTGTATGTAGGGCTGTTGACCAAATGGACTGACTATACTATCTCCATAAAATATTATTAAAAATTAAATTACCGAAAGAGCATGAAGTTTATCGATCCAGTGAAATGGCGACCAGAGGGACTTCAATTTAGCAGGGACTTCCTTTACCCAGCTTATATTGCCAATTTACCACCAACGCAACTTGAGATAAATTTTTCCTCTCTTTATTTTCTTTTTTTTTTACTTTTTTCTTTTTTTTTTATACCTTTCAGATCATTTGCTCCCCTAACCAAGCCCATCCCTCGTCCTCAGCCGGCCCAGAGCTTTTATTTTCCAATTTTCTGAGTACAACCCTGTATAATGATTATGTATTCTGTCTTTCCATCGAATTTAATACCTGCTCGTGAGGGAATTTCATTTAATCCTGAATTACATGGACGCATGATTATCATGCATATCTTTCAGTTTCATATTTATGGCATATGTTAGCAGAGCAGTACTTTTTGATTGCATAGTTCCTATAACGCTAGGGTAAAACCTCTTCACACTATTTTATTTAAACGATTTTTTAATTGTTGATACATAAAAAAAAAAATCAGTGAAGAATATTATATGGATATTGTATCAAAAATTTAATAGGAGTATGGAGATGGGAAGTCACTGAATATACTTTTTAAATAATAATTTGGGGGAAATGAAGATATATCATTAATATAATTTCTGAGTAATTCCATTTTCTTTAGATTCTCCAAAGAGTAACATAAACTGAAACATTTTTTTTGCTGCCTGGAAACACTTAGATAAAGAAATAAGAAAAGAAAATCTGAGATGTTTTTTTTTTTTTTCATATGTTTTTCCAGATTAGTCAACTCTCTATATGACAGCACCATGGAGTTCTACTTAAGGGCTTTTTAAGGATGGCCAATTTGAAGTACAATGATCATTATATTGAAAATTTAGCAATTCGAAGTGTTATTGAATTATCGGAAAATTCAATAATACTTCGAATTTTAGCCATTTGTATACATGTATATTGATGAAATAAAATAAATAAGGGAGGGAGATATGGAAGGAAATAATGAGCTGGCAGAGATGGTCGCATGGCCAAACAGATGGACACCGAAGCTCCTTCCTCCCCAGTGTCGGGGCGTTCGCTTATTGATTTTCACAACGGCTCGATCTACCAAGAAAAAATCTTTTCTGGATGGTTGCCTCAACTTGCGAGAGGCAGTACAGGGCTTTCCTTCTCTAAAATCTGATTCCCTCTTGGTTAGCATATAATGTATTTTTACTGAGCGCAATTATTATTAAAAATCGAGATTAAATAAATTTAAGAAAAATTAAGTACTTTGAAATTTATTTTTCGCGGATTAATTCAATGTATACACTGAAAAAATGGTTTTCAAAGCCATTTTTCAAGTAACCTATTTTAAATTTAATATATTATTAAATTTTTGCAAATACTCCAAAATTATTTTAAAAAAGTTGTATATTGGAACACTATTGTGGTTTTAATTAGTTTTATTAGAAGAAAACAATAATTCGCAATGTCTGACAAACACTAAAAGCACAATTTACTATTAACGTTACAAAATGTAACTAATAATGCAATAAAGCAAAAATAATCATATTCTTCGATGTACGGAGCGAGAATAAGCCTCTGGTCCATTGCTTCTTATAATTAGTCGGAATTCGAAAATTAATGAAGGTCCTGAAAAAGCGTAGAAGATTCCCGAACAATGAGGAACATGTAGTAGAACAGTTGGTTATTGTTCCAACAAAGTCTAGAACTCTATTTCACCCTACGGTTTTACCTTACAATATGTTAAATATTATAAATGATAATCATAAGAATATATTTTATAGTTGAGTATTTACAACAAATCATTTTACACATATTAGGATTAGTGTCTCCTCACGGGTTTGAATCGCGTCAGGCTAATCTATGAGACGGGAAGACCACATCGTCTCTTTTCGTCTGTAGGGTGTGAGGGGGCAATGTAGATCATTACACGGAAATAGCTTTCTGATATCCTCGGCCTTTCCCAACGAGATCCGGTGCAGTACAGCGGCAAAGTAATTTTGACGCCGAGGTTACTCTGCCACCAGCGTCCTATGTGCATCAGCCCTGTAATACAACTTATATATGCCTATCCGATCGAAAACTATCTCAGTGTTCCAATTACTTCGTTGCTCATGTGCACCGGCCCTATCTAGCCGCGACTGGTTCCTGTTCCTATCCTGCGTTTATTTTCCAGCGTTTTACTTGCACTCGGTTAGTTATTGGACACTGTACATGAAACGTTGCGTCCACTCTAAATTAATCAGACAAATTTCCTAGGGATCAAAGAGATAGGATAGAGATAAAACGGCTTCCGATTTCCTTGTGTGCCCTGAAACTCTGATAAGTATCCCGGCGTCCCAATTATTTTTTCGATGTCAAAGGAGGCAACATGATAAAATTTTTCTCCCCAATATAAATGGAGGAGCATACACATTTTGCAATTATTGTTTCATTTATATGTTTCAGAGACTAATTGTTTATTCTTCCACTTCCCCAAGCGGCATTTTTCGTTTGATTCTGATAAGATAAAGATATCTGAATAATTCAACCTCTGCCTCCCCCTACCTCTTCTAGTGGAAGTTATTCTTCTTCAAGCGCTGCCTCTGTGTTGGCTGTCAATGGAAGGCAGGCAGTTGCTTGAGGAACTGTATTAAATTGAATTAGCAGAGGCTCACAGCAAAGGCAAGCTTACGTTTCTGAGCCTATCCTGCTTCAACTATCTGATGGGGGTTAGTAACGGCAGAGCGCCCCCTCTGATCTCGCCTCGGTGTGGGGAGCTCCTTCGCGGCTCCGTTCCAGTCCACATTAGGGGGCGCCAATTTTGTATAAGCTGGTTTACGCTCATTAATAATCGAAATAATCAACATCGAATTTCCTTAATAATGTTTTATAGCTTAAATGTATGTATAATAGTAAATATATGTATAGTTCATTCTCACAAGACCTCTCGAACTGAAATTCAAACAGTCGCAGATGGAGGCAGCTAATGTGTATTTAGAATTAGAATAATCTTTATTGCTTTCAAGGTTTCACAACACTTTGTAGCAAGGAGTTTGGTCTTAAACAAATATACAGAAACATTTATATATAAAATAATTCAATAAATAAAAATTAGTTTTTATAAAGGAATACAATATTATATCTTCATAATCACATCTTCATAATAATTTATCTCAATTTTTCCTAAAAAAAACAATAGGTAGTTAATGATTAATGACAAAAATAACTTTAAAAAAATCTGGTGCGTGCGCGCAACACACAACTTTCACTTACCAACTTACTTAGATTAGAAATTGACGTGTTTTGCTAATAATCATTTCCCAAAGTCACACATTTTTCTACATTCATATCTTATTTTTGTTAATCGTTAAAGCCGTTTTTGAGTAAATAAAAAAACCTGTGAAAATGATACAAAATTTATTAAGTAAAGTCCCCCCTCCCGTAGATCAATTTTGATGAAATTTTTACAGTCATATCTCGGGCATATAAATACATCAAATACCAAGTTTGATCAAAATCGTTAAAACCGTTTTTGAGTAAATAAAAAAAACATGTGAAAATGGTACAAAATTTATTAAGTAAAGTCCCCCCTCCCGTAGATCAATTTTGATGACATTTTTACAGTCACATCTCGGGCATATAAATACATCAAATACCAAGTTTGATCAAAATCGTTAAAACCGTTTTTGAGTAAATAAAAAAAACACGTGAAAATGATACAAAATTTATTAAGTAAAGTCCCCCCTCCGGTTAATCAATTTTGATGAAATTTTTACAGTCATATTTCGGGCATATAAATCGATCAAATACTCAGTTTAATCAAAATCGTTAGAGCCGTTTTTGAGAAAATCGAAAAAAACGTAAAAAGTTATTAAATAAAGTACCCCCTCCCTTTGAGCAATTTTGATGAAATTTTTGCTGTCACATCGCGGGCATATACCTACACTAAATACCCAATTTCAGGTTCCCACAGTTTATAGTTTTTGAGCTAGTCTGTTCACATACACACACACACACACAGACCATTTCGCGGGACTTGGTTATTTCGACTCAGGGGGTCCCAAAACATGTATTTCCGTTGAAAACCGGAAGTCGAAAATTTTCACGATCGCAATACTTCCACTTACTATATATTTCATATATAGGTAAGTGAAAGTAAAAATTAATGTTATATCTCATCTATGACTATATTATTTCAACAAATTATTACAAAAATTATTAAATGAAAGATCAAAACACCCCTCCCACTATCGAAAGAAGATGGAGAATAGGTCTTTTTGGTAGAAAATTTCTATTATTTGTATTGGTTACTTAAAAAATATATACCTACATAATCGTCATTATAATTTCATATTTTTTCAATCATTATAACATGTGCCCATTAATTATTCCTCTTATCTAGGTGGGTTGTTATTTTTTTTTTTTTAATTCGTTTCAAAAAATAAAATATCATTCAAATTTTCATTGGCTGCCGAGTTTTAAAAGGCAGGTAGGGAGGAGAATTATAAGCCAATCTAGGCTCTTATATTCAGAGAATCTCAAAGCTGCTTAGAGGCTTCATAAAACACCACGACGTTCAACCTTTTCAGAATATTTCTGGAGAAAATTCCGTACATATTTAAGCTCCTTTAAATTTGCATGGAATTCCAACTACATATTTATGGCATATTTTACAGTTTCAGAAGTGGGAGTTACTGAAAATTGAAAATTTTCTAAGTACCTTTGAAACTAGGAATCATATTTCGAGAACAGTAATAATATTCAAATATATTAATAGTTTAAACTTAGGATTGACGTTCTGAAAGGTATCATTAAACTGAAAAAATGTCTTCATTTATGTAAAATTATTTCAGAAATATATCAAACATATAATTAGAACTCAAATTAGTAACAATATTACAAAAAAGTGACAACTCAGTGACAGAAAAGTAACCATGCTTCGATGTTCAAGGCTAGACCAAGCTCCTTGCCTATCTTCGGATATTTAGTCCGAAATGAGACATCCCAGAAAGGTCTCGATCATTCCAAAACATGCGATAACGTGCTAATACATGAATATAACGGTTCCAGAAAATACTAGAACTCTTTACTAATGAAACATAAATAATCATCTGTTATTGTTTCACGTCACAAGATTTGTACATTAATTGATTATTTTATAATTACTTCATTTAAAACACATATTATATAGATATGACTCTCATAATATTGTAAGGTAATCTATTGCGTATGCTTGCTAATACAATCTGCGTATTTAGCAGCTCTACGGCGACCAATAAAGAAATTTTTGCAATTTTATTGAATTTTAAAATTTAACTACTGTTAAGCAGAAACCATAAGCCTGTATACGGTTCAACAGAACGGTGCAATTAATTTTAAAAATGTTATACCAAATATTGTTTGATCTTATAGACTTTTGCACACAGCACTTTGTAGCTGTTATTATTCTCTTACTTGGAATTAAATCCTCTTTATTTTAAAAATTAGTTTCTTACTAATTTAAATAAATTTTAGTCATAAAATCCCAGTTTAATTTGCAAATGTTCATGGTTTGCAATTGACCTTATATTAAGAGAACTGAAACAGACGCTTAAATTTATCTTCGGAACAGAAAAAGTATTATGTTAACAGCTGATGACCAATGAAATTTTAATATTTGCAGCGTAAATGATTGTTGAGTACCTAACAGCAATTTAGTGCAGATGACATCATATTACCAATTGCCACGGAAAATTATTTGTGGAATCAGTAGAGAAGATTTTTTTTTTCGGTGGCACAGTAGGCGCGCAAAATGATGTGTTTACAGACATTTGTGTTGCTTTTGGGAGCACAGACAGGCTGGAAGTGGTATCCCAAAGTTGCTGGACGGACCATGGTGCAGCGGAAGATTGCCCATAGCTCCTTAGCCAAGCACCATAACTCCACAATCCACTGGGGCCAATTTGGCAATGCCCGCCGATGGCTTCAGATACCAAGGACTGTGAAAAGTTGATCTATGTCCATGGTGGCAGCTCAGACAGCAGGGCCCGAGGATCTACATTTCTTTTCCTGAATATAATCAGAATAAGTCAATTACTCTTATATTCTTCTTGATTGTTTTTAGTTCAATAAAATTTACATGTCCCCGTTGGTTTTTACTTGTAAGTATAATATTTTTTTATATCTTCATTATTCCCAACCTTGTCGTTCATTATTTTCAGTTTGAATTCCTTTTTCATTGAATGTAATATACGAATTTTTACCTACAATAACCGACCTCTTAGTAGCCATGGCACGTTCAATGAATCGTTCTATAGCGAATCGTTCATTTGTCACCCAGGTCTCGAATGAGGAAGCCAATGAATTTAAATGATGACGAATCGGCTTGGCAATGCTTTCCGAAAGCAGTGAAAGAAATTACCCCTAACCAAGTGAAGCCCGGCAAGTCCGCCGAGTTAGTTCCTACGGCAATCAATTACATCTCAGTTCCCAAGGCTTCAGCGCTTCTTCAAAACAGGACCGCCGCCACTCCATTGTTCCGATTAAGTGACGCATGTATGCAAAGGAAATTTCTATGGAGGGATATGCTATAAGTACGCTTATTGGAGGAATTACTTCCATAATTATTATAATTTTTTTGTTGTTGTTCGTTTGGCTTTAATAAATAATTGAAAAAAACAACATTATATATGTATATGTATATATATATATATATATATATATATATATATATATATATATATATATATATAACTATATAACTAGCTGGCATGCCAAACTTCGTACCACCTCAGGATTGTGTTTTGTATTTTTTGATTGATTTAAATTCAATTTTTTACTTACTAAAAAATATTAACAAAGATTATATTCTTTAAAAACTCCAAACGGATAATTCTTTTATGGTTTGTCATAATAAATTATTCAAAAGGTATAAAAATTTCATTGGTTATTTAATTTAATTTATGCGTGTAATAATGTGGAAAATTTTTTTTCTTATGAATCTAATTCGAACTATAACGAACGTTTTAGAACAAAAGTAGCCAAATCCGGTCGTTCACACCTGGTGGATTAACAACGAACATCATCAGTTTTTTTAACAACAAACAAATCTTTTTCCATGTTTTAAAGATTATTCTGCTATTAGAAGCGGTGGTAAATACAACTCGGTATTTATAAGGTCATTACCGCCCGAAAAGATGTAACTTACACGACTTTGTAATGTTTTTGTCAAGATTATCTCTTTAGCTTTATAAGGCAGTTAAAGTTAAAATCAATAGAACTTAATTTATGTGGGTTTTGAGTAAACGTAAATGATGTTTTCATTTTTATAAGAATTTTAAACATATTCAAAAGCTATTTTCCAAAATGTATTTAACCTTGCATAACATAAATTTAAGTCTTTGATGTATCTCCATCACCTTAATCCCTGGTTTCGAACTTGCTATCTTTGGGTTCCCAATCATACGTTGCCATGGAAAAGGCGTATTTTCTGACGCGTTTGCTCGTTCGGCCGTCCTATCACTTCCCATCACCCTTACTAAAAATAGTTTGTGTACGGATAGAAAGAAGCAGTCGGACCAGCTGTTTTTTACCTCCGAAGAAGGGGTTGACCCACCTGGGAGACACCAGACTTGATAGAAGGCAGTATTAATAGAGAATGTCGTCCGATTAGTATTAGTAGCATAACGGGACATAAACAAACAAACAACAACAATAGAGAATGAATGAAGATTTTGAATGGAGAATATTGAATAACAATCAAAATAAAGTGTTTTAGGCAAGATCGCGAACTTACGTCACCCAATGGGTGACTAGTGTGTAGTAGCGACACCCATGTTGCTGAAAGGCAAGGTAGGGAGGACATAAACATAAAATAAATATGGAAGGTGAAAGAAAAAAAATGAGCCGTAAACAGGTCCATTGCTCCATGTTGATCACCACTGGCGCGCCGTGGCGGTCAAAAAGCGATGTACAAAACTAAAAAGAAGCGTTCAGTTCAATACTAAAATCTTAACTGTGTAAACAGGCCTCAAGAACAAAATTGTTAGTGTAACTGTTACAAAAGTTTAATTCGAATTCAATGGGAAGCGTCACCTTAACGAATTTTTATAATTTTTTATTAGTCTGAATCCGAATGCATGGGAATTCGGTATCGACCCCAATTTAGTTTTATTTATTTTAATTTTAATCTATATAAATAAAGTTGAAATTCTGTTTGTTTGTTTGTTCTTTATAGAAATCCATACCGTTTGTCCTAAATTCTCCAAATTTCGCTCAGTGGTTCTTTGATACCAGGTGCGAACACCTGTCCATATTAAAATTGCATAACTTTAGCCAATCTCTGGGTATATTCATTATTGTTATAAAATTCTTCATGATCTCGCTTTAAAATGGTTTTTTTTTACGAAATCGACCGTTTAGGTCGAAAAAACGGCCTAAAAAATCATTTTATAGATTTTGAAGAGGCCAACAAGGCCCGGTAAGACCGTCCTTTGGCAGGCGTTGAGTTCTGGGATTTTTAAACCATATGTTGTTTTTTTTTAACATTATAATACGTTTATGTACATGTATGGTGAATTTATTTTATAAAATTCCTCCTAAGAAGCGTGCTTCAATAGGAGTAGTGAGCTCAAAAGCTAAAAAACAACGTCAAATACGAGCAGATGAAACTCTCGACGAACATCAAAATACGATTGAACAACATTATTTTCCATCATTTTTTATTAAATCCCAGAGAAAACTTCAACTATACAGCTCACCAATTCATTAGTTTTGGTATTAACCAATTATTCTGTAATGATGGTGTTACCTAAACTAAACAGTGGGGATTTCCCGTTTGTTCTCATTAATGGTTTCTTTTTTTCCTGAATGCCGGTTGTAATTTCGACTCATGGATAGATTCCAGATATACGCTGATACCTGCCCGCTAATCAATACTAAAGAGGTCGGAGAGAGAGAGAGCTAGGATGACTGGAAGAGGCGAGCAAGGAGGCGGGCGAAGGGCAGCCGAGTGAACTGTTGCCTGAGAGCCTGTGACCGCCCGAGCGTGAGCTGAGCGACCGCACCGCGCGGCGTTAACGGGCAACCGCCTGTCTCGTTAAAAACCAACTAGGACACGGTTATGCCTCAATTAGTCCTCGGCTTAGCTTTTCTAAGAATTTATCCCTCATCAAATGTTTTAACATTATTCCTCATCACTAATTTTCTCAAGTTCAATACCAATCTTTTAAATATTGAATAACTTTATCATTCCGTTTACCCCTCCAAAACTAAATTTATGAACGGTTTAAATGATCAAACCGAATACTTCAAACAAACAAAAATCAAGCATATCGCTCACATTGTCTTCTGCAGTTTCTAAATGGATAAATTACTCTATAATTGTTTCTATATTTTCCTGTATTGGGGGCGTTCTAACATCAAATGTTTGATGAACATTCCCGCAGGATGGAGCTTCATGACTTCTTAGAAGGTAGCCTTGTGTAACTGGTATTGTCCAACCTGAGTCGGCATTGTACAGCTTGCGCTTCAGTCCTTAGCAGTCAGTTTCTTACAGCCACCAAAAAGCTCAACATGGCCGCCCCCTCTTCTAAACATGAAGTCCTTACCTGGCAGATTAATAATTAGCTCCTCCTACTTACTCATCACTGCATAGACAACTCTAACGCTTACTTGGAATGCATCACTTTGGGGTACTTCATCTTTCCTTGTCCTATCCAGCTATCCAGTGGACATTGTGAAATACTTCCTTCACTGCAATAAGGCTCTTTCCGAGGATGTCCTGATCACAGCGAGTCCCGGGATTTGGTTTCTCAATTGAAAATAGTTTTTCCCATCTGGGAATCTTCGAGCTTCTGACCTTCCACGTCCAAGTTAAACAACTGGACAGGACAGTCGCCTTACCGTATATACGTACGTATCCCAATCAGGGATACGTAGTCCCTGATTGATCTGGAAAAAAACTGACATATCTACTTCACCCAGACTTTACGATATAATTACATTAATGCAGTTTTTCTGAGGGTCTATCTCGATGAATTGCTTGATGACCCTTCTTGCCAACTTCAGTCATTTAGTCACCAAATGGTTAACTCATCAATCTGCGAGGAACATGATAAATTTTTCGCTACTGCTTAAATCAATAAAGGCTGATCCAGGATGGAATCGAACTGTACTCCTAACCGGCAGGATCTTGGTAATGATGTGCTAACGTAAATTATGTGTAAACTAATTAATTATAAGATAAAAATTCGACCACGGCCGGGAATCGAACCCAGGTCCTCTGCATCAACGTTGAAGCGCTCTTATCACTGAGCTAACCGTGGAGTATTCAGAGGACCTGGGATAGATTCCCGGCCGGGGTAGAATCTTTTATCTTATAATTAATTAGTTTGATTAAATTTATTGTTTAGCAATTCAATAGCAAACAATCAATGATTAAATACTATCAATAAATTATGTTTGTAGGAGCAATACTTTTGAACCTGAATTTATATTATTATATTATCATTTCAACAATTATTTATTTATAATTATGGAATATACATTTTTTAGTAAACAAGTTTTTAGGAAGAGACTATTGGATTATAGATATAGAATGCAAGGCCTCAAAGTCTCGTATAATTTCAATAATTCACTTAATCATGCAGATTACGTGCCGAATTTTCGCCTATTCAGGCATCTTCAGGGCTACAACAGTTTCACATGCAAGCTAGAAACTGTTGTAGCCCTGAAGATGCCTGAATAGGCGAAAATTCGGCACGTAATCTGCATGATTAAGTGAATTATTGAAATTATACGAGACTTTGAGGCCTTGCATTCTATATCTATACATTTTTTAAACAATTTTTGTAACCATTCTTAATATGAAATTACATAATAATCTTCAAAACATTCCTCAACCTAAGTAAGTCGTCATGAAAATACTGGAACCCGAGAAGGATGATACCCGACGGCTAATTAGGGGAGAAGGAAAAGGATTAAAATTTTTTTTAAATTGGCCGCTGGATCCCGTCCCTCCCCTCCCCTGATCCCTGGGGACTGGATTTTGCCACGCTAACTGAGTCCGCTTTAATTATTGTAAAGGTTTAAGGAAATTCGTTGCTTTATTAACGCGGCGGCATCTCACTCACAAATTGTCACTTATTTGCATTCATTTTACAGTTCATTATAAACAATTAATAGCGATTCTACTAGTAATAATCATAAGACCATACCTTGTACTACTGGAGACATCAATAGCTTTAAATTTATAGTAAGTAATTTTTGTAATTCTTGAACGATTCGCAAAAAGGAAGTTAAAAAAAAAAAGGCTTAAAACAGAGAAGAGGCAGGGTTTAAAAATAACATTTTTTAGTATTTTAAACTTTAAACTCTAAAATAAGTTTTTAAATTGCTCTTATTCCAAATATGCCCTTTACAAAATTTCTTATTTCTAAAACCTTCTATTTTTTTTTAAAATGAGGATTGTTAAAATTAAAAAATATATATTTGGTAAGCAAAGGGGGCAAACTGACATTTTTTCAAGAACTGCTTGACCGATTTTTATGTTTCCTTATTTGAATATATGTGCCCCGACTAGCAGTAAACGACGAAAAAATGCATTCGAGGGATTATTAAGGATTTAAGTGGAGGGGGATTATTAACTTTTTACCAATTTATCCGATTTCGAATAAGAAAAACATATTTCGTTCTCGGTTACCATAATGCCCTGCCAAGGAGAAATCTAGTAAA
This sequence comes from Aelia acuminata, assembly GCA_911387785.2. Taxonomy (NCBI): domain Eukaryota; kingdom Metazoa; phylum Arthropoda; class Insecta; order Hemiptera; family Pentatomidae; genus Aelia; species Aelia acuminata. The sequence goes on from OU426981.1 coordinate 81,481,094, forward strand.
ACAAAAAGTGTGTGTATCGCTGGATTCGTTTTGAAATTTTCCATCCGATGCTGCTTATAAAATTAGTAAACATCTGAGTTTCGTTTGAACTTTCCTTATTATTCATTAATAAGGAATCATAAATTAAAACTTCCTTAGGCTTTTTAGTGTTTTTGTATAGAACACCGAATGAAAAATTTCAGAAAATTTGTGTTACTGCTTTTCTGCTGGGTGGGCAATGTAGCAGTATAAGAAGGATAATTTCAGGTAAAACATATCTGGATAGGTTTTGGGTAGGGTAGGGTCTTTTAACACCTTTATTTTTTTTTAATTTATCACTGTCATTAAATCCACTGCAATCTCTTTACCAATCAGAAGAGTTACATTTAACTACCATATTCCTCATCTAACTCGATTTTTTTCAAAAATGTCACTTAGACATCTCTTCTGAGGGCCACATACGTAATTAAATTTATTTAATCCAAGATTAAATGTATGCATATCAATGCATTTTTAATAAAACAAAACAATTTTCAGTTTTTTTTTGTTATATTAAATTTATTGTTACAGAATGATAAGGTGTTGTTCATAATAAAATGTCAGCAGCCCGATACTGATGAATTTTACAATGACAGCTTCGACATAAATCTCTATGATCTCTCGCGTTTCAACATTCTATCTCCACTCAGCGTTGAAGCATACTGCTCCAAAGATCTTTTTAAAAAATTATTAAACCAGAAAAACCATAACCGAAAATACAAAATAATAAAATTTAATAACTAACAACATACAAGCCGTCTGTATGATAAAACTAATTACATACATGCCGTCGGTAAGATTATTTTAAAATCAACATAATACGTTCTTTGATTACTTGATTTTATTTTTTTCACTTGGTTAACTTGCTACTAGCTGAGGATAGATGAATAGTGTTGAGTTACATGGTCCGCTTTTTGAGAATAAAATGATAAGGGAGTTAATAACTGCTCCGATGTGTTGCTAATGTAGAGCCGTCATCAGGACAGCAACAGTTGCGGAGGGGCACAGTTAGAGAAGCCGCAAACCTAATTGTTGAGAACTGCGTTGTGTTCTGGCAACTCGACAAAGCTCACCTACCCTCTATGTCGCCTTAACCAACCGACCGCAATATCGTTTTCTCACCCCGAGTGTCTGTAATGAGGGCACCGCTCCTGCTTCACCATCGGATCTATAATTATACCTCTTTGTTTCATTGTAGTCGTCCCACAAATGTCACTACATGATTTTATCTATAAATCTATATCTATGAGACTATAGATAACTTATTTTAAAATCCTTCCATCAAGTTTTAACTTCATCGCTACCCTTTCGATAGCTTGGGACTGTAATCTTTATCTTGTTTAAACCACTTTTACATTGTATTTGGTTATAGCCTTGAACAATATATACGTATATAGGTATAAACGGAGGACGTATATATAGGTACACGGAGGAATGCCGTAAGGCTGTGGAGGATAAAAGGGCACTGAAGATCCTCAGCCTAGGCAAAAGAGACAAAGAATCCCGAGATAGATACGAAGCTGCTCAGAAAGCAGTAAACAAGACACTAAGAAAGGCAAAGAGAGAATTCTTGTCTCAAAAGCTCAAGGAGATAGAAGATAACTGGCAGGGCGGTAAAATATGTGAATTCTATGCTGACATCAGGAAAGAAAGAACCGGATACATGGGTAGGAGCACTCAAATGAAAAACAAACAAGGCAAACTGACAGCAGTCAAAGACGAAGTGCTCGGAATCTGGAAAGACTACTTTGAGCAGCTGCTGAACAGTGAAGATCCCTCAGAGGACGAGGACATGGACCACGCTGAGGACCATCCCAGCGATGTAGTAGAGGAGCCGGATCTACTGGATGTACAGATGGCGATTGAGAAGGTAAAGCGGCGAAAAGCCCCTGGAATAGATAGCTTACCTGGTGAGCTATTCAAGGAAGGGGGTGAGTCACTGACGAGCCATCTACACCAGCTCATCCTGAAAATATGGAGAGAGGAAAAGATCCCGGACGTTTGGAACACAGGTCTCATATGCCCGATTCTGAAAAAGGGGTCCATGTACGAGTGCGAAAACTATAGAAGAATAGCACTACTACCTGTCGCATACAAAATCCTGACCTACATAATTCTAAACAGAATGAACCCGTACTATGAAAAGTCCCTTGGCGACTACCAAGCAGGGTTCAGAAGAGGAAGAAGCACGTCCGATCAGATCTTCATCCTTAAACAGATACTCGAGAAACGTTGGGAAATAAATCAAGATGTGCACGCCTTATTCGTCGACTTCAAAGCAGCCTACGACTCGGTCGACAGGAGCTGTCTTTGGAAAATACTGACGGAACTGGGTTTCCCAGGGAAATTGGCACTATTGACACGGGCGTGTACTAATGGATCCCGATGCCGAGTCCTGGTACAAGGAGAAATGACTGAAAACTTCGACGTGAAGTCAGGATTAAGACAAGGCGACTGCCTATCCCCGATCCTGTTCAACCTGGCCTTGGAAAAAGTTATCCGAGAATGTACCAAGGCAAGCGGGGGAGTGCACGTGGGGAGAATGCATAAGTTCCTCGCATATGCGGATGATGTGACTGTGCTAGGAAGTAAGAAAGAAGACATTCAGTCACTCGCCGGTTCTCTGATCACTTCAGCGAGAGATATCGGCTTACAAGTTGATCAAAATAAGACGAAGTACATGATAGTAAGCCGGAACCTACACGTAATCGACGATATAAGTGTAGGAAGCTATACCTTCCCTAAAGTAGATAACTTCAAATACCTCGGATCTACAGTAACCTCAATAAACGACCAACTAACAGAGGTCGACCAACGAATAGCCAGTGCCAATCGTGCGTTCTTCTCGGTCTCTCGAGTCCTAAGATCTAAGAAAATCTGCCGCTCACTGAAAATCAGGGTCTACAACACAATAATCAAACCCGTGCTAATGTATGGGTGCGAAACTTGGACACTGATCAGCACGTTACAAGCAAGAATCGAAAGATTCGAAAGGAAGGTGCTAAGGTCAATTGTAGGCCCAAAGTGGGAAAATGAACTGGGACTCTGGAGAAGAAAGACTAAAGAAGAGATTATAGGGGAAACCCAGCAATCGATAGCGCACGATATGAAAGCTAAGAGGTTAAAATGGGCGGGACACGTGGCAAGAAGCAATCCATCAGGCTCCCTCAACATGACGATGAACGCAACAGTGGTCGGTACCCGACCGCGAGGGAGACCAAGAACGAGATGGGCTGACATAATCAAGAAGGAAGCCACCGAACATCGAGTGGTGAACTGGAAAGCCATCGCCCAAGATAGACAGAGGTGGAATAGGCTAGTGGAGGCGGCTAAAGATCTTCAAGGTCTGTGAGCCAACCGAAAAAAAAAAAAAAAAAAAAAAAAAAAAAAAGAAATAGGTATAAACGAAGCACACTCGTTGAGGTGGAAATATGGAATGTATGTGGTTAATAAAAATCATCCTGATAGAGTAATATGTATACAAATTGTTCGGATTAGTAAAAAGCAAAGAAATCTTTGTTTCGCAATTATTTACACTAATTAATAAAATATAGATAATTTTATAGCAACATCGGAACAGTAGCGAATTATGATTGAATTAAACAAGCGCCTGAATGATAATACGTGACCCATGTTATCGCTCGTTCGACAAGTATTAGTATATAGTATATAGTATATATTAGTATTACACTGTCTCCCAATAATAATTGTATTATGCAGGTAGTTTTATTCATATAATAATCCATTTTGTTAGCTGGTATGGATTTATTTTAAATTCTGAGGGTAATTCAAAGAATCTGTAAAATATTTAAAAATATTCTTATTGTAAATTGATTAATTTATAATTATATTAAGATTTTCCAATAGCAGGAAGGAGACTAATCACTAATATAGAAAAAACGGCCTCAAATAGTCTCAAAATTACATATATATATTTTCATATATATATACAAGCCAAATTTTCGCCCCTTCGGGCATCATCAGGGCTGTAAAATTATGTATAAAGGTTAAATTATAATTATTCTAAATTTGTTTTAATAAGTATTAATAAAGTAAAATAAATGTTGGGGGACTCACCATCAGATTGAATATATATATATAAAATATTTCACATATAAATGAAAAGATAAAATTTTTATAAAAACAACTATCCTGAACAATCTGTGTAAGAACACTTCATCAACTGGGGTTGCCTTAGTCTAACATTTAGTATCAGTACTCCCAACATTATATAAATTAAGTACAAGGGTTACATGAATTTTACCAACCATAACAAAGAAATTAAAAATCTTTTTAAGACAATATCAGAACAACAAAACTGTAAAAATTAGATATATAAATAAATAACTATTCAAAATACAAATATAAGTAAAAAGTCATATCACATAAAAACCATTAAATTTTACAATTTTTTTTATTTAACAAAATATTAAAAACAGTATTGTCCAAAAAAAAAAAAAAAAAAAAAAACATAAATATAAATATATAACCAGAATATCTATCTAAAAAATATATACAGAGAGAATCACGAATGTTTCAGAGTCAGGTTCCTCACATTATTTATTCAAAATTGCAATAGTTTCCGAGAAAAAATTATTTAAATCACCCGCGTCAGTTTTAAAGTTAACTACCCTATCTAAATTCTCTGAGATGTAGAGAGCCTCCAAACATCTCAACCTGCGCTCCGAAACATCGCGATGTAGAATTATAGTATTGTCAAAATCAAAACCATGCTCATTTTCAAAACAATGCTTTGAAAGGGCAGTCTTTGGTTCCTTCTGCCTTTTTTCCCTGTTTTTATCATTCAGACATGAATTTTTATGCTGGTATATCCTGTTTTTAAGATTTTGTCTCGTCATGCCTATATAACTTAATGGACAATGTATGCATTCAATTTTATAAATGAGATCTGAACACATATTATTTTCAATTTTGTCCTTTAGTGGTGTTAAAATTTTTTCAATTTTATCGGTGATTCTAAATGAAACTTTGATCTCATCAATATTAAATTTAATAAAAATAGCATTAATTGCCTCAGAAAGACCTTTTATATATGTAAGTGGCATATATTTTTGCAATTTAATTGTTTGGCAATTATGAATAATATTATTTACTGTTTTAGATTTATGGAGGGTTTTTTGCCAGGTGGAAACAATTAAATTATTGGGATATAGATTTGATCTGAGTATCTTGAAAATTTCTTTTTTAACATCATTCAAAAATTCATTATCAGTTAGTATTATTGCTTTATTTATTAGGTTATTGATAACATTCAATTTTTGATTCCTAGGATGATATGACATATAATTTAGGACCCTATTGCTGCATTCTTCCTTTTTTGTCCATTTAAATTTTAATTGGCCATTATGATTAATAATTAATAAATCCAAAAATCGTATACAAATATTCTTTTCGGTTTCAAAAGTGAATTGTAAATTCTTATGAAAATTATTAAATATTTCAAATATGTTATTTATTTGTTTTTTATCCACAATCATCAAAATATCGTCAACATATTTAATTAATAACTTTGGTTTTGAATTTAATTTGTAGCAGACCGAATTTAATTTGTAGAATTAAACAAGCGCCTGAATGATAATACGTGACCCATGTTATCGCTCGTTCGACAAGTATTAGTGCCTACACTGTCTCCCAATAATAATTGTATTATGCAGGTAGTTTTATTCATATAATAATCCATTTTGTTAGCTAGTATGGATTTATTTTAAATTCTGAGGGTAATTCAAAGAATCTGTAAAATATTTAAAAATATTCTTATTGTAAATTGATTAATTTATAATATATATATATATTTTTTTTTGTCTTCATGTCTTGATTTGGGCCTGTCAACAAGTTCGACAATAAGCAAATTTGAGAGCTACACTAATTTAAATAAGGGCTCATTTAAGTAGTGCTCAACAGCCATAAAATAAAAATAACTATATATATTGAAACACCAATGTGGATTTATATAATTTTACTAACGTAAAATTGTGTGGAACCAACAATCACAACACAAATCTGCCAGTGACCCAAAAGCAACCTTCTACTTTGATGTTCTAGGCAAGACCCTAGTCCTTCGCTTCTTATATTCAGTCCGAAATGGAGCTATCCAGAAAGGTCTAGGTCAATCCCGTCACATGTGATTACATAATGCAAAAATGTAACGGTTACAACAAAGTCAAGAACCCTTTTCAATTTAACAAAAATAATCTATTTTTGATGTCAAAATATTTTTAACAGATTTTTTTTTTTAATTTAAAGAGAAAACATTTTATATTATCAGAATATGCAATTGTATTGATACTCAAATGGCATCGTGTTTCTTCTTTTGTTATCTATCTGGCACAAAAAGTTTCCCTATAGTAGTATAAAACAGGAATACTTGGTGCAAGTGTAGAGATTAATAGTTCGGGACACTTTAAAAAAGTAACTGATATGAAGAAATTTTTTTTTTTTTTATTGTATGAATCTATTAATTTCAGAGACAAAAAATATAAACATCTGCCACCCTTGATCGGTTGCCATAAAATATTAAAGGCAAACAATACAGAATTTTTCAAATTTTATTCAGTCTTTGCTTATAACTTTATATTTAACGCACAGAAAATTACCTTCTCATTAAAATGAAAGAGCATAAAAATTCATTAAAATGAAAGAGCATAAAAGTTATTCAAATTTAAAATCAAGTGTGAGCGTGAACGTTATGTGTTGTGATTTGTTATGATTTAATTTCATTTTCCATAGTGAGTATTCATTTTTGTAATTGAAGTAAGTGGTTCTGTATATTCATTGAGGCAAGACTGGGGTCATTGTGTATTGTTAAAATTGTGGTATCGTCAGCGTAAGTTTTCAGAGTTTTAGAGTTGGTAGGTATGTCGGAGTATATATGACGTAAAGTCAGCCTGTAATAATTAAAATATATATAGATGATTTGTTATTAATTGCAAAGAAGAACCAAGGTGGAGAAATATTGAAAATATTTAATGATTATAATAATAGACTGAAATTTACAATGGCAAGAGTAATGAACAATAAAATCAGATTCTTGGATATAGAAGTATGCATTAAAACCAACAAAATACTCACAAAGTTGACAAAAAAAGAAATCTGCAGTAATAGAATGCAAAATTATTACTCTAATCATCCCAAAGAACAAATAATTAACACGGCAAAAAACTCATATTCAGATCCAAAAAATTGACAGATAAAGATTTCATGAAAAGAATAAAAACAGAGGTATATGATATACTAAAAGAGAACTGAACTCCAATGAAATGAATTAACAAATTGTGGTATAGCATAAATAATACAGAAAAAACAGAAATAGAGCATAAGATAAACAAAAAATCCAAGAAACAAATAGAAAATGAAAAAACAATAATAAAAACCACAAATAAAAATAAACAACAACTTATCACACAGTTTTTTATTGAAAATGTAATGACCAATGAAAATAATAATCATGATCAACACTCGATTAAGCAAAGTAAAACAGGGAGTGATGACAATGGAAATAATACAATTTTGAATAAAAAGAATAGTCGATATCAAGAATATGACGTAGTAAACATAAAATTGGGATTACATAGTAGTAACAAAATTAATAAATATTTAAGTAATATGGAAGATAAGATAGATAATAATGAAAAGCAAAACGTTGTATACTAAATTGATTGCATGGATTGTGAAGAAATATATATTGGAGAAACATCAAAAAAACTAAAGACCAGGTTAAAGCAACATGTATCGAACTGTCAAGTTATAAAAAACATCAACATATCAGCACTAGCACTGCATAGTATTAAACTACAACATAAATTTAATTTTGATAAAACCATATTAGACAAAGAAAGTAATACAAAAAATAGAAAATTTCTTGAGGATATACATTTAACACAAAGCAATAAATTCACAGCCAATTATGAAACGGATACGAAAAACTTAAGCACCAATTATATGGACATATTAAATTAAATAAAAAGGTTTTAATCAACAATAGTGTAATAATTATTACAAAAAACATAATTATCACAATCACCTGGGGTCAAGGGTTTTAGAGCCTTATTTATGAACGTTCCTAAGGGAGCAGTTAAGGTAACCTTAACTGGTTCCTATGTTAAGGTAACCTTTAAGCTTAAGTGTTCCTTTAGATAATACTCATTTTATGAACCTTCCTTAAAAATTCCTTTCCTTAACTAAGTATGCATTTATTAAGGTGCAAATTTAAAGCCACCTTAACTAAACAACCAATCAGAGAAGATTGATAAGAGTACTCCGCCGCTAGGTGTAACCTCCCTAACCTGACATCAGTGTTAACTTCACTCTTGTTTACTGTGTTGTTTCGAGTGTTTTAATGAGGCTATTACAGCTCTAGAACTATAAGAACATAATAATTATAACACAATAATTTTTATTATTGTTTTTTCATTTTCTATTTGTTTCTTGGATTTTTTGTTTATCTTATGCTCTATTTCTGTTTTTTCTGTATTATTTATGCTATACTACAATTTGTTAATTCATTTCATTGGATAAAAGTTTTCTTTTAGTAGAAATCACTCAAAGTTGAATAGTGTGCAAACATTGTTAGTGTAAAAGAACAAACAAATGTATACAATGTTTCATCTAACCGATTTCAAAACAACTTAATGGATGCTTCAGGATAACAATCAAAAATATCTTTATTATAAGATGAAGATGCAAATGAGAGTGAAAAAGTGTGATAAAACAATGTTAGGTACTGTTAGTCTCAAACTTTATTTCTCTTGAGGTTAGCTTGGGGGATGAGAGACTGAAATATTCTTCTAATTAAGATGTTTGTGATATACAATTGTCTATTTATTATATATTTCTTAATATTCTTCAAAATATTCTTGGATGGTTTAGTTCCAACCTTCTTCATGAGAAGGAGTTGTAAATGTTAGATATGTGTAAATTAGTAACCAAGTTATTTTAAAAAATATGTGTGTTGGAAATTTGAAATATTAAAGCTTCAGTTTCCTTAATAAGTAAGGTGAAATTTATTTTCAACAACTTCATATTCTTATATGAATTATTAAAAACTGATTGTTTACTTTAGAATGTTATTACTTTTGTATTAGAATATTAATTATTGAAAAATCTTAGTGGATGTACATATGTTTTGACATTTTATAAAGAATTGGTTTATTAGTGTGCATTATGATTCTGTTATTTATTTTTCATTTTTATATAATAATAAATAAAAGTTGTCTATCAATTTATTTCTGTTCTTTTTACATTTCTCTTACCACTCTTCCAAAAAGTTTTTTATGTAAAATAGGCATAGATAAATAAATAAACTTTAAAAATGTTAAATTGGTACTATTAAAATTACATTTAATTTTCTCAAATAGGATTCAGTCTATATTTCATATCAAGATTTTGTTTTGTCAATGAGAAATTGAGTGAAACTATCTTTACTATCGATAGTTAAGATTATATTGCTCATTACAGTACTACTTGCAGAAAAAAAAATGAATTCACTTAATATTCTTTCAGATGTTTATATCACCAACTAATCAAATATTTACAATTACAGCTCTAATACTGGCTACTGAAACATAATTAATGTTAGAAGTGTAGAAATGGAAAAGATTCAAAAGCATCTGCATCAAAATGTCTGTGTTATAATTAAAGTTGTACACTTAAGTAATACTATCAATATACTAAATAAGTATGCATTAATTGAAAATAATACATCTTTTGTTTTGATTTTGCTTATATGAAGAAATTATCTGTCTCTCATTGTGCCTAGTAATAAGAATGGCTACATATGAAAATATTTGATAAATATATAAAGGAGAAAAAAGGAAAAATATTTCACCAAGATTAAAAATTTTATTTCCTTTAAAAAGTGCAATAATATTTCACCGCCTTTGTTGTTTATACCTCATATAAATAAAGTAAAAATTCCAAAAAGTCGTTTTGTTCTTAATAAACGATTCTTTTTAATAATTATTTAAGTCCTGATATTTTTTTTCTGTTTTTATTTCTATTATTAAATAGTTAAGGAGAAGCTAAAGGTAGCTAATCACCTACCTTAGCACTAAGGAAGGAAAACAGATCAAATTTATAGGAACACCTTAGGATCTAAGGCGTCCTTAAGATAGGAAAACGTAAAAGAATGTTTATAAAATGAAAATTGTGTTAAGGTTAGCTAAAGGTGTGCATTTTAAGGAAGCCTTTAGTAAGGCGTTCCTTAGGATCGTTCATAAATACGGCCCCTAGTGTTAACAAGGTGAAAAGATAGAGAACATTTATTTATTTTATTTAATCATAATTTGCTTTCAGGGAAACACCCTATGCAAATAGAGTCTTTCGATTATACAAATTATAGATACATTCATTACACATTACATTATACATTACATATAAAATCATTATAAATACATTATTAATTATTAATATACATGAATATAAAGAAAAATACAAAAATTCAAATGTATAAAATCTAAAATTTAGTTAAAATTCAATATCTAAAAATTAGTCATAAAACATTCAAACATTGAAATCCTTTATTTATTTACAAAGATTAATTAATAACCAAAAAATTAACAATTTCTATAACTGATGACTTGTAATATAGCTATTGTTATGAGAAATCATCCTACCAAGTCTCTATAGTTTAAAATGTTGTTAAAAAACAAAAACAAATTTCGTAAATCTTTTACGCTTTGTGGCTTGAAAATTTTAATTCCATAAACATTCTCCATCCCTTGGTAATACCTTTCCCTCAGATTGGAATAAATAGGGCAAACAAACAATATATGATATAGTGTTTCATTTTTTTTCATATTGCACATTTTGCACTCTTGCTGAGGATTAATAGTTACAATTTTTTCGTTAACAGAACTTTTTATACTGTATTTACCTGAAAGTCAGATCTGCATTAACAGCCTAGTATATTTAAAGTTAGCTGGGAGTAGTAAATAATCAGCCATTTGAAATCTATTCAAGAAAAAGTTTAATATAGAGAACATAGTCCATCAGCATTTAGTCAATTGGGAATGGACAAGTATGAGCTGACATATAGAAAATGTATAACAGCGTATTTTAGCATATGATATTGCAGTTTTAAAATCCATTTTTTTAAGAAGAAGATACTTCCAAGGAAGTATTAAAACATACTTTTTTACCTATCGTGATTTTAGTATATGTTTAGAAATTATTAATAATAAGTTTATTAATATGACCTCCGATAATTTGGAAATAAACCGATTTCTCATAGAAACCTTCTTGCCTCGTTTTAGCAGAAAGTGACAGGAAGCTCATAGAAATATAAATAGATTTATAAAAAAAAATGAAGAATGGCTTTTATAGTGGAATGATATAAACGAAAATCAAACTGCTTTCAAGTAAAGGCTTAGTTCAGTTCAAAGTTTTTCAAATACTTTCCCCATTGAAGGTAGAAGTTCGATAGGACGGTACGATGAAGAATTAGCTGTGGGTTTAGAATCACTTTGATTGAGGAGAGTTTCCCAAGAAAGGGATAATGGGTTGTGCGTAAGATAGATTTATAGATGTAAGAAACTAAACAGCTTTTCGAGGTAGGTGGCGAAGGATAAAGTGAGTGATAAGATCATAGTCTTGTGCTTTTCTGTTAGAAAGTCTCTTGATTGAAAATCGATGTATCAATTTTGTTTCTGTTTCCCTTACACAGCCGGTTAATCCGAAGAGCGGGACGTAACTACACTGAGTACTTCCCCACCGTCGGATCGTGTTTAGATAAGACTCGAGTCCTCCCGGACTATTGGGTCTCACAAATTCTTTCGGGGCATGGGGGATTTAGAGCGAAACTCTTCAAACATGGAAAAAACATCGAGCCCCTATGCCCCTGTAGCGGGCTACCAGAAACTGCCGAGCACATTGTCGTTGCTTGTACCGCCAATGAGACACTAACTGCTGAGAGAGAAAGGGCTCTACATTCAGTCAGAGAGCGACCTCCCTCAGCTGACGAAGGAAAACTACCCGCATTTCAAAAAATTAGTGTGCGGGTGCAAGGAAGCGATGGGCCATAACCGACTTTACTTTAGGTGGAAGAGAAGAGGATCCAGGGAGGCCGCCGGACAGAGGAGGCGAAGAAGAGGACGGGAGAGACGGATAAACAAACGCAAGAGAGCAATGCAGCTGATACTGTAAATTGATATACTTGCAGCACTGGTATGTTTTGCAGGCATGCTTATAATACCTAAGTTGCAAAACCCGGATTACCCAAGAGTAATAAGTAAATAAAGATCAAGTTTTTCCACTGTCACATATGACAGTGTTTGAGAATCGACTAATTCATAATTAGTCGAAAGTCGATTTTCAAACACTGTGCGCCGTAAATTTTTTTTATTTTTTTTTTGGTTTCTTGCATACAACTCGCTAACTGCGGATCACACAGTAGTGCTTTCTCCTGAGTATAAAAGAATATACTATTCCGAAAAGAATGAAACATTTAAAAATAAAATAAGCTCGGGGGTTTAGCCAAATTCGAACATCAAAGTTCGGTGATATTTAAAAATTTAGTGGAAAATCGTGTTCCAACACATCTAACTAGCAAACACCTACTCTTCATGAAAACGTTACAGATAAAAGTTGTAGATCATTCCATTTAGCATAAAACAAGCTCCTTAATTATAAAATTACCTTACTCATGCGTAGAAATACACATAAAAACGTTAAAGTATTCGTTGCACTAATATACTGCTAAAACATTTTTGTCAAGTATAAAGGTATATGATTAAATATTCATTGATCCTACTATTCAGGTGGGTAGATGCTTGGCAAAATCGACCTTTAATTTTTAAAAATGGAATAAATTGGATAATTTGTTGTTAGCATTATTTATACTTCACAAAATTGTTTTAGCAGAAAGTATGCGGTACGAATATTCTCACGATTTAATTAGTTTATCTTCACTGATGAGGGCCAATTTTTAAATTAAGGAGCTTGTTTTACAAATAAATTGTTCTTCTACAACTTCCATACATATTTTTTTTAGTTGAAGTAGGTATAGAGGTAGACCAATTAGATTTCAAATAAATAAATAATTTCAGACCAAATATTTTATTTTTTGCAATTATTGTGTAAATAAGTATACAAATTAATATTTATCACTGCTAATTATTGGATCAGAAAGGTTTACAAACCTTTGAATAATATTAATTATTGAATCAATATAATAGACTAATGTAATTTTAAGCCTTCCTTTTATGTTATCTGCATAAGACTAGCATTTTAATGAAATGTCAAATACTAATATTTACTTGTGTAAAAATAGTCACTTTCTTTAAAATAAAGAGTACTGTAATGGCGAGGTGCGTTCGAAAATGAAAAACAAACCTCGGCCCGATAAGATGTCGGGTCCTCCTCCAAGGTAAGAGGGGCCTTTATGAAGGAAGGGAAAGACGGGACTGTTGGAAAAGTGGGAGCCTCTATGAACAGATATATTGATTATGGTATAAATTAACAAACATTAAGATATGGTATGCAAAAGAAGAAAAGAAAAAAGCAATATAGCAAACAGGTTAAATAAAAGGTCCCTCCTTCCAAAGTTCACACTAGGCATATATTGAGAAAAATGATTAAAAAAAAAACCAATATCATTTAAAACCTTATATTATATTATTAAATAAATTTTTAAAGAACAGTTAAGGAAAAAAAAGTAAATTAAATTAAATTTCTAAGAATAAAATATAGTAACAAAAGAAATAATAAATTACTTACTTGAACAATAAAAGAAAATCTAACACTATGTGCAAAAAAGTAGATAAAATAAAATAACTGTTCATTAGAACAAAATAAGACAAAAGTCCTTCGATCTTGTTGGGAAAGAAATTTGTGGATAAGGTACCTTGTAATGAATTACTGGATCAAAAAGTTGTCTCAAACATTCGCCTTCGATATATACATCATCCTCAAAAAGGCATCAAAGACCTATGATTATAACTCATATTTAAATAAAAATATAATATTTACAACGTAGGTACATAAATAAAGAAGCTCTAAACCAATAAAAATAATACAACTTAAAAAAAGGGTAAAAAATAGCAAAGGGCCTGTGATGAACCGGTAAAAATTACATCAGGATAAACATTACTAAGGGCTTTAAAATTACAGAAGCAATTCTTTAAGTAACTTCTCATCTTTGGGAAAATAATGAAATGGCCGTGAGGTACCGAGCAATGCCTATCGGACATTTTTTATCAATTTTTTGCTTGTAACTAAAAACGCCTAAAATCCCATTAAATCCTATGTATTCTCACGGTTTCTATACCAACTACGACAGTCCCCGTCAAATAGCAGCACCATCGTATAAGACGGCAAATATAAACTCGGCAGCCCTCTTGGAAAAGCAATTTTCAAAACTTTTGTCGATCCTTGAATACAGTGGGTCATACCCTGAGCAATAATATCTTTCAGTTCTAGAATATACTAGTTATTAATTTTGAAGCACACAGCTGTTTTAGTTTTTGATGTGATTGCGTTTCCTCCAAGTTAGCGAAGAAGTTTTGTCTAGTACTTCACTAGCTGTAATGACATAAGTCTTACGGAAGTTTTCCCGGTGTAGTCCAGCTGGAAAGAGAAGCATAGCTCCTTGTAATAGCTAGAACTCTAGTTACAGGGTTGGGGTTCGCAATGGTCTCGACCTCTGGATAACTGGACGGTTATATAAATAGTGGTCTCGGATAAGGGGAGCCACTATACGGGATTAAAGACGGACAAGATGGGAGATGGGTTTAAAACAAGCGGCCTCCTAGTGGGAGAGCAGATGGGGCTAATCCCGTTATAATGTCCCGCCCAGGGTCTTAATCCCGCAACTTACCGGGCCCTCCTTACCGCCCTCTCCAGGGCTCCCGGGGGAAATACTCCACCTTCTCTCCTCCTTGCTTCTCCTTCTTTACATATACTTCTCTCCCTCGTCCTCGAAGTATTGTCTTCGTGCCTCATTGCACCATGGGAAGCGCATGTCTCGATGAGAGAAAAACTTATTAAGCAAATATATGATAATTAATAGAAGAAAAGAAAACAAATTAAATAAGAGAAATAGACTAGGGGAAAATCCCTTCAGAATAATTAATTATTACAAAAAAAAAATTATCACTTTTAGTCATGATAATAATTAAAGTTAATAAGTAGATATGGTTGGTATAAAACCATAATGCACTAATCGCCAATCCAATTTAATACCTAAATATTTGATTTGATTTTTTAAATTACCTGTAGTCATTTCTTTTAATGATGCTTTTTTTTATTTGAAGACAAAGAGAAATATATTGTACTTCAAAAGTGATAACAGTAAACACAATCCTAATTCACAAAATTCAACTTTAACTTCAGTTTGCTAAAAATAAAGCGTTACACCGCCAAATATAAAAAATCGGATTATGTGGTGTTCAGGACCAAAATTTTTATTTTCATTTATTATTTAATAATTCATGCAAGTTAATTTTTACCCTAAAATCTAATGTGACTAAAATACGGCATTACTCAGTACGAGCTGGTAGTCAACACAGCTGAGCGCTTTACCTGCGGCCTAATCCTCTGGCTATCTCTGTTGATAGTAAGGCCGTACATGAACACGCGGAATGATACGAAAAAGGTAGCAGTCGCCATAGGCCTACTACAGAATCAAGTAAAGTGAGGAAATCAAGTTTTTTTTTTTTTTTTCAATTACGACCAGAGACATTCAATATATGGGTGCACCCAATCACCACTTCAAGGCTATTATGCAGAGTAAGACGTCGCCGTCCAGTTCGTCCATGCCGTGAGTAAAGTCAAAATTCAGTCAAGAAAAAGACAGTCACTGATTTTTATGTGTTCAGACTATTTTTTATTTTCCTTTTCTATCTTCATTACTAGTCAAGAAAAGTTTTTTATTCATTTATTTATCATTTTTTATCAGTTATAAGAAGCTTCATTCTATTTTTTTGCCCATCAGAGGGAATTTTATGTTGTTTAGTTAGAAATATAATTTTGTTTCACAACATTTATTTTTCTTAGACCAGCCCTGGATAAATAAACTTTATGATTTTCAAATCAAACATGTGGTTTTCATTGTAGACCAGTGACATCAAATGTTCGGATAGCTCCCTCTAATTCCCTTGATACCATCGAATACATTTTCTCCACACCACTCAGATTTCCGATAGTAACCCCTAATTGTAAAAGAACCTAAACATAAAAAAAGTTCACGTATGGTGTATATCCACAGAAGGATACATAGTCCTTCTGTTCAACAATACATTGTCCTAATCTTATGACTCTACGAATACTTATGGCTAAAATGGGGAGGCCTTGCCGCGTAACGTTTTCTCTACTTATAACGATTTATCTCTAATTTAATAAATTTATAATAAAAATATAATAATACTATAATTTATTTATAAATTTTTTTCAGATAATTCATATTTAGGATGGGGATATTTCTTTTTATTAATTTGTCCTTTATAGATAATATTAAATAGTTAGAATTACAGTCATGACATAAATCAAAGAAAGAAATAGGGTAACTGTACCAAAAGTTGACAGTGCTCCAATAGTTGACATTTCTTACAAAAAGTGTGAATGATAAGATTCATGGTAGACTGTCTTGGTTCAAAATTTGGTAGTAATTTCCCAAGTTTGACTGGTTGGCTGTGCTGCCATCTGCATCAGTGTGATGAAAACTGAAACTTATTTGTGAGAGGTTATAATGGAGAATTTTCTAGTGGCCTCTACAAGTGGTTTCTGCTTTCCTGTTTCATTAGTATGGTAAGTCACATTAAATAAGATTTTTAGTTCGTTTATTTGTGTTCGATTATTTTTTAACTACTTTCATGATATTCATTAACTTCATGGGAATCATTTGATATCCTATTCGATTTATTTATAGGGCTTAAATGTGGGTGTCAATTATTAGAACACAAATTAATCCTTAATTTCAATAGTTGACATCGATGTCAACTATTGGTGATTTTTACTCTGATTAAACTGATAGTTTAAAATAATTTGCTTGACTTGAAAAATATCTGAGTTTAATATCGGTAGTTAAATCACTGAACTATCTCCATCCTAACCAATGTTCGACAGGGGTGTCAACTATACATTCAAACGTGTCAACTAGTGGAATATTCTGTTTGTAAAGTTGACATCGTGTGTGTTTATAATTGACACCCATGCCTAGCCTCAGCTTGTCAACTATACGATGTATTTGACATTATCTTGTTTTGTTTATTTTTTAAATGAAGTATCAATTGTAACAGTCGGAAATTATAACAATTTTATTTTATTAGGGAATAAAATATATCGTAAAGTTAAATAGTTGAATGGATTGAATAAATTGATTAGTTGTTGAAAATAAATGTAGTAAATAGATATTCAAAAAGAAACCTAAGAAAAAATCAATTAATCAGCAGATACCTGAAAATGCGGCAGCACTGGAAGTAGACGAAACCACACTATCCCAACCAGAAATTTGGGACGAGAAAGAAAATCAGAAAAGCTTAGATCCCCAAAAGCAGGAGCAGAGAATTAATGTTGATCAAGGAATATTTCTTCAAGAGGAGGTACAAGGTAGTTTAAGTGTTGATGAAGGAAAATTTATAATAGTTGGGTTCTCAAGTAAGAGATTTAAGCATAAAAAATGTCTGGCTCAAGTTACCAAAGTTGTCAGTAAATTAGAGATTCTGGTTATACTGACTAACACTATACAAAACATTATACTGTAATGTTTTTGGTATAAAGTAATTAAATTGTGGAAATTTTATATGTTTCTTTTCAATTTTGAATACTTTATAAATAAAAAATGATTAACTTTTATTGCAGTCCTTATTACCTAACATTTTCCTTGGGAAATTAAAAAATAATGTAAATGTCAACTATTGACACAATAAATGTCAACATTCCAAACCTTTTCATTTTGATGTGTCAACTATTGGCACATTTTAGAAGGTTCAAAGAAATCATTTTTTATAAAAACCGTAAATGTAAACCGTAGGATATTGTATTCCTAGTTTTCTACAGGGATTGGCCTATCTAAATTCGTAACAAAGATTAACAGTGTCAATAATCTAATATTTTTTTCTTAACCTGTCAACTATTGGTACATTTACCCTAGAGAGATAAACTCCGTTTTAAGAAATTTTAGCATGTCTAGGGCAATATTTTACTATGTATTGCAATACTGAAAATAAGTGCGTATACCAGAAAATCAATAGGAAATTCTTACGTGATTGCTGTAAAGTAATCAATATATATTATAAAGAAAAGTGTATAATGTGAGTCCCGATAAGGTTCAAAAACGATCAAGAAATTTATGTCGTCGTGTGGCCCAATAGCCCCTAACGGTGAAGAAGGTTTCCGTTTTTATATTTAGGGTGTAAAATTGAAGAGAAAAGCGCGAGAATTTTAAGCCTCTCACACTATGTAATTAGCCTAACTGTTCGGGTTAGTGAATGAAAAATTTAGTTCGAGCTGCAGAATACCAGGAAGAGCTAGGGTGCGTTTCACTCAATGTTTATTGTCCATTAATTTAGTTTGTAATGGTTATATATTTTTTCAGCTGTTTTTTTTTTAAATTACTAAAAAATTAGTTTATCCTTTGCGTTTCAAAATAAAATAATGATTTTACATCTCTGCAATCAATTAGAAAATCAAATGGATTCCTTAACAAATTAATTTTTACGTAGAAGGCTAATTGATCAACATTACATTTAATCAATATATAATATACAAGTAAATTTAATGCAATATGAGTGACTATTTCTTAATAGTACAGTGAGCGTATAAAAAAAAAAAACATAAAAAAAGAGATAATGACTGAATATAAATCTAAAACAAAAAGTTTGAAGTATTCTTAGTGTATTTATGAAAAAGAAGTTGGTTTGATTACAAAGTATGATGAGTCTTCCAGTTGACAAAATGACTGAATCCAATTTCAGCACTTTTCAATAAAATTTTATCATCCCTCATAGTTCAGGGTAAAAACAAATATGGAAAAAAAAAGTGTAACATCATGAAATTTTTGTTTTGACTTTGTAATAGTAGTAAGATTCGAGATCTGCAGAGTCTGCCCAAATTAAGGGGGGTATTTTAAGGGAGGTTGAAGTGGAAGAAAAAAGTTTCTATGAATCTTCGGTAGTTCCTGTACTTCTGGATCTAATAGGTCAATTTCTATGACGTTACATTCAGCAGATCTAAAATTGTAACAGATTATACACTGGTGGACAAAATTAACGCACCACTCAATATTTTTTAGTTACAATTAAATACATGATCTTCCATTTTAATTTTAACTAACTATTGGTATTAAGGTTTTAATAGTGTAAAAATAAACAATAAATAATGCTTTGTTTACTCTTATAAACCCCTTTTCACCTACCGTATTATTATCTTATAAACCCTTTTTCACCAACCTATCTATTTTCATGAAACCTATATAAAACAACTCTACAATAGTGGATTAAAAAAAGTTTGAACAAGATTGGTCAACTGTAAGTATTTTTTGCACCATGATGGGCAGATCGGGACCACTGTGCGCCGTACATGGATTAAGATGGCGAAAATGACAATATTTTGGATAACCCGAGTTTTGTCCTAATGAATACCAAAGAGGCGATTAATAAAGCTCAATGTATTAGTTAAGATATAGAAAGAGTTCTCATAAACATTCCAGTTCGTAAATCGATTCACGAATATCGAGAAAAATTGATAAAACTAACCCCGCTTTCTCCTTTCATTATAATTTAAACCGATATAAAGATAAATGTATTGTAGAAGTGATAATAATAACTACGCGTTACAAGAGAAGAGGAACCAATTTTAATTGTTCAAAAGCCATTTTTATATATTTATTGAAAAAAAACTTACTCACTCACCGTTGGGCACCACAGTCCTACAGGACCTGGGCCTCTGCCACCATTCTTTCCCATTTCTCGCGGTCTCCAGCGAGGCTCCTCCAAATTCTGATCCCCAGTTTCCCCAAGCCTTCTTCTAGATCGTCCATCCAGCTACCCCTGGGCCTGCCCCTTTTCCTTTTCCCTCCTGGCGCACGATTAGGCATCATTTTTGGCAGTCTGCAGAGCTCCATTCTTTCAACATGTCCCGGCCTTGACCCTCCTTGACAGCACATAGGATATCAGGATCCCCATACAATTCCACTAGTTCGGCGTTGCCTCTGATTCTCCGCCTGTGCTCTTCTTTGACCGCAGCAAATATTTTCCTCAGGACTCGTCTCTCCCAAACCAGGAGAGCTCTTCTGTTTTCATTGGTCAGAGTCCACGGCTCACTGCCATACATTACCACCGGTCTAATTACCGTTTTGTATAATATTAGCTTGGCTTTCCTAGATGGGCTTTTGTATCGGAGAGCTTTGTGCAGGGCATATTGACTAGCATATTAAAGTTGATAGGTTTTATTTGAAAGATTTCTTTATTTTTATTTATTGAGTTTTCATAGAGAAAGATAAATGGTACATTATAAATTATATTAAAGTGCTATAGATTTGAATTATTCTTTAAGATATTATTACAATGCTGTATAAAGTTGAAACATTTAGTTTTAATTAGGTTTCAATAGTTTAAAAATAATGAAAATAAATTTATTTGCCTTCAATTTTAGGACAAATAAAAGTATTTATCTTCAATAACCATCATTAATGATTATGTAAGATTTTATTACTTTCACTTACCTATATATGAAATATATAGTAAGTGGAAGTATTGCGATCGTGAAAATTTTCGACTTCCGGTTTTCAACGGAAATACACGTTTTGGGGTCCCCTGAGTCAAAATAACCAAGTCCCGCGAAATGGTCTGTGTGTGTGTGTGTGTGTGTGTGTGTGTGTGTGTGTGTGTGTGTGTGTCTGTCTGTGTGTGTGTGTGTGTGTGTGTGTGTGAACAGACTAACTCAAAAACTATAAACCGTGCGAACCTGAAATTGGGTATTAAGAGTATGTATAAGCCCGCGATGTGACAGCAAAAATTTCATCAAAATTGCTCAAAGTGAGGGGGTACTTTACTTAATAACTTTTCAATTTTTTTTCGATTTTCTCAAAAATGGCTCTAACGATTTTGATTAAACTGAGTATTTGATCTATTTATATGCCTGAAATATGACTGTAAAAATTTCATCAAAATTGATCAACCGGAGGGGGACTTTACTTAATAAATTTTGTATCATTTTCACATGTTTTTTTTATTTACTCAAAAACGGTTCTAACGATTTTGATCAAACTTGGTATTTGATGTATTTATATGCCAAAGATGTGATAACCAACATTTCATCAAAATTGATCAACCGGAGGGGGGACTTTACTTAATAAATTTTGTATCATTTTCACATGTTTTTTTTATTTACTCAAAAACGGTTTTAACGATTTTGATCAAACTTGGTATTTGATGTACTTATATGCCTGTATGAATTGATATTGAAATGATATTAAGCAAAACACGTCAATTTCTAATCTAAGTAAGTTGGTAAGTGAAAGTTGTGTGTTGCGCGCACGCACCAGATTTATAATTTTAGTTAAAAAGTTTAAATTATAATGTAATTAAAAGAAATATTAATGGAGTACATTAATGTTTAAGTTATGCATCATTCTTAAAATATTTGATTCAACTTTCATATAACCAGTTACCTATCAATATAATGCAATAATAATGCCTTTTATTGTTATTATTATGTTATACAAAATCATTTACATTTAAAGAAGCTTGGAGAGGCTGCTCTGCTTTATACAAGGCGATACAAGAGGGATTTCACCAGGGCTTACAAAAAAGAGGTCAGGCGCTGATCAAACAGAAGGGACCGATTTCCCAATCGGCGATTTTCCCCTCGGTACGGTGTTTATTTGGGAAACAATCTGGTTGGGATGAAGGGTTGGAGGAATTTCCCGTAGCTCTCAACCAGCCAAGGATTATCTGCCTGTCTGTCGGGACATCCATTATGGGAAAATTTGTCGGCCCATCAGATATTATTTGGTTCCTTATCGATCTAAATTATCTTAATACCTTCGCATTTAATATAGCGTTCAAAAAAATTACTTTATAATATTCCTTAGTCTTATTATCATGACAAATTTTTTTAATGAGTGTTTTTATACTTTTATAATAAAATGAAGCAACTTTAATTTATGCGGATTCGGAGGGATAATTTAAGACAGTGGATGTTTTATGAACATTAAAGATCTCAAAATTTTCTACAAATGGAAAAAAACAACTTAATATACGTCAATTGTCAATCATAATAATGACTTTGAATGGTCATACATTGGATTTTATGGTCATAATATTTAAAAATTAGCTTACTATTCAAAAAAAGGTTTAAAGGATTATACTAACCGACTGATAAAATAATCTTGTCATTTTTCTCTAAATATTCTGTGCAAGACCGCTTATAAATCTGGAGAGTGCTGATTCGTGAAACATTTTAACATGAAAAAGCAAACAAACGATATCAAAGAAAGGAAAAATAAGAAAACTTAAATAGCTCAACTGATTTTTTTTTCTTTTTTTTTTTTAGTCAAACCAGTCTTGTATTGGACGGGTATTTTGGTAGGTATTTATTGTATCCTATTGATTATGAATCTCTTTCTCTTGTGTCCCATTGGGTACATTGAGAATGTTAGTTCTTTTTGAATTTCATTGAATACACCTCATAGGATTTGATTTTCTAAGTCTTCTTTTAATTTTTTTAAAATTAGATTATTTAGAACCTTGACTTTTTTTTCCCCTTTCAATTTCAATCATCGGGTCATTCTAATGATACCTTTAGCATTCTTTGATTATCTGCTTGTTTATTTTTATTCAAGCTGAAAGCCGTTTACATACGCTCCTTCAGACCATCCACACTCTCCACCAACTGAGGTAGAGAGCGAAGGGGTGAACCCCAGAACGGCCCCAGATGTTACAGAAGTGCCGCTACAAGAAGGCACAGCCGCCGCGGTGATTGGGAGGAGATGAGCGGCTGATGGCTTCAGCAGGGAAATGGTGTGCTCCGTCCATTTCCCGACCGATTAGCCGAGCGGAAGTTGATATCCGGGCTACTTCCCCTTCCTCAATATTCCCATTCCTCGTTGCATCGCTGTCGAACCGAACCTCGGCGGAGGTGGTTGGTCTTGTCCAAATCGTGTTCCTTGTTTTTGCAATTCACCCTTATCGTTGCCTCCTGCAGGTGTTGATGCCATCCGTTTCAATCAGTGGTCACCAAACAAACATTTGGCAAATCGACTGTTCGAGTCGAGGCAAATTATGGTAATAAATTAAGTCATTAATACTTCGACGCGGACATTAAGTTTTACGTTCATCAGTTCTAAAACTAGCAGTTCTTCAGACGATTCATAAACTGTGCCTCATTCCCCACTTATCGAAGGAAAAATCAGGAATCGTAGAAGATTTAAAAAACCAAAATATTGCTTTTTTATCATAATATTATAAAAAACTATTATCATGGTGCAAACAAATATATAGCCCTGAGAGATGGATGGGTTATCAATAACAGTCTGCAAAAGTAACTAAGAAAGCATATAAAGAAAAGTCTTTATATGTTTAATAAAATTAAACAGGTTTATTAGATATTATATTTTCATTATTATTATTATTACATTTTCAGAATAAAATGCAAAAAGATCACAACTTTTCGTTTAGCAAGCAAAACTTTATGTATTAATAAACATTTTGAAAACTAAATATAATTAAATTAAAATAAAAATTAAATTCCTTTATTTCATTGAGAAATAATTTCTCATAGGTTTCATATAATGTTCATCAATCTAAGAAAAAGTCATAGTAATTTAATTTAAAAGTTATCTTAATATTTGAGGAGGTGAGGTGCAAAACTCGTTCGTTCCATTTTTTGAAAAAATTAAGATGGCAGTGGATCATAAAAGATATTTTAATTCTCTCTCAACATATATTTTCAGATTGGAGCAAAACTTATTGATTTTTGCTATACAAAATAGCGGATTGTTGCAGAACTGATTCGTTCCATAGCCCATTGTGTACAAAACTGGTTCGTTACTCGTTTTGAAGCAAAACTCTTTGGTTAAAATAATCACTTCTCACTTTGCACCCATCCCATTCGTTCAATTCAGCAGTTTCTGTTACTCTTCTTCTGAACAAAAAATCGAAAGCTCCTATAACCTGCTTGTTTTATTTCCGTTTATAATCGATTCTTCTTATCTAGCTATATTAATAATTGATTTTTCAATGGCTCCAACAAGCTGAAAGGCGTTGATAATAAAGCACGTTGAAAAAGCATTTTGGTGACGAGTGAAAGGTCAATGATTCATTGAAGTATTACACACGAGTTCTATTGAGAAAGAATAGAAAGATGTATTGATATCTGCCACAGACGAGGCAAACAACGAACAAAGGATGATGAAGTCGCTATTGTTGAAGAAGGCGATGGTCTTAGTATCTAGTCTTTTTGTCAGATGTTTTATATCAGTACACTGATATTTTTGAAATATTAGTCAAAAAAAAAAAAGTTTAGTAAATGTTTTAAGTCAGTGGGTGATATTATTTCGTAAAATGGTACCTAATTCATTAATAAAATGTTTGTGAACCTAGATAAATATTACTTATTAAGAAAAAACTTAGCTTTTGTTTTCTTCACCTCGTATTATTATCCTTATTGGAAGATCAACTTATGCTGTGAGAATTAAAACTCGTCCGTACCAATGTGGTTTGCAGCTAAAGTCTTTCCTTTAAACATTTTGTTGCAAAACTTTCTCATTTCATACTTTGTTACTTTTTTTTTACATCTAAATCAGCAATTTTTATTTTTATTCCAAGCTCACTTCCTCAGGGTACCTGCACCTTTCGAAGGAAAAAAAAAAGTCATCTTTATCTGACCACTCTACAAGACATGGTAAGTTTTTTTTAGTTCTGAAAAACGTGTTCATGTGAAACGAACGAGTTTTGTACCTCACCTTTTCATTTGTATATTTAATCCTAAATAACAAATCAATCTTGTTGTATAAATTTTATCTCATCATATTAGCGTGGCTTCCGAGATATCATAGCAGCAGTGGTATATTGTATCACAGTTCTCTGCTTTGGTATTGTCGAAGGAATGGTTAACTACAGTTGGTCGTTACATTTTTATCACTGAAAAATGTTTTTATTCAGACTTTTTAGAACCGAATAATAAATTTGTTACTCAAATATTGTCATGCAATTGTCCAATTTACTTTTTAATTTATTTTTGCACAGGCTAAAGTTAAAATCATGTTTTACTTCCAAATAAAAAAACTTAAAAAGTAGAATCAACATATTTGGTATACAGGATATTTGGTAAGGTAAAGAAAAGTGTGAATCAATCTTAATATGGTTCATTTTAATTATTGCCTTGATATTTATGGAGTTGCTTATATTTCTTATAAACATAAATAAATTATAATTTATACTATTTGACGATTTAATAATACATAACTAAATTAACAAATTATTGGCCTCATTATACAAAAACACACTTTTTAAAAAATAAAATTTCTCCTATGCTATATCCCCGGTTCCTTAAATGGGCATTATGTTTTCTTCCACTAAATGTAGTTTGATAATCAAACACAATAATTGATTAAATTAACTTCCACATTCAATCAATGATATCCAGAGAATTGGTGACCAGAAAAACCACCAACATCTTTGCTGCTATAATATTTAGGAATTTCCACTTCATAAGGAACCTTAACCTCTACTTTATAAGGTACCTTGACTGGGTATGGCACTTCCTTAACTACCGGGTATGGCACTTCCTTCTCTACATGATAGGGTACTGGCTTCTCCACGGGATATGGAACAGGTTTATCCACAGCTACTTTGACTTCATAAGGAATCTCTTTGTAGACTGGATATGGGACTTTTTTCTCGACCGGATAATGTACCGGGTACTTTTTCTCAACTGGTACTTTGACGGGGTAAGGTACAGGCTTCTCTACTACGTAAGGAACTTTCTTTTCAACGTAGACGTTGTACGGTTTCGGCACTTCAACTGGGTACGGTTTGTCAACCTGAACTTTGACTTCGTAGGGTACTTTCTTCTCGACGATATAAGGCTTTGGTACTGGAACTTTGACTTCGTACGGTACCTTCTTCTCGACGTAGACAGGGTAAGGTTTCGGTACATAAACTGGAAAAGGTTTGTCTACTGGAACCTTCACCTCGTAAGGCACATGCTTTTCTACTTCAACAGGAAATGGCTTGGGGACCTTCTTGGTGAGCGTGATGGTCTTGACGTGCTCGAAGTGCTCGTGGTGGTGCTCCTTGGATGGCTCGTGTTCGAGCACACTGAAGGCGGCCGATGCGGCTACCGTGCAGAGGAGTACTAGGTTGTATAACATCGCGGCTGGAACTGCTTGCATGGGCGACGCGTTGCCTTATATACTAATCTTAGACATAACTTTCCGCAAGACGTACTTTAGAGATCGTCGGTCCAGATTGGGCTTGCATAACAATTATGCTAGAGTTGTACTAATAATGTGTTATATGATTAATGTAAATAGTTCAATCTAGCTACTAGTGTTAAAACACGAAATCCTGGCTGTTATGAAACTGCCAATTATCATTCATACTACACTAGGTCATGAACAGAGTGCTATTTCTCAAAAATCAACTATATCTTGTTAATAGTTAATGTGTTTAGAAATGAAATTATTATAAGCTCTAAACTATTTCATAAATATCTCGATATGGCAATAATCTAATTAGGTATTTAAAAGAATTTCCAAAAGAGATTAATATTATTTGCCTTATACGCTTCTTTTTCCAATTTTATATCGATATGATTTTAAATATATTTTGCCTCATTTGATTAATTAAGAAATTCTGAAGGGCTATTTCAAATATTTGTAGATTTTGTTCCTTTTAAACAATTCGATTTTTATTTATTCCCTAACAGTATTGATTAAAAAATGTGATAGAAACAGAAAAATAATGAAGTTATTCCGTTATATAGGTTGTCAACCTAAGAAAAGCTAAGCCTAGTTTTTTAAGTAATACCTTCGTTAGCCTTAAATTATTTCCATACATACAATGACCAAGTACAGAATAGCAGAAGATTTTTTGAATAGCAACCGAATATAAAAGAAGCAAAAACCACTAGAAAGAAAGGAAAATGGAAATCGCTGATTTACAGACAGGGGTTTTATTAATTATATATGTTATTAATTAATTATTAATTATATAGTGTATATAATAATATTATATACACTTACTAACAAAAGTCTCTGCACACCCTCAAGCTTTTTTTTAATTTTACCTAAAGATACCTTATGAGCCAGATATGGGCAACGAAACTCACATATTTTTTACATAATTTAATCTATTTTAATGACCAACAATTACATTTAATATAATTTATTGAACTTATAATTTATGAGGAAAACGACATAAAATGTCAAAATATTGATGCGCCAAAAGTCTCTGCACGCAGTGGAATTAGCCAAGATACTGATATGTATACAGTTTGCACATTATCCCATTCATCCTCCGGCTAATCCTAACTTGTCAGTGTTAATTTGGGCCCAAACAGTTAAGAGTGTGATAAAAAATGGAGGTTCCAACACCGATTCCCGACCAAATTGTAAATTTGAGGAAACTCATACGACTCATACAGGTAAATAGGACAAATCGTCAACAGGGGCTATAATACGGTAAGGTATGTCCTAAAACGGTATGAAAAACTGGGTACAATGGAAAGTAGATACCGCTCTGGCCGCCCCCCGTACTCCAAGCTCACCACAAGAGGGCTATCATAAGGACTTTGGCCGAAGAACCCCACACTAGTGCTCTAAATTTAGCAGGTATGGTGTAAGGAAATTACAAGATTGGGGTATCTGCACAAACGATTGGAAGAACCCTAAGGAAAGCTGGCTATAATGTGCGTAAGCCTAGGTGTAAGCCATTCATTAGTAAACGAACCGGATATTGAAACTGCAGTTCGCAAAGCCCTTATTGTTCTGGGAACGTGTTTTATTTATTGACGAGAGTAAATTTAACATTCATGGATCAGATGGAAGGGGGAAAGTTTTGAGAAAACCTAACAAAGAGCCCCTGGAAAAAAACATAGTTGGTACTGTGAAACATGGTGGAGGGAGTGTTTTGGTTTGGGGGTGTATGTGTGCTGCTGGAGTTGGTAATTTGAAATTTATCGACGGAATAATGGACCAACACGTTTATATAAATATTTTAAGGAGTAATTTACCGGAAAGTTTAATGAAGTTTGATCTCCAGGAAAAATTCATTTTTGAACAAGATAACAACAGCGCGAAAAATTCAAGAATAGTTGCTCTACAATGCTCCACAGCAACTTAAAACACCTCCCTAATCTCCTAATCTTAATCCAATACAACATCTGTGGGATCAACTAGGCCGTCAGACAGCAAAAATTAAAATAAAGAACAAAGACCACTTAAAAAGAGTACTAAAGGAATTGTGGGGTGAAATTACTCCAGAAACTACAAAAAACTAGTTCACACCATGCCAAATAGATTATGAGAAGTGATAAGAAATAAGGTAGGAACGACTACCTGTTAAAGTTGATTTGGTATCAATAATTAAGCTTCAAGTTGAAGAAAAATGATGTGTGCAGGGACTTTTGGCGCATCAATATTCTGACATTTTATGTAATTTTCCTCATAAATTATAAGTTAAATAAATTTTACTAAATTTGATTATTGTTAATTAAAATAGATTAAATTATGTAAAAAATGTGTGACTTTCATTGCCAATATCTGGCTCATAACCTATCTTTAGGTAAAATAAAAAAAAAAAGCTGGTGGGTGTGCAGAGACTTCTGTTAGTAAGTGTATAAATATATAGATAACATATTATTATATATTACTATAGAAAACATGTTAAATGTGTGTCATCACGTAAAAATGTTTCAGATTTTCTGCAAATTTGCATTTTATAGAAGCTTTTATAACTATTATTATAAACTATTTTATAATAAGTAATCCTTAAATTTCCATAACCTTTAATAAATAAGTAGGTGATGAAGCCATGATTTTGTTTGCATAGATTTTCAAAATTTGAAGCCAACTTGCTTCCTGGGGTATGGATGTATTGGATGGATCTCAATTTTTCCTAATTCAGAGACGTTTATTGTTATGGCTCCGTTACTGTTTGTCACAGCGTTATATCACAAAGCATAACTAAGGAAATGACCTAATAACAGAAAAAAGGAATTTTGAAATCGAACCTTTAGTTCCATAGATTAGCGGTAGTAAGGCAATCAGCCCTATATTTTTATATTACAGGATCATTTTAATATATTAATTTAACTATTGTTTATCTGTAACGGATATGGTAGTTTATAACTAAAACGTTGTAAAAACATTTTGTTTCCTAGCTCCTAATTAACATGTTGATAGAAAGGGAAGGAACTCTTTCAACAAAATAAGGATTCCACTTTCACGGAGCAATCAAGTAGAATCAATACAGTATAAGCATTCTAATTGGAGTAGTTATTAATAAACTTATCGATCGGATAAGTAAAAGACAGGACGGGGCCTGGGATATACCTTTCCTTCAAGACAGGCCGGCATTGAGAGCAGCTCCTTAGCTAACGAGCCTGCCTCAGCCACTCCTTCGTTAGGCGCTGCGCTGCAATTGCTGTCTGGAGGCGCTTGACAACTCTGTTTTTAAAACATCCTAGATTGTATATATTTCGTTAGGGGAACCACTACTTTGAAGGATCTCTTATGTAGACATCCTTAGGCTAGAACTACCCGAAAACTTGCAAGGAATCTAGTTCTGAGTAAATTTTATTTGCAGTAGGCAGATATTATCAATCCCACTCTGCAGATATATATTTAGACAGGAATTCCGGAATTACGAGGAAATCTCAAATTACACAGAAAGAAAACAAGAATTATGATATGAGCAGGAAACTAATTAGCAGTTTCCTAAAAAATTACGACTATTTACCCACTATTCTTCCAAGTTCAGTCAATATTTTTTTATTATCAAAACTAAGAAATTGTGGAAATTGGATATTAATTAAAATACTTAATACTAAAAGAATAATTAAAATACTTCCGTGAATTTTGATGGTAAATCGACAATTTCATCCGTTTTCTGGGTTTTATAAATCTACATATTCAAAACATTCAGTTCTTGCGGGGGATTTTGTTTCTCATGGTCGAGTAAAAATGATCAATTTAATTATGATTTCCCTCCTCTAAGTATGATTTCAAATTTTTTACTTACTCATAAAAAAAAAAAATTAAAAAAAAAAAGCTGTTAGAGATTTTTAATATTTTAAATTGACATTACAGGTCTATAGAAGGACCGGAAACTGGGACTATGAATGTTAAGGAAAATGAGACACTATTCGGGAAAGTATTGTGTTTAAAAATAGCAAATCACCATTTTGCTCATTGTGACCCAAGATATTGAACTAATTGAGGGTAATATAGACTTGAGTCTAATCGTCAAATATTAATATTAAAAAAATAGGAAGGAATACCTTTTTTTACATTAATATTTTGAGAAAAAAAAAGTCTTAATGTTTTAATACAATGGTTGACTGCACTGTGAAATGGTAAAAAATGATGAATCACTCTGAACAAAGACACATTCATTAATATTAATTTATTTTTTTACCACATGTCCCTTTTATACTGTCAACCTGATAAAAAAATTATTAAATTAATCTTAACTTGCAAAAAAAAATTATTTGAAAATTAACAATTTCATATCATCAATATCATTGGTAGTTCTGCAGCATTATTTTTTCAGCTGACTCACATAGGGGTATTTGGCCCTAAAAGTTGGCCAAAACCCATTTTTTGAAATTTGAAATTTCTGGTAAATAATGACTGGAAGTTCCAGTAGAGGACCTGTTGGACCATTTAAGATGATTTTTATCTCTTCCAGGCCCTTAATCCGGCGGATATTCTAATTCAAATCTGACCTTATCCTTTAACTCGTTTGTGCTCATAAGTATTGCTCTACAAAATATATTAATTTTCTTTGTTCTTACTGATGTATCGGCATTATCATATGATGGATAGTACGAGGCAAGGTTTGTACTTGTTATGCAGATAGATATAATTTTTTTGTATTCAATACTAGTATAAATATCTTTTTGTTTTTTGGTAGGTTTATTTTAGAGCTAAAAATTAAATTTGAAGGTTAAAAAGTTATACTTCTGGGCATTTCTGGGCAACGAAATATTTTTTATGATAATGTATAATTATCGTAGATTATGTTTCTTGAAAAAAATTCTGCGAATAGCTGCGATTGGGAGACGTATTATTTTTTATTACAAAAATGTCAATTTCATTAAATAATAAAAAAAATTCAATTTTGTTATTTTTTCATTTATTTTTATTTTAGGATCTTCTGGAAGAATAACTGTAACCTAAATGGAATTATTTGACATATTTTTTAAGTCAAAACATTAGCTTCTAAAAAAAAGAGGGAATTTTTGGTGTCTTTTCCCAATTAGAAGGAAATATTGTAATAACCTAGAGCATGTGAAAGAGCTAAAACAAAATTATCCATTTTGAGGCATGATTTCCAAGTGTGATAGTATGCTTCTTCAAGGAAAAGAAATGTTTTTGAAACAGCAACAAGAAATGGCTAAGCGGGACGATATCAATCAAAAGCTCAAGATCTGGTGGACGCTCTGAGAAATCATTTGTTACTTTAAAATTTACAACTGATACCGAGAAACTTTATCAATGGTATGCTATGACACCATATGTTCACAAAATTTTAAGAGATTGTTTTGAAGTGATAAAAACCTCTGCTTCGTATTGGTCTTTTATCTGAGGAAGCAGCAGAAACCCGAAATAACCATTTCCGGGTTTATAGAGAAAATAAGACCAGAAAATTTTCACGGACAGAGTGCAATCTGGATGTAATTAATGGATTAATATTGACATCAGATCCAGTTATCACAGGTATGAGAAGTTCAAGAAAAAAGGTATCAGGTTTTGTAAGGAAACTTTAGAAATGTTGTCTCCCCCAACCAACTTAGCCGATAGTGGTGATTCCGAAAGTTCATTAAGTGACGAGGAAAGTGAATAATGAATAATTAAATTTAATATGCATTTTTAAAAAAGGTTGGGGCGTTTCTTCCTGGGATATAAGTTGTGTTATACGAAGAGGTATTAAACAATTCTTAATGAATTAGGAAAACACATTTTTTTTTCTTTATCATCATAACTTTTTATATTCACCTATTTTACGGTATTTTCATTTTTTTTTTTAAATAATAGTAATAGATAAATGATAATAAATCTTTAATTAGTTACAAGCATATTTCATGGGTGCAATGCATAAAGAGAAAATAATATGAACATAAATTGTAAACCCATGGATGCCTATTTCACAGTCGGTGGAGTTATGTAAAAATTTATTTTATGAAAGTTTTCTCCTTAGAGTATTTTTTTAACTGCTAAAAAAGCATTTTTAATGTCTATTACAAATAGAGAAGCCATTTTGAGGACTTTTGAATTAATAAAATGGAAGGAAATAGTTTTGGCCAGCTTTTCGGGTCAAATACCCCTGTGTGCGACTCATAGATTGGAAGAACCTCAAAGAGCTTAACCAGGTTCCATCCATGATTGCCTTAAACTGCCTAGTTCTCGTTTACCCACAACAGTGTTACATATCTGGTAATAGACTGCATTTGCCTTGTTTATCCTACTTGATATTTCCACGTCTACTTTCCCAGACCTGTCTCTCACTCTACCAAGCTATGTCAAGTCTAACTTCCATTTCCTCTTCATTGCAATATATGTGGATATCTCCTAGCAGCCTTCCGACTTGTAGATTTAACCGCTGGGATCGCCAATGTTATAGAGAAGACCGATTTTTTGTAACCATTTTTACATTTTGTATTTGTTTCTTTGGTACTAAATGCCAGTGTTACATTTTTCCAACTTTTAACACGTTGTTTTGGTTACATATAAAATTGAATTGCACGGCCATTCCATTAAACTTATATTTTATAAACATAGAGTCAATAATACTCATTACCAGAGATATCAGTGTCTAAACGTAAAATTAATCACGTACTTCGGTTATGTATGACAAATAAGCGTAGTTGCACCTGGAAGATAAGTACGAATTTGCCAACCTATAATTTTGTCCGTTTCTCAGATTGAGGCAGGATGCTTTTCAAATTGAATGTTTTTTTTTTTTTTGTAAAGCTAAGTAAGACTCGAATAACAGTAGAGCAGAAACGGAAAATAGTTGAAAAAGCAGTTTTAAGTTAGGCAGGTTCCAACATCAACATCACAAACATCAACATAATTCAGGAGATTGATGGCGCAATAACTAAACAGCTAAAGATGAGCACATTTGCCGTGGTAACGTTCTTGGCCCAAAAAATTATTAAACCCTTCCTGGGTAAAGTTGCCCACTACCATGGAAAGAGGAGTTCAAAAATTGTATCACAGCACAATATTGATTTCTCATGTGTGCCTGCTGAAGCTTTGCGGAACATTAAAGATATTGTTTAAATAAACGACTGCCCTTACGATGAAAACGTGCCTCGTTAAAATTAAAGGTTGCCTACATTTCCTCCATCGTCAACTCCACCTTTGCTGATAAAAATATTAACATTTCTGGAATTTCGAAATAAGCAGTAACTCAGTATTGATTTTTGCTTGATATAGAAAGAATAACGAATTTTAAAACTTTTTGAATGCACTTTATTCCCTCATTATTACATTGTGACTTTTTTTCACTTAAAGTAGAAAAAGTTTCCCCTAAACGGGATTATTTTACATTTTTAGAAACTTGAGATCACAAATAATAAGTTGTGGCATTCTTGAAGAATTTTAATACATTTCACGTTGATAAATCAACTGTGGGGAGAAAATAGTAAAGCTGTCCAAGCCCCATCTGAAATAATAATAATTGCCTGTTCATTCAGACGATCCATTCCGAAGAAAAATGAAGTAATAAAAAAGGCGAATAAAAATCGACCTATACTTATACCTATAAGATTAATGTTCAATATATTTTTATAATAGATTAAATGACGTATGTAAATACATATTAAGGCCCATTTATACTGATCATGTTGCAATTTAGATTCCGATTTCCATCAGTGATATTCAATCACTTGCTAACACAGTTGGAGAACTAAATGCTTCAATTTCCGACCCCTTCCGGCAAACTATTAAGCACGGGTGATCACACGGTTGACCCTCGACGGACAACCAAAACGTAGTTACAATAACGGTGTTCAACTTCCCATCTTTATCGTCCGCCTTATTTCTCTAACAGTCTTTAAAGGTGTTTAAACTATAGATAAATTCTATACTGTCCTTAGGACCGTATTTGAAGAGAAGTAATTTGCTGTAAGCTTTATTTTGATTCAAAGATTGGAACCCGTTCCTGTAGCCATCAATATGAAAATGTGGCGTTTTTCCTATTCAAATTAATCCAAAAAAACTAATAGTGTTCCAAATTTAAGTTGAAAATTCTGAGTGATCATTCTGCTAGTTTTCCTTCTTCTATGAACTGCCTCGAAAATGACGATTGTCCCAATATCATGTCTTCTCACAGTTCAAATGTAATTCAGGCTTTATGAACGTTCCCCGTAGATTGGTAAAATTTAATAGGAGGCCATGAAATAAGATTTTCAACGCAATAAATATTAATATTTTTCATTTTGAAGACCAAGTGGAGAGTAAAGACTTAATCCAGCCGTAGCTTAAAGGTATTTCAACTTCTTACCCGATTCATGGAATAAAAAAAGAAATTGTTAAAACATTTACTTAATTTATTTTATTATCTCTATTCAATTACTTTCATTTACTTTTTTTTTAGCCTTTACCGCTTGCTAAAGGTGGAAAGTCTTCCATTGTTATAAAAATTGTTAATGTCTTATAAATAGACACTTGGCGGCCATTAACTGTGATATTGGTCTACAATGACAGCAATCGTAATAAAATTCACTGTCGTGGTAGTACAATAGCAAAATCACATAAAACGTTGATGTCAGATTCGACAGTGAACTTCGCTGAATTTGTTTATTGCCTGATGTGCACGCCTTGAAAGTAAACTTTTTTTTCCTTTTAATAATCTCACCTAGAAAAGAGTATAATTCGTTTTTAAATGACAAAAAAAAAAGAAGATGAATATTGTTTGAGAAATCTAATGCAACTAAATGTTTAGTCAAAGTATTTCAAGCAACCAAAAAACATCACCATCCCCTCCACTCTTTGCCACTTCAAAGTAATCCACACTAAGTCAATCTCATCCCTCCGCAACCACTTTGACTTCATTGACAGACCTAATAAAATATGAAGCAGCTGATTTATGAGAACACAGCAAGAATATGTAAGTAGGGTTACATCCAAACCTTTTTTTCATAAAAACAATATGAAATATTCTCCTCAATCGTAAGAGGCTTAACTAAAATATTACTTTTGATAAAGATTCGAAGCTTTCTTTTATAATTTAAATTTATTGAACTTGAAGATAAATTTTGAAGTAAAAAATTTGACACTCGCCTTCGTTCATCATATATCTTGTGATAGGCTAATTGAAAAATAAAAAATTTGCCAATCTTAAGAGTTTTTGTTTTTGTTTTTCAGTTATTAAGACTTCGAGGATGTTAAATGGAGTAAGGTATTACTATAAATAAATCGGTATTAAATAGGAAATCGTAAGAGAAAACCAACGATGCAGAGCGAATATAGCTCGTAAAAGGAGAACGAGCACGTAGGAGCCTAATCGAGAAGTGATTTGCATAAAAAGGCCTCTCGGTTGCAGCTACAATTGCCGATCCCAATTCCCTGCCATCATCAATATTATCTGCCCTCTGGTCTCCCTTAGCTTATACAGTCCATAAATTATTTTATGTATCATATAGCTGGTCATATTCATGTAAATATTCAGTGATTATGGCTCGTCTATAATTTATAATACGTCATCTATGATGATATAGTTAAATATACCGATTTAATTGAGAAAACACGTTTTAAGCAAAAAATAAATTGAAGTTGACAGTCTTGGGAACTCTGGATACTTAAAAAAAAAATGGTCTTTTCTTTTTTGCATGGTTTCAAATTGTTAATTAAAATAAAATCCGATCAAAATTTGTATCAGATATTTTTAATAATTATTTGACTACTTTGTTCAAGCGTAATTTTTATTTTGATCATAAATTTTACAGAATACCATGATAGTTATTTTTTCAACAAAATTTCACTATTAACTCTGATAATAATTTCCGAGAAATACTTCAGAAATGAAATATATATATATATATATATATATATATATATATATATATATATATATATATATATATATTAAATATTCTTCAGTATATATTTTAAGCTGATGCATTAAATATCAGAATTTTTTAAAAATCATTTGACGAATTTCACCAAGAGTGCTTATGTGGTTTTTATTTTGAACATAGTAAAATACATCATACCCTGATCGTTATGAACTTTAAATTTTTGTATCAAATTGGACTATTAACTATGATAATAATTTCCGTGAAATACTTCAGAAATGAAATATATATTTTTTAAATATTCTCCAGAATATATCTTAAGTATGCGGTAATCGGTGAAGAATATTGTTTTAAACTTGTGGCAACAGAACATCTCTAGTTCCCACATGCATTAGAAATTGGCATGCGAAAAATATATAAAAATAAAAACTGGTGGAAGAGTTTAATTTAAGAATCAGAATTTTTGGGTGTCTACTAGTAGCTGTATTTTAACATTTTTCGGTAAAAACCTTTTATAAATTCCTTAATACATCCGACTCAAATACGTTTAAAAACATAATTAGTACGGAATAGAAAGAGTAATGAATTTGAATAAAAGGCCTAAATGTAACATTGAAATGTGTCTTTTAAAAGCTGATTTTTATTTTCAGATCAATATCGTTTTGATCATTATTATTAAGCTAACACCGTATACCATATTTCAGCTCACTCCCATTATTTTTAGTCAAATCAATAATAATCAAGGATCGTTTTGAAATTTTATATATAAATCATTTGAAATAATATAATTTAAAATCAATTATAATGCTTATTAAATGAATTTTTGAAATAGAATAATTAT
Organism: Aelia acuminata; assembly: GCA_911387785.2. NCBI lineage: Eukaryota > Metazoa > Arthropoda > Insecta > Hemiptera > Pentatomidae > Aelia > Aelia acuminata. Next base: position 81,518,154 of record OU426981.1, read on the forward strand.
CAATTTCAAATACTGATCTTTTGTCGAAAATACAATTTCATCAAGTCATAATTACGCTACATCAAATAGTTGTACCAGAAATTAATTTTATTATTTCTTTTTAGAAATTTAATTTTTATTACATCCTCAATATTTTTTTCAACTTAATTGTAACTGGTGAAACATGAACTAAGAGATGGTTCTTTTAAATATAAATAGTAATATTGAATAGAAATATTTTTACGACAGTTCCAATAAGTACAATGGAAAACAATTGTTTCTGGTAAATAATCTGAAAATATAAATTATTTTTCTTAACACGTCAATATTACGTTTTAGCGACGTTCTAACACATTATAAATTAAATATTATCATTTCTTAAATTATTATGTAAATATAAGCTTTCTATGAAGGTTTCTACCTAAGATTTTTAAGAAATTATTTAATTTTTCATTTAGTATTAAGACAGTTTAGCCACACATGGAAACCGAAAAAAGTTTCCGATAAATAATCAATTGCATCGAATTGTCGCGCCGAATGACTAGAATCTCAAAGTAGAAAAAATGTTTTCTATGTCCACATGTCTTTAATGCTAAGCTTTGTAGCGGTTTATAATAGGAAATACATTACTACTCATACTACTGGGAATTGGAATTTTTGTTTTGGGGAAATTATAAATCTCATGACTATTTTGTTTGATTATAAACTTTCATATTTTATACTTAGCCATTTCTTGCTACTGTGGATAACGAGGCACAATTATTTATTCGAAATGAAGAATATAAAGGTACTTTAAAGGAAGATTTTTTCATTAGCCATTTAAGCCTTATCAGGTCCTTTCTATGACGATAAAACTTACCTTATATTGAAGAATACTTCATTATGATTAAATGACAACAACAAACATCATGACAAGTTTAATCAAAATCGTTAGAACCGTTTTTGAAAAATCATAAAGAGAAAAAAGATAACGTGTGGCCAAGTACGTTCACCCAGTTTTGACAAAATATTTGCTGTCACATCACTGTCAAGTATCTACCTTAATTTTGGGTTTTGCGCGACAAAGCGATTATGAGCTAGTCTATACACATACAAAAAAAAAATACGTAGGCACGCACACGGAGACCATTTTGTGGGACTTCGATATTTCAAATCGTGTATTTCCGTCGGAAACTGGAAGTTAAAGTTTTTCATGATCGCAATACTTTCCCTTGCTATACATTTCATATATAGTTAGGTACAAGTGAAAATGGCAAGAAGTTCAACAAAGACCAGTTAAAACATCTAACTGTGAAGATATTGAAATTCTCTATTCTCTATAAATTGGTTGTATAGCTCATCTAAAAAAAAAAAAGAATTAAAACAGCTAATAATTAATAGAATATATCAAGTCCCCAAGAAAAAGAATTTCAGTTAAAATGAAAAATAAAATAAAATATCCTTTCGCCAATTAAATTATCGGTTATTGCTTACGAGACTTTAATGTTTAAAAATTAGGATTTGTCCTCTTCCGGCGGGGACTATGATTGCCCCGAAATCATGGCTCTTTTTTTTACTTTTATTTTTGATTGAAGAATTAATTAAAATTTATGATATTCCTTAAATTTTCCTCCTTGGAAGAAGCCTTAATTATATTTATAATCCGGCCTGAGAAAGGCTTAAAGAGGGAAACATGCACATTTAAAGCATAGCTTTTCGGATTTGTGTTCCTAGGAAACTTCAAATTAGTTCCGTATTTATCCTCAAGCCACAATGCTGTTTAAATTTTATTTTAAGACCTTACTTACCTAATAAGTACAGTACAAAATCAAAGTTAAATTTATAACTTTTTCTACCCAGGATTGCTCTGAAATATAACAATTACCAACATTTTAAAGATGATTATTTATAGACGTAATGATTTTTGTTCGTAGTGATAATATATTACATAGAATTATACCAGACATATCCACTTCACAGGTTTTTATCTGTCTGTGTTATGAATACGTAAAAGATTTTTATTTTATAATTTCTTCTAAATCTACTTAATAACTACTCCTTATAAACATGATAAAAAAAATAAGAAAAAAATTAAATTCGTATACATCTGGTCATCTTAAACTTCCTAGATCGATTATAAGTGGTACTATTTATGGTTTTGTTTTTCAAGTTATAGATTTTTTTTAAGTATCTAATTAATCTAATAAAAAAGATGGAAAATTTCTTTTTCACGATTAAAAAGGGCACTAAATTTTCTTTAAGGCTGGCTATCTAGATTGTAAAGTTATATTACCTGCCTATTAATATTAGGAGTTACCTAATTTCAGTTGGCAAAAAATAATTCAGACAAATCATCATGGGATCATTATTTATTAAACTTTTAAGTCAACATTTACATTCTATTTTTATTTTACTAAGTTTAGAAGGGATAATGGATAGACAGGTAAAAACTGACAACAAACAACCATAATGTTACTCAGATTATAATATAAAAACATATTGTTACTTACAGTTTTAATTATTTATGATCTCATGAAAACATGACAGCATTTTTTATGCTAATTAAAAGTTTGTAACGCCCAATATTATTATACATATAATTATAACTTTTTAGATAAATTAGATACACAGTCTTTAAAATTTAATGATATTTCGATGGTAAAGAAAAAATCTCTTTCTTTATATTAAAACTTTATAAAAGATTTACAATAAAGAAAAACTTTAAGCAATCACAAAACAGAAATTTATCGATATAAGGGAGGCATAAACAATACTTTTATAGGAACTCGTAGGAAATGTGATGTAACATTGTTCTTAATTTTTTGTCTGTACTTATCAAGAACCTTCTGTTAACGGTAACCGATAAAAAAAACATTACAGTAAACTGATAAAAATAAAAAGGTACAAATTTTCCAAAGAGAAATATTATTCAAAGAATTTTCCTGAAAAATGTTGAAATTGGAGTTAGTCATTGTGTCAATCATAGTATTTTTTGTTTTACTAGAACTTTTTGTTTGTAATTAAATCAAAAGTAAATTATAACTTATTATTATAGTTGAAACTTCTTCTTCTTCTTCTTCTTTATTGTTCTTTTTATGACAAAATTTAGAAACCTTAATGAAATACATTAAGGTAGAATAGGATTGGAAGGGTTTTAGGAAGGTGGGATTTAAATAAACCGCTTGGTCGTTAAGGCCAAACAATACATAACGAAATAATAAAATCAATTCATAGAAAAATTAGATTATATAATTTAGATCACTAGCTATGTCAAAGCATCGTAATATAGTACATAAACTGTTTATAAAACAACTATAACCAAAAAAAATTAAAAAATATATTTGCTAGTTTTCTAATAGTCATTGGATCGTCAATTCATGGATCCAATCAATCAACGATTGGATCATCGATCGTTGGATTTCGGATACTCCTCAAGCATACCGCATTCCTGCCATAACATTCAAGTCTGTCGAGAATACTAAGTCCAATGAGATTTGCATATTAACTACAAGTCACTGTCAATCAGCATATTACCAAAATGAACATAGTTCTGAATGGGAATCCGTGCTTTGCAATTATTAGCTAGCTATATTTAAGAATAAGAAACTGCCACAAAATCATAATTATAATAAAATCTTAACTACCAGCAGATCCAGATGGGCGGTGAGGAAAAATTTCTAAATTAACTTGGCTCATATAGTGTGTGCTTCAATTTATATATTTTTCCTACATTTCAATAGGAGCATGCTCGGGTCGAAACATGGACTAATTAAATAAATAATATTTAGGACTGAAATACCTGACTATTATCATCCTTTCCCGAAACGTACGCTCATGAGAAAACGAATGGTCTGTTCCGTAGTATGCCATCCTATAGCAGAATGTTTATCTTCAACAATGTATTTATTAAGTTCCTTACAGTTATAGCAAGCCCGACCCCTCCAACACCCACAACCGCAGATATCGAATTTTCATTTCCAGGCCTCCGGTGATTCTGGTCACGGAGCAAATGTCGAGCAGCCATTGTACTCCCTACCAAGTCTCCACGTGAACTTATTTATTTTATTTTAATGTCTTTAATGTAATCTTCAACCATTTATAATTGTCAACATGAAATAAACTAAAAAAATATGATTAATGTTAAATTATTAATACAAATATTACTCCTTGATAATTCGTTTATTGACGAATAATAATATCCACTATTTTTTTCTGCTTATTATTGTGATCTAAAACATTAAACTAAAAATAAAAAATCTGGTGCGTGCTCGCAACACACAACTTTCACTTACCAACTTACTTAGATTAGAAATTAATGCGTTTTGTTAATTGCCACCTCTCAAATGAACAGAACAGCTTTAATTATGACATGCGTGGGCTCAACGAGTTTTATGAGTTGACTGAATATTTTTCTTTTTTTCTCCTCTTTATGTTTTCTTTATTTTTATCATATCTCATATTTAGCCATTTCTTATTTTTAGGCGTAACGAGAGACAGTTAATTTCTCCATGTAAACAAAAACAAAGGTACTTTATAAGAAAGAAACAAACAAATAAAAAAGGCCCCCCCCCAACAAAAGCCCCCTCAGAACATTTTAATAATGATAAAGCTTACCTGATATTAAAGAAAACCTAATTTTCATTAAACATGAAGAATTTGATAAAAATCGTTAAAGCCGTTTTTGAGATAATCGAAAAAAAGATAAAAATTGGAAAAATGTCATGAAATAAAGTGCCCCCTCAGTTGGACCAATTTTGATGAAATGTTGGCTTTTACATATTTGGTATATACATACATCAAATACCCAGTTTCTTCAAAATCGTTAAAGCCGTTTTTGAGTAAATAAAAAATATGTACACGTGAAATTGGTACAAAATTTATTAAGTAAAGTCCCCCCTCCGGTTGATCAATTTTGATGAAATTTTTACAGTCGTATCTCGGGCATATACATACATCATATACCCAGTTTGATCAAAATCGTTAAAGCCGTTTTTGAGTAAATAAAAAAACACGTGAAAATGATACAAACTTTATTAAGTAAAGCCCCCCCCCCTCCGGTTAATCAATTTTGATGAAATTTTCACAGTCATATTTCGGGCATATAAATAGATCAAATACTCAGTTTAATCAAAATCGTTAGAGCCGTTTTTGAGAAAATCGAAAAAAACGTAAAAAGTCATTAAACAAAGTACCCCCTCCCTTTGAGCAATTTTGATGAAATTTTTGCTGTCACATCGCGGGCATATACCTATACTAAATACCCAATTTTAGGTTCCCACAGTTTATAGTTTTTGAGCTAGTCTGTTCACACACACACACACACACACACACACACACACACACACACACACACACACACACACACACACACACACACACACACACACACACACACACAAACACACACACACACACACACACACACACACACACACACACACACACACAGACCATTTCGCGGGACTTGGTTATTTCGACTCAGGGGGTCCCAAAACGTGTATTTCCGTTGAAAACCGGAAGTCGAAATTTTTGACGATCGCAATACTTCCACTTACTATATATTTCATATATAGGTAAGTGAAAGTAAAAATACCTGCTTACAACAATATGTGCTTTTCATTGAACAATAATGAGAGGTAAAGAATAAACACTCAGAACACTAATTTATTGCTATATGTTATGAACATCATCGAAGCAGTAATGACTTAAATAATAAGCTACCACACTTTCAGTTTTCCCAATCCGTTTGCTCATCATTTCTCTAATAAACCACAACTTTTTTATCTCGATGAATCTTTTGAATGCTTCCGAAATGGCTATGACATCGAAGCGACCAAGCACCAATTGGAACGGATGTTACCGGGACTCGGTCCGGCGAACAACTTCCGGAAACGGAAGTTCTTGATGTTTACGGATAGCGGAGGCAGCGGCAGACAAACCACGTCTCTGTCCGCTCTATCCGGTTTATTTCATTCAACAAGTGCATCCACTATGACATCTATTAGACCATTAATTATAATTTTAGGCATTCCGAAGCTATTAAACTATTTTTATCAATAGATGTGTTATTTTATATTTTAATAAAGAGATTGCAGATATAAAAATTATTATAAAACAAATACTTTTTTTCGGTTTACCATTTTTCCTAATATTTTCTCAAATCCGATTGATTAGGACTTCATTAAAAAGAATTCCTTTTCTTCGAGTACCCAAAATCTAATTGTGAGCAAAAATTGACATTATTTAATAAAAATTTAGATAGCGATTTTTTAAAAATTCTCATGAGATTCGCATTAAAATAATTAATCTATCAGGCAAGATGGAAACAATTCGACATTTTTTTTTAGTTTTTTGCTTTTAACTCCAAAATGATTCATCGCACTAAAAATTGTATTTAATACTTTGGAATATAAGGGCATACAATTTTGTATCGAATGGAGTTTAAATAATAAAAAAGCTGAAAGGACTTTAAAAGTTGAACAGAAAGAGATCTGACTAAGAAAGTCTAAAATTGAAAATGCAGTTGAAACTTCACATGGGATCATCCAAAAAATCACTTGTTTCAGTTCTAGACATATTTTTGCCGAGGTGCGATATAATTTCGAGTTTTTTTCAAACGGCCTCCTGGTCAAATCATTGTTAGATACCAAGTCAAATTGAAATGTTTGTCCTTAATAAATTTTATATAAACTTTTTATGGCATATTACTAATTGGTCACTGATTTATCTTTTTCGGACGGTTTATCATTGATTCATTTTATTTAAGAACTTAACTGGGGATTTCTTTAGTTTCTCTTTTCATAATTTAGCGTATTAAGAAATCTAAGATGTTTTTTAAATGAGTAAGTTTTCCAAAAATAAGTAGAATTATTTTATGTTCTGGTAGATCCCTTAGCAAACTTAAGATTCGCCATTTCTTCTGAGTGTTGACAACTTTATTGCGCTTTATGAAGTGGTACTGTTACCTCGAGGACAGAAGAACGTAACATATGGTTGCATTTGCACATATCTATTTGGGCGAGAATGGAGTGTGAGGGTAGAAGCTCTGTGGAATAAATGACAGTGGAGAACAGCCGAGTGTAAAAGTGTCTCGAACATCCTGCCGGTTCTTTGTCTATTCGCCACAGTAACGCTGATTTTGCGTCTGTTCGAAATGGCACGGGTCCCAGTTCAACATGCACCGTAAGATTTCACGGTCCCCTCCAACTATCCACTGCTGCAGTTGCTATGGACGAAGGTGGGGACGCGGAGGAGGTGATAATGGTACGTCGACTGATCAATACCGTGGGGGACTAGCTCCTCTTCCCGAGCTGTGTTTTGCTAGCAGTGCCCGCTCATACTGTTAATAATGTTAATTGTTAGCGCTCTCTCATTAAGGTAATTAGCAGGCGGCGGCCCCCCAAGGTCCCTGCTCCTAGCACCGCCAGGTTCATCAGCCCTAGGGTAGAGGCTTCCTTGGTCCCTTCAACACACCACTTACCTCAAATCATCAATCTAAACGAAAAATAAAAGGATTTCTTCCCCCTACACCCCCCCCCCAAAAAATGATCGTACTTATATCATTCCTTCCCAATAAGGTAACGACAAAACAGTAAACACTAATCATTCGAAAACATTTAAGAAATATAGAAATAATATACGATTAGTCGCTGTCAACTTATAGATAAAACAACTAAATAAAATAAAGTAGAGAAATATAACAAGTGCATTTAGATAGATGATTTATTTTGGTAGGGCAATCAACAAAAGTGTTATTATGCCCTTTAATATTGGGATTACATTTTATGAGGCTGAATTATTTAGTTTTTCTCTCTATGCTTAACTGATGTTTATACAAGTGCATTTAAAATGAATTTTGTAATAAATGTATACTCTTGTTATTAGTATAATCTCTATATTTAAGGGTATTATTAAGCTTCTTCCTGATTCAGTCTTTAATAATCTTTATTACATAGGTTAATTTATTTATTTATCCAGCAATTATCCATGGGTTAATTTATTAAACCATGGATTTTAAAAAAAAATAACTTTTTTTCCATATCTATCTCAATACGAGATTCAATAATAAGAAAGCACAATAACTAACACTATAGGTCCTTGGGTAAAAATAAATAATAACCAAGTCTCGCGAAATGGTCTGTGTGAACAAACTAGCTCAAAAACTATAAACCGTACAAACCTGAAATTAGGTATTTGGAGTATATATTTGCGTGACGTTACAACAAAAAAATTCATCAAAATTGGCCCCACGGAGGGGGTACTTTATATAATAAATTTTTTCCTATGTTTACGTTAAATTTCCATCAAAATTGATCAAATGGATGGGGAAAGTATTTCACTTCAAGGCACTTTATTTATAACCTTTTTCTCAATTTTAAGATTTTTTCGATTTTCTCAAAAATAACTTTAACGATTTTGATTAAACTCGTCATGTTTAATGAGAATCAAGATTCTTTAATATCAGGTAAGCTTTATCATTATTAAAATGTTCCGAAGGCGCTTAAATAAATGGAAGAGGGCCTTTTATGTTTTCATATTAAGTACTTTTTTTTTTTGTTTACATAGAGAAATTATCTGTCTCTCGCTTCGCCTAAAAATAAGTAAAGGCTAATTATGAAATATGAAAAAAATCAAGTATAGTATATACAGGAAAAAAAAAGAAAAATATTCCGTCAACTCATAAAACACCTTGCGCCCACGCAAGCGCAGTACCTTTAATGACAGACCATATTGTTTATAATTATAGATGTTCTGTTCCTTTAATGGAAATTATTTGTTTCATGCCAAGTTTTCAAGTTTTCAAGTTGAAGTTTTCAACAACTACATAGAGAATTATAAAATCAGACGACTTGGATTATGCTTGCATTGCCGAATTATCGCAAGTAAAAACTTATATTTAATAATTATAAAAAAGGTTGGTGTACTTTAAAGAGCAAATACAAACACCAGATTTTTACTCCTGTTATTAAATCCTAGGGCCACCGCTTGACACGAACTTAATTATTGTAGGTTGCTATGCTAGCCACTACACCACAGGCGACCCCATTACAAATTTTATTTTCTTCTTTAGTTCTGCAGGCTACAAATTTCTTTCTCCATCGTTTTAAGTAGATAAGAAAGTTCCAGAAAGAAAGTTTTCTCTATTTAACTAGAAAAGAAACTTTAAAAAAAAAAAAGCTACATGAATTCCATCCAAAAAGATTATATGCACAAGCTAATCCCTCCCAACTTCCTATACATCAAAATTTTTGAACATATTTTGAGTGTCCTAGCCTTAAGTCTCTTTGCCAGAATGGACAAATGGATGAAAGAGGACCAGATTTGAATACTTTTGGGGCTTTGCTGTGATTAAAAACCGAATGAAAAACCCAATATTCAAAGATTTTGATTGATCGGTCACGGCATTAAGGCCGGGTGAACATTGAGGTAAGACGAGCATTGAGAAGCAGAGCAGCGCTGTTTATAAATTCATGTATGAGGTAAGGAGCTGCGTTGACCTGCCCTGCTCCCAATGAGCGCTGTTCCTTTCTAATAGACGTTTCTCAAAAACTGCCCTGTTCTGCTCTGCGTCTCACTGTGTGCCCGGCCTTAGTGGCAAATCTGGAAACAGTGAAGGCAGAATAATAAAAAAATAATATCAATTTTTTCGTTGAATGTTTTTGATTCATTGTGAAAATTGTATAATACAAGTTGATCAAATATAATTTTATACTACATATCAGCAAGTTTTTGGAACGGATCTTCTCTTCTGAAGATTTACTAGATATTTTCAATGTTCAAATGTTGATATCTTGTTTGAAAAAGTTTGATATTAATGAATAATTAGTTTCCTTCTAAAAGCAACATTGAAGACCTTATTCTTTTTTCTTAGCTCTGAAGAAAGTTGACGGTCAGTTGAAGAAGACAATATGATTATTCTAGCTCGGAAAAACAACTAATTAATGGAAAGGCGAAGAAAGCAAGGAATCAAACGAGTAATGAAGTTGTCCATTTTAAAGACTTTTTTCTCAGGAGATGAAAGTTTGTTTGGAAAGTTATCTTTGAGAAAGCTTAAAAGGTAGATAGGCTCATTTCTCCAAATGTTCAAATTAAGTTTCATCAACTACTGAGAACAAAGCGCTCAAAGTCAGGTGACCAAGTTTTTCTGAATCTCCGTTTTAATAAAAGGACCTGAAACTATTTGTAGTATTATTTGTTAGTTAAAATGCAAGCGCATTTCAAGAATTTGAACATTTCCCATTTAAATAGAAATGTTAATATTATAACTGAACTAAGTGGTATGGTGACAATAAACCAAATATATTAGCTTTCAATTAATTAAGTTGACATAAAAGTTAAGTCTGTTTATTAGTCAGTGATTAAGAATATTCTGCTAGCATAGAAGAAAAATGACGGTTTGTAACTTTAAAAATAAAACTGTTGGTGTATAGCATATTAAACTATAATAAAGCGATTATTTGAAAATAAGAAGTGTATAAATATACAATTACATAGATGAATGAACTATTGCATAGATTTTTTTGGTTTTTCTAGTGTGGTACAGACCACAACAAAAAAAGTTAACTGTTAATTAAACATAGATTTTAAGTATATATAAGGGTAATGTGGGATAAGACTAAGTTCAACAAAAACCAGCTACCAATGCGAGATTAATGTTTTTCAAACCTGGAAATCAGTAATATAGTTGATTTTCCAGTACCCAAAAAATTGCTATAATGTTGAAGGAAAAGAGATTTCGTGTACGATTAACGCATTTGCCCCACCTTAATGGGAAAAGAGTATAATCATTACAGATAATTGATTATTTATTGTGTTAAGTGAAAAAATAAAGAACTGAAATCACTTATATTGCTCTTTGAATGACGGTAAAGAGGTGAACTTTCATAATATTTAACTCCTTCAAATTTACAACAAACCTAAAGATACAAGTGTGACTTTGAAACGTCACAGTGATGTTACATCTTACGATGTAGTAGATTCAAGTTGGTAGGTATGAAGTGACTACTTCATATTACAGAGAAAGTATATGATGTAATAAAATCACATGATAAGAAAGAACTAATTTACTCACCCCACTTCAACTTACCATAATTAATTATAATAAAGATACATATAAAATAATTACTTGTAACTATAGCAGTGTAAAAGGACAGGAAATAGATGACGGAGCTATCACTGAACCAGCTAGGCACTGTTTCATTATTTCCATGGGGTAGTAATCTCCCGCTGATCGGATTATAGATTACAGTATATAGAAGAGGTCTTCATCTCGGCTTCTTGCACCCGTGCTAAAGGCCAGTCAATATCCCATCTTCCTTTCTTAAGGGTTACCTCCTTTTTTAACGAGGATGGTCACATAAAGGAAATGATATTGCAATCACACCCAGCTACTACTCAAAAGAATAATTAAGCAAACCGGAAAAATATTTTATATCCCTTCAGTACTAATTACTTTAAATGAAAAATAATAATGATTATTCATTTTTACATACTGTATAAAGCGAGTAAATATTTTACAGAAATTCAGAACTTTCATCTATGTTAAAAATATATATTCTAATAGAAAAATCGAAGCTGAAAAGGTTTTTTCATAAAATAACGATTTATTCCACTTACTTTTGTTTTTGTTTCTTTGAAACGCGTTTGAAAACTTGTGACAGCTCGTTAAGACCATAAACGTCTAGAGTGTTATGTTATGTTTGTGACAGACGAATCATATAGATGCTCCGATACAAAAATCTCAACTACGAAACTTCTAACTTTATAACTGCACAGCGGATATCACTAATGCGTAAGGAGACAGAACTCAAAAAGACAGTAAATAGAAAACCCAAACCAAGTATGTTGAGTGGATCCGGCAAAGGCATTTAAGTTACTCCCTTAATTAATAATCCAAACATTATTTGTGGACCTTGGAAGACAACCTGTCTATGATATCTTTCCCATTTTGAGCGAATCAAAGTTAAACTTTGAAAACAAATTTTTATGCGGATTTGAAAGATTGATTTTTACTTTCACTTACCTATATATGAAATATATAGTAAGTGGAAGTATTGCGATCGTGAAAAATTTCGACTTCCGGTTTTCAACGGAAATACACGTTTTGGGACCCCCTGAGTCGAAATAACCAAGTCCCGCAAAATGGTCTGTGTGTGTGTGTGTGTGTGTCTGTGTGTCTGTGTGTGTGTGTGTGTGTGTGAACAGACTAGCTCAAAAACTATAAACCGTGGGAACCTGAAATTGGGTATTTAGTGTAGGTATATGCCCGCGATGTGACAGCAAAAATTTCATCAAAATTGCTCAAAGGGAGGGGGTACTTTATTTAATAACTTTTTAAGTTTTTTTCGATTTTCTCAAAAACGGCTCTAACGATTTTGATTAAACTGAGTATTTGATCTATTTATATGCCCGACATATGACTGTAAAAATTTCATCAAATTTGATTAACCGGAGGGGGGACTTTACTTAATAAATTTTGTATCATTTTCACGTGTTTTTTTTATTTACTCAAAAACGGTTTTAACTATTTTGCTCAAACTTGGTATTTGATGTATTTATATGCTAAAGATGTGATAACCAACATTTCATCACAATTGATCAACCGGAGGGGGGACTTTACTTAATAAATTTTGTATCATTTTCACGTGTTTTTTTTTATTTACTCAAAAACGGTTTTAACGATTTTGATCAAACTTGGTATTTGATGTATTTATATGCCCGAGATACGACTGTAAAAATTTCATCAAAGTTGATCTACGGGAGGGGGGGCTTTACTTAATAAATTTTGTATCATTTTCACGGGGTTTTTTTATTTACTCAAAAACGGCTTTATTGATTAACAAAAATAAGATATGAATGTATAAAAATGTGTGACTTTGGGAAATGATATTTAGCAAAACACGTCAATTTCTAATCTAAGTAAGTTGGTAAGTGAAAGTTGTGTGTTGCGCGCACGCACCAGATTTTTTTATTTTATTTTTCTGAAATCTCAAACAGGTTTGACTTTCAGTATCAGTTCTAACTTTTTAGTCACAGTCATTTTATAGTTTTATAGTAGATATAAAACAGTGCCAGGTGAGTCAGACCATTAATAAAACTAGAGCGGCTAGACCATTTATTTATGGTCTTTGATTCCTGTCACTGAGAGCAATTATTACTTTTATACCGCTTTATCTGATTTAAACGGATTTCGACACACTGGTTTTTAAAACATTTATTTAAACTAATCACTGTCATTAAATCCACTTCCACCCCTTTTCCAAAAGAGTTGCGTTTTTACTATCATATTCAGCATCTAATTCGATATTTTCAATAATGTCACTTACACCTCTTGGCTTCAAAAATCCACATTAAAACTTAGTTGACAAACAGGCACTTATGTGTTACATTTGATGAACAAAAAAGAAGAATTTTAAATCCGACAACTCTTAAAACAAGTTGAACCCAGAGAGACTGTAAGTAAAGACGTTCTGTTCATGCGAAAGTTTTCATCGTCTTTGACTCTGCATATTTAATGGAAATTATTTGTTTCCATGGTAACTAAATGAAGGTGTCACTAACAAAATAGAGGATTATAAAACATAATGGAGTACTAAGCTTGCATTTCCGTATTATCAGAAATAAAAAAACTTTTATTTAATAAGATTAAATTTTAGTGCACTTTAGAGAGCAAATGCAAACAAAAAAAATCTGGTGCGTGCGCGCAACACACAACTTTCACTTACCAACTTACTTAGATAAGAAATTAATGCGTTTTGTTAATGCCACTTCTCAAAGTTACACATTTTCCACATTCTTCTTCATTTCTTATTTTTGTTTTCATTTGCTCTATAAACCCCTCTGAACATTTTAATAATGATAACGCTTACCTGATATTAAATAACACTCAATTTTCATTAAACATGACGAATATGAAGAAAATCGTTAAAGCCGTTTTTGAGATAATCTAAAAATTAGAAAAAAAGTTATGAAATAAAGTGTCCCCTTCGGTTGATCAATCTTGATGAAATGTTGGCTATCACATCTTTGGCATATACATACATTAAATACCCAGTTTGATCAAAATCGTGAAAACCGTTTTTGAGTAAATAAAAAATACACGTGAACATGATACAAAATTTATGAAGTAAAGTCCCCCCTCCGGTTGATCAATTTTGATGAAATGTTGGCTATCACATCTTTGGCATATACATACATAAAATACCCAGTTTGATCAAAATCGTGAAAGCCGTTTTTGAGTTAATAAAAAAAAACACTTGAAAATGATACAAAATTTTTTAAGTAAAGTCCCCCCTCCGGTTGATCAATTTTGATGAAATTTTTACAGTCATATGTCGGGGATATAAATAGATCAAATACTCAGTTTAATCAAAATCGTTAGAGCCGTTTTTGAGAAAATCGAAAAAAACTTAAAAAGATATTAAACAAAGTACCCCCTCCCTTTGAGCAATTTTGATGAAATTTTTGCTGTCACATCGCGGGCATATACATACACTAAATACCCAATCTCAGGTTCGCACGATTTATAGTTTTTGAGCTAGTCTGTTCACACACACACACACACACACACACACAGACACACAGACACACACACACACACACACACACACAGACCATTTCGCGGGACTTGGTTAATTTGACTCAGGGGACCCCAAAACGTGTATTTCCGTTGAAAACCGGAAGTCGAAATTTTTCACGATCGCAATACTTCCACTTACTATATATTTCATATATAGGTAAGTGAAAGTAATAAGTAAATGAATGTGGAAAAATGTGTGAATTTGAGGAATGGCGATAACATATTTAACAAAACAAGTAAATTTCTAATCTAAGTAAGTTGGTAAGTGAAAGTTGTGTGTTGGGCGAATCGCACCAGATTGTTTATTGTTAGCATGCAGCGCTCACTGGCTTATCAATATGTTTTTTGTCCTCTCTTTGCCGTTTAGGCTATACTGGGATTTCCGGGCCAGGGGAGAGGGTGAAGGATTAATGCCGAGCATTATTAAATGTCCCCAGGCCCTGAAGTTTTTATTTAACAAATATTAATTGATTTGCAATACTTTTAATCGAACTGTCTGCAAATAACTTTCCTGAACTATAATTCACGGACAACCTAGTAAACCCAAAAAATATCCATTTGATTGATCCAACTACAAATCTCTCCTGGCAATAATATCCGAGCAGTAGTAGTATAATAGATTTTTATTGAATTCAAATTATACGGTGCTACACAATAAATTAACAAACAATACAATGATCGCCCATAATACAACGATACAAAATACGATGATACCCATGATCCACATGATGCACAATACAATGATTGCCCAGCCAGTGTACTTGCGCTTAGTCAAGGTACGTAAGGAGACCTGGGTGGAAACACCTATGCCGCAGATACTAATTGCGTTTCTCCCAGTCAGTTAAGACTAATAAGTGGATTAGGGAGAACTCTAGTAAATAAATTATGAGCTATTTATAGGCAGCCTGCCGGCTAACGTCGTTAGCTTGCCCGTTCCCCAGTTTTACCTTACTCATCACCCGCTCCCTTCGCCTCCCTTTAACCGCAATAAAAACCGTTTTACCGCAAACTTCATCTTACTTCCGTCATCACCATTTTATCATCAATCGAGGCAAAATGTTAACAATATACCTACTATTTACCTTGAATGTAACTTGCTATGAGGTAGCTAAACAGATTTGCCGATGTACTAAAAAATAAGTATAAACATTATTTATAATCGTCCGTACGTTTCCTTCATTTTAATTTATCTTTTTTCGCAGATACTTAAACTGCTTTACTTTTCTGATCGTTCCTAATTTTAATGCTATGTATTCTTAAACGATATCTATAACCTGGTTCCGTCTGCTATCTCTTTTAGTTCAGGGATCTGATCGTTGATCTTGCGCCAGATTGTCTGCGAATGCTTACTTACTACTTCATTGTCACCCCATCCTTCTTTCAAGAATGTCCTCAAGATTTTGTCCAATATCTCGTTCAAAAGAATGGCATTTTCGAATCAGCAGTTTGCAAAAGACCGCTAAAATAAATGAGAACATTTATGGTTGATACATGACCTTATTACAAATGCGCCTGGTAAGACCTTTATCAGCTCTTACCATAATATGCTCACATTATTTCGATTTGTTTATCATAAAAGATTTTCAAATTATATCAGCCGCTGATGTTCAATAGAAATAACAAGTTCTCCTTTTCATTTTTTTTTTTTTTTTTTTTTTTTTACCACAACTGGGCGGACACGCGTCAGAGAAGTTATCCGCCTTCCTTCCCAAACAGTATTGTCCGTCCTGACAGGGAAATCCCTATCGGCCCTCTCTGCTCCCACCTGTTTAAAATTCTTATCTGACTTAGCAGCACTGCCGTGAAGCTATACAGAGGAGGCAGTTTGTAGGATAATAATGCTAGTCGGGGTAATCGGAATTCATTTGGCAGTTCCTCCTTCCTCAGCTTATGTTAGGTACAAAAAAGTAATGTACGATTGACTTATAATTTGTTCGGTTGAATAAGAGTAATTCAAAATAGAGACTGTGGATTCAATAGGGAAGTTGTGCGGGCATATTAAAAAGGTATAGATTTGAAACTAACGATATTATCTGGAATTTCAAAAATAAAACAAAATCACGAATAATTAGGCTTTTATGAAATGACTATGGGCTACATAGTGAAACAATTTTGATAAGTTTCGAGCATGTAAAATTACAATAAGCAAACGTGCTAGAATAAGTTACATACGGCTTGGGTAGGCATGAGGGAGATAGCACCGGGTTGTGCATCCTCCTGGCATTAAAAAATTTACACTGGTAGACTAGGAGGTCCCATATCCAACACCTCTTCAGCCTTCGCCGAGGTATGGAACGTACTCGTAAATATCAGGTCTTGCCATATCTTGTACAAATTTGTTGGGATGTCCACGTAGTTTGTCGGAAAACCGTTTTAATTCATATGAATATAACATGTCATAGTCGGAGCGTCATTGTGATGGGTCTCGCTTGAAACGTAGGGTGGGGAGTTCGTAATTAATCTTAAGTATTGGGTTTGAAACGTTTGTATTTTTTTAATGTGTCTTCTTTGCTGGTCCCATAATTAGGTAAGGCTCATATAGGTTTTTGTCTGAGGTGTAATTTAGAACGTTGTGTATAATGGAGTATAACAGCCTCAGTTGAAAGTTAAGCGTTTTGCGTTTCATCTTGACGTGTGGGCCCCATGTCCATTCTTTTGTCCAATATTAACATATTATTAAGGTAATAAGTACAAGGAACATTGGAGTGTGTTATAATTAAAAGAATTTGTGAATTTTTTTAATATTTGTTCAACTATTTAGTGAAAACATTAAAACAGCTTTTAGCGCAAGCATAACATGTTACTATGTTGGCGGTAACTGGAGTCCAACTCCGAGAGTAAGTCCCAAGTATGTTACTGTATGTGTTTGTGAAATTGGGAGATTGTCTATGTAGACTGGAGGGCATGTTTCGTGTCTTAAAGTGAATGTAACGTGATGTGACTTTTCTTGATTAATCTTTATTTTCCTTTTCCTACACCAATTATGTATGTTATCAAGGTTGTATAGTAATGTTCCGATGGCATGTATAAGATTCGTGTTTCTTGTAATAATAGTGGTATCGTCAGAATACTTCGTAGTTAATATGTTATTGTCTGTTGGTATGTAATTCGTGTAAATTAAGTAGAATTGAACCTTGTGGAACTCCTGTAGAGATTGGTTTTATTGATGAAGTTACTGGGCCTCGACGGACCGAGAAAAAACAGATATGATTGTAAGTGTAAGTAGTAAGTACTGGGAACTTGATAATTTGAAAAGAAGTCCTAGGTGCCAGACCCTATCGAACGCTTGAGAAACATCTAAAACAGTCCAAGGCCTATATTGTTTTAATTCAAGAGCAGTATATATGAAGTCGGTGACTCTGTGTAGCTCTTTTGTTGTGGAATGAAATGTGCGAAATTGATTATCAAGTAATATGTTTTGTTGTGGCAGTATATTTAGAATAGGTTCGTGTAATAGTTTTTCGAAGCATAGATGAAGAATTCCTATAGGATTCAGGTTTATTTTTTTCCTTTAAGTTCAGGGATCTTGAAATCATATCGGGCCTTGTTGGCCTCTTCAAAATCTACGAGTATAATATGATACTTTTTTTCGACTCAAACGGTCGACTTCGTAAAAAATCCCAAATGTAAACCGAGATAATAACAATTTTTATAACAATAAAGAATATACCCAGAGATTGGCTGAATGTATGTAATTTTAATTTGGACAGGTGTTTGCACCTGATATGAAAGAACCACTCAGCGAAATTTGGAGAACTTAGGATAAACAGTATGGATTTCTTTATAGAGCAAAAAAACAAACAAACAGAATTTCATCTTTATTTATATAGATTGAAGCTTAAATTCACTTAGTTATTTATCTTCTCTTTTAACTTTGCATTCCTATCGGTGACAGAATATAGTTCTTAAGCAAATTTTACCAGAATGACCAGGAAAAAGAAGACAACATTTGTGTATACTTCAGTATTATTTCTTCATGTCTCACTATGGTGCCTGGTAAAGGATTACTTATTCTATATGATTTGAAATATTTTTTTCTTTCTTTTAATCATATTATAATAATAAATATAATCTTATTAATGTAACTTCTTCTTAAAACAAAGTGAAAAAGTTGCACTGAAGAACCTATCATGAATTTTAGATTATATGGACTTATATTATATGGATTAATATGAATTATGAATGCTGAAATTTAGTTTGGTAGCATTATTTTTTTTTCTAGCGCTCTTTCTTATTTTGAAAGGAAGGAAATAAAAAAATGAAAATTCCAGTTCAATACTTTAATTGGAAATCAGAATATTTTTTAGTGCATATTTCTAGAGGAGTCATAATAATTTTCATGGAGTGCAAAAGTTAAAATGTAAAGTTTTGCCAAGTTTAGTGGAGGTAGCGTCCCTCCAACATCTGCTCTGGAACTCACCAATGAATCAAAACTTGAGCCATTCCTTAACTTTTCCCAAGTTGCAGCAGTTTAAAAATAAATCGCACTCTCAATTGGTGAGTCATATTCAACATTAAGCAGAGTTGTTTCTTTTCTTTGTTGTTGTTGAACTAGTTGTTGTTGTAGTTGTTTTTTTTTTTTTTATTTAAGGGGACTGTCAAATGCTAAACCGCTCAATGCAATAATTTGGAGTCATTTCAATTACTGGCAATGAAAGTACACTGCAATAGATTTTTTAAAAAACAATCCCATGCGATTTAATTACCACTTTACATGTTTTTGTTTTTTTCTTTTTAATCTTTTACACTTTAGGTGTTAGTAAAATCAAGTAGAGAAAAGAACTTTTCTTAGTTCATAAACAGCACAGTAGCATTGTTTTTAATACCAAAAAACGACACTCACTAAGCACTTAAAAAAAAAAAAACGATAAATTTTGAGGAGGTTACTGAAAGCCTTCCTTCGGTATTTACTCGTTTATTTATTCTTTATCACTGAAACTTTATGCCGAGATGTTTTGAATTTTAAAGTATCACAATTTTATTTTTGTTAAAGTTGTTTAATGGTTGCAATAGGGATTCGTCACTACTCTCTGATATTACCTTTTTGGCACCTAAAATTAAGTGTATTAGAATTTTATTTGCAATATACAGTAAAAAATCTTTTAAAATATTGTAATGTTTTACTTGGTTTTAAGCATGCTTTTAATTGGACGTTCTGTTTCTATGATGTGATACCTTCTGATGTTAACAATAGGATGGCTCACAACAGCCAATAGATTAACGGGTAACCCCTGGAGCGGAGATTACCAGCGCCACGGGCTGTTTATTAACAGCCAATCAGCTATCGGCGGTCTCCAGGACCGGCATCCTATCTCGCCGTGGTGCCCACCATGCTGACCGAAGGAGATAAGTGGTTCGATCAGATCAGATTCGAGTTGCACGTCAAGGACGAATGTTGGTTTTAGGTTCCTTTGTTAAGTGTCGATTGCATATTAACTTTCATTTTATAAAATTTTTTTTTAATGATCAATTAACATTAGGGTACGATTATGTAAATGTTACTTAACTTTTATTTAGCTTGATTTAATTTTCTGTTTTTTATCTCAGTGGATAAGAGACCCGGGCTCGACCCTGACCTTGGCCAATCTTTTCTTCTCAGATAAAACAATTTGAAAAATAAGTTATATCTTTAGAGAATATTTAATTCAATAAACAGAACTAGAAAAAAAAAAAAAAAAACTTTTACAACTTCAAATAAAAAACATAATTTGCAATCAATAAGTTGCCATAATATTATAGTTTTCAATTTTATGTTGTTCCCAAAATATTCATTTATGTTAATTAAATGATTTCCGATTTTTAAGTTTAATTTTAATCAGAGTATCAGGTTCAGGTATGAAAAAAATATTGTCATTTGATTTCAAATGTTATTTCTAATTTCGATACAAAATTTTACGGTAGGTTTTTATTTTTTTGCAATTACCACTGGAAATTAGTTGTGGAATCAGTAGAGGAGAATTTTTTTGGTTGGCAATGAGACCAGCAGAGACTGCCTGGAGGGGATAGCCCTAACCTCACGTTCCTGCAACCCATGGTCACCATTGTGCAGCGGCCAACTAAACTATATAATAACCAATCCTATTGGGGCCAATTTGGCATTGCTCTTCCAAACAATGGCGTCAGCTCCCTCAGGTTCAAAGACAAAGTGGTCTAGGTCCAAAGATTATGGCAGCTGAGAGACAGCAGGCCCCGGGGACCTATATTTCTTTTCCTGAGGCTTCCTTGTACCAATCCTCCGGGAGATTGCTTCTTCTTCTTCTTCATAGGCACGAAAGACGCACTAGGCGGTCCCTGGCCTGCTCAATCGCCCTTGCCCACTCCTGTCGGTCTGCAGCAAGTCTTAGAGACACTTTAAAATTTCGGAGGTCATCTGAGACACTGTCCCTCCATCTGCTTAGTGGTCTCCCTCGAGCTCTCACTCCTTCTGGGTAGCCCTGATACAACACCTTGACGGTTCTGCTATCATTCATTCTATGGAGGTGACCCAACCACTTTAGGCGTTGTATTCTCACATAGTCCGACAGCTTTATGTCGCCGTAGAACATGGGCGGATCCAGCCGATCGTAAAGGGGGGGGCTGCAGTCCGAAAGGGGGGGCTGCAGCCCCACAACCCCTCATTTGGATCTGCTAATCAGCTTTTTTACCTTTATGTTCCTTTCCAACAACTAAAATTCTACTTTTTCTGCACATTATTTGTTCTTTAACTTGCTTCCTTACTTAAAGGAAAGTCAAATTCTATCTTTAAGTGAAGAAAATTTTTCCAAAGGGAGGGGCTGCAGCCCCCACAGCCCCCCCCCCTGGATCCGCCAATGCCGTAGAAGGAATATACTTTTCTATTTTTTCTAAGCCGGTAAACCCCATCTTCTTTTACAGGTCCTAGAATACACCTCAATATTTTGCTTTCAAAGGTGTCGATCCTACTGGCTGTTGACTTCTTTAGTACCTATGTCTCACTTGCATATGTAGCGACTGGTCTCACAAGGGTCTTATATAGCCTTAGCTTGGTTGTGCGGCTAATCAGTCTGCTTCTCATAAGGTGAGCTATGGAGAAAAAGGCTTTATTAGCTGAGACAATGCGTGCCTGTATCTCCTCTTCCTCCTTCAATGCTGCATTAACCTGTGCACCGAGATACTTAAAGCTGGTGACACATTGGAAAGTCTAGTTTCCAATTGCGTAACACGTCTGGGGGCGCAAGGGTTCCTTTTTTCTCAATACCATAATTTTGGTCTTCTCCTCATTAATTTCAAGACCAAATCTCCTGACCTCCCTTTCTAGTTTCCCAAACGCTTCTTTAACATTAAGGCGAGATCTTCCAGCTATCACCACATCATCCGTATACGCTAATAATTGGGCCCCTTTATAGAAGATATTACCGCCCTCATCCAGAGACGCTCTTGCTACTATAGTTTGCAGTGCGATGTTAAATAGAAGCGGTGCCAGAGAATCACCCTGTCTGAGACCTATGTTTACCTGAAATGAGGTGGTAAGCTTTGCCATTAACTTTGACTTTACAGTTAGTATCGCTCATCGTACACATTAATAGCCTGATAATTTTTGAAGGGATATCCATCTCCTTCATGGCCTGTAACAGTTCATTTCTCACCACTGAATCGTATGCTGCCTTATAGTCAATGAACAATAGCCACATAGTATTTCGGTACTCCTTCATTTTTTCGCACATCTGTCGCAGAGAGAAATTTTGGTCGATTGTTGATCTATTGGGCCTAAAACCCTCTTGGTAATCTCCCAACTTGCGCTCAACATACGGCAGAAGGCGGTTATAGAGGGCTATAGAGAAAATCTTGTATGATGTGTTTAACAGTGTTAAACCTCTATAGTTCTTGCAATTTGTCATGCCCCCTTTGTTCTTATAGAGTGGAACGACTGTTGCTTCTGACCACTCTTTTGGCATCCTCTCTGCTTGCCATATGCGTGATATTAGACTATGTATCTCACTGGCCAATGAATTATCTTCACCCCCCCCCCCCAACCCATCTTCAGAAATTCTGGTTGTATTCCGTCTGGACCAGGAGCCTTATTACTTTTTAGCTTCTCCAGAATATCTTCGATGTCCTCTTTATCTGGTGGTTCATCTTCATCGTCATTGCCAACACTCGCATAATTTCCAGGGCTCGGGACTTCTATATCATGTTCTGATTTCAGGAGTGTCTGAAAGTATTTCTTCCAGTGTTCTTGCAACTCTATGTCTGCGACCAATAGTCTTCCATCTTCACTCCTCATTGTTAGGTTAGCATTTCTTATACCAGTTTTCTGTTGCTGAACCTCCTTGTAGAATTTTCTGGTTTCATTGTTGCACCTGGATTCTTCAATTTCCCTAACCCTATCGTTCATCCAATTTCTCTTCTCTCTAGCATCATGGAAATCTTTCCTATTTTGCCGCGTGTCCCTGCCCAGCCACTTGGCCTTGATAACCTCATTGCACTCCGCATCAAACCAAGCTCTGTTTGGAGGTTTTCGCTCTACTAGGCAGTGTTGCTCTGCTGCTTCAGTGATTGAACTTTTCAGTTCCCTCCATTGAGATTCTACCTCTTTGTCTCCTCTTACAGCAGGAATGTTCCTTATGCTATCTTCCAGCATTTCTTTATACTGCCTCTTTATATCCTCATTCCTCAATTTATCTCTACTAAACTTGCTTGTTTGGTTAAAATACCTACGTTGTGAGTAAATTATTCTGGAGACAGCCTTCACTATAACGAAAAAATCATCAGAATTCACATCTGCGCCTCTGTATGACCTCACATCATTGATTTCGTTGAAATGCCTACTGGAGACTAGCACATGGTCAATTTGTGTGAAAATTCCGCTTGGTGAATGCCACGTTTGTTTATGCTTGTCTTTGTGAGGGAATATTGTACTCATCACAACCAGGCCTCTGGATGCAGCAAAATTTATCATTCTCGCTCCGTTCTCATTCGTTTTGCTGTGCAGACTATTTCCCCCTATGGTAGGTCTGAAAAAACTTTCTTTTCCGACCTGAGCATTAAAGTCCCCCAGCACTATTTTTATATCAGTGGACGGGCTGGTTGCCAATGCTCTATCCAGCTGATCATAGAAAACATCTTTTTCTTCCTCGCTCTTCTCCTCCGTAGGCGCATGGACATTTATGAGGGTCACATGGCATTTCTTTCCTTTTAGCCATAAGTTACATAGTCTTTTATTAATTGGCTGAAAATCAATGACGGCTGATTTGAGTCGCAAAGGTAAAGCTGTCCCAAAGACACATTTATCTGTACATCCACTGTAAAAGATGGCATAATTCTTATTTTGTATGTTCCCGCGTCCCTTCCACCTTATTTCCTGTATAGCTGCTATGTCTACTCTCATCCTGCCTAGTTCATTGGTTAACTCCTGGAGAGCTCCTGCACGATATAGGGTCCTCACATTCCATGTTCCGAATCTAAAAGCCTTTTCCTTTGCGCCGTGCCGTTTCCGTTTGACAGTCCGATATCCGAGGCATGGTTCTTGAGCTTGAGTAACGGTGAAACTTTTTACAGAGGTTAGGTTGTCAGCCTCTCCCCTAACCCTCCTGTTTTATCCGGGCTTGGGACCGGCAGTGTAGTCTAGCTAGCTAACCACACTGGCACAGTTTCCGGGAGCTTGCTGAAATCCTGGAAAACCAGACGACGATAGATACATACATGGGGACGGTTTATCACTCCTACGCCCGGTCGGTGTGAGTCGCTTCCAGTAGGATGACGGGCCTCACATACCCTTGGCTGGGGGAAGGCTTAGACTGCGGCGGGCGGTCACCCGAATGGAGAGGTTACCCACCCACTTACTAACCACGCTCGACTTTGCTTACCTTTGATTACCTATTGCAATCGCCTTTGTCCAATCAGCCATACCGACCCCCCCCCCCCAGTAGAGGAGAATTATAATATTATTACTACAAATAACCCGGATTTACATGATTGGTTCCTGTGTGATATATCAATTACCCAACACACTTTAACCTCGCAAAAATACACATTCAAAGAACCGTATTTTTACTTTAATAACGTTAAGTCAATATGCACTAATTCAGACATGCTGCGGAAAAGCAAACAGTTTACGAATGATACCATAAAACTGAAACAACTGTCCAACTTCCACACTCGCCAGAATGTATTGAGCTGGCCAAATAAATAGCGAGCACATCGACGAAGTTCGGCATGGCTTAATGTCCAATCGGAAGAAACGAGATAGAGGAAACATAAAGTCCATTTCTATATTATCCGTAATGTAGAGGCAGGTGTTAGTGGGTTTGTGTTCGTTCGTGGCGGTTATCGGGGGCCAGGCAGGACGTTCCGCACCGCCAGGCTGCTGTCCACAATGGCTGCCCTGGCTGAGCTCCTCTGATAATATTTCAATTTATTTTTGGTTTTCACTTTTTAATTAACCTGGAAATAATAACTTCTCTGTCAATACAGCTTCGTAAATATCCCTTCCGTATTTTTTAGTATTTTGCTATTGTGTGTTCTCTGGGCCATTAGCTGTATACAATTTATATTTTATATATTATTAAAGTCTCCATCAAAATAAGAAATTTGAGAGGGAAAAATAATGAGTTTTTAAGTTATATCTTAAACTATTTACAACATCCATCGAGGATTGGTCTTCCTTTCGATTTTCGTCTTCATAGGATTTAAGTAAACATGCCTTTCTTTATCCTTTGTAAACGTAGGTTACCAGATCAGATCTAATAGACTAAGTTATTTTACTTATTCTCCATCTGCTATTTTTACTCCCAGGGTATTTTTATGTTCCTATTCTAATTTACTGACTTTATATCATTTCTCATATATCTCGAGGAGAGAGAGAACAAAATTTTCTTGATTATGGTCGATCACAGCCGCTATCAAGAAATCACGGCGACGCCCACGAAAATAGGATGAGTGATCACCAAATTAACTTCACCACAGTCCTCACCTGAGTCCGAAAAGTGGTTATGCTCTTTCCCACGTTTTTACCATTCTGTTATATGACAGGCGCGTATTTAGAACGAATAAATCAATCGCCTAGCATTTGTGTAATTTGTATTAGGTATTAGGAAATATTTGGTAAATTCATTCCAATCATTCTCATATTAAAGGAACTTTAAATAACCATTAGGTACATTGAACCTTTTTGTTTATCATAGTGAAGATATAGAGAAGATGGTGGTAAGGGGAGGTGTCTACAGCAAGAGAGGAGATTGTTACCGCAAGGAACCTCATCTTCCCCAGGAATTTCCAATCAGCCCACTGAGAGCAAGTAACTGGAATGGACATTTAGAAATTGAAGTGACGTGTTTGGGGTCAAGGATTTTATTTTTGCGTCATTTATCGTGTTATAAAATGAAAGGAAGAAGTGCATAATTCAATTATCATTCAAAGATAAAATAAAATAATTATAAAGAAGGGTACAAGGCTTTGTATTTAATAATTTAAAAACTTTTATTTAAGCACTAATCCCATAATCATCATAATGAAATATCATTTATTTTGTAATTACAAATATTTTTAATTACAAAAACAGAAGAACGATCTTCATCCATTGTTAGTAGTCTTGATTTTGGCTTAAAACCATGAGGGTGTCGACCTATCCCAAGTAAAATTTCACGCATCTAAACCGATTTAATAAAGTTAAAATAGTAATATTATTTTACTTGAGATGGGCGGGCACCCTTATGGTTTGCCATGTTAAAACTGTTCGTGCAGTCGGCAACGAATCAGTTACGTACGTCAATGACTAATTGTAAAAGTGCCTTAATTGCATTTATTGTTTAGTTTATTCCACATTTAATGCAGAATCGGATGATACCATAAGAATTGTCATAATAATTTTTCATTACGGGAAAAAATTCTGAAACATAAAATCATATTTATATATTTTTAAAGGCATCGAAAAATAATTTAAGCAAAAATCTGTCCCCGAATTACCTAATCAATATATGGGTGATTCTCAGATTATGGGCAATTTTCATAAAAAAATTTATGGGCACAATTATGTCATTACCGAGCTAATTTTCGGGTGTGGGAATGACACGAGTTTTCAACTTGGTAATGACATTTTCACGTATTTTATTCGGCCAAAACCGCTGTGTAACTAATTGAGATTAGTTCTTTTGCCAACTGACTTAGACAAACGATATTCAAACAAATATGACATAAAGAATGAAATAAAATTCCTTGAAAAGGAAGTGTGTTAATACATGCCATGGTAATGACAACAATAAAAGTACGTGACTTTTTTTACGAGGCACATGCGCAGGGGCCGGCTCCCAACTGAAGTCGGTTAATCCACAGGTGGTTTTCCTTAAACTCCATGGTGACCACTATACTCAAAAGAAATTTCCCCACTGTTCCTCCTTTTTCAAGGCTTTATCTCTACCGTTTTGTTTTGTGAGTGGTAAAGACGTCAAAGTGAAGGGAAAAAGTTTCGAAACTACTTAAACATACTTACAGTTAACTAAAATTAACAAAAAATATAATTCAGAATGCTCCAGTTATTCTTTATGAGTGGAAATAAATTTCACTATTATTAAACGTAGGTTTCAAAAGAAAAAAAAATACATATATACTACAAAATCGAGAATGGGACAGTGCGTGGTAATGACATTTTAGTAGGTTAAGTAATTATAAAATCATATTACTCATTAATATTTTCATTTTTAATATTTTATTATGAAAAATATACCTTCACCGTGTAGCAATGGAAAAAAAATCAGGTTAGGCTTAACCATTTAAGTAAAAGTTGTAATGGACTAAAACTTGCCCCTAAAATGAGAATCACCCATAAACACAATTACTACTTTCACAAGGCATAACCTCAACGCTACCTCGAGTATACATGCTTACCCTAATATAAATTTTTATTTTCTTGCTAAGACTTATTTTTTTTCCAATTCAAGAATTCTTACAGTCTAATTGCTTATTTTCAAGCACTTTACATAATTTTTAGACATAAATTTCTCTATATCTATAAATAAAGTAGATGGCTAATTTACTTTCTAACTTGTTCAATAAACTTCATCTAACTTATGACGCAACACCGTCAATACATGACCATATATGTTGATGACTATTAACATTCCACTTTCCATAAATGTAATTGGGATCATTCAACTGTGTAACCGACATGGTTGAGACAAATATCAAAGAATGAAGGGAAGTGGCAAGTGGCTGTAAGAGGCAATAAAGAATGGGTGATGGAGGGGGCACGGGCGATGGCGGTGGGAGATCCAGCCCTTAAAACTTTCTTATTTGTTTTCCTCCCCCGTCTCAATTCCTAAACCAAACTGAAAAGTTGATTAAAGTCCGGTCTAAGTTGTCGTTTTATCTTTAAGGAGGTTCTGATAAAGCAGGAACAAAATGAGGGAAATAAGGGACCCTGCCTTCCATTCGCCAGGGGAAATCCCTCGCTTTGATGGCCAGTGTTGGCTAAAAAAGGAACCTTCCCTTAAAAAAAAAAAAAAAAAAAAAAAAAAAAAAAGACAGACAGACAGAGAATGAGAGAGAGAGGGGGTGGAGAGAGAGGGAGAGAGAGAAATTTCCTTGATTATGATCGATCACGGCCGTAATCAAGAGAACAAAGCGACACCGTTATTGGTATTGACGCCTTGTAGTTTCAAGGTATGGTATGTGTGTATGTATGTATGCTATGTAGTACATTATTCCATAAGCATTGAACCAAACGCTTTTTTATAGAAACTGAAATAAATTGTCATTTTACTATAATGAGTTCGAAAATCCATATTTGGCGTTAAGTTGTCCCTAAACTAGTTGTCTCCCTCTTTGTATTCTACCAAACGAAACTAGCATCAGGGAGATAATACAAAGTGAAGAGTCATGCTCTAAAAGGGCTGTGGATCATTATTGGAGATGCGTAGATTTCACATCCTAAACTTCCATTATTGAAATGTCATGATCTCGGGCTGAAAAAATTCATAGGTACTCGTGGCATATTACCATCCCTTTTTAAATAATAGCCAAGCAGGAGAACCTTTAATTGTTCTTTTAAAAAATTATGAAAACTATTTCAAAGTGAGGGAGTGAAAGCTGGGTGAGGGAATGAAAAATGTGTTGAGGTAGTAGCAAAAACGGGTATATTTGAAAGAAATTCAAGAAAAACGATCTTCAAATTCAAAAATAGGATATTTCAAGTTAGGGACTTGACATGCGTGAAATACGTGAAGAGGACTCGGCATACCTGGACAGAAAACTTGTTGGAATGAGTTTTATCTTAATTTAGTTTCATTGATGTGGGTTCCAATAATGTATTTTTTGCAGTTTCGTGAACTCCAGAAGCAGCTGAGCTTGTTCACATATAGATTAGTTGATCCTTTAGCCCAAACAACCTGATGGACCTGCATAGTCCCTTTGAATGATGACAATATCATAGGAATGGATCGTGCCATATTCCATATTGAAGCACTATCAACCACTCGAATTTTTGATGTCTGGATTTTGCTCGGATAGAACTTTAAATAATAAGATAAAATCACTTATGTCATTGCCTTGGGCAACTTCTCGATCCGCAGTGCTCCTCATAATAGCTCCAATGGCATCTGGCGCTCCTTTCCGTAGCCTTCTTCTTGAAATATGGCAATTCCTCCATCAGTTTATGTTGAAAAAAATTAAACATAGATCTGATTTTATACTGGCTAGAAGGCCGGAAGGAAATTAAAAGGGACATTTATAGTAGCTAGAAAGGCCATTGCTTGAAACCGGGGGGGCGTGGTATGTTGTTAATGTAACTGAAAACTGATAGAAGATGGGCCCATTCAGCTGCTAGTCCATGATCCAAATTCTGAGAAATGGTACAAAACGATGTGTGTGACTCATGACTGAATTCATCATTCATTTTAAATCACTACAGTGTGGAGAGATATTTGCGAGCGGTTGCCTCCAAAATGAATTACCTGAACTGCACTTGCTTATTTAGTGCAATAATTTTCACTAAAATCACAGTGTATGAGAACATCTGTCTTGCTGAGATTCATTTTTGGTTGTTTTATGACGCCAGATTGAAGTAAAATGTTTCTTTGGTGTTCGAAAAATCCCTTCGTCTTTTTTACCACATCTCCACTTGGGTCTTTCAGTGACATCTGGAATGACTGCTTTACAAGTCGAAAAGTTTCTTGGAAGCTTTTAGAATTATGATCTGTATATCGGACAAAGTTTTCATATTTCTGACATTGACAAGTTTCCCTTTTTGAGACGTCCAGTTTCACAACCCAGAAAGGCCTAAACCTAAAAAACGATGTGTAGCTTTTATAGTGATGATATCTCAAAAAAATTTCATACAGCACATTCAACTTAGCTTGGGATCTTGGGACCCATTTGTTGCTCATTTACTGTAGCGTAGCTGGCCCTGTTAAAGCCTCTTAAGTAAGCTTCATTTTAGAGTTACGTTAGGTTACAGTTACATACTTTAGCCATAGTTTAGAAATAGTCACCTTTACATTCAGAAGCATTTTCAAATTCATGATGCAAATTCCTTTGAGAAGAAAAAGAATGCAGTTATTTATTCCTTCATTTAAGAACATTTTGGACAAATGAGGTAGTGAAGAGTGAGGGAGTGAATTTTTTAAAGTTTTAATTATTTCTTTAATCACTGTAATTGGGTTAAATGAAAAAGACTACAGAATCGAAAAGGGTGAGCATTTTCCACCGAAAAAATAGTTGAGTAAAAAGATTGCTTGGAAACACTAGTTTTTTTGAAGTGAAGAAGTCAATGTAGCTATTGACCACAGCGTAGCTTTCCCGTAATAACCGAAATCTCACAACGAAGGAAAGCAGGCAAAAAAATGATCCTGTGATCTTCACTTTACCGACTCTTCCCACTCCAGCCGTTGAGCCATGGCCCCCCAACGCCTTATGTGAGGGAATGAAGGGAAAACGTTTGGACATACCCTTTTTATTTTATTTATTGTTATTGGTAACAATAATTGAAAACGCTTATTTTTTCATGGAATCTTGAAGTAATAACTGACTTAACCGATTAATCAATTGAATCGAACAAGAAAGAATACAAATTTTTAAAGTGACCAATTATTTTTAACCAATTATAAATTTCGTTTGGAGCTAAAACATAGCTTCCATAGAACAACAAGAGGAGTGAAATAGTTCCTATTTTTTCTAGTAACTAGTTCTCATATTAGTAGTTGAAAATGGACCGGACGTACGATTTACACATTTTCAGATAATGACCACTGTATGGAATGCTTTGTCGCCTTATATCTATACGATCTTACGAAAGGGCTAAGAGTTCTTTAATTTATCATGAGACTTTTTATACTTCAAAATCGCTCTAGTTTTATCATTTTTTACCGTAATAATCTACCATTTTTTTTCTCCGAAATTCTTATTATTTTTCGCTTATACAGAATGAATAAAAGTAGCTAATTAGCTAGGCCGTATACATCCCTAATGTAAATCGTTTTACTTAATAAACCGGTTTATTTTTAATTTCTTTTCCTATTTTAGTTGTCATTTTTTTTCTTTTCATTATTCTTAATTTTAATCAATTTTATTTATAGTTGGTGTGTGTTCGTACAAATCAAAAGAAAATTAAGTAATTAGTACAATTTTTACTTTTATAATAAATATATAGTAAGGGAAAGTAATGCAATCTTAATTTTCAACTGAATTACGCGGTTTGGGTACGATGAGTCCAAATAACCCACTGCCGCGAAATGGTATGTATGTGTCAGCACACTAGCTCAGAAACGAATTGTCATACGAAACTAACATTGTAACAGCCAACATTTCGTCGACATTGAGTAAACGTAGGGGACATTCCAACGACTTTTATCGTACCTACGATTACTCAAAAACGGCTCAAACGATTTTGATAAAACTTGAAATTTTTAATCAGAATTATGTATTTGGGATAATATGAGGTAGGTTTTACAATCATAGAAACGATCTGATGAACCACAAAACGTGTATTCCGTCCGTCCGTTGAAAAGCGGAAGTCAAAATTGTTCACGATCGCAATACTTTCTCTTACTACATATTTCAGTGAAAGTAAAAACAAGTACATACAGATCGAATTGAGAATCTCCTTTTCCAAAGTGGGTTTAAAACAACAAAAGTGTGTCAAAAATCAAATTCAGTGTTTTTCAAAACTCTATGGTCCCTTAATTTTATTAAATAATTTTCGATTGACAAAAATAAAAACCTTATTCAAATGCAATTTGTATGGTAGTAAGGTCATGAGTATACACGAACTATCTCATGCTCCTGCTACGTTCCTGGTCTTCCGCTTTTTTAAGGCGGGTGGGGGTTACCAGAAACGGCATATATCTAATTAATGTTGTTAATGCGCCTTAATGTAAATTGGATACTTTTTGGGATGTAAATTTGGATACTTTTCCAAAGGTGACGTGTTTACCAATTCTATTTCATTCTAATAAACTTGTGGCATAGGGTAAATTATAATAAAGAAACAAATCTAAATTGAACTATATCTTTGATTTTATTGACCGATTATGTAAATCATATTTAATATATCATATAAAGGTATTTTACTGACACAAATTAGTTAATGGATGCTGACTGGCAATTTAAAATTTATTAATAAATACTGACCACACATTATTACAACTAGTACTGTATATGTATTAACCTTATCTGGTGGGCACTCTCTGGTGTTGTCTCTGGCTTATCTGCTGGATCAGTCCCCCTGCCATCTCTGACGCTCTCTCAGGCTCAGCACAGCATCCTATCTCAGCCTGTCTGGCCATCTGGACTCGCTCTCTCCCTGGACCTCCGCACTCCTTGTACTCCACTCTCCCCGAACTTTGTCCACCTCCAAACTCTCTCTCCTCCTAACTCCCCTCAACTTTCTCTCTCGAACCCCCTCAAATTTTTTTTTTTTTTTTTTTTTTTTTTCTGATCCCTCTAAAACAGAAAAACATCAAAATGTGAAATTCGAACCATTAATACTAATGGAATGATGCTGATTTACCTCATTACCTTATACTACCTGTGGTATTTGAAGGTGCGTTGAGTTGTTAATTTATGTTATTTTCGCTGTGGTGCAGCTCATCGTAATGTGCTAGGAGTTGAGGGGCCTCCGCGTGTTATCATTTATAAAACATAAAATAAAAGAAATAAAAGGGGAGGGGGAAGGATAATGGAATAGAGGACAGGGCCAACCCCCCTCAAACTTCTCTATCCTCTGTATAAGTCTTCTTTCCCCCACTCTCTTCAGACTTCCTCTGATTGGCTGGCTGCAGATTTCTCCTGATTGGTTTGTTCCAGACTTCTTCTGATTGGCTAGCTGCCTCAAATTTCCATTCCTTTCTATATTTACCGTGTTTCCTAGCGGCCTCTTTGCCGGGGCAAACCCAGGGTTTATTGCCACAAATTTCTCTAACAATCTTCTTAGGTATTTCCCTGGATGTTTGTCGGCAGCATTGCCGGTCTTAGGCTTTGCTAATTTTTGAATTTCTAACAGAAGGTTTATGGCCCCAATAACTTACAAGGTGGTATTTCCAAGACCTAGCCGCCTTCAGGTAAAACTGACCACCGGGCTGACCATATACAGTACTTTACATATTTTGATATTAAATTATTAATTCAATTTACTTTTCCTATCATGGCAGCATCCACAATACATAGCACTCCAATCCTACCTCTCCAACAGAGTTTTTTCAATCCGGCAGGGCTCAGAGATTTCTTCGATCCGACCAAACTTAGCAGGAGTTCCTACTAGAGGGATCACTACTAGTTCCATCACTTTACATCATATACACTCAAGATACTCAAACCAACTTGCAATAACGATACAACAAATTTAACAACACACCATCAACCCAGATGTGCCTCATAGAATTTAAAAACCAACTTACTACCATACAATTTAAAAAATCTGGTGCGTGCGCGCAACACACAACTTTCACTTACCAACTTACTTAGATTAGAAATTGACGTGTTTTGCTAATAATCATTTCCCAAAGTCACACATTTTTCTGCATTCATATCTTATTTTTGTTAAACGTTAAAGCCGTTTTTGAGTAAATAAAAAAACCTGTGAAAATGATACAAAATTTATTAAGTAAAGTCCCCCCTCCCGTAGATCAATTTTGATGAAATTTTTACAGTCATATCTCGGGCATATATATACATCAAATACCAAGTTTGATCAAAATCGTTAAAACCGTTTTTGAGTAAATAAAAAAAACATGTGAAAATGGTACAAAATTTATTAAGTAAAGTCCCCCCTCCCGTAGATCAATTTTGATGAAATTTTTACAGTCACATCTCGGGCATATAAATACATCAAATACCAAGTTTGATCAAAATCGTTAAAACCGTTTTTGAGTAAATAAAAAAAACACGTGAAAATGATACAAAACTTTTTAAGTGAAGTCCCCCCTCCGGTTAATCAATTTTGATGAAATTTTTAAAGTCATATTTCGGGCATATAAATCGATCAAATACTCAGTTTAATCAAAATCGTTAGAGCCGTTTTTGAGAAAATCGAAAAAAACGTAAAAAGTTATTAAATAAAGTACCCCCTCCCTATGAGCAATTTTGATGAAATTTTTGCTGTCACATCGCGGGCATATACCTACACTAAATACCCAATTTCAGGTTCCCACGGTTTATAGTTTTTGAGCTAGTCTGTTCACATACACACACACACACACACACACAGGCACACACACAGACCATTTCGCGGGACTTGGTTATTTCGACTCAGGGGGTCCCAAAACGTGTATTTCCGTTGAAAACCGGAAGTCGAAAATTTTCACGATCGCAATACTTCCACTTACTATATATTTCATATATAGGTAAGTGAAAGTAAAAATGGTACTCACTTCGGAAAATTTTATCATGACAAATCACAAATGAATGACAAAAACACTTAACTTTCATACCTTGACGATATAAACAGTACGTTACCTTGGACTACTGTTCGACAGAAGAATGACTTGAGGACTACATTTCAAAATGAAAAGAAAGATACTTAACAAAAGACTGAAAATAATCTACTCTTTATTTTCCAAATCTAAATTAAAAATTAGACAAAAACTCAATACATAGACCTACTTATATAGATCAGAGATTTTCGGTTTAGCAAAGACCCACTTACTAGAATTACAAACTTTTCAAATCTAAAAAAAATTTAATCAACAACCAACTATGGAACAACACACGGACGAATTCTTTATTTGAGCTTTTATGTAAAATTGCACGGTATTCGTAGTTCAATTGCATGGCATTGCAAGATCGTAACGTAGTTGGAATGGAACACAATATTGTTTGCAAAAAATGTCGTCCATTTCGTTGGAACGGAACGGAACACAGCACAGAACGGCTCAATCTGTTCCGAGTATTATCTGGAATGGCCCATTTGTCTTGTCTACTGACACAAGACTTGCCAATAATGATAATAATGTGCCAGATGGCGGCGGAATGACATCATATTCATTATAGACTATAAACATGATGCCACAAATATAAAATACTGAAGATCTAGAGAATAAGATGAAATCAAACCATTATAGAACGAACGAAGGCACTCAACAATCGAGAAAAAAAAATCTTTAAATAACAGTTAGTAATCCTACTTCAACGTATTAATATATTTTTTTATAGTTAAAAGAAATGGCTGTTAAAAGAATTGGCGAACCGCTGCTTTGACAATTATTGTCTAGCCTAGCATCGAATTCGATGGCCAGCGCCTTTTACAAAGACTAGGAGGAGCTAAAAGCCCATCAGATCCGATCAAGGGGACACAGCAACGGAGGAAGCTACAAAAAATATCAGGAGGCGTTAGGGTCAACAAGGAGGAGTTGCTGTAAAATAGCAATTACCAGGACCGTTCCTAGAAACTCAATTTTCTTTAGAGCCGGGCCCTTCCTTAGGCAGTGGAAAATATATAACCCTTGCAGCCTCCTCCCCCCACCCTCTTCCTCAATTCATCTCTTCTCTTTTTTTTTTCTTTTTCCTTTTTCCCCCTTAATAATTCGCCGGAATCTCAATTTCTTATTCCGTGTTAATTTTTCTTTGGATTTCTTATCTCTACTGATGCACATTGTTAACCATTATAGAAAGCCAACTAAGAACTCGTTAATAGAAAAGCAGTACAGAAAAAACTACCACTTCTTATAGACATCCTGTATATAAATCACGTCATCCTCAGTTTGACAGGAAGCTCTGACAGCTAACTGAACAAGGATAATATCGCACGTCAGCAAGAGAATGATTATTCATTTTCTTAAATCATTTTTTTACGCATACCGTTGGAATCAGAATGAAAAAACCTACAATGCCAGAATATGTTCACAATAGTATTAATAATATATCATAAGCTTGGATTTGGGAAACGGACCAAATCTACAAAACAATAAGTGTTGAGTGGTACCGTTCTTTTCCTCAAAACAAGTTACCTCCAATTACCGAGGCAACCAAAATAAGCAATTAATTAACTGCAGAAACAGTTCTAAGAAAAGGTTTATAATCGTTCGAACTCATGTAAAATCCAAAAAATAAATTGATAACATAAATATGTTATTATGAATGTTTATAGATAAAATATTCAACTCCAATCAAAAGTACTTACTACTCTTCACTATTGAGATAATAATGATATTTTACAATGAGTTATGTAAACACCACCAATAATCTTTTTGGATATACTCCAATATCATAGTAGGTTACAGGCTAGGAAAAAAAACAGATCAGGGATTGAAATTGATTATAAAAATCAAATCTAATCAAAATTTCTATCCGGAATATTGAAAATTCATTTGATGAAGACATAGGACAATTTGTTAGAGAATGGACACCAGAATGTGAAGAGAGGAGAGAGTCTCGAGCTTCGGAGAGCTAAAAGGAGTCGATGTTTGACTTTGGCCCTCAGCAGACTGCCAGGGCTCAAAATCTGTGGCTAGTTGAAACTTTAAATATAAATCTGAGTGGACTGTATGAATAAATTAAGAAATTAACAGAAAAAAAATAAACCTCTATTGTTTTTAAATTTACAATTTTTAAGAGGTACATACATTGATAAAATGGATACAAAACAAGTTAGTCTTAGTGGAATTTTGAAGAAGTATTTTATGGATGACACAGACGATCGCGGGGACGATATGAATGCTAAATAAAGTTTGGGGTGGGCGATCATGCCGAAAATTTAATTTGCATCTAACTTACATTTTGATGTTAAATGTCAGGCCTGACCACAATCTGCTTCATTATCCGCCCCAGGTACGGGCGTACGAAACAAAAGGAAAATTGACGTGGGCCCACGAAGATGCAGTGCCAGGTCCGGGCTCTCCAGTGACAGCAAGACGTGTGTGACTAGTTACATGCTACCTGTGTGAGGGCAGCAGTGTAGCGCTAGATAACACCGGAACCCCAATGGAGCGAACGCGGAACAAACCGCCCACCTAAATCAGCTCCGCCTGATTTAATGAACGGCATGTTAAATAACAAGGGTAGGTGTTGTAAGGTACAGTGCTGAAAGTTACAAATAATAAAGTTTACTTCACTCAATATAAAATTAAATGGAAACCGATATAACTAGGTTAGAACAGAACTAACAAAAAATTAAACATGGACTCCAAATGCATAATTATAACATGTAGACTAAATTACAAGACAAGAAGCGGTATGTGCCCAACAATACCGAAAATAAAAGAGAAAATGAACAAATACCTTGAACAAAAAATTAAACAAAATAATAGGAGAAGGAGAGAGAGAAAGAGATGAATATTGAATTATTCCCCCTCCGGCATAAACAATGGGACAAGGGCCGTCACAGCGCGGGTCAACAGACTGCCCGAAGAAGTGCGCACGTTGACGGTACGAATAATGCCATCTCGGCCCTGGAATTACATCGACCACTAGGGCGACAGGCCATTTTCCAACCATTTGTCGACGTTCGAGAAGGATAATAAGATCGCCGATCCTTAAGCAGTGTTCATTTCGGATCCACTTTGCCCTCTGTTGAAGGGTCTGGAGATAAACCCTGCTCCATCTGTTCCAGATGTGCCCTATCTGCTCCTTGAGAAGACCCCATCTGGTAACCATTGAGGATGGATCGCGCGGTGCCTCCATAGATGTAGGAAGAGATGTTAAAGGAGCTCCAAGGAGGAAATGTCCAGGGATGAGGTCAGGAAAAATCCAGGTCTGTTACGTCTTCGGTGATAGCGCACAGTGGCCTACAGTTCAGGAGCCCTTCAATCTTGCACATAATGGTGGAGAACTTTACGAAGGTGTATAGCTGTTTGCCAATGATGCTTAGTAGGAGAGCTTCGACTGATTTTACTCCTGCCTCCCATAATCCGCCAAAATGTGGATCACGTGGGGGGATGAATTTCCACTCTACGCCTTATGGATTGGATTGTATTTGATGGAATTGTTGTCTTCGAGGTGCTGCTTTAATATCTGCTTCATGAATCTTGAGGCACCTATGATATTAGAGCCGTGATCTTACCAAATCACGGTAGGAGCACCCCTCCTGGCCACAAAGCGGTCAAGGGCCGCTAGAAAAGCAGCGGTGGAGAGTGAAAAAACTCAGAATCACTTGGTATTTTTTGGGCATCATCGTAATTTGCACTGAAGCATTTACTCACGAGGAATAACTAAATCTAAAATGAAACGGTCTGGAGAGATGACTTATGACTGGACATTGGACTGGTTTTTCTTCGAGAAAAATTAAATAATAGGATAGGAATGAATATATCTTGAACTAATCCTATCACAGGATTATTCATCAAAATAAACAACGGTATTAGTAAACTCTTTTTCTATGATGAAAACTTTTATGATCAAAACCCAGGGCGAAAAAGTTATAGTTTAACTCACAATTTAATTTTAATTTTCCCATAGGTTTAGGTGAACCTTGAACTTTTTGAAGGAAAACTATTATCCAAAAGTAATTGGAAAATTTTTATTGATAAAACTTTTAAGTAATAAGTTTTTCAAATACTTTTAAAATAAAACTTATTTAAGAAAGTTAATGACTCTTTCGACCCTGGTTTATAAGTTTATAAGTATATGAATATAAATATAAATAAATATAAACATAAATGAATTTTCGTTAAATACTCATTATTTTAATTTTCGTACAGAAATGATTTCTACTTTCTTAACACTTTGGTTGCCATGTCACCCGAAATCAAGTAACTGTTCTCTTGTCAGAGAATTAAATATTAAAATTGTGTCGAAACGAGAGCGTGACTCTCAGGTATTCTTTTTCGGCAGTCAAAGTGTAAAAGACGTAATTATTTGGCAGAGGCGGCAGTCAAGTGTGAGCCACCGGTGGTGAACACCGGCGTGAATGTGTTGAATAAAATCCTTAATACACCCTACCAAATTATGTTAAATATAACTAGTACTAAGTAGAAAAAGTAATGACTTTGAATGAAATGCCTAAATATAACATTACAATATATCTTTTAAGAGGCATTTTTATTTTCTTATCATTTTTTTTTTATCACTACTAGGTCGTTATTATTTGTGTAATACCTTATCACTCAAAGTCTATGAAATCCCGTATCTCTCAAATGTATAAACCATGTTTTTTGTAATGGTCGAAGGTCAAGAAATCTAGGTCTCTTTCCTAAGGGAGGCTGAATAGAGAGGGGGGCCGATGAAGTCAAAATTAACATAATTTTGATTTTAGAAACAAAACAACAAAATTAGAACTCTTCCCACTCCCTTCGTCTCACTGCCTGCAAGATAGCTTCGGTAACTTTCCGGGACAGTGTTTTTCAGGCAAAGCCACAGAAAAGCTTCCTGCAATGAACCGATTCCAGAACATTGTCTTGAAAATTACAAAAAGAGAAGCATTTGCGATTGAAATGTAGATTAAAAAAATAATGGTAAACAATTTATTTGTTAATACAATTAAAAAATAGTATGACAAATTGTTGGGTTTCCAGGTAAGAAGAGCAACCAAAAAATAAAATAAAAATACTACAGTTTATTACAATAAGAGAAAACAAAATAAAATATAGATGGGTAGCTGTTCTTCTGCCGCAATCCCGCAGTGACCACAAGTTGCTGCAATCAAGACAGTTGTAAATCGGCCAAAACTGGGGGAGAACCCAACACTGTTGCGAACTGTAATAAAATTAATTGTAAGACTGAGCCAAGGAGAGGAGTGACCTAACCTAGGGTTAATGATAATGGAACTCACCTAACAGATAACCGGATAGTTGCAACTGCACCCCTGACGAATAATTTGATGCTTCGATGAAGCCAGCTGCAAATGCTGTGTCATGCGCTGGAAGGTGCAAACTGCTGATAGAAGACCGGATAAGAAATTCTGCGTCACAGCTATCTGCCAGTTCTGCAGGGTTCCCCAGCTCCGCTTACAATTGTGCATGAAAGTTATAACAAAAGAAATAAATGTTCCGAACACAAAAACTAGTTGTAGCATACACATAAAATAAATCTAATTACAAAAAAATCTTAAATATGATATAAATTCTAAATTACAATATTTAGATTAGCTGGCCAGCAAACAGATGGAATACATAGTAATTTAGTAATATAAGGAACATTAATAGTAGATATAGTTACGATGAGCGATAACAGCACAAGGTTGCCCATTCTGGAAGTGCGCTGATCCTGACTGCTGCGAAGAAGATTCACCTGCAGACTAGCAGACAGCGTGAAGAGTAGACAGGAAGGAGCTGCGTCAGCGTCGGACACAGCAACTGCACCAGGTGATCGGAAATTTGCGATCATGGAAGACTTCCTGGTGTTTGAGACGAAAAGGTCTCCGGAAAAGGCTAGCAGTTTAGCCAAGATGGCAGTGAGCCGGCAGAGGGCGACCGTCTGGAGTTTAGCAAGGAAAGAACGCAAAGAGACGAAGGACTTAATGCGCCGGAGCTTATATAGGGCCTATGGATTAGGCGCTGACAAAGGGTGGCAATGCTCGAAAACTTCGGAGAACCCAAAATGCTCTGGGTTGCGTGAGCAGATGACACAAGTGTTATTATAAGAAAAACATTAAGGGAAAAGAAAATAGCAAACCACGTTGTAAGTACATGATAAAACTTGGTAAATTAAAATGTTTAGAGAGTTGAGCTATTTAGAAATGAATAATTAAGTAAAAGTTATCGTGTTTAAATTTCAAAAACTGATAAAATCGCGGTAAAATAACAAAAGCAAGTCTTGGAGAAATTAACATTAATAACCTTTCATTCAAAAGTAAAAACATAAACTTCTAGAAAAAAAAAAAACAAGAATAAAACCATATTTTTATAATATAAAAATTCTTTAAGGTTTCATAAAAACTTAACACAAATAGAATTAAGGGCAGAGACATTCATGAGTTTTTAAATTTTCACTTATTATCCATCTTAATTTTTATTGCTCAACTAAACCCTAAAAACGTCTTTCCATAGAAATTCACGGAAGAAAATTTCAGCTAGTAGAGTGCTATATAAGATCTAAGGTAAAAATTTAAAGTGGAAAGAAGGCAATTTGGCAAGTCTGGTGAAAACGACTTACATATTTATAGTATCCCGAATGAGTTATACGATGTTTTATGTATGGTTGTCTCAACGCGGTTGAACCGGTATTGCCGCGCCAGCAACTGGAGGTTGAGCAGAGGTTCTTCATTATCAGTTTATAAAGTTGCCCAGCAGTGAAGGGAAGCTTTTACCCTGGACGGTAAGTTATTAGCGGGCCGGTAAGAAGTTTCATTAAATCTAAACTTCAGACCCGAATCTCATTACCCTGCTCTACATAACTCGAATTAGTCCTCCCTACCTACATTAGTCTAACATAAGCACAACGTATTTGACACAAGTAAAAAATGTTAATTAAAGCTTTTTGCTTTTTTACTTTCACTTACTTATAAATGAAATATATAGTAAGGGTAAGTATTTTTACTTTCACTTGCCTATACCTGAAATATGTAGTAAGGGGGAGTATTGCGATCATGAAAAATTTCTACTTCCGGTTTTTAACGGACGGACGGAATAAACGTTTTGTGGTTCATCAGATCGTTTTTATGGTGATAAAACCTCCCTCATATTATCCCAAATACTTAATTCTGATTAAAAATTTCAAGTTTAATTAAAAATCGTTTGAGCCGGTGTGTGTGTGTGTGTGTGTGTGTGTGTGTGTGTGTGTGTGTGTGTGTGTGTTTTTTTTTTTTTTTTTTTTTTTTTCTGGGTAGGGGAAAAATCTTACATAAGACGCTGTGCGACTATAAGTCCACAACAGTGTGAGATTCCTACTCACTAAAAAACCACCTCCCTATTCTTCAATGCCACCCCACGGAACCGCTGTCAGGC
The DNA here is from genome assembly GCA_911387785.2 of Aelia acuminata. Taxonomy (NCBI): domain Eukaryota; kingdom Metazoa; phylum Arthropoda; class Insecta; order Hemiptera; family Pentatomidae; genus Aelia; species Aelia acuminata. The sequence goes on from OU426981.1 coordinate 81,559,950, forward strand.
ATTACTTCACGGGGGGCCGAGTGGCTAAGTGCCTACTTCTTTATTTCTTTATCATGCCATTGCTTGGCCTCTCCTTTCCCTCTCCTGGGCTCTAAGGGACCTGCCGATTTTCGCGGCATAGTCTGTAACAGCCCTCCAATTCTCCTGCTTGATCAGCATCAACGAAACTAAGTTTTCCGGGGTAGACTTCTTCCCCAGAATCACATCAAGCTGCTCCTTCTCTTTGGCTAATCTCCTGCAACAAAAGAAAACATGTTCCACCGTTTCGTCGGCGAGGCCACAAATGCACAAAGCTTCCTTTTCTAGCATGAATCTGGCTAGATAGGCTCTGAAGCAGCCATGTCCGGTGAGCAGTTGGGTGAGATAATAGTCAACCTCTCCATGTTTGCGGGCGATCCATATTGATATGTCGGGAATCATCTTGTGGGTCCATCTTCCGGAAGATGATGAATCCCATCGCCTTTGCCAGCTTTCCACAGTTTTCCTTCTCTCTTCTTTATCTACCGTAGGCCAGTGAGCATTGGGCTGTCCACGTCTTCTATGGTAAATTCGATTGCGTTCCTCCGCCAGAAGATCAATCGGAGGCATATCAGCTATGACACACACAGCATCATAGGAAACAGTGCGGAACGCTCGAGCAACCCGCAGTGCATTTCTTCGATGCATACTGATAGCTTTACGGGCATATGACTGTACGTGAAAGGCATTAACCCATATCGGTACCGCGTATAGCAGCGTGGAACTGGCTACATTAGCCAACAGTCTTCTCCGACTCTGCTGGGCTCCACCGATATTTGGCATAATTCGGGCCAATGCATTTGTAACCCGGGCTGCTTTGGAGCTAGCTAAGTACAGGTGTTCGTCGAATCGCAACCTGGCGTCAATCTGCACACCCAAATATCTAATGGATCGCTTAGAATGGACTTCGCATTCTCCAACGGTCAGGCTGATCGTTTCTCTTACTTTTCTACTAGTAATGAGGACTGCTTCAGTCTTATGATCAGCAAGCTGAAGGCCTACCGATGAAAGCCACTGGCGAATCGTAACTACTGCCTTGTTAGCATTGTACGTTATCTCTTCCAGCAGTTTTCCACGTACCATTATTGCCAGATCATCTGCAAAACCGAGTGTTACAGTTCCTTCCGGCATGGGGAGCCTCAGTACCGCATCATACATTATGTTCCATAACAAGGGCCCTAATACAGAACCTTGGGGAACTCCACCTGTAATCTTATAGGTTCTACTTCCATTATCCGTATTATAAAACAAGATTCTATCAGTAAAGTAACTGATAATAATCCTTATTAGGTATTGCGGAATATTCATCCTTTGCAGTCCTTCCATAATACAGTCCCATCTTGCTGAATTGAAAGCATTCCTTATGTCCAATGCTATAATGGCGCAGTACTTTTTTCCACCCCTTCTCCATCTTTTTCCAGCGATTGCTTCTCGAGCAGATCTGATCACAAAGTCTATTGCCTCGATAGTCGATCTTCCTTTCCGAAAACCATATTGGTTGTCTGAAAGTCCTCGAGCTCCTTCACTGAAATCGGTCATTCTGCCATAAACGATCCTCTCCAAAACCTTGCCTGCAGTGTTGAGAAGACAGATTGGCCTATAAGATGCAGGGTCTTCCGGAGGTCCTTTTCCCTTAGGCAGGAGCACGAGCTGTTGCTTCTTCCATTGGGTTGGAAAGATCCCTTCGCGGAGGCAAGAATTATAGATGTCCAGGAATAGTTCTGGTCTTGACTTGATCGCAGCTTTTAACGCTTTATTTGGGATGTTATCCGGTCCGGGAGCCTTGGAATCCCGTATTTTAGTGCAAGCTGCTTCTAGTTCTTCCATAGTGATTTCTGGAATTTGTCCCTCATCCTCGAGCTGGTTTATTTCAAAGACCACCTCTGTTCTTCTAGGGAATAAGGCTGCTATTATTTTTTCCATCAGGTCAGGTGAAGTTGGAGGCGATAGGCATGAAGTCTTCAACCTTGCCATGACTATTTTGTATGGTCTTCCCCATGTGTCTTCGTTAACCTCTTCGCATAGCTTTTTCCAACTCTTACGTTTGCTTTCTTTTATTGCCTTTACCAGATTCCTTTTAGCATTTTTATGCTCTTGTTTTCGGACATCATAAACCGGGCGGTCTCTCGCTCTCTGGGCCAGTCTTCTTGTACGAAGACATGCCTGTCGAAGTACCGCGATCTCCTCGTTCCACCAATACACGGCCATGCGATGGTTTCTATTGCGTGTCTTCGTCATTGATGCATCGCAGGCATCAGTAATAAGCTCCATCAGCTGTGAGACTTTCTCTTCTACAGATCCTTGTAATATAACTTTTTCCTCCATCATTGTGCAAAACGAATCTCGGTCAAATGATCTATGGCTCCACACTGGACTCCTAGGTTTAGCTTTTTTTCCTACGGTATCTGATAAAGTCGCCTCAAAGAAGATGGCATGATGATCACTATGAGTGTAGTGATCACATACCTGCCAATTGTCTTTATAGCGAGAAAGAGATGCGCTAACCCAGGTCAAATCGACTATAGAGTTCTTTCCATTCCTTGAGAAAGTTGGAGTGTTGCCAGTGTTCAAAAGAACAACATCAAGTGCAGCGAATACGTCTTGAAGAGATTCGCCTCTCTTATTAGTCTCTCTGCTTCCCCATTCTATAGCCCAAGCGTTAAAGTCTCCAGCAATTACGAGCGGTTGACGACCTCGTAGTTCCTGGATTATTCTATCGAGCATAAACTCAAATTCGTCCAGGGAGTAACTCGGTGGGGCATATACACTACAAATGTAGATACCGGCCACCTTTATCCAAATAAAACCTTCAATACTTGTCTGCTGAGTCTCCTGAATGAAGAGTCCCTTTCTGACCCAAATTGCTGCTCGTCCTGATTTGTCCGCCATCCAGAAATGGGGTCCATCAACATTTTTGTACTGCTCGCACAACAAGGCCACATCGATGCTCTTCTCATTAATTGTTTGCCAGCAGAGGTCCTGCGCTGCTTCGCAGTGGTTTAAGTTTAACTGCATAAACCTCATCTACCGCACTGTTTGGCTGCTACTACTGCCCGCTGGTACATAGGACAACCAAAGCCCCCAGTAGCGTGTCTGCGGTTTCTTCCTTCATCACACAATAGGCATCGCTGTTCTCCGGAACACTCTTTTGCTGTGTGACCTTCCTCGCCGCATCGGAAACAAAGTCCGGTTCTGTCAGGCCCTTCACAGCTTCGTGCCAGATGACCATAGTCGAGGCATCGGAAGCATCTCCGGGGAGAAAACTTCTCTCTCACACGGCTATTTATCCAACCTATTCGAATACTGCCTTTTTCTAACGTTTTTCTTGCTAAATCGGTAGGCAATATTACCACTGCTGTCTGTGTGCCACCATAGGCCTTACGAAGGGATTTTACAACGGAAATATCAATATTTCCTGCTCCATCGATTTGTTTTCGGATGGCTTCGTGCACTTCCTTAGCGTCAGTCAGTTCATCGAGGTCCTTTAGCTCAATAGCAACAGAATCCCTCTTACTAGTCACCTCTGCTTTGTCGACCATTTTCTTTGCTATCGCAGAACGAATTAATTCTGTCTTGTCCTGCGCATTTTTATCCAGAACAAGTATGAGTCCTCCTGTGTGGCACTTCCGTATTTTTTGGACCTTTTCTCCTACTTCCTGAAGATCGGGGTCATTCTTTATCGTACGCAGGATGTCTGCGTAGGTCGAGCCCTCCTTTGCTTTAACCATCAAGGCGTCTGGCCGTGGAGGTCTATTTTGTGTGTTCTGCTTAGAGTTCTTCTTTTTTCTTATCTTCTTGTTCTTCACTAATTGCCACCTCTCATTCCTTAGGGAATCAGTTTCAGCAGGAATATGTACCTCTGCTTCTTCCTGTCCGGTTTGTGTCCTTCGTCTTCTGTTCTTCTTCCTCTTCTTTTTGCTTGGTTGCTTATTAGGCAATGTCACCTTGCTGGAGTCCTCTTGAGGAAGTCGCAAACTCGAAGATGTCTGTGTTCCGCAACTGTTTCCAACTGCTGTCTGTCCTTCTGGGTTTTTGTCTTCTCTAGTTATGGCCTCGTAGAGCATGCGAATCGTGCATGCATGAGCTTTAATCTCGGTATGCACATTACGCTTACCCTTGACGAATTCGTGATGCTTACGAATTTCACCACCGAGCAATGCCCACAATTCTCTTCTTCTTTCTTCACTTGAAGCACTAGATGCTTCAGCAGCCAAGTGATCAACCACTGCAGCACTGCGGTCACTGGATAACGACGTCTCGGAACCCGCTTTCTCATTCCTGTCAGACGCCGGCACTGGGGATCCTACCCCCTGCACCGTAACAAAATTTTCCTTCTCCTCCATAATTACCATTCAAATGGAAGTGCATTGTATACCTACTGCCAGGTGTAATACAGCCGCCTCTAACCTGAGGAACAGACGCTGACCAGGTCGCCGCCTATTGTAGGAACCGTCGCTTCTGGGTTTGAGTCTAGTTTTGGTCCGCCCCGGGTATTTTATTTCCCCGGTACCCACCATATCTGGTGAGAATTCCCCTATCCGCCACCTGGGGAGGCGCCCGATGGAAGACTAGCAACTCCAGTCGGGTGTGTGTGTGTGTGTGTGTGTGTGTGTGTGTGTGTGTGTGTGTGTGTGTGTGTGTGTGTGGTACGAACCTGAAATTGTGTATTTGGTATATGTTTATACCCGCGATGTGACAGCAAAAATTTCATCAAAATTGATCAAACGGAGGGGGCACTTTATTTCATAACTTTACGTTTTTTTCGATTTTCTTAAAAATAGCTTTAACGTTTTTGATGAAAATCGTCATGTTTAATGAGAATCAAGTATTCTTTAATATCAGGAAAGCTTTATCATAATTAAAATGTTCTGAGGGGGCTTAAATGGGGAAGAGGGCCTTTTATGTTTTCATATAAAGTACCTTTGTTTTGTTTAGATGAAGAAATTATCTATCTCTCGCTTCGCCTAAAAATAAGTAAGGGCTAAATATGAAATATAAAAAATCTGGTGCGTGCGCGCAACACACAACTTTCACTTACCAACTTACTTAGATAAGAAATTGACGTGTTTTGTTAGATATCATTTCCCAAAATCACACATTTTTCTACATTCATATCTTATTTTTATTAATCGTTAAAGCCGTTTTTGAGTAAATAAAAAACCTCGTGAAAATGATACAAAATTTATTAAGTAAAGTCCCCCCTTCGGTTGATCAATTTTGATGAAATGTTGGCTATCACATATTTGGCATATACATACATCAAATACCCAGTTTGGTCACAATCGTGAAAGCCGTTTTTGAGTAAATAAAAAAAGCACGTAAAAATGATACAAAATTTATTAAGTAAAGTGCCCCCTGCGGTTTATCAATTTTGATGAAATTTTTACAGACATATCTCGGGCATGTAAGTAGATCAAATACTAAGTTTAATCAAAATCGTTAGAGCCGTTTTTGAGAAAATAAAAAAACCACGTGAAAATATTACAAAATTTATTAAGTAAAGTCCCCCCTCCGGTTAATCAATTTTGATGAAATTTTTACAGTCATATCTCGGGCATATAAATAGATGAAATACTCAGTTTAATCAAAATCGTTAGAGCCGTTTTTGAGAAAATCGAAAAAAACCTAAAAAGTTATTAAATAAAGTACCCCCTCCCTTTGAGCAATTTTGATGAAATTTTTGCTGTCACATCGCGGGCATATACCTACACTAAATACTCAATTTCAGGTTCGCACGGTTTATAGTTCTTGAGCTAGTCTGTTCACATACACACACACACACACACACACACACACACACACACACACACACACACACACACACACACACACACACACACACACACACAGACACACACACACAGACCATTTCGCGGGACTTGGTCATTTCGACTCAGGGGACCCCAAAACGTGTATTTCCGTTGAAAACCGGAAGTCGAAATTTTTCACGATCGCAATACTTCCACTTACTATATATTACATATATAGGTAAGTGAAAGTAAAAAATCAAGTAAACATATAGGGAAGAGTGGGGTTGGTTGGCAACAGTTTTCACTTTCTTGATTGTTGAGTCGTTCCTGTTAATATAATCCCAATATGGCTGGTACCTCTGTAAACTCCAAGCATTAGAGTACTTCAAGTATTTTTTTCAACACATAATATTTAATACTAAGATCATGGAAAATTGAAGAATTCGTCAATCCAGAGTATGCCAATTAACCCCCTATGTGGGGCAGGTTGGCCTACAATGTGGAGTTGTTTAGCCATCTCATTCAAGTACTGCCTGACGCATATTATTGTTATTAAAAGCTGCACTATAATAGTATAATGATTTTGAATCGGTTTTTAACAGCTTTTAAGGGAAAATAGAATGACAATAGAAGAAGGTAGAAGTTCAGACTGTCGTCACTTTTTGCGTAGGAAATATTGCTCTCATCCTCCTCCTTGTTTCACCTTTGTTTATGTTTACCTTGCTTTTGCGAATTGCTACAGTGCCAACAAACCCCAGTTGAAGAGAGCCAACTAACCCCACAGGAAAAATCATATGAAAGATAGCTGCCAGGGCAGGGGAGAACAATCAAACAAGAAACTTGTTAGTCGAAAGGTTAGGTTTTTCAAAGGAGTTTGGAGCTATGTGAACAGAATCGGAGTCAAATGTTTTGCCATCCCTTTAAACCAAATTTACTGAAAATATAAAAATTTACTTACATGTTGTAAAATCAATCAATGAAGCACGCTCTTCTCTACACTGTTAGCATCAGATTGAAAACTCAGGACAAGATTCCCGAGGTCGAGCGGCTCACGTGGTATAATGGTGGGGCCTTCAAAACAGGTGTGACGGAAACTATAAGCCAATGGCCAACCTACCCCCTATGCCAACCAACCCCGCTCTCCCCTATAGGAGAAAAAAAGAAAAATATTCCGTCAGCTCATAAAATACGTTGAGCCCACACATGCGCAGTACGCCTTTACTGACAGACCATTGTTTATAATTAAATATGATCTGTTCATTTAATGGAAATTATTTGTTTCATCGTAACTATATAAAGTTTTCAACACTACTTTCAACGATTATAAAATCAGACGACTGGGAGTATTATGCTTGCATGGCCGAATTATCACAAGTAAAAACTTTTATTTAATAATAAAAATGTGTGAGTTTTAGAAATGACAATTAACAAAACACGTCAATTTCTAATCTAAGTAAGTTGGTAAGTGAAAGTTGTGTGTTGCGAGCATTGCACGAGATTTTTTATACATATTTTCTTGTCTCGTTCTATCGGCATTTAAAAATATGTGAGAGCAGTTTTACTCTGTGTCTACAGCGATGGATATGGAGAAAATATAAAAGAAATTTCCCAGAGAAGTAACGATTCCATCCTTCAATTTCTTGTTAGAGCTTTCTTAAATAAAAATTTGGACAAACACAATATTTTGACTATAGTTGAACCAAAATATGAAAAAAATTTCGGGGCAATTTAAAAATTTTATTACTGGATTTATACATGCCAATTTAAATCGATCTTTAATCTTCATTAATTTGATTATAGATTATTATTAAGAGATACTACAATAATAATGCTCTAAGAGGCCAAGGTATACTTTGCTTTTATTATTATGCTTAATCTGTGGGGCTTTGGTTCATTTTTTAAAATATCTATTGCTTTTATTTCTACTGTTTTTTTTTTTTCTTTTGGTAATTTTTACTGTTATCACTCATGCATGTTACGCCAAGAAGTACAAATACTAATACAAATTTCTTTTTATCTAAATTTTGATGTGAATATGAATAGGAGTTTATTTATACCACAGTATTTGTGAATACGTGTATTCACAGATTTAATTATGAATATTAACATTTTTTGTTAATATTCATTTTTTCCCTGTGAATTTATTGATATTTATAGAAGAATTTGCGATTACGTATTCGTATTCAACCTCTGAATACAAATTTAATTGTATTCACACTTGTGAATAAGAATTTATTTGGGGCCAGGTGTGGCTGTGCGGTAAAGCGCCGTACTCCCATGCCGGAACTGCGGGTTCGAGTCCCGCCCTGGGTGGTGCTTTTCTTTCGTAGGAGAAGTATCACCCAGTGCCATGGGTGTTAGTATTGGCAGTATAGGGCTTCAAGTGGAAGCCTTAAAGTCCCAAAAAAAAAAAAAAAAAAAAAGAATTTATTTGTATTCGTATTCACAAATATTGTGGTATACCTAAATTTCTAATCATATTCACACCAAAAATAAATTCATATTCGTATTTATAAATATGTACCTACGACAATACCAACTCTGTACCTAAGACAATAGTAATATACCGTCGTACAAGAGTACGATGGTTGTACCAGAGGGCCACTTCCGTCCAGACATTTAATTAGAGGGTTGCGTCTGCTTTAGTAAACCTTAAGTTTCCGTCTCGGGTCTGCCTGACTCACTATAATATTTTAACTGTCTGACTATAATATTTTAATGTTGCACTTTTTAGTCCATCATTAAAATATTATAGTAATTATAATTTTAATAATTTTCATTGATTGATTAAACATGCAACATTATATATATATATATATATATATATATACAAAAAAGTTTCATAAATGGTCCTTACTTAAATACGTCCTTACTTAGCGCCTGGACTTATTTTGTTTGAAATTAGACTATTTGGTTTTTTTATGGACTAGAAATCATTGCAGAATTTTCAGATAGATATAAATCCAACATTGGTATCGAAAGCAAAGATTCCAGCAAGGCGAATTCTGAGGAAAAGCTTCTTCCTCACAAATGAAAAAAAATGGGAAACATAACATTCCCTCAGTAGTCACTTATTTTGTGGCAAAGCATTTTTCAAAAACAAAAAAGGTTCTACTGTTCATTAACACAATCATTTTGGCACAAAATTCATGATTTCTAAATTTATTAGACTTACTTATAATTTTCACTATTTGAATAATATTGTTATAAAAACAAATATTTAAAAAATAGCTGAACTATTTAACTACACTCATATATGTAATCATCAAAAATCATGTATTTCTGTAGAAAATTTTTAATTGGTCTGTCAGGAAATTAAAAAAATGAATAAAACTGAAGCAGCAATTGATAGCATCAAATCATAGCAGGATTGTTTGTTTATTGGAAACATAAAGTCATCAATGCCTTATAAATCATAGTGAGAGGTACAAGTATTATTTTTTTTTTTCACAAGCAGTGAAAGTTCAATGTTGACGACCAACATGGTAACAGTTATGAGAGAGATTGTTGTAAGCTAATAATAGTTACAGCGGTGGCAAAAAGTATTTGCACACCAAGTTTCTTCATTATATAATAACTTTAGGTAATAAACAAATCATACAATTTACAAAAATAAAAAGTATATTAATGCTAGTAAAAAGTAGTTTAATACATATATAATTAAAATAAAAAACCACTTCCATATTAAAATGAAAAATAAAACATAAAATAAAAGCTGGAAAAAAGTATTTGCACATCACTCGTTTACGCATTGATTTCATAATTTATGTAAATTTTAATATTTTGCATAAAGTCTATTTGCATGGATAACTGCCTGTAGAAGTCTTGGCATTAAATGAACCAGGTTTTTAATTAAATCTGGATTGATTCTTTCTCAGTCCTGGATTAAAAGGTTTTTGAGATGGTGTCTTCCAAATACATTGTGTTTTCTAACAATTAGCTCAAATGTGTGGCATAAATTTTCAATTATGTTTAAGTATGGTGACTGCGCAGAGTTGTGCACTTGTTTAAGATCGTTAAAAAATTGCTATTCTTTTGTTTTATTGGATGTTTGTTTATGATAGTTGTCCTATTGAAAACTGAATTTCCAATTTAGCAGTACTTGCTATGAGGTTACGGCGCAAAATCCTCACAGAACCTTCTGCATTTAAAATTACCTCGATTGGTACGAGATTTCTATCCCCATTATAGGATACGCATCCCCAAACTATTACATTTCCACTTCCATGCTTCACAGTAATGGACAAAGTTCACTTCTTTAATTCTTCTTTTTTTCTTGACCAAATAGTCTTCTGGCCATCAGATCCAAACAAATTAAACTTGCTCTCATCAGAGAACAATACATTTTTGCCAAAAAATGGTGGGTTATTTAATTTATTCCCTAGCAAAAAACCGTCTTCTGCGAATCGTCTCACTACTAGGTTTTTTCTCGAGACACTACCATAAAGTCCATTAGAATTTAAAACATTCCTTTCAGTTTTTATGCTTATCACTCCCCAGAAGTTGATTCGACCATATAAGCTTGGACACCTGCAATTACAGCTGGATTTTTCAGCGCTTCGATTTCAATTTTTCTCTTCATTCTTGCTCTTAATTTCCTCGGATGACCTTTTCACCGGTTATTTGCAGTTTTACCTCCTTCTTTATATCTGCTAATCACGCACTTTACTGTAGAAAAATGAAGTCTTTTGTTGGTTGCGCAATAAAATCGCTTCCTCATGAGTGGCAGCACACAGTTTACTTTCTTTTGGTATTAGTAATAGTCAAGCTGTTAAAAATAGGTTTTACAAGTTTGAAATACTTTAGAATAATGACAGGGAAGAACATGACAGTTTTATGATTATATTCAAGCAAGTAAACAACTAAACAAACAAACCTCTGTACTTCAGAAATCTAAGTGTGCAAATACTTTTTTCCAGCTTTTATTTTATGTTTTATTTTTCATTTTACTATGGAAGAAGTTTTTTTTTATTTTAATTATATATGTATTAATCTAGCATTAAATATACTTCTTATTTTTGTAAATAGTATGATTTTTTATTGCCTTAAATTATTATATAATGTAAACAATTGGTGTGCAAATAATTTTTGCCGCCACTGTAGGTGTTATTAGAATACCAGACGAAGTTGCAACATAAGCTTCACTAAGTAGCGCCAAGATTTTGGAGAATTTTGAATTTTTTGTGATCTTTTCATGTTCATAATGATGGTAACATAAATGTATAAACATTGCTGATATTTTATTTAAAAAACAAAATCAAACAGAAAATGGGCCAGGAAACTAGAAAATTTATTAATCTGCATTTATAAAGAATCCCATGAAAAACATTAGTGCGCAATATGGCGATATTCAGTCCAGGTCAAAGTTCAGATTTGAAAATTTGATCTACTTAGGCCTCTTGAGAATTACCTATACTCTTACATCTATGGAGGCAGGCACAAACATAGAGACATAATTCTCAATGATTTTCTCGTGAAAATAACCTTTTGCCCTATTAACAAATATAATATTTCTACTCTGAAGTTGGTAAAATGTTATTACATATCATCAAAATAAAATTTTCAGTACTAATTTTAATTCGACAAGAGAAAAACAAACTGAAATATAAACAAAATATCCATGTTTTTATCCCTGGTTCTCAGAATCTATTTATTAAAAGGTGCGACTCCAGTACATTCACAATGCTTATCACGAAGAAATCCAATTCATTAAAACCCAAGAGAATAAATAAGGCGAGAATCTGTGATATTAAAAGATTTCCTTCACACAATGTACTAAATGCAAAAGTCCATAGTCTGATAAATCTACTGGGCCCCACATCACTATTCAATCGATTGATTTGTCCCAGAATAATTTTTTGATAGACACTTGGCGTTCAGAGTGGTTCAGTTCAATATTATAATAATACAAATGTCCAGGGTAAATAGTGAATGAGAACACTAAACGTATGGTCGAGCTTTCTTTGTCGCAAAAACTTGAGTTTGTTTGTCTAATAACTGGGCAAAAGAATCTCTTTCCCTAAGTTCTTGAATCTTGTACAAAAGTTGTTCAAGCTTATCATTCAAAACCGCCTCCTCTTCTAGAGCTCTTTTCTTCTTCCACCGAATAGCTTCCAGTTTTTCCACCTTAATACGTGCTAATTCCTCAAGATAGTGAATCTGTTTTTTTGTCTTCTCCATTTCAAGCCTTAGGAAAATTTCTTGTTCTTCATTAGCTGTAAAAAACTCTTTTGAACCTTTCCCAGTTATAGGTCTCAAAATTTTTTTAAATTCAATGTTTTCTAGGCTAACGTCTTGAGAGTCTTTTCCTGGTATGAGATCGTTAATGTCTGCCGAAGTGTCAGTACCTTGTACCCTCAAGATCTGAGAGTCCCTGAGGAAAGACGAGGCGATGATCGGCGAACCAATCTTGTGATAAAGGTTAGCAGGCGGGGAGCTAGTTCCCAACCTCTTCCTCCACTTGGAAATGACCTCTTCCTGATCGGAGGTCATCGTGACCGTGGAGGGGAGGGGCCTGAAGTAGAGCCGCTTGCTCGCCTGGCTCGCTCTTATTAATCCACTCCTCTTTCTGCTACTCGATCTTGCACTTCTTATTTTTTCCTTCTTCGTTAGAGGTTCTCGGGAACCTTCAGCGAGAGATTGTTCCCTTGGTACACCCTTCAACTCTTCAAACAGCTCATCATTCGTTTTTTGTGGTTTAATTAATAAGGAATCGTCATGTAGCGATTTAGGATTTACTTGTACCGTTTCTTTTTCGCTCCCTTTACGAACAGCAGACCCAGGTTTCTTTTCCGTCACGCCTGCATAAGAGGTTTCCATTCTCATTGGGCCCAGTAATGAAGATTGTAGAAAATCTATTCCTTCTTCATTTTTTCTTTTGCGATCAGTGTTAGTTGTTTGCGACTTAGAAGGTGATGAAGGACCAGCAACATTCCCTTGATGGTTTATCTTTTTACTCCTAGGTGATGAACCTGTTTTTCCTTGGAACCTCTGATCAGATGAACGACTGCTGGAACGTGAGTATTTAGGCCTAAGCTGTATGGCCTTAGCTTTATCATCCAAGGCAGGTGACAGTTTCGACGCAGTCTGCGTAGCTTGCAGCCTTTTGTTTGCTCTTCTTTTTTGCTTGTGAGGAGCTTCGATTGAAACTCTTCTTACATTCAGTTCCTTGTCCTCTGATTCCGAATCTTTGTAGCTTGTTGAGCTGGTTTTCGTCTTATTTCTCGACCTCAACTTCTGATTAGTTGAGATTTCTCCCCTTGATTTATTCATGCGACTTGCCTTATAAGAACTTATTGAAAAACTATCTGAAAAAGAAGATTTCATTTAGAACGATTTCTCAATCGTAATAACATTCAAACTATTTATAGTCAATAGTTCAGGTAAAATACGTCAAAAACCTAAGCAAATTCATATTTTCGTCACCACGCAAAGCTAAAGAGGATTATCATGAAAGTGCCTTAACACCACAAAACCTTCCCTTCAAACAGACAATCCCCCGAACCTTGCCGTCCCGGCGTAGTACCAGCAGATGTTTACAGTGGAGTCTAGTCTCCATGGAGTCTTTATTTATAAATGGAGTCTGTCTGACTCCATCTATTCATTTTGATACAATAATTTTCATTAAAAATACGGCTTACTTGGAACTAGCGGCTGTTCTGACTTTTCCTCTAACTTATTATAGATAAAAACAACGTCAGAAAAATGTTAAAAGAAGGTATAGAAGCGTAAAGTGACTAACTCAAAAGCGGCTTTAGCGCAATCTCCGAACATACAGGCTAGCAGATCAAGTACCTATCCGAGTTCGTGTCTTATTTAGATTAGCCGAACAATGATTGGGGAATGATTGTTCGATGGTTGGGTTGGCACAGTGTAAAGGCACCTTAATATCAATGTTCCAAAACAGACAATTCTTTCATTTTTTGGGGTTCAATCAAACGCATATATATATTTTAGTCGAGATAAATCGATACATAATATATATACATTATATATGTATTACTTGGTTTTAGGCCCAAAAAATATTAAATATTAATAGATTGCTTCATTATTCGATTTCGGTTAATGGATATTTTTGCGTCTTCTCTTGATGTTTAGAGAAGAACTGTCAGCAATAATTTGTTTTTTAATGTAAATATAAACATAAACAAGGATCATGAGTTTGTTTTCTCACCTCTGTTACTCCTGTATTGTTTCAATTTCCTTGTCACGGCCACCTCTTCGGATCTATCAGAATCTTCCTCAGTCCTACATCATAAAAGCCATTATTGCATTTTCGAAGGGATAACTTAGCTAATCTAAGACGCGGTATGGTTGTAATAAAGGTTAATGAAGCTAATCTAAGACGCGGTAAGGTTGTAATAAAGGTTAATGATTTCCAGGCGAAACTAAATTTAATTATTCGCAGATTTAATTACGAATATTCACAATTTTTCTAGTGAATTTATTTGTATTTACAGAAAAATTTGCGAACACGAATTTATTTGTATTCACATTCAAAATATTGTGTTGTAAATAAATTTCTATTCATATTCACATCAAAGTTTAGTTAAAAATGAACCCGCATTTATAAATATACATATGCCAAACTCTGGTGTAAACAAACATTTTAGTCTATTGTTTAAATAAATATTTTCTTTTATTTATTTGTGAATTTTTATTATAAGTTTTGTGTAGTTAGTTATTATAAGTTGTTGTGTAGTTATTATTATAAGTTGTGTAGTTATTATTATAAGTTGTGTAGTTATTATTATAAGTTGTTTAGTTATTATTATAAGTTGTGCACAGTGATTTTATTTCAAATCATTTGTTCTTTTATTGTGTGAGCTGCCAACTTCTTGTAATAAGGATTGTATATTAAAAACAATAGGACATCTAACTATCTGCCTCAATGCCATGCTCATAAATGAAAAGAGAAGTGATCGTTCGAGAATTAAGATATACTGAATTTTGGCTACTGAGTTGCAAAGTTTTACCACCGTGAGTGGACTTGCGAAAATGTTATAAGTATTTCTTTTTTTCCCCCACACATTTATTGCAATATTATATTGAAAAAATAGTAGTATCGAGGCATTAGTTAAAACATACTACCTTTAGCAAATTAAATATATATATTTAACTCACCTAGATGTTTCATTTTCGCTTGGTGAAATACTTTGATTCGCTCCTAGTTTTGAAAAGCGTTTATTACCCAGCTGAATGCAAATCGCTCTATCGTCATGGTATCCTTCTTTTGTCAGCGCCTTAAGAAATAGGTTTGTTAATTCATTCATTAATTAGTACTAGCTAGTTGTATATACCTGTTTTACCCGGAGAATTTCATTGTTTAAATCTATAAAATCTATAAAGTGAGACTTTTATCGACTCAAACGGTCGATTTCGTAAAAACCAATGTAAAGCGAGATCATTACGATGTTTATAACAATAAAGAATATCAGCTAAAGATTGGCTGAAGTTATGAAATTTTAATATGGACAGGTGTTTCCACGTGGTATGAAAGAACCACTGAGCGAAATTTGGATAATTTAGGACAAAAGGTATGGATTTCTTTAAAGAATAAACAAACAGAATTTCATCTTTATTTATATAGATTTATAGTGGTTAGCATGGCAACCTACAGTACTAAAGGTCGCGAGTTCGCGCCCCGTGGTGGCCCTAGGATTTTTTAATAGGAATAAAAAATCCTTAGCTATGCCTTCCCTCGGATAGGACGTAAAATGGAGGTCCCAAGCCTGTACTATGTCAGGAACTCGTTAAAGATCCCTATCCTAATTAAAACTGGATAGGCAAAATTTAGGACTCCCACTGTAGCATCGTCCGATTAGCCTTAGTGGCATAAAGTGACGTTAAACAAACAAACATTTGTATAGATTAATGTTCAATATCGAAATAAAAGATAATTGTTTATACGGTATAGCCAAAAAAAAAATAAACAAATAAATATTTACTGGGGAAAAAAATGGTGTCAAAAGACTTCAGGAGTAAAATCTTCCTATATATTTAATTTAAGTCGGTACATTACTAAATTGAATGATGTTTTATTAAAATGTAAAAGTAATACAGTGAATTATGAAGATGGAAACAATTAAAAATGAAGACGTTTTTAAGTAAATATTAAAAGCTAAAGGGTTAAAACTCATCGGTTCAAATAGAATAGAGCAAAAAATATGGTACAGAAGCATGGGCGGAACCAGCCGGTTGTAAAGGGGGCTGAACCCCCACAGCCCTTCCCTTCATCTGTCAATCAGCTTTTTACATTTTCGTTCCTTTGTGATAATGTTCCTTTCTTACAACTACATATAATTCTACTTGTTCTGCATATTATTTGTTCTTTAACTTACTTCCTTACTTTTACTAAAGTTAAGTTATATCTTTAAATTGTCTGAATCCCATAGAACAACAGGAAAAGGATTGGTTCTCATCTAAGCTGGAGGGACGAAATGATTCTGTATGTTGGCGATAATTACCAAAGCATTATATAGAGAAGTTGTAACTGGTGACTTATTGCTAGGGTTAGTACAAAGGGGAAGAAAGTTGTCAACAATATTGTTCTTGCTATAGTTACCTGTTATTGCTGTTCAGTGCGTCTGTGTTTTGTAAGGAGACTGTTTTGTTTTCTGAGTGTTTTTTATCATCTGCAATGACTTATTATTTTATTTACGTAAATATTATCTGTAATGTATCTAATATTTTAAATAGGGCGTAATGACCTTGAAGTTGATCGCCCACTAAAACCAATAACCTAACCTACTATTTTAATAATTTTGAAAAAAATTATCATTTAAAATCATTTTTTGTTGTGGTTAGTTTTGGTCTTTTTTACTTAAGTAACTGCGTTAAAAGTCTGTGACGCTTAAATTTATGTGATTAACATCGATTAATAAAAAAAATCTAGTGGGATTCTCGCAATACACAACTTCCACTTACCAACCTGTTTAGAGTAGAAATCCACGTGTTTTGATAAATATGCAAAAGTCATTAATTGCTATTATCAAAAGCAGATTCACTGAAAATAGCTTTTTTCACACTTATTTATTTCATTTTGTTTGTCTACATAGCGTTTAGAGGATTATAATTATTGTAAAACGTGAAAGTCCTGTTTCGAGTTTGCTTACCACTTTTTTTAAACATATCATGAAGGGGAATCGATAGGGGTGTTTACGGCTTACCGTAAGATTACTAAAATAAACTTAATTTTCAAATTTTTGTCTCTTATGCCTTTCCAGTAACCGCCTAAGATCATTGTTCCTCTATAACCACCTAATATTTCCTTCAGAAATCTATTGTGGATCAACGGGCGTAATAATCTAGAAATTTATCGCCCTAAAACCCCTAATACTACTACTATTGTGGATCAAAAGTTTGTTAGCTAAAATGTAGTTTTAAATATTACCTTGTAACATGTGTTTTTCACACTTTAAACTGCTTTAAATAATTTGAGCATCACGTGTTTTTCAACGCATTTACTCTCTAAAGGAGTCAAAATATTTTGCTTAATACAAGTTTTTATTTGTGATAATACGGCAACGTAAACATAATACTCCGTGAAGTCTGATTTTATAATTCACTATTTAGTTGTTAGAAACACTTCATTTAGTTACCATGGAAACAAATAATTTCTATATTCCAACACGCACTTAAAACACGTTTGCAACTCTTTCGCATGCGCCTTTACTTTTTAATTGTGTCAGTAAAGACGTAATGCACATGCGAATGTTCAACTTGTTTTATGTTTTGTAGGAATGTGGTATCTTCTTTAAAGGTAGAAGGTATGAATTTTTCGTGTACATGCACATTTTACGACTTTATAAACTAAATATTATTTCTGGAGTTCTCAGATTTCCAACGATATATAATACTATATGCATATATTACTGCACTCATAAGGGTCTGGCCACACATGTCCGCACCGGATCCGCATCGTAGCAATAATACAGGTTATGTTCAGAATATTTTTAATTTAACTTACATATTACCTTTAGGTATGCCTAAAGTGGCCTGTGTCTGACATGTGTGGCTTGAACTTAAGGCATAACTAAAGGTAATACATAAGTTAAATTAAAAATATTCTGAACATAACCTGTATTATTGCTACGGTGCGGATCCGGTGCGGACATGTGTGGCCAGACCTTAAACTGAAATTGAAATTTCTATATTGGCGAAACATTTCCCTTTTTTTTACCTCTAAATGTTTGTTAAAATGCTTCCATATTTCGCCATTTCTTATTACTAGGCATGATGAGAAACACTCAATTTCTCAATATAAACAAAATCAAAGGTACTTCATAGGAAGAAAATTTCCCTACGCCATTTAAACCATATCAAAATATTTTCATGATGATAAAACCAGCAGATATTAAAGAATACTTGATTCTAATTGAACATGACGAGTTAAAAATCTCAAGAGCCGTTTTTGAGATAATCGAAAAAAATTGATGAAATAAATTGCCTGTTTATTCAATTGTGATAAAATGATTGCTGTTGTTACTGCCTGTTCTAATTAGGTCATTTGTTAATTTATAGAAGAAACTGGTTCAGCAAAATAGTTATATTTTAACAAAATTAATAACTATATATTACAACACGCAATATTTTAATCGCAATTAAAAAGGTTATACCTAAATACTAATTTGAACAAATGTCCAACTTATCGTTAAAAATAAAATAAATCTTTTTAATCGATTGTTTTTCTACGCTCACATCACGGGCATATCCATACATCAAATAACTATTTCAGGTTCGTACGTTTTATCGTTTTTGAGCTAGTCTATTTACACGGACCATTTCGCGGGGAACCATTTATACCTCTTCGAGTGAATATAGCGAAAGGAAGTCGAAAGCTGCAATCTTATAAAAGCTAATCAAGCAGTTTATATCTGAAAATGATGCGATGGGGGTTCACTAAAGCCGTAACAAACCCATTTCCTCAATATAGATATCCTAAACATTGTTTCGCGGTACAGGAAAAAAAAAAAAAAAAAAACGAGATGTGCTGATTCTTTGATACTGTGATCATTAAGATTCCGGGAAAGAGATTCATATAAAAATCTGATCAGACTTTATATAAAAATCTGGAACTTACTTAGATTAGAAATCGACATGTTTTGATAACATGTAAACGCCATTCCTCAACTTCACACATGTTTCCACATTTATATGCTTAAATTTGTATATCTCTATAAAGGTCAGGCCACACATGTCCGCACCGCATCCGCATCCGCAGCACGGGTCTGATTCATTTACGAAGGATAGATAGTAACCGTTCACTCACGCGGATGCGGTGCGGACATGTGTGGCCTGGCATTTAGGCATAATTAAAGGTAATATGTAAGTTAAATTAAAAATATTCTGAACATAACCTATATTAGTGCTGTGGTGCGGACATGTGTGGCCTGGCCTTTAGGCATAATTAAAGGTAATATGTAAGTTAGATTAAAGATATTCTGAACATAACCTATATTAGTGCTGTGGTGCGGACATGTGTGGCCTGGCCTTATGTTATAGAGGAGTTACATTGCAAAACTTGAAAGGTCTCAGTACTATTCGATCATTACTGCTTATTTCTTTTTTAAGGGACCTAATTTCATCAACAGTCGAGTTTTTTACTGCTTGCTTGTTTTTTACTACGAGTTGCTTTTTGTAAATATATCGTAAAGATGAATCGATAGAAGGTGTATTTACTTCTTGCAGTAAAGTTTGTCTCTTAGGCCTTTCTGGAATTTGGTTTTAAAATCTGGAATTTGTTTTAAAATTTCCATTCATGTTATGTTTACATACTCAAAAAATATAAATAATACATATTAACATAATAATTTAAAATATACTAATTATATTAATTTGGTGATACTTGTTCTTACATATTTACAATCTGTTTACACATTCCTCTAAATATAATCACATATTTCGCTTTTTATTTTACATGAAAATCCGTTCCCTAGTGATGACCTTTCAATAAAAAAATTTTCAAATAAAGAGAGGCTATCTCGAGGCTACTAAAAAGGCATCGTTTCAAAAAGTAATCAAACTTAAAAAGATGTAAATTTAATAATATGCGGTATTTAATCGTAACAGATGGTGGATGATTACCTTTCTCCTCCCTTCTTCCATCCTCATAAGGGCGGCCCTGTTGAGCCTGTAGGTACATGATTCCTGCCTGTTCCTTAGACTTCTTAAAGACATCGAACATCAAAAAAGCCATACAACTTCCCCCTTCTCCTGTTCATAACTGACTAAATTTTGACACCCCCAAAAAAAAAATGGAGTAAAAATTTTGACAATCTCAATCAAAGCATTATTTTTGTAAATATAACAGCTGTTGCGCGAAAACGTACTCCATTTAAGCAAGACATTCGAAAGAAAAGTGTTAAACGTTTGGAGATTAAGAGAAAATATTTCAACAAAATAGTCATTCCAATTCGACATCTTACAGCATTTTAATTAACAATTTGACAAATCAATTAACAATGCCACTACTTGTTTATTTCATCAAAAAGAGCCCCAAGGGCCACTTCACACACAAGTCAGTCCGCATCATCAATTATGAATGTAATGTTAGCAGGAGGTCGAGGTGTTTTTACGTATCTGTCTAATACAGCCTATTCATTGTTTTTCCTTCACATTTGGTTTGCAGGAATTCATCTTAAGGTGGTCCCCGAAATAAATAAAAAGACAGATAGAGATTTGAAAACATATGGAGATGTGTTATCGATTTTAAATTGCCTTTCGTGGATAGTGTTTCGTAAGAATAAATCGTGTGAACATAACTTTCGTAAATGACTAGCCATTCCGAATAGCTGGAGAGCAGGCCCGTGTGGAAAAAAAGAAATCTATGAGGAATGTCTCTGAGGAGGGGGCAGTGTAACCTGAAACAAAACAAAACACAAGACATATGATTTTAAGTAGTTCTAGACTTCTTGGAACAAACTGTTCTAATACATATTTGAGTGCCATCTACGCTGGCCTAGAATCTTCCAAACAGATCTTCAGACTAAATATATTTAAATAAGGAGCGATGTACAGCAGAGTTAGTCTTGTTCGGAAGCTCAAGTCATATGGTTATTTTTGTGTTACTGTGTAGTTACAAAGTGATGCTTCTTGCAACCTGTCCGAAAATTACAATAAAAATGTAAATTTAAGGATTTGTAATTCCAATAAACATCATTATTGATTATGTTAGCTGATGGTAATAATTGTATGAGAACGGTTCAAATGCAAGGCATCAGCAGGATTTCGTCAAGGGGGCAGGCTTATAAAATTCTTATGATTGGGGGAGGGGGTAGAGATGTTTTGACTATGTAAGGTTCAATTAATTTTTCATGACCATGATGTCAAAAAACAGCTGTAGGGGCGGGTTCAGCACGAAATTAGGGGAGGAGGGGGTTCCTGACCCCCCTGTCTCATAATCACATGGCTGTCAGCACCGGTTTTTAATTATTCTTGTATTAAGTTTTTAATTATTCATGTATTAAGGTGGACTGCGATCTAAATAATCTAAAGTGTTATGCTTAGGGCATAGTAACTACCTCATTGCATTATTCCCCTAAAAACAGGGGTCGAAAATATAAGTTAACTTTTATTTTTAAAAAGTTTACGTTAAACTTTATATATATATATATATATATATATATATATATATATAATTTTTTTTTTTACCCTAATTTAAGTTTTTATTGAACATTAACTTTTTCATGACGAAAACTTTTTGATAAAGTTATCTAAAAACTTTTATTCAAATAAATTTTCGCATAAAAGATCACTTCAAAAAGTTATTCTGAAACTTATTCATAAAAAGACTTTAGTCAAAGAAAAGAATTTCGGAAATGCAAAAATTTATTTTAATAGATTAATACAATTTTTAATATTTTGTAAATGTGTGTATAATTTTTTAACTACAAAATTATGTTTAACAATACCATGGAATTAGTACAGTTAATTATCATAGATATATAATGTATAATATAGTTACTCAATATAAAAAAATTTAGATTGTTATTCAACAATCATCATTTAATTTAACAAGTAAAACAATTTAAAAATATTTTTATTTACACCTATAATCGTCAAGAATAAATTTCAAAGTAGCCCCCATTTTACACAGCTATCTAATAATATTTCTTTGTTTATTTTTACTGATATGGGTTTTAATTTGTTCTTGCTAAACTTCAAGTCACTATTACAGTCATATAATTCGTACAAAACACTTTCATGGAACCTAAATCAATTCAATTTCGTTAAAAAATTACCTTTAATAATTCTTTCATAACAGTTGTTGAGACGTATTTGAAAAAACTCCGAATAAAGGTCTGGCCACACATGTCCGCACCGGATCCGCACCGTAGCAATAATACAGGTTATTTTCAGAATATTTTTAATTTAACTTACATATTACCTTTAGTTATGCCTAAAGTTCAGGCCACACATGTCAGACACAGGCCACTTTAGGCATAACTAAAGGTAATATGTAAGTTAAATTAAAAATATTCTGAACATATCCGATATTATTGCTACGGTGCGGATCCGGTGCGGACATGTGTGGCCAGACCTTAATTCGGAGTTTTTTCAAATACGTCTCAACAACTGTTATGAAAGAATTATTAAAGGTAATTTTTTAACGAAATTGAATTGATTTAGGTTCCATGAAAGTGTTTTGTACGAATTATATGACTGTAATAGTGACCTAAGGGTCTGGTCACACATGTCCGCACCGGATCCGCACCGTAGCAATAATATAGGATATGTTCAGAATATTTTTAATTTAACTTACATATTACCTTTAGTTATGCTTAAAGTGGCCAGACCTTCACCCGGTCTTTTTTGCGCACCTTCGTAATTTGTGAACTAAAACTAAAATGAAACGGTCCAGTGAGATGAGATAATGAATGAACACTAGACTTGTTTTGATTCGAGAAGAATGAAATAATAGGATAGGAATAAATACACCTTTAACTAATCCTATCGTAAGATTATTCATCAAAATAAACAACAGTATAAGTAAACAATCTCTTTTCCTAAAAACCTAGGTGAACCTTAAACTTTTTGAAGAAAAACTTTGATCATAAAGTTATTTGGAAACTTTTATTGAGCAAACTTTTTCGTAATAAGTTTTTCAAATACTTTTAAAATGAAAATTCTTTAAAAAGGTTAATGACCTTTTCGACCCCTGCTTAAAAATACAAAAAAATTGAAAACCCAAAATATTTGGAGGGGTCATCTGCAACCCATGTGAATCCCCCCCCCCCCCCTGGTCCGCCCTTGACCTTAACTATTTAACTAAAGCCAGGTATTTAAAAAAGAAAAAAAAGGTCTATCCAGTTAGGTTATGCCTTCAGTTTTAACAAGTTAGTTTTTTTCTATAACCTATATCCCTAGATGTAGATCATGATGACAGAGCATTTTGAGTTCTTTGAAGTGGTTATTTCTAATGAGCTTAAGACTTATGTCAAGACAATCAGCATAAAGTCAAAATATAGTTGAAGAAACATAATTTTAAGAATACCAATTTTTATCAATAGTTAGGAATAATGTAAATCCTCAGAGGAACTTGTTAAAAGAATTATGATTTTTAATCATGTACACTTTTTTGGAGAAATCCTTTATAATCAGATCTTACATTTTGGTTTATTTTATCTTTATTTAATAACAATATAGTAAGGAAAACTACTAAATAATATCATTATTGTTGTTTAATAACTATCAAATAATAATTTTTCATCAATATGCAATAAGTTTCAGCTTGTTTAAAAGACTCTATTCACTAAAATTATTTGTAGCTTCCTGTTTTGTTTTTCCTAGAACTTAAATAATTTAATAATTCTCCTGTCTTTAAAATATTAAACAATTTTACAATGCACTTTTTATTTAACATAAAACCAATCTTGACCTACAGATTCTCATCCCTGCTCAATTCAGAGAGGGTTTAACCATCAATAAATCCCCATAAGCAAACTTACGGAGAAAGTACTGCAATATGAACTAAAATAACCAAATAAATCAGGACACAACAATGTTTTTTCCACAATATTTCGCAAATTTAAGCAAGCTGACAAAAACAAGATAGGTATCCTAATTGAAATTCACAACATTTAATTTACACTCATAGTTGAAAATAGAGTTTGTAAACAATTTTTACACATCTTCAAGGAAATGTGAAGAGTGATGTATATCACCTAACCAGATCAGTCTCAAAGAGGAAGCTGTTGTAGAGTTTAATGAGAAGTGGTGATAACTTTTCTTATGTCATAATATAACCTGTTTTATATAGGTATAATTTAAGTATAATAATAAATAATTCAACATTTTAAAGGTATGTTGTTTCTTTCCAAGCTTAACAAAAAAAATATTTGGTTAACATTGCCAATTTTCTTAAATTTTTTTTTATTTAAGTTATTTTCAAAAGTAATTTTAATTTTAAATTAATAGAATAGTACTATGGAACTAGCTACAATAAATGAAAAAGAAAGGGAAAGTGATTCATCACATGTTTTGTTACTAGATAAGCCTAAAAACCGAGAAAATCAGTTCAGAAAAAAATCAAAATTTAGGTAAAATATAACATATTTTTGTAAAAATATAAATTTTGAATACATTTAAAATAATTTCCTTGATTTTTATTAAGTATTGGGTCTAATTCAGCCTTGGCTGGTACAGCAAAAACTAAGAGGGAAAGATCCCACTCCATGCCATTTATAACAAAAGGTCTACAGATTCCAAAAACTGATAACTCGCAAATATGTTAGTAAGTAAACAATAAGCCATTTATGCTTTTCATTTAAATATATTTCTCTTCCAGAGATTACGAGACCCTAATAACATTTTTATTCTAGTGAAAACATGTCCATGACAATATCTGGACTGTACTGCAACTTACTAGTTGTACTTGGAATGTCTTTCCCAATAGCTGAAGTTCTCTCAGCTCATGTTCCACAGTCATTGTATGAGGTATAGAAAAATATTATTCATTTTAGTCAAACAAGATTTTTATATGACAATATTACATTTTTTTATTACAATATTATATTGTCAAAGAAAACTTGGAGAAATAGACTATGCAATAATATAATCATTAAAAAATTATGGTGGCATTCAAACAGATTTAAAAATAAATTAATATATTTTAGTTTTGATTCATTAAAAATACAAAATAAAATACTGTTTCAGGCATTTTACTTATACTTGTACCTAGGAAGCTTGATTTATTTAATCTTTATTTATTTAACAATCTTTAAAAAAAATTCAAGATATATTCATATACAAGATTCCATTAAGAGAAAAGTGTTTGAAAAGGAACCCCTTGAAGAACCAAAGCTTAAGATTGAGCCACCATCAACTACTAGTAGATATGGAAGTTTTTATTTGCGCATGGGAGCAGCAGGTAATGCCAAAACCTTACATACTTTTAAAATGGTAACTCTTATCTCTGATATAGTTTGGGAGTTGCTTTTATCCGAATGAAATAACATTGTAACTTTTCATGGGTGTTTTAGTTATATTTTTTCTTCAAATGATACGATTTTGTTTCACTCTTGGTTCAAGTTATAGTTCCTCTATTTTAGATTTCCAGTTAGTACTTAATTAAAAGATAAATGGGTAAAAGCAATAAGGAGAGTAAATTGGGAACCTACAAAAAATAGCTTCATTTGTATTGAACATTTTAAGGAATACAATTTCCATAGAACATCACCGTTTACACTTACTTGAAAAAAAATTCAGTCTCTTCAATATTTCCTATATTCAATATAACTAAAATAAGCTTCACCAAAGGTACATTTTATTTTATAAGCGAAAGTATTGCGATCGTGAAAAATTTCAACTTCTTGTTTTCAACGGAAATACATGTTTCGGGGTCCTCTGAGTCCAAATAACCAAGTCCCACAAAATGGTCTGTGTGTGTGTATGTGTGAACAGACTAGTTCAAAAACTACAAACCGTGCAAGTAAACTACAAGTAAAAACTTTTATTTAATAATAAATAAAAAAAAATTAGTGTTTTTTATAGAGCAAATAAAAACAAAAATAAGAAATGAATGTGGAAACATGTGTGACTTTGAGAAGTGACAATTAACAAAACACATCAATTTCTAATCAAAGTAAGTTGTTAAGTGAAAGTTGTGTGTTGCGCGCACACACCAGATTTTTTTTCATTTATCCACGGTGGTGTTTGAAGAGGAAACAAAAAAACCCTGAACTTGTGCCTGGAAAAAATCCCGAGATTAGAGGAAAATTTAGATTTATTCGACAAAACGCAATTAAAACTTATTCAAACTAAAAAACAATTCCGGAACACAAAATTGAAGAATGAAAGACTTAATCAAAAAATTGCCATAAAAAATTTGATCACCACGGAACGCAGTGATTAAATTATAAAAGAATTTTAAAGCATGATTAGGTTTTAAAGGTCGTCAGTGGTTCTAGGAAAACAGGATTCTTGGGTTTCCTTTTCTGGATTAATAGTTAAAAAGTATGTACAGCAGATTGGTCAAGAAAGAAAAACTTTTAAAGTATATTCCCTCATACAAAATAAGCCAAAACCACTTGGCTTATTTTTTAAAGATTATTAGTTACATTAGAAGTAGGGGAAAACATAATAATAATCCTAGGGCTCTTGAGTTTTATAAAACTTTTAGAAAAATCAGTGTACACAAAGCGCTTCATGAGTCTTCATCAAGTGGAGGAAATGCTATCCCGTTGGATAAAATCAATAATATTTTGGGAATAAATTTTTGCAAAGTGAACAACATAGTTCAAATAAATCTCAAATCCTAAGAATATCATGTGGGAAGAAAATGAACCATAGGTACTTAAAGTTTTAAATTTTTTTTCCCTATAGCCTAGTTTAAATTTTTTTTTATCTTCTCACTTAATGGTCGAGTTACTTAATCATTTTTAAATTTTAGATCCTTCAAAATCTGAAGACTTGAAAACATTGATGTATTTTCGAAAGTAGTAGTTGAATATATTGCTGGTAATTTTTATTTATTTACATTTAAATTAAAAGTTACGCATAATTAGATTAACCAAAAGTTCATAATAGTGCATTCTTTTGGATTCATAGTAAGAAGACTCCCAAATAAAATATCATGCAAAGAGTGCTTGATGGCAATTAGTGATTCCCCACTGAATACAACAAAAATTCTGCTGGTCATCAAAAATCGAGGAAGTTTTTTTCACCATCTTATGATGTTACAAGAATTTGTAAATTTCATGAGTGAATATATAGGGAATTCACATCAGAAAATAGCTTTGGCAAAAGTCAGCCAATAATACTGGCTCAATATTTAAACAAGAACTTTTTCATTGTTTCTGAACATTTCTCCTTGGATATAGAAAGTAATCATTTAAACTTATTGATTCAAATTATGCCGTCATCTTATTTTAAAATAAAAATTACAAAAACTGATTTCTGACAAGAATCAGTCAATAGAAAAAAATAAAATCCATCATAAACTGACTAAAATGTCCATTTAAAAGGCCAGTAAGTCTTAGGGCATAATCTTCCATAATGTTTTTTTCATCTTATAAAAATAAATATTATAATAGTAATAGATTAATTGTTAGTGTATTAATATCCCTAAACACAAACAGAGCCAAATAGATGTTTTAAAAGATGATTGCAGTGAGCTTGAGGTGTGGGACTACGGGACCTCAAGGGGTGGGGGGAAGGGAGCACAGTTTCAGGTGAGAGCCACAATAGCTGTGCCTCCTCTATGTTATTCTACACTCTATGGGTAAGAGTAGTGTAACACCGCATTCATTTTTATCAATAACTTGTTTGTAATATGATTTTGCTTGGTACAGGACACAACCAGATCTGCAAAAAAAAAATATATAAATTAATAAAAATATTTATATAATATAAGTCTAAAGAATTTCAACCTACAGATAGCATTAATTATAATTAAATTTTAACAATTCCTCATGTGTATACTTCTCGTTTTTTGATAGTTTTTATATTTAATTATAGTCAGTGATTATTTTCATCAATCAATTTCAATTATATGGTTATAGGGGTGATATCATATAACTACTGCACCATTTCTGTTACAGCTTTTGGGATAGGGAGCATGATTTACTCCGGATTAGAATTTGGTCAATATTTTGAGCTAGTAAGGAATGTTAACTGCAGCAGTGTTCTGATGGCAGTAACTCCAGCAGTTAGAATGGCATTTGTGATAATTCAATTGCAGTTCATCTTTATGAGTGATAAGGTATAATATCTTAAGCCATAAAAGTTATATTCAAATCTTGAAAATAGGAAGTAGTTTTATTCACATTGTATTATTATTTATATTATATCAAATATCATATTAAATCATAAAGAAATTTTTTTCATGTTTTAGCAAAAGAATTTGATGAAATACAGAATTACATCTAAATTTGGATTAATGCATATGATTGCAACAAACCTATCAGTATGGTTAAATGTATTGATACAAGAAACTAAACATGAGATAGTCACATTTTTCAACCCACATGCTGCAACTAGTAAGATAGTTTCTAAATAAGTCCTCCATTTACTATTTTTCAATGTCCATAAGTAAATTAATATGTGTACAGCCATGGGAATAATTGCTGATTTTTGGACTACAAACAAAATAAAAAAAGGAAATTCATTTCCAGACGATTCTATAATGCTGAACAATGACACAGAAAGCTGGTTGAATATTGCTCTAAATAGGTGAGTAATAGAAGTAATAATTATAAAAGATATGAGATGCACTTTTTAAAAACTTTAAAATATAATATTTATAGAACAAAAAGAGGTCTTCGTCGTCCACAAGAGTTGTACAAATGCAGACGAGCAAATATCATGGGGTCACTATTACAAAATGCAGCACCGTTTCTTTTTCCTTGTACGATAGAATACAGCTTAATATGTGCTGTCATACTGTATGCATTGTGGAAGAATGTAAGTGGAAAAAACAAAAAACATAAAGCACATTCAACTTATGGAAACAAGGTATTTATTTGACCAACTATAATATACCAAACCTTAGATTTCTTTTTCCAATGTCTCAAATTAATGCATTTTTATCCAAAATGATTTTATTGTTTCCAATTTGTTACCAGCATATAATCAGTAAATCTAGATAGAACTTAAAGCTGAATCTTTTAAAGAATAAAAATTTAAAGAATAAAAATCTTTTAAGAATAGAAATTTCATGAGGATATCCCCTAATGGTCATCAAAATCAAAGTAGGCAACTCTAATGTGAGCTATAAATTCATTACTCAAACTTTCTTTCAAGCAACAAAGCTATAAAATCAGTCATTGATTGCCATGTTGACTGAAGATCCATCATCTCAGGAAAAATTCTTTGAGTGATACGGTTTCAAACAGTATTAGGATAGTTAAGCAATAAAAATATTATGTTTTAAAATGTTATGCTATTAAATAGATTATAAACTCTTTTTTTTCAGGGATGATTGATAGTCGGGAATTTCAGTCACATTTTCTTTATATAAACAGCCTAAGTTTCAACTCAAACCTGTGGGTTTCAGTCATGAGCCTCTGTGTAATGTACCAGTACTCATTCACATTGAAATCCCACATGGGTTGAAACATAAGCTGTTTAAATAATTTTATTTAAAGAGAAAGGATTTGACCACGGCCAGGAATCGAACCCAAGCCCTCTGCATGTAGCTATCCCCTGATGGTCATCAAAATCAGAATAGGCAGCTCAAATGAGAGAAATAAATCCATTACTCAAAATTTCTTGTAGCAAAGGATCTGGGTTCGATTCACGGCCGTGGTAATATATTTTCTCTTCAAATAAAATTATTTAAAAATTACAAAAATCAATTATTTAATAATGAAATTTCAATAAATAAAGAAAATGGTTTATCACTGAATTCCTGACTTTCAATCATCCCTGAGAATCTAATATAAAAACAGTCGACTATTCTTCACATATATATTTTTTTAAATAAATGATATTCCTAGTCTGCGACAACTAATAAAAACACTATGACAAATCCTACAATAAAAAGTATTGTAATAAACTAATCAAATCCTGCCAAAATGGTTAGCTTAAAGCTCAGTTTTACAGACCACTTCTTATCACAGCTGAGAGAGAAAAACTGTTTCACGAGTTATGAAAAAAATTACTTCTTGAGAGAGTGCGAATATTTTATGTAGAAGTTCAAAGGTGTGATTAGTAGCCCATTCCAAATGTATCCATATACTCTACACAGTGTGCTTGATTCAGTAAGATATATAGAATGTTCAGTAAAAATAAAAATATTATTAAATTCATTTGTAAAGCTAGTTGACTAGTTTCAGCATTGGACAAAACATACTCAAACAGATTGCTAACAAAAAATATAAGCTACTTTTAATACACCATATCTTAACCTTAATAAAGCAGAGGGCTTTAACTGGGTAAATAACTAATGAAACTTAATGGAGTAATGTACCTAAAAAATATTATATTTACTTTATAGATCCACAAAAAAGGGGTTACACATATCAAGTATTTTAAATATCATATATTGGTCATTCTCCCATTATACCGAACCTCCTGACCAAAAGAAATTTTGATAGGTTAAATAATGGTCAGGATTTTCAGTTTACAATGATATTTATTATGGTAAGCCAACGTTTCGATCCAGCTTGTGGATCTTCATCAGGGCTACTGAGTCCAGGTGGATACTCGGTGGATACCAGGTGAGTATCCACCTGGACTCAGTAGCCCTGATGAAGATCCACAAGCTGGATCGAAACGTTGGCTTACCATAATAAATATCATTGTAAACTGAAAATCCTGACCATTATTTAACCTATCGTAATTGAAGAACAGTTGACCATCTCTCATCTCTAAAAGAAATTTTGATTTATTCATGAAATTCATATCTGACTGCAATCAGTAGCTGCAAATTAGAGTATTTTTCCATGGTGTAGATTTACTTTGAGGTTAAATTTGAATTAACATTAAAATTTATTTCCTTTATGTGCCCTAGTAGGCTTACAAGTTCTCTATAAATGGGATAATTGAGATTTTTATTTCATATTAAGTATGATAAGTTGCAATATTGAATTTTAAAATGGACAGCAAGAATAATGATTAATATACACAGAGACACAAAAGTCTCTGTCCCATTAGTTCAATCCATTTCCCACGCATTTTTTTAAAAAGCCCCCCTCCAAAACATTACCAACCTTCATTCATATTTTTTCAGGCTAGCAACAATGCACCAGCTTTCCGCCATTAAGGTATTGATTTGTTGAGGGTAACCTGACTTCCCAAAAAATTCCAGTATCAAGTTTTTAAAGTTCTTGTTATTTTAATTATTCAACTCATGTCATTAGTCTATTCTCTGCACATAAAAGATTTTTTAAAGAAGGTAAATTAGATTCATTTTTTATTTGCATCGGAGTACAGGTCTTCTAAGGAGTAAAGAGTATTTTTTTTTCTTAAGATGTATTGCTACTAACCTCAAAATTCTATTCCCCTCTCTACCAAATAAGTAGATAAAGCCAGACGTATTCATTTTAATAATTTCTAAATTTGCTCCTCCTTAATTCTGAAACTGCTTCCACCACCTTTTAAAGGTACTACAAGAAAGTATACCAGCGAAATGGAACTTTTAACTGGAGAATTTAAAAAAAAAAACAGGATGAGTTGTTTCGATTGCTTGAAATGCAACAAGTTCTCAATTAGGTCACATCAAACAACATCTCATGTTGCTCTTCTTAACACTGTTGAAGAAGGAAAAGAATCATTGGAATTATATGTTTCACCCAGGACTACCGCTTCTTGAAACTAGGATGATTTATGAATCTGATGGACCTTGTGACACCCAAGTCTTCTAGTTCTTTCTTTATTGATAACATTAATAATTTGTTTACTGAATTTTGAGCATTCTCTATTTCCGTCACTTTATGGTCTCGATCATGATCATAAATGTGCATACTAACTTCTAGGTTTGCCAGAACTGTTAATAAACTATGACAATGACATATTCCAACAAAATGAAAGAATGATACATATTAGGTACATAAAAGCATTTAAAATCTTCTTTTAACGTGAAGAAACACTAAGTTTAGAAAATAAAAATAAATAAATGAAATTGGTGAAAACTATTTACTGTGGAAAAAAGATTAAAATATTCTTAAATAATCTGAATAAGTATAAACAGAATTTTAATTTAGTTATTATAAATTATTTTTCACATGACCTATGGATTATTTTCAGAAATGATTTTAATTTGTATAAGACACAAAAATTAATAATCAAGTTTCATCTGTCATACAATTCAGCTTAACTAGCTCTATAGTATAACTGACAAAGTATCAATCCTGATCAGGACAAATAATTGGGGATCTTATGTACCAATGCATACATATCTCTAGAGTTAACAGATTAACCATAACAACAGAAACCTGTTTTTTCACAGAAACATGATAACCATTAAGTGAAGTTTTCAATGGATATTTTTTCATGTTAAATATCTCTTATGCCTTATGTTTAACAGTATTTTCAAACCCAACAAGAAAAATATAAAAAGTATTGAAAGGAAGCACTATTTCTAAAAAAGTTGAGAAGAAAGGGGTTGATTTCAACATGATCATACTAAATTGTTTAAATCGTTTTTTCTCAAATTTTTGGCTCCCAAATTACAGAGGATGGGCGAGTTAAGCACCAGGGTCTATCAAAAACTGATATAACAAGAAAAATAATTACCTCCCAAAGCTGGGATTGAAACTGGTCCCAGGATTAGCACTGTGCTTCATTCAATAAACTATCCTGATCCCATTTTAATAGTTCAAAGGCCAAATAGTCATAAATAGAATTAAATTAATTTTATCAATAAAATAGCTAACATCTCAGCAGGCTACTTAGATAAGAAAAAAAAAGGGAGTTTAGATGATATATATATATATATATATATATATAAATATATATTTTTTACTTTCACTTACCTATATATGAAATATATAGTAAGTGGAAGTATTGCGATTGTGAAAAATTTTGACTTCCGGTTTTCAACGAAAATACATGTTTTGGGGTCCCCTGAGTCGAAATGACCAAGTCCCGCGAAATGGTCTGTGTGTGTGTGTGTGTGTGTGTGTGTGTGTGTGAACAGACTAGCTCAAAAACTATAAACCGTGCGATCCTGAAATTGGGTATTTAGTGTAAGTATATGCCCGCGATGTGACAGCATAAATTTCATCAAAATTACTTAAAGGGAGGGGGTAATTTACTTAATAACTTTTTAGGTTTTTTTTCGATTTTCTCAAAAACGGCTCTAACGATTTTAATTAAACTGAGTATTTGATCTATGTATATGCCCGAGATATGACTGTAAAAATTTCATCAAATTGATTAACCGGAGGGGGGACTTTACTTAATAAATTTTGTATCATTTTCACGTGTTTTTTTTATTTACTCAAAAACGGCTTTAAAGATTTTGATCAAACTGGGTATTTGATGTATGTATATGCCCAAGATGTGATAGCCAACATTTCATCAAAATCGATTAACCGGAGGGGGGACTTTACTTAATAAATTTTGTAACATTTTCAAGTGTTTTTTTTATTTACTCAAAGAAGGCTTTCACGATTT
Source organism: Aelia acuminata (assembly GCA_911387785.2). Lineage (NCBI taxonomy): Eukaryota > Metazoa > Arthropoda > Insecta > Hemiptera > Pentatomidae > Aelia > Aelia acuminata. The sequence continues at coordinate 81,593,276 of OU426981.1, forward strand.
TGATCAAACTGGGTATTTGATGTATGCATAAGCCAAAGATGTGATAGCCAACATTTCACCAAAATTGACCAACCGGAGGGGGGACTTTACTTAATAAATTTTGTATCATTTTCACGTGGTTTTTTTTTTTATTCAAAAACGGCTTTAACTATTTTGATCAAACTGGGTATTTGATGTATTTATATGCCAAAGATGTGATAGCTAACATTTCATCAAAATTGGTTAGACGAAGGGGACCACAACAACGCATTAATTTCTAATCTAAGTAAGTTGGTAAGTGAAAGTTGTTTGTTGCGCGCACGGACCAGATTTTTTTTATATGTTATTTACATTTGTAACATTTTTGCTTTTCAGGTATTAAAGCCAGTCACAACAAACACCTCACAGTATTTTACTGTAGATTGTGCTAATGCCCACAAAGGGCTTTTTGCTAGCTTTGTCGTACTGGTATTTACAATAATTAGCCTGATAATGTTCTTTGCATTAATTAAAGAAGAAGATTATGCTACAACTGCAGTTTTCCAAGTTAATTTATGCGAACTTACTCTATATGTTATTAGTACTCTAACAACTGTTTTTGCCATGTATAAAATTAAAAACTTACCGTAAGTATAAAAATAATAATTTGCAAGAGATTCAATTGACTCATTAAAATAAAAAAATTACTAATAAAAATGGTTAATTTTAGGTATGAAAAAAACAGGCACTTAGAACTGGATACTATACTCCTGGTTATGGCCCAAACTGGGCTTTACATATATTTCATGTTTTCACTTATTGCTGGTTATTTCACAAGGGAAATATTCACAAGACCAAATATATTTATAACAGCAATTTTTGGAATCATTCAGTCATCAATGCAAACATTATTTATTATCGATGCTTGGTGGAGAAGATGCATAACAGCGATTGTAAGATCATCATTTAAACAATTTTGTTTAGAAATCTAGTAACACTATAAAGCTGACAAAGAGCCTCTAACTAAAATTACTATAGAAATATATTTCTTTAAATTAGGTCGTTGCTTTTTTTCATAAGGAAATAAAAATTCAAATATTGATGAACAGCGCAAAATGGTTAAATATTTTCAGATGGCTCTTGTAATCAACTTGAAAAGCTTAATCGTAATATATATATTTTTTTTATGAGACTGAGCTTTTTAGGCTCTTTTTTGATTAAACATTTTTGGCTGAATTTTAAATAAAAAACTTTATACTGCAACAAAAACTCCAAATAAAATTGTTTGATATACCAAAAAAAACTCTGAACCAAAAATAACATTACCTGATATAAAATGAGGAGAATAGAAGCACTAAGATAATTGGAAACAAAACTTAGAAATTAAGAAATAATGGTGAACCATAATATCTGATGGTGATTAACTACGAGTATATAGATACCTTACAAGTTGTCAGTACTATACCATTTCCTAATATTTATTGTTTCTCATCCTAGTGTTTCTTTTTCTTCCTACTATGGGATACAATCAAAGTAAAGATTAAACTTACATTAATAAAAAAATATATGAACAGGATAAACTGAAAAGCTTAATGATAGCGGAAAACTTAATGTGAAATAACTAAATAAAAAAACAGTTATAAATTTGTGATATAGGATGAGCAAACCTTAAGATGAAAACAACAATAAAAAGAAAAATAATTCATATTTAGCCTTAATGAAGACTTAAAACTAAGATCAAAACATCAGCACACAAATATTATATATACTTTCAGTGACCCACTAATCTTTTTAACAATATCTAATAACAGCCAACCACATTCCACCATTCATAAATTAATTTTACCAACCTAAACTCTATTTGTAGATTAATCGATAACTACTCCCTAACATCTTTTTTCTTCAATTTTATTAACAGTCAAATACCCGATAAAACAATTTTTTTAATGAAAAAGTAGTATAACTGATTTAATTTTATGAGACTCTTTAAATATTATTTAAGATTACTTGTTTTACAGGCAGCAAGAAAAAAACCAGCGAGACAACTCGTCACATTCCTACTGATATCAAATCTAGCAATGTGGGCAATCAACCACCTGGAAAACGCTCGTGCTGACTTCCACCCAATAGAATTAAGGTTTTATGGGGTCTGGGCCTGGACAATTATAACTCATTTATCAATGCCTCTTGCAGTATTCTATAGGTTTCATTCAACTGTATGCCTCTGTGAGATATGGAAGTGTACATATAAAATGAGACTTCAAAATGACCTGATTAATGTTCTATAATAAAAAATATATGATTATTTTTTAATGACTATGTACTAATGACATTAATTTATTTATTAATTATAATAAGAGTAGCTATTATGATTATCGACCAACTCCTATATCATCAAGTGCTCTTTTTGATTTTTTTTTTTTTTTTAACATACATTAATCCCTAGAGGTTTCCTAAATTTAAAAAAGGAGGAGCTATGGGTTACGATAAAAAATGTGATACATATGATCTCCTAAAAGGGATGGCGTATATCTTTTGAACCCATAGTTTTAAACTCTGAAATTCATCACACCACTATATAATATGAAGGTAGAATAATATGAAGAGGAAATGGCTGGAAGTGCGGTCAAAATAAATAGTACTAATATGTGAGAATTATATATTTTATTGCCAACGTTTCGACCCCAATTTTAGGTCATCATCAGTGCTGAATGAGAAAAAAACAGAAAACAACCAATCAGAGAAATATTATAAACAAATATCAAATTATGTGAAACATTAAATATATTAGATAAGAATAAACAAATTTTTTTTTTTATATAGAATTTTAAAAAATTGTAAGATTATAGTTATTGAAGTAAGACCATGATAAAAGTAATAAATGAAAAATGAGATATAAATCTAAATAGCTTAGATTTTTATCTCATTTTTCATTCTATGCCACTAAGCCTTATCGGACGATGCTACAGATCGAATCCTAAATTTACCTTTCCAGGTATAATTAAGTAGGGATCTTTAACCGATACCTGACATTGTAAAGGCTCATTTTACGTCCCATCCGAGACAGCATAGCCTAATATTTTTCACTCTCTTTACAAAATCCTAGAGCCACAGGATGTATTTAGTATTATAGGCTGATATGTTAACCATTACAAAACAGGTGACCCCAAATGAACATTTCATAACATTTCTATTTACTTCAACTTCAAGACTTGATAGATAGCTATGTATAATATTATCGAATACTTTCCAATTTAAATGAAAATTAATGCAATAAAAAAATGGTTTTTATTTTTAAAAAGATGACCAAATACAGGTATTGGTTTTGTAATAATAGATAGGCTAGTTTTCTTTATCTTCAGAAATGTCACAAAGCAAGGTTTTCTAATAACAAAAAACATACACATAACATGATGGGATCGATCTCCTCAGATATTTGTATCTCTAGGACAATCGCTAGTACTAAGATGGTGATTAGTGGAATCATAGCAAGAAACGAACCTCTTTGTTTCAATTAAGTATTCTGAAATGTTTCTTCTGTAAAAGAATTTTAAAAAGATAAAAAATATAAGTTCTCTACCAAGCACCCCATTTTTTAAATAGAAATCTACTACTTACTAACCTGGACTAATTAAGTTTTCTTTACTTTGTCCATCCCACTAGGCAGATTAACTTCCATATGAGTGACACATTTTAAAATGAATTCATTGTTGATCATTTTGTTTTTTAACTTTTTCATTCACTCTCTTATTCAGGTGTCCTTATATTTGGTATCGAACTGGAATAAAGTTTAGGATTCTGTATCAAAGCGAGGAAAGTGGGCAGGGGACCTTTTTTGTGTTAATAGATGCCATATTCCTGAGTGTTGAGGGAGGCCACATTTAGGCAGTGATATCTTTATACATGGCAGTGTTTTTAATTTTGTTTAAAAAGCATATATAAATATATTTTGTGATTCCATAATGAAAATCTATAAAATTAAATATTTATCATCTGTTACCAGAGATGAAATTTACAAAATAAGGACTTATAATAATATATCTTCAAACATTTACTCTTTCATTAAAAATTAAGGCTCTGCAGTTCAGATTTTTAAAAATGTAGAATTTACACAGAAAAAGAAAATAATATGGGATTTTTCTATACTTAACAAATAGAAATAAGTTTATTTTTATCATATAAAATTTCCTATCCTACTGAAGTCGTTGACTTAAAATTATACAAAATTATAAAAATTGAAAAAAAAAACATTAAATATGAGAAATGGGTTTTACTTAATTACAATTAAATGAAGCACTTTATATAGAATATGTGTAATACATTATAATAGCATATTTCTTTTCTTGAGTGTTGCTGATGTACTGAAATAAATTGATCTCCAGATAAATGGCCCCATTAATGTCCATACCTAGAATAAGCAGGAACAATACATTAATAATAAAAAAAAAAAAGTCAGCTAAAAATAAGTTTAATAATCACTTAGTTTAATAAAGACAGCCTTGATTCAAATAAAATAAAAAATAAAAATTGACAGTAACGGACAACCCAAAACAAACAAATGAAGAGAAAGACTTCACTAAACATTTCCATTAAAATGAAAATTCAAAGTTTATTTACAGAATAAATACATACATTATATATATATAATATATATATCCTAATATATATATAATATATATATCCTAATATATATATATATATATTAATTTATCGAAAAATTGTCTTCTTTTAAGTGTAGATTTTTTTTTTTTTTGCATCTATCAAAGTTCAATATCAATGTATTAAAATTTTGATTTATGAGTGTATAATGAAAGTATATTTTGATTCTTATTCATAATTCCATTTTTAATTCTTTATATTTATTATAATTTGTGAAAGACCTGAGACCAACTATTTAAGAATGAATATCCTGACTAGGGGTTCAACAAGAGTATAAAAAAAAAATATTGCACCAGATGTATATTCTAAAATTACTAACAAGGATTAAATAGGTTTGAGTAGATAGCAATGTTTAGCAACACCTAATTAATATTATTTTTGAAAACATCCCTTTAAGCCTAATTTAAGTGAAAAACCTTATATCTCCCTAATCATCCTAATCTTGACAAGGTTAAAGTCAACCTCAACATCATGAGACTAAAATAACACAGACTGCTGAAAATGAAATAAAGAATATAATCAAATGTTAAATGTACATTATTAAAAACTGGCATTCTTTATCCAATATTTAAAAATTATAAAGTATTTCTTAATGCTCAGATGTTTTTAATATTGTCCATTCTTTACTGCTTATGTTTAGAAACTTCTTAATATTACAAGAATAACATAGTATTAAAAAAAAATTTAAACGACCGATTTGGAAAATAATTTAGAAATATGAATCCAATAGTGGTTATTAAGAACAAAAACATTGAATAGTATTTTGAAATATAGCATAATCTCAAAACATAGGATTTATATCTCTGTACCCCGCAAGTAATGAACACGATTTCCATTTCTTTAGTGAATTAAATAAAACCTTTCGACTTTAAATACCATCATACACACTTTTTTAAAGCATATTTTTTCATAACCCCAAGACAGGTTAATGAATGATTTTCATATTAATTAACATTGATAAGGAATCAGAAGTATTCCTATATCGGAAGAAGGTATTTATATCCATAATGGAAATTCAATTTACTGAATAATAATATAAAAGGTTCTGTTTACCTCTGAGGTACAGGTATATGCTAAGTGGCAACAGAGTTATTATTACCAAATTATTACAGCAAAAAGAGAAGAAACTGAAGCATTTATCTGACCCAATAAAACTTAAAACATATAAACAACATGAATAACAGTGATCATCCTTAAGATTATACAATTATGAGTCTTCACCACTATAAAACCATTATATATATCGTCGTCACCAGGCTAAATTAACGAATGTTTAACTAAAAACCTATGCATATTCGTTACTTTAGCATGGTGACGACGATATAATGCAATCATATAATTATTAAGAGAGAACCATGTAAACATTTTTAAAATATCCTGTTAAATGCCAACTGAACGTTTTCAAAAGGTATCACATGTTATTGTAATAAAACAAAGAACTTACTTTTGAAATTCCCATTCACGATTGTCTAATGGGCAAACTTGCCTAGTTTTCAACCATCTTGATATACAATGAAAATGAAATGCATGCTGAAAATAAAGGCTAAATTAAAACAAAAATTTTCATGAAAAAAATTTAAAAGATAATTAAGATAATAATTACATTACAAACACCCCAAGCTACAGTACATTCCTCACTAGTAGCAGAAGCTTGATTTGCTTGGCATTCAATACATAAATCCATTATATGGTTTCGACAAATAGCACAGTTATCAACAACTATGTCCCAGGCCCATAAGGCAACAGCATTCCACTAAAATGATGCAGAAATTAAGAAATACCCATTATTGCAATGGAAAAGGTAACGAAATCATTGTATAACACAATTCATTGAAGGTGGAAATAGAAACATGAAATTCAATCACTGATAAAAAATATACATTCGATAAAATATTAAAATGGAGAATAAGAAGTGTAAATATTAATATTCTCACTTTTTTAACTTCGAACCTCTTCTTTTCACCTTTTCCACTGCTGGAGGTCGGAACCTCGTTCTCTTCATCGTCAACGTCCATTGCAGAAGCCATTTCTGAAGATGATTTGACTGTTACAATAAATCGAAAGTTGAGTATTCGATTTTTATTCTAATAGTTTGCAAAATTTTAAAAGATTGAAGTATAAAATAATAATCAATAATTAAACATGTTTGAGATCTAATACAGAAAAAATATATATAGTTTTTTATAATAAATAATTTAAAGTTACTTATTATTTTAAAAACATTATATATTTAATGTACTTATAAAACCATTAAAATAGTAAGTGGCTGTAAATAATTTAAACCTAGAAGGACTAGGAATATGAAATCCATCATAACAGTTAAATTTGAGTGTCATGCTTACATTTTGGTTATTTCATATCGTGTAATTCTGTATAAATTTTAAATATGTAAATAATTTAAATGTTTAAATGTAAAGTAAATTATTCAAATAAAATCATATACATATGACATAACCGATGAAGTAAAAGTTATAGTATGAATAGGGCATTAATTTTTTAAAATCAAGACATACATAGATGAATTCACACCTTAATCTGCTTCGAAATCGTCACTTTCGTCTTCAGATGAGTGATAAACAGAATCTTCAACAGAATAGTCAAGTTCAGGATTTGAATATGATTGGTTCTGATAATGGGCAGTTACATTGAAACTGCTGAGTATTTGATCAGATATTGTTTCATAGCGTCTATTTTTGAAGATTGAAGAGATCTCGTCAATCCAAAAACTTCTTTAATTTCCCCTCTCCATTTCCAAAAAACAACAATGAACCCATCAATTGGATTATTGTACCTCATAAAGGAGAGCAATAAGCGACGTGTATAAAATGAGTGCTTGTTAATACCTATACTGCAGAACGACATTTACTGGAGGAGCACTTAATACCATCTAGAGGGTTCACCTGTGGTATACTACAATACTAAAGATCGCAGGGTCGCGCCCAGCGGTGGCCCTAGGATTTTTTAATGGAAGTAAAAAGTCCTTAGTTATGCCGTCCATCGGATAGGACGTAAAATGGAGGTCCCGAACCTGTACGATGTCAGGTACTCGTTAAAGATCCCTATCCTAATTATACCTGGATAGGCAAAATTTAGGACTCCCACTAGTAGTATTGTCCGATTAGCCTTAGTATCATAAAAATGGACGTTAAAACAAACAAACAATACCATCTAGACGTCGTTCCGACGCCGTAAATATAAAAAAAAAAAACGGTCCGATAACATGTGTGCGACGTAGCACCTTCGGTCCGTAGTACGATCACTATTAGGGCCTATTCACACTATCCGCTCCACTCTCGCTCCGCTCCCGGTCCGCTCTCACTCTACCCCATTCACACTAGCGCTCCGCTCCCGCTCCACTCCCGGTCCGCTCTCCTAATGTCTTACCATATTCACACTATATAATTTTACACCGTTCAATTTTGAAAGGTTTAAGCTATTAAAGCCATTAATAATCGAAGTTGTCTGTATTCGGATTTTAATTAATGATTAACTTTCAGTTATTTAAGTATTCATTTATTCTTCAATTTTACGGCCAAAAAAAAAAATCAATTTTTCGTTAGTAGAAATAGCTGGTAAGTGTACTTTTCTTGATGAAGAAGATAATATTATCAAAAAATATAATAAGAAGAATATATTGCAACAAAATGATAATTATTAATAATAATTATAAATTAATTTAATTAATGGTGAAGAAATAATTTAAATTTTTTCCCGAATGTATTCGAATACGCTTGAAAATTTCAAGTTGAAATCGGCAAATGCTACAAATTTACCGATTGTGTTCTCTTCTTTTCCTGTTTAATATTTTAATTATTTTTTTGTTAATGATCTGACATTTTTCATAATATACTGCATTTTTATTCGTTTCAAATTAAACGTTATTTTATAATAGCAATGAGTATGTAGTCAATAAATAAATCGGTGACCATTTTATACGAGTACATTAATTCATAGCAAAATATATCTCAAACATAACATGAATTTTTTACGTCGATAAACCGCGCGTATTGTTGGTGATTTTTTTTTTTTTTATCATTTCAAGCGTATTCGAATACATTCGGAAAAAAAATTTAAATTATTTCTTCACCATTAATTAAATTAATTTATAATTATATTTATATATATATATATATATATATATATATATATATATTTTAAAGTTGAACTTTTTTGGCCGTAAAATTGATGAATAAATAAATACTTTAATAACTGAAAGTTAATTATTAATTAAAATTCAAATACAGACGGTTTCGATTATTAATGGCTTCAATCGTGAACGGTATAAAATTATATAATGTGAATATGAAAAGACTTTAGGAGAGTGGAGCGGGAGCGGAGCGAGAGTGGAGCGAGAGTGGAGCGAGAGTGGAGCGGGAGTGGAGCGGGAGTGGAGCGGGAGCGGAGCGAGGCCGGACCTGGGCCAATATTGTGATTAACCTCTCTCTATTTCTCTTTAGAATATTTGAGCGGACCGGGAGTGGAGCGGGAGCGGAGCGCTAGTGTGAATGGGGTAGAGCGAGAGCGGACCGGGAGTGGAGCGAGACCGGAGCGGTACCGATAGTGGAATTCTCTGTCTATTTCTCTTTAGAATATTTGAGCGGACCGGGAGTGGAGCGGGAGCGGAGCGATAGTGTGAATCCGCCCTTAAGGTCTGGTCACACATAACCGCACCGCAGCACGGGCGTGTATTGGATCTGATTCAAATACGGATAGGTAGTAACGGGTCGGTTGACCCGTTGTCGGGCATGTGTGACCAGTTACTATCCATCCTTCGTAAATGATTCAGATCCGATACACACCCGTGCTGCGGTGCGGTTATGCGTGATCTTGAGAAGTAAAGGGGACGTCCAGAGCCTGTACGATGTCAGATACTCGTTAAACATCTCTATCCTAATTATATTTGGATAGACAAAATTTAGGAATCACACTGCAGCATCGTCCGATTTACCATAACATCATAAAGTGACTTTAAATAAAAAAATAAATAAATAAATAGTTCTTTATTTTCATTCTTAATCTTTTCTGGGTTGCTATCTTGAAGTTTTTGCAGATATTAGCATTAAATATTAACCATAGGAAAACGAATGATAAACATTTGTCTAAAATGTGGCGGGGAAGCGAAACTACCAATTATTGAAGATAACTCTTATCCCTTTTAAAAAAATCTTATTATGTTTTTGAACAAAAATTATTATTGGTACGAGTTCTGAAGAGTGGCTGCTGGGCGTGGCCTGTTCTGAGATGTTATGTGACCGTCATGTTATCGAACTCCCATCGCGTTTTTTTCTGTTAACAAAGGGCCTTGATTAGCCTTAATAGATTCCAGCTTTCGACTCCCGCTCGCTCTTCAGAGGTCAAACCCCCAAAAGGTTTCTTTTCAGTGGAGATCGGGCCTAACTTTTAAAGGTGCCTTAGTGAACGGCGCATAAGCCACTGTTCAGAACTAGTACCTTATTATTTCTTAAAGATAACATTAAAATCAAATTGTACTCCTCATTCAGGTTCCCCTAAGAAAGTATGGTACACGACAAACCGCTACCTCAAGGTATGCTGCCTGGTAAGAAATAATACAGTACCTGGGCTATTTGATAACGGAATGTGCCTAGGGCGTCCGTAGGATTTCGTCTTGGGGTCTAGGGGGCAACCTGGTTAATTCTTATGGACGGGAGAGGGTGCCGAGTAAAGTTCTGGTCACACATACCCGACACCGGGTCAACCAACCCATTACTATCCATTCTTCGTATTTGAATCAGACTCCAACTTTCGTTCAAGTGTTAATCAGTTAACAAATTCTTATATATATATATATGTGTGTGTGTGGGGGGGGGGGCCGGGATGGCCGAGTGGAATTTAGACTCGAATTTAGAAAACTTTAGAATTAGATAGCCTGGAGTTCTCAGAGTTTGTTTACGGTTTGCGGATTAACTGTCTTCAGTTTCGTGTTCCCGCGCCGCACATGGGGGGTCAAGGGTGGAAAAAATTGCCATTTTAAAGTTCTAACATAGAAAATAATTCACATGTAATTACTTATCCCTTGAGATATAGTAACGTGCTCCATAAGAAATATTTGAAAAAAAAATCGCTTATGAACAAAAATAGGCCAAGAACGTTATACAACTATGTTTTTACTTTTTTTAGGCGTGCCCTTAAAAATTTAGTTTTAATTCATACGTTCAATAATGGGAACTTAAAATTAATAAAAGTAATATCCGATGGGGTTTTCACACTTCTAGCATACATATTTCACTGGAATTAAAAATTAAAAATTCATCAAAACTAAAAACTATCTGAAATGAAAAAAAAAATTAATTACGAAAAAATATAATGGAAAATATTGATGAATTTACTTTTATCGGCGGCTTCCGGTGGGCTGAAAATTGTGTAGATAAATATTTTAATCCTTCTTGTATATAAACAAAAGCATTTTAGCTGCGACCACCTGCGACTGTTGCGGTGGCAGATATTTTTATTTTATATTCGCTATTTACTAACACCAAGATTGTAAGCATTATTCATTCCAAATTTAATCGCTATTTGGGAGAGGACAACCTCGGTTTAGATTTCCGGCTAATCATTATACTATCGTGCGTTTTAGAGATTCGATAAAAATATTAAATTAAAATGGAAAAATTTGTGATTTCATATATCGAATTAGTTGCAATACTAATTTCGAACAATCGGGAAACTTCAAAGTGTGTTGAAATTATTATTAACAAATATCCTGGGATGTCTGATGATTTGATAGAGCGAATTGAGCTTAAACCACGTCAAACTTTCTTGCCTAGTTTTACTAAAAAATGGCAATCGGCTTGCCGTAATAACGAAAGATTTTTTAAACAGAATGACATCTGGCTAAAAGGAACGTTTTCAGTCGAACTGGAGTCACGAGTGACGCCGATGGACTTCGCACCATGACCTTCATCCCATGCTGGACGCAAAGAAAAACCTTTCGACCAGTGCTGTGATAGGACAAACGTATGAAAATACAAAAAATGCGTGAAACTTTTTCAGAAGAGTTGATTTCTTCGGCGGCTAGAAGAAGATTTGCTGAAAGATTTACACCAGACAAAGCTTTAAGTTTAATGTTAGATGCATCTTTATCTAAAAATCAGTACCAAATTATTAGAAAAGCCACTTTGGGAGCTCGGGTATGACATATTTCCATCGTGAATATAAGCATACGTTTGAGGAAGATGATATTTCGGACGCGAATATATTTTTTACATCGTTAGTTCCTCTTCATTTACATGAAAAAGGAAACATGTCACAAGTGCATTTGAAGAACACTAGTACATCTTCAACCAGATACTGCCATACCTGTTAGATTCCAATTCTTGAAGGAGACAGCTGAAGTGACGAGAAATGAAATTTCACGAATGGAAACGGAAATACAAAATCTTACGGTAACTCTGATCCATTTAAGAGGAAAAAAATTTAAGGTAGATCATAAACTTATATTTACCATGATTGATGGAAAAATTGCTCAAATAGTATCTCAAACACCATCAATGGCAGTTTGTTGCATTTGCCAAGCGAAAACATCCGAGATGAACAACTTAGACACTATTAGATCTAAACCTGACAATGTCCATCTTCTTAATCTGGGAATGTCACCTTTGCATGCTCGAATTAAATTTATGGAGTGTATTTTCCATATTGCGTACAACAGTTCATTTCAACAATGGAGAAGAAATGCTGAAAAACAAAAAGAAGAAGCAAAAAAGAAGATTCAAGATGATTTTTTTCGATCAATTGGTTTAAAATTGGATGTAGTTAAACAGGGAATGGGTACAACTAATGACGGAAATACCTCACGAAGATTTTTGGCTAACCCAATACGAACTTCTGATATTACTGGGGTAAACGAAGAGCTGATAAATCGGTTTCAGTCATTCTGCAAGCAATAAATTCCGGTGTTCATATCGATCCTGTGAAGTTTGGAAGGTATTGTTGGAGGACTGCAGAGCTTTACATACAACTGAATGGATGGTATTACATGCCGAATACTGTTCATAAAGTTTTAATACATGGTAAAAAGATTATAACAGCTGCTTTGTTGCCCATTGGAATGTTGACAGAAGAAGCGCAAGAGGCACGTAATAAGGACTATCGTGTATTCAGACAAAAACACTCCAGGAAATGTTCACGTACTCTAACTAATGATGACGTTATGCACATGCTGTTGGCGACATCTGATCCTTACTTAAGCAGTGTTCGAACACTACCAAAAAAATCTGATTACGGCTTGAATGAAGAAGTAAAATCTTTGTGTTGTGAAAATTTGTAAACGTTACTTTTTAATAATTTTTATATCTTTTTTATATATAATAACATAAGTAATGTTGCTGTTTTTAAAAATATATTATAAATAGACAAAACGTGTTTATTATTTTCTGAATATCGTTGAAGTTAATTAATAAATTATCTTCAACCCTACCAAATATAAATTTCCTTAATCATTATTTCATTAACTAAATAAAAATTGAGTGATTTTTTGTTGAATTTATTTTATTTTTTTTTTTTTTTGTCTTACTCTATCCAGAAATAAAATATTGGTTTGTAAGAGCAAATAAACTTGGTAAAATTCTCAACTTTCTGAGCGAATTATAAATCAATAAAATCAATTTTTTTTCTGAATTTCCGTTACGTTGAATCACTTTTTCTTAAGAAATTGCGGTTTTGAAACGTATTAATGTTCATTTCTTCGTTTTATTCTAGCAATTCTATTACCATCAAACAATTTTAGCAAATTGCCAACATATATTATAAGTATTGCATAGCATTTTTTTTGGTACCACTACTGAAGTGCGGCTGATGGGGCAACCCTGCTTCGGGTCGTGGCCTAAGGCGCAGCGATCGCTCGGCGCCTTGCCGAACTGCCGTCCCCACCACCTTCCCCCCTTCGTTGATAAGGCTCCAGCTTGCTGTTCTGTCCCAGTTATTTTTCCCGCCATTTCCCTTCAGTAGTCGACTGTGACGTCATGTAATCGTCACCTCTCTATATCGACAATAAAGATCGACCGTGCTATTTACGATACTAATACCTTAAGTTTGAAATTAAATATCTTTATACATACTTTCGATTTATTATATAATTTATATATTTTTAACTTTCCTGCTGAGAATTAAGCATCATAATATCATTTTACCGATCTTAAGCTCATTTACAGAGTTATATTTCTTATTATAAGTAAAACAACTCAAATTAACTTTTCTTTTTTACTTTCACTTACCTATATATGAAATATATAGTAAGTGGAAGTATTGCGATCGTGAAAAATTTCGACTTCCGGTTTTCAACTGAAATACACGTTTTGGGGTCCCCTGAGTCGAAATGACCAAGTCCCGCGAAATGGTCTGTGTGTGTGTGTGTGTGTGTGTGTGTGTGTGTGTGTGTGTGTGTGTGTGTGTGTGTGTGTGTGTGTGTGTGTGTGTGTGTGTGTGTGTGTGTGTGTGTGTGTGTGTGTGTGTGTGTGTGTGTGTGTGTGTGTGTGTGTGTGTGTGTGTGTGTGTGTGTGTGTGTGTGTGTGTGTGTGTGTGTGTGTGTGAGTGTGTGAACAGACTAGCTCAAAAACTATAAGCCGTGCGATCCTGAAATTGGGTATTTAGTGTAAGTATATGCCCGCGATGTGACAGCATAAATTTCATCAAAATTACTTAAAGGGAGGGGGTAATTTACTTAATAACTTTTTAGGTTTTTTTCGATTTTCTCAAAAACGGCTATAACGATTTTGATTAAACTGAGTATTTGATCTATGTATATGCCCGAGATATGACTGTAAAAATTTCATCAAAATTTATTAACCGGAGGGGGGACTTCACTTAATAAATGTTGTATCATTTTCACGTGTTTTTTTTATTAACTCAAAAAAGGCTTTAACGATTTTGATCAAACTGGGTATTTGATGTATGCATAAGCCAAAGATGTGATAGCCAACATTTCACCAAAATTGACCAACCGGAGGGGGGACTTTACTTAATAAATTTTGTATCATTTTCACGTGTTTTTTTTATTTACTCAAAAACGGCTTTAAAGATTTTGATCAAACTGGGTATTTGATGTATGTATATGCCAAAGATGTGATAGCCAACATTTCATCAAAATTGATTAACCGGAGGGGGGACTTTACTTAATAAATTTTGTAACATTTTCAAGTGTTTTTTTATTTACTCAAAGAAGGCTTTCACGATTTTGATCAAACTGGGTATTTGATGTATGCATAAGCCAAAGATGTGATAGCCAACATTTCATCAAAATTGATTAACCGGAGGGGGGACTTTACTTAATAAATTTTGTAACATTTTCAAGTGTTTTTTTATTTACTCAAAGAAGGCTTTAACGATTTTGATCAAACTGGGTATTTGATGTATGCATAAGCCAAAGATGTGATAGCCAACATTTCACCAAAATTGACCAACCGGAGGGGGGACTTTACTTAATAAATTTTGTATCATTTTCACGTGTTTTTTTTATTTACTCAAAAACGGCTTTAAAGATTTTGATCAAACTGGGTATTTGATGTATGTATATGCCAAAGATGTGATAGCCAACATTTCATCAAAATTGATTAACCGGAGGGGGGACTTTACTTAATAAATTTTGTAACATTTTCAAGTGTTTTTTTATTTACTCAAAGAAGGCTTTCACGATTTTGATCAAACTGGGTATTTGATGTATGCATAAGCCAAAGATGTGATAGCCAACATTTCATCAAAATTGTTTAACCGGAGGGGGGACTTTACTTAATAAATTTTGTAACATTTTCAAGTGTTTTTTTATTTACTCAAAGAAGGCTTTCACGATTTTGATCAAACTGGGTATTTGATGTATGCATAAGCCAAAGATGTGATAGCCAACATTTCACCAAAATTGACCAACCGGAGGGGGGACTTTACTTAATAAATTTTGTATCATTTTCACGTGTTTTTTTTTTTTTTTTATTCAAAAACGGCTTTAACTATTTTGATCAAACTGGGTATTTGATGTATTTATATGCCAAAGATGTGATGGTCTAACGAAGGGGACCACAACAACGCATTAATTTCTAATCTAAGTAAGTTGGTAAGTGAAAGTTGTGTGTTGCGCGCACGCACCAGATTTTTTTATTATATGGTTTATCACTATACCTCTTTATTTTTTCCGTATTTTTAATTACTATTTATTGTATTTCTCTATTTACTACTTCATTCTATTATTACTGTTCAAATGATGAAGTCTGAGCTGGACGAGGAAAAAGTCCAGCGTTACTAAAGGGGACTCCAAGATACAAATATTCTGTAACTGTTTCTATTATCTGGTTGTCATACACAAGCAACTTGCATATTGTAGGCCTATCTTTCAGAATTCTCATGGGTTTAGTCTTTTATGTATTAATAACCAGTTTATTATTTTGGCAATATTGCGCAAGGGTACTGATTTTGTTGTGCATCAGTTATTGAATAAACTATAATTGCAAGGTCATCCACAGACATGAGCAACAAAAAATATTTATGTTTGCCAATAACATAAAGTAGGTATATTGGTGATACCATTCAATGCAAGAAGTGTTCCAAATCACTGATGAAGATTGGGAAGAAAAGGGGACTTAGCTTAATAATCTATTTTATTACTGTATAGTATAATTAAATGATGATAGTTTAAATTTATAATAATAAAAGTTGGAAAGAATAAAATTACAGACTAATATTTTATTTTGAATAAGAATTCATTGATTTGTTAAATGCGTGTTCCATCAATAATGTAATGAAGCTTGTATTTATGAAAGTTGAAATGTAACTCTTTGAATTTGAAATAGAGAAAATCCCGTAGTATATGAAGTAAATAAGTCTTAATTTTATTAAAAACTTTCTATCGATTTCGGAATTACTGATAATTTTAAAAATGGTATGAAAGCTGAGGGCAATGATTTCAAAAGTCGGAGAACAATATGGACTCCTAAAAGGCCGTTACTTCAAAAGTCGGAGAAGTATATCGACTTAAAAGTAGCAAGTGAAAAATCGATGTCAATTGGAGAATTGGTAAGATGGCTTGTGACGTAAAATGACGTGAACACTCAAGCAAGACGCGCTGTTTTTAAAAAGGAGGGGAAATAGTGATAAGGTGGTGGGGGCATCAGCTGACGAGAATTTCCCCTCCTAAAGGGAGTGATAGCCACGCCCCGAAGCAGGGTTGCCCCATCAGCCGCACTTCAGTAGTGGTACCTTTTTTTTAAGAAGATTTGAGGCCAATAGATTTTTGCCGCTTATTGTGGCTTTTGAACCACTGTGCGCCGGTTAAGCGGGGCTCCAACCTATACATTTTATAGGAAATTTAATTATGGTTATGATAATATCAACTTTATCATTTTGCGGCTTACAGATCAGGTTTGACAAGATTTTTTCCGAAAATAGTCGATTTTGAACCACTGTGCGCCGTATTAGTCAGTTGCCTTTTGAATTTTCTAAGAGGAGCTCACTCGTAGTGTCACCGAATGATCGACAGATCGATAGTCAATCATCGATCTCACAATCGCCGATTGTGCACCAATAGTCCATCACTCCCCACCATTGTAACTGGACCTAGTCACGGTGATGGAACCAGATATTTTACAGGAACGGTTACATTCTCTCTTCAGTGCACAGTGACTGAAACTGCTCTGAATGGAACTGGTAACAGGTAACCGTTACGGCTCTTGATTATTTGTTGACTTTAAAAAGAACAGCTCCAGCTACCTGCATTACTTATAACTTCAATAATTTTATTTATTTTTTTTAATTATCAGTAGTTAAAGAAAAAAACCAAATCATATATTTTATTAATTTCATTAGCGTTAGAGGTTGTTCTTTTTTTTCGATTGTTTAATTTACTTTTTTTTCTTTTCCATTATTAACTTTGAATTGTTTATATTTTATTTTTATCAGAAGTAATCTATTTTCAGTTATTTTTTAAATACTATTTTTTGAAAATGAAATATTTTAATTTTGTAATTCTCTCCTTTCAATTCCTTTAGTTTGTTTATTTTTCTATTTTCTCAACATAATCTAATACCTATACTTTCCACTCGTAATTAATTCTTATTAGATGCTCAAAATAACCGGCAATTTTGAAACGGGGTCAGAGATTTATACTTGTTAATTTTATTATTTTATGGTATCGCTCTCCCCCACAACAAATATTAAATATATTAGCTAAAAATAAACATAAATTTTTTTAAATTTGATAAAAAATTTGTATGTTTATTTGTAGCTAATATATTTAATTTTGTTTTATGTTTCACATACATTTAATATTTGTTTACATAATAATTCCCCTTGTTAATAAAACAATAATATAATTCCCCTGATTGGTTGTTTTTTGGTTTTTCTCATTTAGACCTGATGAGGACCTAAAATTTGGGCCGAAACGTCAGCTACAATAAAATATGTAATTCTAACATATTTGTGCTACTAATTTTGACCTCAACCCCAAACCATTTCCTCTTCAATGAATTTATGATTGTGACGAAAAACAAAGAATGTTTCTTATACTTCCATCTGCGAATTGTACAAAAAGATAAATTTTTATTGTCCTTTATATGGTAAACTGTACATTATAAGTTTTTCGGAAATGTATTGTAATTACAGACTGAGATAAGGTCAAATATCCAGGATCTCCAGAAACAGAAAATAAGTGTACATTAGGCAAAGCAACAGGCAAATTGAAGTTGGAAATTATACAGGCCAGGGTTTTTTTTAAGCATCAATGCTCAATAAAAGAAAGGCTTAAGAGGAAGGCAAAAACCAGAGACTTTAGATACATGATAGAAGCAAAAATTAAATACAACGCATCAATTTGATAAATTAAATTGTTTAATAAATGAATGTATTATATAATGAATGAATAAGGAAACAACCAGACAAAATAATCAAAAACTTCATTAACTTTATTACAATATAAATTTTCAGGAGAATATATCTGTACATAATTCATTATCACATAAAAAGAAAATATGGAACATTTGTAAATCTTTGGTAACAGTTTTAGATATTCTAAAGTAAAAAAATTGGGAGTAAATAATCAGCTTTTGTAATGAAATGAAATTACATAAAATTCTCAAAACCTATTTACATAAGAAAGTATAAGTAAATGATTAAATTGACTACCAATCAAAATAAATCAACATGAACTTAATTCCTATGAGTATCTAGGATATTTACCAATCTACATCATTAAGAAGTTTCGTATATTAAAAAAAAATAATAATTTCAGTTATATAGTAACAACAAATCAGATCACTGAATAATATAGGTACATAAAAAAGTTTAATATATCACATTCAGAGAGCTAAACTAGAATGTAATATTCAAGAAAACTATTCGTAGAGATAAAACACAATTTTATATTAAAAAAAAAAGTATGCATTCATCTGTAAATTTAAAACACTAATAAATCTTATATAACTCTATGGCACAAAATATTAGCAATAATAATATTTATCAAAAAAATATTCACCTAACATACATTAAGTAATAGTATTTTAAAAAAATATTTACTACCGTTTGTTATAGTTTCTAAAATTTAAACAGACTTATTAAAAAATAAATTAATGCAATTCTTAGTACTTGAAACTCAAATTCACATTTTCTCAAGGTTGAACCATGGCAAAACCTCAAGCCTAGGAATATAAAAACATTTCACTCAATAACCAAAACTTTTGTACTTTTAACTTCAACATAATATCAAAATAGATAATTCCAGGTCCCGCCTAGACTGGTGGCCTTTGGCAAAAAAAAAAAGGGTTGTTAGATGTTTGGGAGCTTGACTTCAGTGTTCGTAAAGAAGAATTCTAATCTTTGCATTGATGCAACAAACAACAATATTCTATTCTAGTAATGAACAATTTTCTTATAACAGAAAAAAATTATATTTTAGCACTGTATAATAAAATAGTTTAATTTCAGAAAACTGAAGTTCAAGAATTGTTATAAACAAACGTTGCCTAATAACAGCACTCAAATTTTGTTAAATTTTTAAAGAAATGAAGGGTAGAACTAATTATGAAAGATAAAATAGTAATTTAATAACCAGGAAAAATATTTTTTTGTGGGCATTTTCTTTCTCTCATATAAAGCCTTTTCACTAAAAGAGATAAAGTTTTTTACCTTAAGGGATTTCAGCATTCATTAACTACTCAGATATTTTTTAAAAAACCATCAATAATGATAGTAAAACTACAAAATAAGTTAGGTAAATATTCATGGGTATGTACCAATCAGAAAAAAGTTTTAAAGCTAAAAAAGTTGTGATTTAAAGAAAAGATCAAAATAAGTCAAACAATTTTGGAAAAAACAGATACTTCAATCTAAAAATGGTATGTTAAGGCATGGACTAAAATGGTAATGCATCACATATAAGGAAAATACATCCCTATTAAGGATTAGAAACTATAATTTTATATTTCATTTATCAATAATATGAACACTTTCTGAGAGGAGCACAATCCAACTTCCAAGAATTATAGTTTTTAATTATTGTTTTTTATTAAAAATTTCCATTGCATTATTCATCAAAAAGATCTTCCAGTTGATATCAAATGGATCAAAAATTAACTTTCGAAATGTTATTATCTTAACTTATTTTAACCATGGAGGGAAAGTCGAAATTTATTCTGTAGATCAGCCATGCAATAAAAGTCAACCCGACCAGGCAGATTAGAAAAGCTGCCATTCGGCTCGAGAATGCTGAAGCTAGGTTGTAATTAACACAGAATCAGACAATGATGGTAGAAACAATTTTCCAAATATTCCTTCAAGACTAAGTATTATAAACCAAAAAAATAGAAAAGACGCATCTTATATGAGATTTATTAAATTCCTAAGAGATTTCACGCCCTAATTTGAAAGTTATGTCTCCTTCTTTGAGTTGAGTACTTGACGGTACTGAACCTCAACAAGTAACGTTAAAGGCAGGACATTTTGATAAAAATAAGTCAATAAGTTGACATAAAATTAGTACAACTTAAAAAAAAATAATGTAAAACATATACAGTATAATAAGTTCTTATCAAAGGGAACTGTGGAACAAAAGAAATAGGAGAAAAGCTAAAACCAATTAAAGTAACAACTATACAAGAAAGAAAATAATTTTTTTATATTATTTCTTTATAGTCCAGAACTGATGAGCTTGAAACTAATTACATCTTTAAGATGATTTTCACGTCATAGTTGAAGGAAAAAAATATCCTAACAAAAAAAGTATAAAATAATATTTAACCATATTTTTTTTTTTTAAAATGAATTTAATATTTTAATTTATAACTGTAATATTAAAGGCCTATTGAGTATTGACAAAGATGTGCTTAACGTGATTTAACAACAATAATTGTTTTTAAGAGTTGAAAAAGTAACATATTTTAAATAAGAGTAAGAACATAATAGGAGAAGTTAAATTCCTAAATAATTTCAATATGAAATTTGTATTTTTTTAAAAATCAAGTAAAACTTATATAAAAAAGATATGTTTCATTGTCTTAAGGTTTTATAAATTTTTTCCATCCAGTGGAGGATACCACCAACAGAACAGTCAAAAATATTAACAAAATAAAAGTTAAGCTTAAAAAAAAAAATTTTCCCAAACAATTATGAAAACAAACACCCCTAATTTAAAAATGTTGACATTTAATAATAGCCTTGACCAATAGGAATTCAAAAGAATACTACAAAATGAAAAAGACGTCTAATGAGATTTGATATAAACCTAATGCATTCAAAACTAAAACAGGTCAATATCTACGAGAACCTCATTCCTTTATGGAGTAACAGTAAGCTTGGTTCTTCAACTTTAAAACACACTATAATAAACAATGGCAAGATGTCAAATTTTATAATATAGGAATCAACATTATTATATATTAACCTTTAAATTTTAATGATAAGTCTCAGACTTTCTGATTTTATTTATTTTATGTAAATTAAACATATTTAACATTTTACTGTCTTGCATAAATATTTTTATTTATTGGATTATGAATATGTATATACATAAAGGCAAGAAATCAAACTTTCATACATGCAAATAAATATAAAATATAGGAATCTAAAATATATTATAATGCTGATTCCTATGTATATAAAATTTTGATTTCTTGCCTTTGGATAAAAATATACATTTACGCAAGAATGTAGAATCTTAAAAGTTTAATTTACATAAAATAAATAAAATCAGAAAGTTCAAGCCTTAACATTAACATTTAAAGTTTGAAATTTTTTTTATGGCAAGTTAAACTTTTACGACAATAAATAGTTTCATACAAAATAATTTGAACAGATACTTACCAACAAGAAATTATTTCAATACATTATTTTAGTTCTAATATAACTCTAGATTTGAATAGAAACAGAATAATTAGAATTACAAAATGTACTGTAATAAATTTCTATAAATATTTTTAACAGTCAAAACATCCTTTAGCTAGGTACATACAGCTATGAGTATTATAGAGTTGTAAAAATATATTACATAATTATTATTAATATTATAAACAAAATCATCAGATCAAATACAAAAAATCTGTCTCTGCTTCAGATAGAATATGTAGTAATAGCAAAAACAGACTTTTGAAACAAATGTTCTCTGTTTACGACTAGGTAACTTCATACTCACAAATTTCATTGAGTATAGAAATGTTCACATGAACCATTTCATTAATGTGTTTAAAAATTTAAAATGTAATCCCATGAGTTAATGAATTTTCTAAAGAAAAATCGAATTCATCTAAGGAACTCAAAATATGAATCATATAACTTAACAAATCCTGGTCACGAAAAAATGAATTTTCTTCAAACATCTCCAAAGTAGTTCGAGAAGTAGCAAGAACATTTATAATAATATGTTGAAGCATATGATCCCTGCAAAAATAAAATAAATTAAAATATGTTGAATTAGGATTACAAAAATAAATAATAAAATAAGCTTCACCTGACACTAAAACATATAAATATCTGAAATCTCCCATCCTTTCCTAAATTTTGTCCTGAATTCATAATAGCATCAATGACCCTATAGTAGTACCTAATTGCCTTAAAATCAATATTTTTTTCTTCAAATGGAGCAAAATGACTGTCAGGTCTATCTTCCCTCACTTTCACTAAAATAAAAAAATATACTTAGAATCCAAACAAGATGACTGAAAACTATTTATTTAATCAAGAAAAATCTTAATAATTCAAACTTACAGAGATAATCCCAAATATATAAATTTCGACCAAAAAGACGAGATGATTTAAATCCATATAAAAATGCCTGTTCCAGACAATTTACTAGACCAGTGTCACCACATAACAGCATTGTAAGAGAACTACTGGACTCTTTTCCTTGAGCACAATAGAAATATTTAACTAAATTATTTACACAATCACCTGAAAGATAAATAATTATTAATTAAAAAGAAATATTCATAGTTTAAAAAATTAGATTTAAAGTTTTGAATTATTCTCTTTCAATTTTACTCAATAGCACTGGTATTTAGGAAGACAAGTTTCAGAGAATGTAGAATTAGGTGCATACTTTCATATTAGTGATCCATGGCAAAGCCATGGTCGAAATGGATAATCATTAATATTGTAGGAGCCTTGGGCTGTTTATAACTCAAATTTAATATTCTTCTTTGATTACTAACAACTGATTTAAAAACAATTTAATAATAAAAAGTATAGCACAATTCACACTTTTGCCTACAAACCTACTTATTAATAGTAGAAATTTTCTGGCGGAGCCAAATCTTTTCTCTTCAAAAATAAATTATTTAAAAAATAGGTGATCACCCACAATGATGGTTAAATTAATATTAAGTAGAAATTTTCATGTTCTTTTAAAATGTTTTAGCACCATCACAGGGAACGCCTTTTTTTTTCAGTATCTTCAGTTTGTTTGTTAATCTTTATAAGGATAGAGTACTATAATTATTACAAAATTTGACAGTAGTCAGTAATTTTTGATTAATTGTTGATAATCTAATTTTAAAGAGTCTCAAAAATAAATCCATTTTGGACTAAACTGGCTGGGTATGCTGCTTCTTACTTCATCAATAGTAGAGTTTTATACCATTTCCTACAGAAATAGTACACAACTCTATCCTTAACAAGAATCCAATGAAGTGGTCTATATGGCACATACCTAATAAGTTTAAATTTGAAAAATTTCGCCTCTTTAGCATTTCAAGAAAATTACAGTAATTGCTCAAGAGACAGAGTGGCCAAGTGGGCTAATGTGGTTATAACCCCTGACAATTAATAATGAATCAAAGTGAGTTCAAATCTCAAGCACCATTTTTTTAATTTATTTTAATTTTTTTTTTTTTAAATTTGTTATTAATCCTTGTCCTCCTCCAAGCCCGGAAAGAATACTTTTAAGTAGGGCCAATTAAATGGAGGTAAGGTAATGTATAAGTGCAAAAGTATCAACAATTTTTCTTTTCTTTTGGTTTGTCAAATGGCCATTTAGCCTATTCATGATTAACTAGAACCAGAAGTTTTTTTTTCAAACATAAAAAATGGTTTGAATAATTTGAGCCTCATATTATTTTTCATGTATTCTGATAACATAAAAAATATTCTATTTTAAGAGTAATTGTTTGCTAGGATTACCTAACAAATGCTCAATTTCACTAAGAGGTAAAACTTTTTTTGGTGGAGGAACACTTGGACTTCTGACCCTACTACTTCTTCCTCGATCAATATCTCGATCCTTTTCTCGTTCTCCAACAAGTAGCCTCTCAATAGAATCATCATCTATTCCTTTGCCAAGCCAACGACCACAAGGAAAACTGAAATTATAATACAACATAAGTTTTTGTTCAATAAAACTATTTTAACAATTATGAATGAGCATAAACTTACTTGTAAGTATGACCAGTAACTTCATTTCTGACTATAATATACTCGACCAACCATTTAGGGCTTAAACCAGAATTATCATGGCCGATTCTTATAGTAGTAAGATAACCTAAGTTTTTATGCTGTAAAAAAATTATAAATAATAAATATGCAAATAAAAAATATTCGAAAGTTGTACAGTACATACATGAAAAACAAATTCTAAGGTTGCTTTTGGCACTGGTATTCTTTGAGTCTCTCCATGTGAACCATAAATCTGAATCCAACAATTTGCTGTGGTAGAGGAGAAGCTATTTTTTCTGGAAGGATATATAGCAATGCGATAAGGTATCCCTAGAAATGATTTTTAAAAATTTTAAATGTTCATTACACAAATTATTAGGCTAATTGGGAATATGTAACAAAAATAAAAAATAAAATGTGTGGGCCATAGTTAAATATTGAAGGGAACTTACGAGTATTTAAATATGTATTGGTGAAGCAGTTGTAATCAACAGCATTTAATGATAACAAGTGATATAAAAATTGGTCCTTTTCCTCTTCACATCGGAGAAAAGCAGTTCTCTTATACTGAGACCTATAAAGTATAATATTTTATAGCAAATATTCAAAAAAAAACTCTACTTATATTTTTAAAAAGGGGGGCTGTGGAAATGAAAATAGAAATTTTAATGAGAGTTTTTTTGAGCTCTGAGTAAAAAATATTAGACCTGTAAATAATAACCGATAATAAAATAATCATTGACCTATAATAAAATAATTCCTAAATGAGGAAAAAAATATTTTATAAAATTTCAACAATATTTTATAAAAGCACAAAACATACCACTTGTCCTATTTCATTCTTTAGAAAGTTTATCTTGATTACCTACCAATAATTAACTCCGTGCCGTTGCAAATCAATGCACATGGTTTTGTTTGTTTCACCATTTATGTTTACTTTAATTATTGTAGGAAGCTAAGAGTGATTATAAATGGATGGATTCATTTTATAGATTGATGAAGAAAAATTAAATGAAACATTTGGCCATACCTTAACAAAGTACTTTCAGACAATAGGGTTCGAAGATGTTTTGATAACATCTTCTTTTCTAATGATAGTCGAACAAAGGCACGTGCATATCCAACATGAGTTTTTATATCAGTCATGGCCTGAACACTCCTAAACAATAAAATAAGATAGAAAACAGTATTCTGTAAATGCTATTGCAATAATAAAAACTTGCATTATGATAGCAAACAATATTAAAATATAAAGATAGTGAATAGTTATTCGCAGCATTAATAAAAGTCCAGAGACAATATCATCTCCCAAAATGGGATCCTACATAAACTAATATATTTATGTAGGTACAGCGTAAAGAGTGTTATATCCAAACTAAAATAAATATTTTAATTTTGTTTGCACATGACTTTGGAGATTTAAAAAACTTTGTAAGCAACACCTTGATGAATAAGGATCATTCTCACGTAAGAGGACACTTTTGTGTCCCAGGCCGTTTTAGCGATTTAGAAAATCTTAGGACTCTAAGACATCAATTTTCTAAATCCAGGCGAGTTATTATTTATTTATTTATTATTAAACATCCTCCCTTGCCTTTGAGGCAATACGGATTTTGCAGCAATGAGATGTTTCACATACGCAATACAACTCACTGCTGCATGTTAACAATCATATGCAATTTTACTGTTTTTCTGATCCCCATCAGTTTTCTGCTCAGTTCTTCGACTTCTCACTTTTTTTCCATTCGTCTTAGTCCGGTGGTCTTCCTGGGACTGCTCCAGTTCTTCTTCCCAAGGCGAAGTGGGAGCGACCGATAATTTCTTTCCACCCGTACACAAAAGCTTTGAAGTACGGGTAGTTCTCCTCAGTCATCAGCTGAGGAAGATCGCTCTCCATCGGAACATAGAGCCCTGTCTCCCTCAGCAGTTTTGCTCTTAGTGCCTCATAAGCGGTGGAAGCCAGTAAAATGTGTTCGACTGTCTCCGAGTACACTACAACTTGGGCATAGGGGATCGATGTGCTTACCATATTCCACCAGTTTCACACGGAAACCCCCATGCCCCATGAGGAATTGAGAGACCCAGTAGTCCGGTATGACCCAAGAGGCATCTAGTCTTGAGGGGACGGTAGGAAAATACTTCCTTAAGGTTACCCCCTTGAAAGTATTAACCCATCGCTGATTCTAATCGGCTAATGTGTTCTGCCTTATTATAGTCTTCCACCTCCTTGGGTCTTCGCTGATCCTCTCTTGGAGATTTACTAGGCCTTCTCTCTTCATCTTTTACCGGAGGTAATCTTCTCGCAACAGGAGATCAATAGGAATGCCTCTCGCTAAAACATGCACCGCCTCATGAGACACTGTTCTATACGCCCAAGTGACACGAAGCAGAGCCATCCGCTGAATCGTTGCCAACTTTTTCTTCTGATGGTGCGAGAGATGCTGAATCCATGCCGGGGACGCATATCTCAGAATACCCAGAATCACTCCTTTGTAAATTGTTAATGTGGCGGAGTATCTGAGACCCCAAAAGGCGCCCCCGATGTGACCAAGTCCATTAAGGGCTATGACCACCCTATTTCTTAAGTAGTCCAAGTGAGGTGTAACATTAAACTTTCTTCCAATCTTGATGCCAAGGTAAGTCATAAACTCACTTGGACGTATCCTCTCCCCTTCTATAACAACAGCAATAGGGTGGGCCCTATCGGTTTTATCCCTTAAGAGGATGGACTGAAGTCTTTGCAGCCGCCATCCTCAACTTCTGCTTCTCGCAACATCTACCTACTATAATGCCGCACCGTTCAGCTTCATTTTTTAGCATGGCTCTGCTATCTGAGGCCACTACAACGGCGAGGTAATCGACATATGCTGTGGCGGGGAAGTGCTCCTCTTCCAGCACACCCAGCAACTCGTCGAAGACCAATTTGGGCAGAAGACAGAAGGCAGAGGCCAGAACCCTGTGGACAACCTCTTTCTACATCGGCTTCTACCTCAAAGAAGCTTCCTTTTATCTTCAATTTATGACCCTGGAGGTAGCTTCGTAAGAGGTCATACAAGTTGCTGGGAGCTTGATATTTGTGCAACTGCTGAATTACGCTCTGCCACCATACGCTATCGAAGGCGGAGGATATGTCCAACAGGAGAAGCATTACATACTTCTCCGCTTTCTCTTCAACGTCACGGCGTACTCTCAGTAGGGCATCTGCGGTTTAGTGCATCCGTATTGCCGTGGATGGCTCGCCCTTAACAAGACTGGCCGTATGCTCATCATTATTAGGTTCTCTAGCACCTTGCTCACTTTTCTGGCGGGAAATTAGTAAAAAGCATATAGTCAGCAGGAAGGGATCTCTCCCCTATCCAACCCGACTTTTTAACTAATCTCAGTACAAATTCAAGCTCTCCAGAAGCAAAGAAGTTCTCAAATTTGTGAGTTTATGTTTGGTCTATAGTTTTGGTCAGGTAAGTTTTTCTTTTCTAATCTTTCAAAAATAAATGATTTTGTAGCACAGATTTCGTTTTGGCAAGTAGTATTATCATATCTTTATTTCCCTTTCAACGGTTATCAAATAAACCTTAAAAATTCATTCCCCTTTCCTACTGTAAATCAAATACTGCAGGGGAATGAAGATAGCGACGTGGATTGAAGCTTTCTTTTGCTGCTCAACTTTTTTAAAGCACCTTCAGTCCTTGACAATGAGAAATTAAAAAAAAAAAACATTTGGAACAAATTTATCACTCCTTCCGATAGTTAAAAAAAATGCCCCCAATTAAATACAAGTCAAGAGAGCAGGTGTTTGAAATCTTTAGATATCAAAACAAGAAAATGATCCAATTATTCTGAGAAAGAGAATCAAAAATATAAAATGAAACGACAAAAAAAGATAGTAATGTTGGTTTGTGAAATGACTCCCCGTGATATTCACGTGAAACAGAAGCGATTGAGAACGAATTCTAATGTATATTTGTTAAGAAAAAACATTTTAAAAGGTTTGATGATACAAAATCTCCCCTTTCAACCGCTGGTGAGAATATAGACCCACCTACTCCTCAATGCATATGTGGAAGGAAACTGGCAAAGCGAAAGTGTACAAAGATAATGCTAAGTTGCGCAAAGAAAACATAACGCTTGAACGACAATATTAGAAAGATTACAGAAAAATAACGAAGATTTCTTTTTTCAAAGAAGCGATTTACTATGTAAAAAGTATGTATATATGTCTTTTATTATAGAGGCATTATTTAAACGAAATGCATTCAAAGAGGACATCAATGCTATCTTGCGAACACTGTTGCAATCCTTTTAATCCCAAAGGTCTGGTAATTCATTCCATAATTTTTTTTAGTCATCTTTATATCATGTTTAACATGAATTGGTGTTCTGCCACGTCAACTCCTTGCTTCTTATAACCAAAGGAATAGTATTACACCGAAAAAAATTTTTATTTGTAACCATAAAATTTAAAATAAAAACGCCGTAAAAAGTGCTCACTTTCGTGAGAATGATCCATATATTTAAACATTTAGGATGTTGCTAACTGTGTGAAGTAATGAATAAACTAATAACTGTGCAAAAAATTAGCAAAGTCAGTCATAGATTTAAATTTAAAAGTTCTTTTAAATATCTCATAGCTAGAAGATATTTAATTACTTCAAATTACCTCAAATCATAAACGAGAGTGTTTGGAAGTGGCCTTAATGTTGGCTCTTGCTGAAAATCCTCGCTTAGCCTTCGCGTATTACTGGTTCTACTCTCAGACCTGCTTCTTGGCGATGAGCGGTTCTCTGGGCTAGATTCAACTGATCCTGATGATAAATCTAAAAAGCCATCATGAGTATTGAATCAAGAAAAAATGAAATCTATTTTTCCAAAACTGAATAAGATTGATAATTTAACTTAATTTAAGCTATTTTTCAATTTAATATTATGTTCAAAACGTTTTATATAAATTTAATCAACTATATTTATTACAGTTGTAATGAAAAGGCTTTTCATATGTTAACATAGGCCTATGTTTCAATCTAAACTTCAAATCATTATCAGGGCTAAAAATTAAGAAAAAGAAAAAAAAAAAAGAGAGAGAAAATATAGGTAAACTATGGCTATTAAAAAAAAAACTTTAATGATCATGACCTACAATGAAGGGAAAAAATTGGTAGAAAATAAACAGCCAATACAGAAAAACCTCATTTATCTGGATCAGATTTGTTGAAATATATGTTTTTTTTTTTGTTTTTTTTCTACATAGATTATAATTTTTAACACTGAACACAAGAATGTAATTATAATTTCAACATTTTTTATGAGAGCGGCATTATTTCGTCCCTAAAACACCACAGATATACCAATATATACAGGGTGTCCCGAATTTAAATGGCAAAACTTCAGGAACTTATAGGGGACCAAAAAACTATGACAAAAAGTCCTTTAGAGATTTGCTCGTTTTTGCTTAGTTTTAGAAAAAATCGCAAAAAAACAAACAAAACAAGTTTTCATTTTTATACTTATTTATTTACATTTATATTTATGTTATGTTCTTTTTAATGTAAATATTGCTCAAAATGTTGTCCTCTTGCACCAATGCAAGCATTACATCTAGCACTCACTTGATAAATTCCATCCATTGAGTTGGAACATTTCAATCCACTGTTGTAAGGGAATGTAATCTAAATAATTAGAAAAGTCATTCTCCAGAAAATGTGTAAATGTGATTCCATTCAATCTTTCAGGTAAAAAATATGGTCCCACCAGTAATCCGTTCCAAATTCCAAGCCAAACGTTAATAGCAAATTCATGCTGAAACCTATTCTCTCTAGTAGCTCTGGGATTTTCAAGAGCCCATACATGATAATTTCTTTGATTAACAATTCCTCCTCTTGTAAATGTAGCTTCATGGGTTCATATAATTTTTAATGGAAATAAATTATCATCGCGAATTTTTTCAAGAAACCAGTTATTAAAATTCAATCTCTTGACATAATCTTGAGGTAATAAATTCTGAACTTTTTGAAGATGGTATGGGTAGCGATTATCACCTTTCAAAGTTCGCCATATTGCTTGCCGCGATATTCCTAATGCAGCAGATGCTCTTCGGATGCTAGTCTCAGGATTGTTATCGAAGTGGTGTTGGACACAATTTCTTTTCCGATAATCTGCTCTTATTGCTGCCTGGAATTGGTCGCCTTCATTACGTATTAAGAATGACCCAGTCTCTCATAGTCTATTAAAAGTTAGCGAAAAGACTCGTCGATTAGGCACTCTTCTATTTGGAAATCGGCACACATACTCCCGCACCGCTTCTAAAGCATTACCGTACACAAAAATCATATCAGCGTATTCAACATTAGGATATGTACGCGCCATTGTGGCTGATGCTATTCACACAAAAATATCTGAGTAACTGCCTGAAGACTGATTTAGGAATTATAATCCTAGAAGGAAGCCAAAATGTAAACAAATAAAAGAATGTAAAGGATAACATTAAGTGTTTACATATCTCACTGCCTAGCCTGACGAACTTTGAAAGGTGATAATCGCTACCTGTAAAATTTTTGTTTTTTTCTTTTTTTGCGATTTTCTCCAAAACTAAGCAAAAACGAGCAAATCTCTAAAGGACTTTTTGTCTTAGTTTTTCGATCCCCTACAAGTTCCTGAAGTTTTGGCATT
Organism: Aelia acuminata; assembly: GCA_911387785.2. Lineage (NCBI taxonomy): Eukaryota > Metazoa > Arthropoda > Insecta > Hemiptera > Pentatomidae > Aelia > Aelia acuminata. Next base: position 81,624,410 of record OU426981.1, read on the forward strand.
TAAATTCGGGACACCCTGTATACAAGCAAAAGATAGTGGACCAATTCTTTGAAATCAAATTATGTGAATTTTCTTTCACTATGGGTTAGTCGCGCGCAAGATAGTTACATGAATAGTTGTATGGTTGACCATTGCCCCCCATAGGAGGACCTTTTTGGTTTTGTTATCCTATAATTTTTTTACTAAATTATTATAATTTGAGGCTTCCATTAATTTTAGAAATGGTTTGTAAATAAAAACATTCATAAAATAAATAGAAAAAAAATATTGAACATCACATATGTTTCCAAGTTAAACGTTAATTAGTATCTACGAGTGCAAATGTTTTGATTCTATATTAGGTGGTTTATTTGGAATGTATTGTCTGAATAGACATTTGTCTCATAAAATCTACTAATTGCTAATTGAATTGATGTGTAATTTATTTACTGGGAATGAAGAATGAGGGAAGTTATTATTTATTATTTCAAACACTGTCTCTGATTAGTTCAAAGTTGTCCAGTTCTCTACCCGGTTCTACCTTTCATGACATAAACATATCAGTTGAAAAACAAATACTTTGCTAACTCATTGAAAGATAACATGACACTTCCCTTGGAATTGTTCCAAAATTTTTAAACATCAGTTCTGGACAATGAACAACCAAATAATTCCATTTTTTTTTTCTATTGAAAGGATAAAAAAAAAATATAATAAATAAGTAACTTATATTGTTCAAGTAATAAGTATCTATCTTATAAAATAATTTATTAAACAAAATGACAATTTATCAGTATAATAACTTAAAAGGTCGCATGGGGGACATTGCCAACCAAATTAGTTTGATGTAATTATCTTTCTTAGTTGAAGAGTAACCTGAACTAAAACATAGAAGATTGCAACAGTATGGTCTTTTTTTTTTTTGAGTAGCGGGATGGCTGAGTGGGCAAACGTGTTAGGAAATATGTGTTGCCACCGACAACAGACAATTAGAAACCCAAAGATAGCAAGTTCAAAACCCGGAGCCAAGGGACATTTAATAATATTCGGCATTAACATCCTCTCCCCTGGCCTGGGAAATCCCCTACAGCCTAAACGGCAAGGAAGGGGAGGAACAAAAAAAAAGTATGGTCTTTTTTAACAGATATTGAAGGGGAAAGAATGATGGAGGTTGAGGGGAAAAAATTATCTGTATCCATTGTCAACTACATGATTACTCAATAAGTAATAAATTAAAATGCGCTAATTTGAGGATTTCTTTTTTTTTTATTACCCATGTTCCTCATAATCTGTATTCAACCTTTGGTCACAGCCAAATATATGAGATTGTACTTCTGGACCATTTCCATCTAGATAAAGTCTATTCAATTATTTCTAGCTCTCACATTTCAGTATGGACAACAAACACAAACTAAATTTTATCACTTGAAAAGTATAGATGCATTAATCAATGAAAAATGTAAATTGGAAATAAATGAAAATAATGTAAACAAAAATTTGGAATCCATTATAAGTTAAAATCATATTTGTTTAGAAACTAATATTATAGGTATTCAGAAATAAATCTTAGATAAATAATTTTGACTTAATTATAAGACTTAAGAAATAAAAGCATGCACTGTTTACTAGCATATTATTATTATTATTAAAGGTAACTAATCAAGCATGCATATCTTGAGATTTTATGAGTACTTCTGTACTTAAAAAATAAATAATTAATAGTACCACTTAAAAATTAACAATTCACTTTTTAAAATGTCATAAATTGCGGATATTTATATCTGATTTATTTTTTATTTTTTTTTTTTTTTTGCGACAAAACCACGAAATACATGATAGTTAAAAAAACTTATTTTTACACTTTTTTTTTTATTTCTAAGTATATTGCACAAACCATTAGTAAAAGGGTATATACATGTGCAATGTACTAACTGCAAACTTACAACACATGGTATTCATATTGTCTAAATGAATTCATGAGATGGTTAAAGGTAGATATAAAAACATTTATAGCACACAAGTATCAAGAATAACTAAAAAAAAAAACAGCAAACTGAATTTTCCTAATATCATCACGAAAGGGAAAATTTCGAAGAAGCTGCGGCAGTGCGGAGACATAAGATCAACGAGCGAGTCAGTATGCAAGTTTACCACCGCTACTACGCTTGTTTAAAGTACAGGAAGAGGAGTTCAATAATCTAGGATCACTAAAGACAGAGGTTAATGGCATGCCCACTGAAATCAAAGCGAGGATAGCGCAACTCTAAACAAAGACTAACTATTATGTAGTCAAAAAGGTATTAAAATTCAGAATTTTTATGAAAGAGCAAGGGAGTTACTTTACAAGCCGTAATAAGGTCAATAGTAATAATATATGGTAGCGAGACATGGTTGCTATCAAGTGAAAGTAGAAGACTGCCCGCCAAACAGGAAAGGAAAATAAGGACCAACAGTGAACTGAGACAGATCTTTAATTCTCCAGATTTGGTCCCTGGAATATAAAGTGGGCATGTAAGATAGTTGGGGCATGCTAAACAAATGGCTCAACACTTGCTGCACAATTGATTGGTTGGATTTAGTATATTCCTAATTAACAATAGACTCAAAAATCTGGTGTGATGTGCACTACACTCAACTTTCACTTACTTAGATTAGAAATTGACGTGTTTTGTTAAATGCCATTTTTCCGAGTCACACATTTTTAATTTTTTTTATTATTAAATAGAAGTTTTTAATTGAGATAATTCGGCAATGCAAGCATAATACTCCAAGTGGTCTGATATTATAATTTTCTATGTAGTTGTTGAAAACTTTCAGTTAGTTACCATGAAACAAATAATTTACATCAAATGAACAGAACGGATTTAATTATGAACAAAAGTCTGTCATTAAAGGCACATTGCGCATGCGTGGGCTTAACGTATTTTATGAGTTGACGGAATATTTTTCTTTTTTTCTCCTGTATATGTTTACTTCATTTTTTCATATTTCATATTTACACCTTACTTATTTTTAGGCGAAGCGATCGATAGATAATTTCTCCATGTAAACAAAACAAACATACTTTATATGAAAGCATAAAAGGCCCTCAGGCCCTCTTATTTTTAAAAGGCCTTCCCGATTTAAGCTCCCTCAGAACATTTTAATAATGATAAAGCTTACCTGATATTAAAGAATACTTGATTCTCATTAAACATGACAATTTTAATCAAAATTGTTAAAGCTATTTTTAAGAAAATCGAAAAAAACGTTATGAAATAAATTTCCCCCTCCGTTTGATCAATTTTGATGAAATTTTTGCTGTCACATCACGGGTTTATACATTTACCAAATACACAATTTTAGGTTCGTATGGTTTATAGTTTTTGAGGTAGTCTGTTCACAAGCACAAGTGCACACGCACACGCGCACACACACACACACACACACACACACACACACACACACACAGACCATTTCGCAGGACTTGGTTATTTGGATTCAGGGGACCCCAAAACGTGTATTTCTGATGAAAACTGGAAGTCGAAATTTTTCACGATCGCAATACTTCCCCTTACTAGATATTTCATATATAGGTAAGTGAAAGTAAAAACTCTATTATATACAGACTGGATTTTAGATGATAATGGTGAGGCCTGAAGATATTCATGAGGCTAAACTCAATTTTCTAGACCAAGAATAGAGGTTCTTTACTGAATATAATGTACCAAAATAATAATTTTATAGACCCAAATCGGCTTTTGGAGTAAAAATTCTTTCAATAAAAATAACTTAATAGTTACCACCTTTCTTTTTAACCCCACAGTTATAAGTTCCTATATTTGATATGTGTCTTTGTTTCACACACATTTTGCATTTAAAAAAAAATACACTTCTATTTTCTTAATATCAAAATTAAAAACAACATAAATAAAAAATAAATTAACAAAGTAAAAAAATAATAAACTAAGTTAAATAAATAGATAAGAAAATAAATAAAAACAGTTAAAGCACTCACCAAGATTATTAGTTATAAATGAAGCTATTTCCATGATATTGGTTGATTTTATTGAAGACAAAACCTTTTCATGAAATCCAATTCTAACTGGCTCTGCCGACACCAAAAGCAATGTGAAACCCAAAATATGTGTGCATAGAGGAAAGGATTAATATTAAAACCAAAGCAAAGCAAGTGCATTAAAGTTGGCATGAGTGTGAATTTTAGCAAGTCCATTTATCTAAAATGTTAATTATGCAGAACATAAAAAACAAGTGTTACCATTCCAACAACAGACAATCTACAAGGCTAAAAATAACAACCACTTTTGTAAACATAATTAGATTTTGAAGTTTACGTACAGTCCATTCTTTTCTTCCAGACATGCCAAGTAAGAGCTGCGTCCAGTAACAGAAATATTTATTTACATTATATTAACACTTAATTCTCCAATGAGATGGTTGTTAACAAAAAATTTGGAATCTCAGATATTCAAGAGAAATGTGCTCATTTTTACACAAATAGTAATAAAGTCCTCTTCATTAAAATTATTTTTACAACACCAAACATTAACGCACACACAAAAAAAAGTGTTATAAAACTAAAATAAATTCTTTTTAAAAAATTAATTATATGAATTTCAAGGATATGTTTTAAGCTGGAAAGAATTAATTAACTAAAATTCTAAACCTAATCTATACCTAAAATTATACATTTAATCTTCTAAAAATAAATTCATTATAGTTTTTCCTCTGCTAGTTTTATGAAACTTTAGAAAAGTCTTATTATTAAAGTTAATGAAACAAATAATGGTTTTAAAAGAGAGAAATAAACTTTTAATTGGCAATAAGTTTAATTAGTAAGAACAAGAAATCAAAGTTATTAACACAGAAACTAATATAAATTCATTTTATTAGAAAAACACAATAAACTGAGAATCACATGTTTTATATAAGTGCTCTTCGACATCATCAGCCAAAGAGTCTTGATGAGTACCTGAAATTTGGATCGAAACGTTGGCAAAAATAAAATACAGTAGAACCCCCTTTATCCGGGGTAATGATGGGTAGGGGGGTCCACGGATAATCGAAAACCACAGATAATCGAATTACAACATTTTAATGACTTAGTGCGATAGAAAAAAAGATTAATTAAACAAAAACAATGTTTTAACACTTTCACCTTTTTTTACTCGGTTAATAATGGTTAATTTCTGTTCAAATGTTAAAACAACAGGTTGTCTTTTTTGCGACATTTTATTAGTTCGTATTTAAATGGAGACTAAATCACAACTGAGAATATTTTGTTTTGTAGTCAAACAGGCCAGAGTAGGGAATTTCCTAGAAATACAATATCTAATATATAATTGAAAACAATATCGTTCTTAGAATGTGAATTGGATTAATAGTTACCGGAAACATCTCATCATAGGATACCAGCTTGCCGTGTTTTTCCATTTATTATTTTATTTCATAATTTCTAAGAAGAATAGATAATTAACCATTGTGTAAATCGTTAATTATCTATTAACCACATCGTTAAACCATATATGTATTCATTTTATTTAAATAAATATTATACATACACAATAAATGCCATAAAAATTAAAAACAGATTATTAAAATAAAAAATTGGCTCCTCGGAACCCCGGTTAATAGAGGCTCGGATAATGGAGGTCCTACTGTATATGATTATTACATATTAGTGCCATTTATTTTAACATCACCCCTAACTCATTCCTCTTCAAGAAAGTAAAGAGTTAAGATGTCTACATTTCCCAAAATATCTGGAAATTTAATAATTGTATTTCTGAATTTTTTTATTTTTAAATTAAAAATATGAGTATTAAGAAGCTTTCTTATCAAAATACTTAAAACTAGAAAAATTTACAAAATTACAGATATATAAAAGAAGCTTTACAAAACACATGATTGTATCATATACTCATACAAGTTAAAATGGCGCATAGGAAAATGGGCTAATAATACTAATAATTAAGAATTGAAGGGGTCGGTGAAAAAAAGTGCCAAGCAACATTTTTAGCAAAAATAAACTGTAGCTACAGTTTGCTGTATATTACGTTGGATTATATGTCTATAATGGAAATGCCACCTAAATATGATTATATAGAGCCTCTTCAGTCATATTTAGGTGGCATTCCCTCCATAGACATATAGTCCTAGGTAATATACAGCAGACAGGAGCTACATTTAATTTTTGTTAAAAATGTTGCTTGGCACTATTTTGCCCCAACCCCTTTAATTGTACGAATATAATAGGAGCATTTATAATTTTATTTTCGGTTTTTGATAATACCTACTCTGTAGGCTCACTTTGTACAAAGGTTTTTTAAGGGGCAACCATAGAATGGTACAGATGTGACATAGCACAGATTTTAGAACCCTTCATTATATTTTAACTGACATAAAAAAGAAAAATAATGCAATAAGCAGAAGCAATAATTATGTCCGGTGCTGTAGCAAGTTTTTCTTAATTTTTTTTTTTTTTTTTTTTAGTTCTACTATTTCTTAATTTCTTTTTTAATTTTAATACTAATCAAACATTTCAAAATCACTTAAGTGAGACTGCAGAAAAATAATGTTGGTTTTGCAAAGTTGTGGTTTGAGTACCTCAATAATATGGTAAAGATATGAGTAGGTGAAAGTCATCTTACCAATTACCTTAATGTTAATATATTAAAATGTTAATTACTGAACCAGAAATGATGGATCAACATCGTAGTTATAAAATTAAGACATTTTATTACTTTGATAATATTATCTGTTTCATTTTTATAAATTAAATCACAAACCAAAAAAAAAAAAAAAATTATCAAAAAAAAATTGTAAAAAATTCAATTATCAACTATCACTAAAAATTGAATGGAAAGAGTGTACAATTGTTATCCATTTTTACCCACATGCACATTAAAAAGGGTCATAGTTCCACGTTCAAGCTTATAATAACTAATATCTTAAAAAATGCTTACAAAAAAACTGACGCTGTTATAATATAATAACATAATCCATAAAGCAATAATATTATTTAACAAAAAACGATTAAAATACTGTTACTACAACTCCTGATTTGTTTTAATTTTTTATAAAATTTGGTCTGATATTATTATACACGTTGAGCTTTACTTGAAAATTTTTCAGACATTTTATTAAAATAAAATAAAAATAACAATACCTGGACCTAGATGATTTGAGTCTAACGGTTTTGCTGTATCAGCCGACTCCTCCAACTCCAGATAATTCATTAAATGTGCCCACAGAGCTGATTTGCCCTTTTAACAAAAAATTTAGGATCTCATGAAAGTGTATATTTCTATTGATTTTTTAGTAACACTAATTAATAAAAAGGAATCTTTATTTGTAACTAATAACTTATGGGTAAAATAATCAGATCATGACATAGTATTTAAAAACTTATATAACAGAACTGATCTAAGAAAAACATTTTCTTTCTCATTTATACTTGGAGATAAGAGGCTCTGATGACCATGTGGCTCAGAGATTGGGCAAGGTTCCAGATCACCTGGACTGGGTTTGGACTTGGCATCGATTTACTTTTATAGAGTCCAATGCTGTTTGAACCCCTTCATAATGCAGTACCAAATTAATTTTGTTTTCAGTATGAAATTTACCTATTCAGTACCAAATTTATATTAATATACTGATATTACTACATATATAAATCAAATGAATATCAATAGATATACAGTATAAATAGATCCTGCTATTAGCGGGGTAAAAATTCGCAAAACGAGATCAAGGGAAGGTGACCAGTGAAGAGAGGGGATTGGACTTGACTTGGACTCGTGCTTTTGGTGGTGTTGTGTGATATGCGGACGATCCAAGTTTGAGTCCTGGCCAAGGCAAATATACATACTTTTTTTTTATAACAAGAGAAAAGATTGGCTTTAGCGGGAATTTGAACCTGGATTTCTGTATTAATAGTTTGGCGCCCTTGCCACTTGAGCTGACAAGCTTGTACCCTGGTCAAGTCAATCCATTCTCTTTATTCACCCTTTATTCACCCATTGATCACGAAAATTTTGGAAATTATAAAGGGGAGTGGACAATTTGTCTAATTAATGAAGTATCTTGAGCATTGTCAATTTTTAAAAAAATATTAATTCAATTACTTTTTATTTAGACGACAAAAAAAAAAAAAAAAAAAAAAAAAAATATATATATATATATATATACATAAATTGGATGACATGATTAATTCATATTCCCCAAAAATACTTCTTAGGGGAACACATATTAACACGTCCGTAGCCCACGACCCGCCTGGCGGGTGCACCTGACCTAACCTCAGAGGCCCACGACCCACCAGGCGAGTGCACCTACCAATTGCCTTCCCAGCTACCTGGATCGGCAGGGGCCTCTCGTTTTTACTTCATTTTACTGTGGGGCCTTTCAGAGAGGAGTCAGTGTGTATTGAAAGTGTTGATTTCTCGAGAAATTTTTTTTTTTGATCCGTGGCAGTGTTTTATGTAGTGCTACGCTTCTTGGAGTACCAGTCCCTTTTACGAGTAGGTTGATTTTTTTTATTTATTAATTTTAATGTTTTGGATGGCTCTTAATTGTTTCTCAAATTGTGAACGATTTATATTTATCTTTATGTACTTTTTTGTGTAGTAACATGGTGTTGGGAAGATAAATGAGGGGATCTCTGTGATTTTCCCTCGTCTCTGTGATTTTTGTCTGGCTGTCATTGAGTGCTTGGTTGGTGGTCCTAGAGAAATCCAGCGTCCTCGGCTGCCTGATACTATTCGTTTGCCCTAATTTTTACCCAAAGATAGCAAAGGAAAAAGCATCAGGAGAAGATGCAAAGTATGCTGGGACACAACAGGGAAATGGGTGAATTCACTCATATATTGTCCGGAGTGCCCAAATGGTCCTGCTCTTTGTTTGGAAACATTTTTTAAAAATTTTCACAAATATTGATTTTAAATTTTTTTATTGTAATTTGTTTTTTAATAGAAAAATTAGTGTATAATTTAATTATAAAATTTAATACTTTGTAACTGCAATATTGAAGTAATTATGTTACTTTTTTTTAGTAATACTAATGTAATTTAGAGATGAGAGATGGTCAACTGTTCTTCAATTACGATAGGTTAAATGATGGTCAGGATTTTCAGTTTACAATGATTTTATTATGGTAAGCCAACGTTTCGATCCAACTTGTGGATCTTCATCAGGGCTACTGAGTCCAGACTGCACAGTCTTAGTATCCACCTGGACTCAGTAGCCCTGATGAAGATCCACAAGTTGGATCGAAACGTTGGCTTACCATAATAAAATCATTGTAAACTGAAAATCCTGACCATCATTTAACCTATCCTAATGTAATTTATTTATTTAATAAAAATTAATGAAATTTATTTTATTTTTTTATTAAAAAAATGTCCTCAGTTTTTTAAAATAGTTTTTCAATGGTTCATCCTATCTTCTAATAGCCTCCTTCAATTCTTCCCTTCATCTGTCCATATATCCCTGTGGGAATTATAAAAAGTAAAAAAAAAAAAAAAAGGTAATTTAGAAATAATTTTTCATACCACCCAGTAAAATAATAGGGTAGTTTATAATTTAAAAGTAATTATTAAAAAAAAAAAGTAACTAAGAAAAAAATACATGAACCCCCCCCCAAAAAATGACATGCATTTTACATTAATTGGGTTATTGAAAGAAAATGTCATTTCTCACATTCAATTAAAAATTACGCCCTAAAAACAGGTTTTGTTATAGAAATACGAAGGTACGTAAGTGGCCCGCGACCCGTTAGGTGGGAGGAGAGTTACCATGCGGCCCACGACCCTCCTAGCTGGTTGTATGTTAAAAAATGGTAAATGGTACTTGCATCAATGTTATAATGATTGATTTGATTTATAAAAGTGTTATTTACAAGCATGAATAAAAAAAACCATCGGGCCCCCATAAAAGTATGTTTATTGTTAGAGGGCATCGAAGGTGTTAACCAGGAAACAGATCGCTCAGGAGTACCAGTGAACTTTTTAGATCAGTTATCATGAAGAACAACATGACCAGAGTTAGACTATTATGAGTATTAGATTTTTCAGAGTAGACTATGATGAATAATAAATCTCTAAAATAAATAGATCTGAAAATCCCAGTAAGAGTCAACTTTAGCAGGACCAAGTAAACTCTTACTGGAGAATCTACTATTCCTGTCACATATATAAACTTTAAATAATTCTAATGGAAGAGAAAAGATTAAACCATGGTCGGGAATCGAAGCGAAGTCCTCGGCTTTTCCATTGCAGAGGACCTGGGTTCGATTCCAGGCCTTGCTTCAATCTTTTCTCTTTCATTAAAATTATTTAAAAATTACTAAATTTCAACAGATAAAATTTAAATAAAACTTTTTTAAATTTTTTTTAAAAAATGTCTGACTATAATTATTTAACATTTATAAATCATAAACACCTGTTTCTTCTGAATGCCATTAGACCAGACCCTTTCAAGTAAATCACAAAGGCTTGCAATCAGAGTATTTTCTTCTACTATGGATGTTTGAGCACCATGACCCATAGCAAGGGCTTCACTTCCTAATTTCTCGACCAACATCCTTTTTGTCTTCTGTTTACATTCCTGTTATATAAAAATCCCAAATCAAAAAATAATGTAAATACATTTATTTATGAAAATTTATCAACTATTCCGACTTTCCAAGAATAATGAAAATACACTATGATATATTTTACAATATAACTAATAAATTAATTGTAAAAAGAAAGGAGTAACAAGACAAAAATTTTAAAATGAGAATTTATTACTATTTTAATATGCAAAAGTAGACACTAGACAAAATTATAAATAACTAATCGGATAAATGAAACAAATATATTCATAAAGTATATTTAGTTTAGAACAATGAAATAATTTTTATTTTTCGTAACTATTTATTATTTATATAACAAATTAATATTAGTTTAACTTTATAAGTGACTAGCTGTATATACCGGTTTCACCCGGAGAATTTCATTTTTTAAATCTATAAACTGAGACTTTTATCAACTCAAATGGTCGATTTTGTAAAAACCAATGTAAAGTGAGATCAAAACGATTATTATAACAATAAAGAATATACCCAGAGATCGGTTGAAGTTATGCAATTTTAATATGGACAGGTGTTTGTACCTGGTCTGAAAGAACCACATAGTGAAATTTGGAGAATTTAGGACAAACGGTATGGATTTCTATAAAGAACAAACAGAATTTCATCTTTATATACATAGATTATAGCTGCATATCCCGGTTTCACATGGGGAATTTCATTTTTCTAAAGAAACGGTCGATTTCGTAAAAAAAAAACATTGTAAAGTGAGATCATTATGATTTTTATAACAATAAAGAATATCAGCTGAAGATCGCCTGAAGTTATGCAATTTTAATATGTACAGGTGTTCGCATCTGGTCTGAAAGAACCACTGAGCGAAATTTGGAGATTAAAGAATATAAGCTGAAGATCGGCTGAAGTTCTGCAATTTTAATATCGATAGGTGTTCGCACCTGGTATCAAAGAACCACTGAGCGAAATATGGAGAATTTAGGACAAACGGTATGGATTTGTATAAAGAACAACTAAACAAACAAACAGAATTTCATCTTTATTTATATAGATTATACAAATTATAATGTTCTATTGTCAGAGGAAAACAAAAGCTTACCTTGAGCAATATTTCAATAAATTCCCAATTGGAGAGCGCAATGAGCGCAGGACTGGGATCAGTCCTCGCTGGCACTGTGGTCAGTCGATCACCACCAACCAGCGGCCTAGCCTCTGATCCAGGCCTCCTAACACTCACTATTCCATCCATCTCAAGTCCTTCAAAGCTCAATGAAGAAAACGAATTTGTCATTCTCATATTCCTCTTTTTTGATCTAGGAAGAAATGATTTTATTTTTTAAATCTTACAAAAATAAGGTAGATAAAAGAATATTTTCCTGATTCACCGTTAATTGATTTTGATCTCAGGTATACATGGAATTACATACTTATACTAATAAACTCTTTTTTAAATAATTTAAAAATTATAAATTACTTATTTAAAAATAAAAAATGATTAAATATCATTGATTAAACTCTTTTTATTTTTATTTGGACTTGCACCACATTCATAATTATGTGCTTATATAAAGAAAAGGACAGATTTAGTTAAAAATATTTAAATACAACATAACCACTTTTTAATTAATTTCAAGAGCAATATAAAAAATTGAAATGAATTACAATTTATAAAAATTTCAAAGTATTTTATCGACTTAAAAACAAGATCTTTAGAAATTTATTTATTTATTTATTTTTAACATATCATAGAGAAAAAAAAAAGGATTAAAGTAAAAAAGAAATACAATGCAAGTCAAAAAGGGAATAACCATACCCACTAGTAAGAAACTAAACTAGTTTCTACACACATTAAGTAACTGATATGAAAGAAATAATTGAATAAATTATTGAAGGATAACTTAACATGAGAAAAATTAAAACCAATTTTTTAACCGACTTCGAAAGAGGAGGTTACTCAATTCGATACGTATGTGACTTTTTTTTTTTTTTTTTTTTTTTTTTCTATTTATTTATTTATTTATTTTGCAGCCCTACCTTGCCTGGTTGGCAAAACGGGTTTTAGCTATGTATGTCCACCGATTACTCCGAGATGGGTGGACCAATTGGAACGAAACCTTTTGCATCTTGTCGAGTATTTTCCCAATGTGGTCCCATTAAAACCTTTTTTGGGTTCATAATTTATTAAAGAAGTTATTGGGAAAAAACATGAAAATAATTATTTAATTATCGCTCAAAATATTTACTTATTTGAAAAACATATGGCATATATATCATAAGGTATGCTCCAACAAACTATTAAAACACGTTGATAAATAACAAACTGATCCTGTACTATCCCCGCTTTTTTTATTCTAAATTTGATTGGTTGATTTCAAGCAATGCTCAATAATGTTTTAATGGTCGATGAATCGGTTGGGATAACAAACCAATCAAATTCAGAATTAAAAGATCATGTGAAGTGTGTTAGTTATTGACGTGGTGCTTGTTGGAACAAACCTTATACATAACCTTAAATAAATTTTCAACAATAGATTTTAATAAAGATATATAATATCAGTGGAATATCGCTGTCGTTTTCTGAAAAATGAAACACTTCTTTATGGTTCCGGTAAAGTTATTGTTGTTTCGACTCTGTTCCTGGAAAATTTTGCCAAGAAATAAAACTCAAGAACATTTTTTTGGGTTGCTTAAAAGATTTTGTTTATTGATTTAAGAAGATAAAAGCACATTATACACCGATAACAGTAAAAAATCCTAAATGAATGTCTAAACGACGGATGGACAGCATAATCATAAAACCACAAAATTCATAGAATTTAAAGAAAGGCCGAGCATTAATAGCCCTTTTTAAAAGAGATTCGTAAAATCGTAGCCATTATTGTTTTACATTAGATTTTGATTTCTGACTTCCACTCGCTATGCACATAAAAAAGGAATTCAATACTTCCTGGAAAAGCTCTTTTTCAGTTGATTTAGAGGCCCAAACAAAGGATTCAGGCACCTCTGTCAGCTTCCGGATACACTTGATCACTGTCGAATATTATTATACAATGTAATAATAAAATCTTGTGCGGATTCTTCACTCTGGAGTGACACTTTTGCCATGTTATCCAGATTACTATTATCTGTTTTTAATTATGTTTCTGCAACTATTGAGGTGTTTAGATGAAAATTGCTGTAAGTGCCAAATTATTAATTTTGAGATAACAAATAACTATTAACTAAGCTTAAATTTGGTTTGAAAATCAAGAAAAATATTATGGATATGGCCATAATAGGGATTTATTATTATTCCAGTCATGAAATAAATACGTCCCGCTAAAAAATTTTAATATTATTTTCTTCCATCTCCAATTCCATCTATGATTGTGAATTGTCTACTTTTAACGTCCCTAGAGGGAGGCACTCGATAAGAGAGTCTAGAGACGAAAATCTTAAAGAGAGTCATTTGGAAAGAATTGTTTCCATTTCGAGGCAGTCATATTCTCAGATACCGAAATAACAAACGTATATTACCAATAGAACTGGTCGAAAAATGGCCGAAATCCCAACTGTTCAATGGCATACCTACGACATCTTGAAGTTGCCGGATTCATGTTACAGCCGAGCAAAACTGAACACCTCCTCTCGGAACACAGATGTATGTATGTAATAAACAAGTACCGAAGTACCGATAATATTCCGCAAAGGAAAAAGATTGTCATTGTGGAAACAAAGTTTTATGTGTCTTCCCGATGGAACATTGGTCTTTATACCTACCGCAAACGATTTTCAATTTTCTGTCCATATTCATAAAATTGATAATGTGACTATTATAATACAAAGTTGATTAAAATTGATATAATTATAATATAAAGACCCGGGATAGACAAACATGGTATAGCGCTACTTGGGTGGGCTGACTTTTTTTTCGCGAGGGACCCACGGAATAGATCTCGTCCTTCCCACCATGGATAGAACAACAAACTAATGAACCAAACTCACTTGTACTATCTAAAGAGGGGTACCGAATAAACAAATAAAAAAAAAAAAAAAAAAAAGACTTCGAAAACCCGAAATCAGTTCAAAATGCACTTAAAATCTGTATAAAACAAAAGCATACAGAATTTTTTTTAGAAATCAAGGCATTGCTTTCTTCCGCCTTATATTAGAAATTATCTTCCGCCACTAAAAAGTATGAAATAAAAAACATTTTATAAAAAAAATTAAACCGACTTCGAAAACTAGGAACCAGTAAAAATAAATGCACTGAAAAGAATGAAATAATTACCTTCTGATTTTTATGAATACGCAGCAAAATCGAAATCGTATGAAAAGCGGAAAAATGCATTAAAATGGATAAATTTATTTTGATTAGTACGAATACATACTAATTGTTAATAAAAAATATTAAATTAAAATATTAAATACCATGTTCAATACTTAACAATCTTTTCGGAGGCGGCGCAAAATAGAAAATCTATAGAAAATTTTAAGATTTTCCTAATTCTTAGTGTTAACAATTTTAAATTTTGCGCCGCCTCCGAAAAGATTGTTAAGTATTGAACATGGTATTTAATATTTTAATTTAATATTTTTTATTAACAATTAGTATGTATTCGTACTAATCAAAATAAATTTATCCATTTTAATGCATTTTTCCGCTTTTCATACGATTTTCGATTTTGCTGCGTATTCATAAAAATCAGAAGGTAATTATTTCATACTTTTCAGTGCATTTATTTTTACTGGTTCCTAGTTTTCGAAGTCGGTTTAATTTTTTTTATAAAATGTTTTTTATGTACCATAAATTAAAGGTTTTAATAAATAATAACAAAATTTATTTTAAACATGAAATTACTGTATGATGTCTATATAAAATGTAAAATAAATAGTAACTACTCATTAATAATCCCACCTAATAGCATTGAGACTAACTGTGAGATGGAGTTAAATGACATACTTGAGCTGGTCTAGTTAAAAGTATAAACAAAAACACTAACAACCCAGCAAGTAGAACTATGTCTTTCTAGAGAAATGTACAACTAAACTAATCATAAAGAAACGAAACTTCTAGACCCGTTCTCCTATATGGTCTTATTCAAGACCAGTGCCATTTGGGCATTGTATAGAATAGATAAGGGTAATAACTGAAGGAATGTTATGGACATTCCACCTGTCATATTGCCATATAAGTAACAATCAACATAACACGATGAAATAAAGCAGTCAACTCAGATATATTTGAAAAAACCAATGCCCAATTACTTGAAGATACTGATGGGTGCGTTATAAAGCACTTCTAGTCACAGTGTCCGAGAATAAAATACCATAAAATGCAAATCACTGGAAATTTAACATGGCAGACAAGAATAAATCTAGATGGATTTTCAGGACCCTCAGGATTACAGCCAGCTCTGAAATTACAGCTGTAAACTCAAAACGCTCTTGAAGGCAGATTATTTACTCATCTGAAATATTATTAATCAAACAAACTGGAAGAATGCTTCAATAAAGCATTCCTGAAACCTTAAATTAGTACAATGAACATTACTGTTAAGGCAGCAAAAGTAAATTCTATCGGTTCAAACTTTCTAAATAAGAGCTTAAAATTACTGTCCTAAAAAACATCAAACACAGGAAGAAAACAACAAATGTAAATACTTGAAAAATGAAATCATCTTCTTATGAAAGGTAAATTTCTTGGTCAACGTGCAAACGGCCATTTGGGAACTGGCCATCCTATAATACACTGCACAAGAACTTAAAGAATCCAGGATTTCCTTAACCACACTGGGATGCATAAGGTGGCTTTTGAAATTCCAACAGGCTCCCAATACATACAAACATATGGTGCTACAATTTAATGAAGCTAAGAATCAGGTCCTTCTTTAAATTCCCACAATTCATGTCTTTCATGCCCCAGCCATCCATTCTGGTCTTATTCCAAGAATTTTCTGGTATCTGCCTACTAGCTATCTAGTTTTGGTTTGTCCCTATCTTCTAGCTTGATACTCTTCTAGGGTCTATGTCTAATTTTTTTAAGATTTCGTTCTCAAGTATCATGGCAAGGGTTCTTGCCCATCAGAGCCTCCTCACACTCATATATCTAGCAACATCTGTGTTATTGAAAATAGTGTTGATTTTTTTTTTTTTTCCCCACCCGTTACCTTCCATATCGGTCCAATAATTCTTCTCAGGATCATTCTTTTGAAAATTTGCAGCCCTCATTCATGAGCCTAAATCAATGGCACAGTTTCAGAACCAGGCAACTAGTTATTTGTAAATCCTTACTTTGGTTGTAAATATACTATTAAATTTTTAAACGAGACCAAAAGAATAGCCATTTGCTGCTGCGATGTGGCATTTATTTTAACCATAATACAAATTATCAAAAATCATCCCAGACCCTAAGTACTGCAAAATCTCAAACTTGTATATCCCAATCTCAAAATGCTCATTCCAGAAAAGATCTGGTCCAACTTTCATATATTTTCTTTTTGTGTTATTCAAAAGTCCAAACTTACTGCAAGAAATGCTTCTTCACTAAAGGTTGAGAACTGGCAAAAATATCGAAATCATTAGCAAACCCCAATATCTGGACAGCTCTATAGAAAATTTTGCGCATCATTTGTATTCAAGATTTACTCACTGCTCTTACTTCAACAAGATAAAAAAGCGAGCTGGTTATGGCATATCCTTGCCTTACAACCGCAGAGGAATCAAATTCCTCAGATGTCTGTTCTAATCCCAACTATGCATTTCGTCTTTTTCATGGTCATTTTTGTGAGGCATATTGATCTAGGGGAAATATCGTGAACATACAAAGTCTGATAAAAAAAACAATTCGAACAGAGAAGATCTGTTCAGAGGTGCATTGCTCTTTCCTGAAGCCAGTTTGGTATTTGCCCAGAATTCTTTCTGTGTGGTGGACCTCAGCTAAAGGTGATATTAGACAGAAGCATGCAGGTTAACACTAGGTAGCAGTGGTAACATTAGTGTTAAGCTATTAAGCATATTTTCTCCTATTCACATTTTTGGATCAACAGTTAAAAAGGTCTAAAGAGAAAACCATAGTTATTATATAATATTTACATCTTCACAAATAATTAAATAAATATCTTTATTCAAATATTTGAGGTTGATTAATTTTATCTCAAGGATTAGCATCAATAAGAGAATAATCAGAGATCAACCTTCTAAAAAATAATTCTATAACATTTTACAAAAGCAATAAAATTAGAGTTAATTACCTGGTTGACATTGATAATTTTGAAACATGCAAACATTTATCCCTTAATTAAATCCAAAACAGTAAAGAATTACTATCCATATATTAAACTCCCAATTATCCGCAAAAGGTTTATTCGTGCCCCAAGGTATGAGTTTTTCCCAATGATTTTAAATACACCCAGTACAAATCCCTAGTGTTAGTTTTGGAAGTTGTAAATTCAAGGAAAAATTATGAAAGACAAGGCAATTCTCAAAAATTCTTGGAAGAATTGATGTTTATCTTTTTGCCTGGTACACAGTAGACTAGCGAATCTCTAAAAAATCAACTTTTTAGGAGAGCCAAAAACAAAAAAATTCTCTTTAGTGTGATTTAGATCCTGCCTTTAAATATTATTTGATATGATTTTTTTGACGAGGGTCCATTAGTAAAAGTTTTAAATAATGAATAAGTGACATATTTTAATATCAATATTAATGTACATATTAATTCCAACTTCTGTTTACCTTATGTAAATAATGATTTTTTTTTACTTTCACTTACCTATATATGAAATATATAGTACTTTAACGTTTTGGGATCCCTGAGTCTAAATAACCAAGTGCCACGAATGGTCTGTGTGTTGTATGTGAACAGACTAGCTCAAAAACTATAAACCCTACGAACCTGAAATTGGGTATTTGATGTACATATATGCCCGTGATGAGACAGTAAAAATTTCATAATTTTTGCTTGGTCAAATGGAGGGGGCACTTTATTTCACAACTTTTTACATTTTTTTCGATCTTCTCAAAAACGGCTCTAATGATTTTGATAAAACTGGGTATTTGATCTATGTATATGCCCGCAATATGACAAAAATCAAGTAAATATAGACAGGAGAAAAAAATAAAAATATTCCGTCAACTCATAAAACACATTATTTGACGCATGCACAGTATGCCGTTAATGACAGACGATTGTTTATAATTATAGATGCTCTGTTAATTTAGTTGAAATTATTTGTTTCATGCTAACTATATGAAGTTTTCAACAACTACATAGAGAATTATAAAATCAGACGACTTGGAGTATTATGCTTGCATTGCGGAATTATTAATATTAAGTAAAAACTTTATTTAATAATAAAAAAATTTAGTGCACTTTAAAGAGCAAATAGAAACAAACATAAGAAAATGAATGAGGAAAATGTTTGACTTAGAGAAATGGCATTTAACAAAACACTCAATTTCTAATCAAAGTACATTGATAAGTGAAAGTTGTGTCTTGCGCGCATCACACCAGATTTTTCTACTATTTTTTAATACCTTTATTTTTTATTTATTGATAATCAAACACTTTAAGGCCCTTAAGGAAGACGGTAAAAAAAATAATACAGGTTTTGCAAAATATTTTTTTCTTTATATATATTCTATATGCCAAAATTAAATCAACAAAAAATAAATATAATATTCCAATTTAGGCTGTGTCTTTTTCATATTATGTTAAAAGAAAAAGCTATTTTTAACTATTTGCAGATTATCAATGAAATCAGGTAACCCACAGCAGTGCCACCCTATTCCACAGATAATCGGGAGTTTACTGTAAAATAATATACATCCTAAACATAATTTATAAAATTTCACTATAAAGAAAAATACAATAGATTAAAAGAAAGTGAAAAACTGGGACTTGACAGCATACAAAACAATCTATAGTAAAAATCAAGCAAGAAAAAATTCTATTAAGGATATAGATAAGAATTTAATTTATGTTAGAAGAGACATGGAGAACATCTCAAATTAGCACATTGTTGTCATTATGATACAGTAGCACATAGATCATACATGAAGGGGAAAGTTTGGATCGATTATACGATGACAGATCCCGTTTTTGCATTATGGAAGGTATAATTGTCATGACACTAAGACAACAACAGGTCTTGTCTACACTCTAACAGCAAACCGGGTGGCAATTAAAAAAAGTGGAAATAGAAAAGTTGATTGAAAGCAACTCATTAAATACTTATTTATAAAGGATGAACTTTGGATAAAATCAATTCCAAGTTCAGTCTAAAACACAAACATGTACACACAATCACCAATACAAAGGTTAAATAAAAAACATGCAACAGTTCACTGACAGCGGTCTGTAAGCAGTAACTCTATAATTATGAAAACAAAGTAAAAGTTGAAAGTAAAATATAATTGTTCATGTTTGTTGTTTGAAAGTTTCATTACTTTTGAAATCCAAGGACAAGGTTGCAATGGAACTCGATAAACTGAATTATTTAATAAATAAATGAAAAAGTTCACAGCAGTTAACTTTATTAGTTTATCATTTTTTTTCTCATTCACTTTGACACTTCATTTTAAAAAAAACTAAATAATCCTAAATCCATATGAATATAACTGTTATAATACTTTATCTTACTTTAGGTATGTAATTCCTAATTGTTTCTATAGGTTTGTTATTGATTACTTGATCTATTCAATAGAAGAGCTTCATATGACCAGAAAGTAGTTCTCTAATTTATTATTCTAATTAAATAACCTATCAAGAGATAGGTTTTCATAAGTTTTATCTTACAGAAATTAACATGTTATAATAAAACTGACGAAGTGGTGATTCATGATTATGGCTACTAAAATAATTAAAGTCTGAGAGCATATCGAATATGTTTCTACCAATATGTGAAGGATATTATGAGTCACAAACTGGAGAAAATGATTCAACATAAGTATTGTTATAAATATAACCATCTGGGGCATAAGTATTCTTCCTTTTATTTACTTCAGATGATTCGATCAAAACAATCAATTTAAACAATATTAATAAATAATTGAGTAAATATAACTCAAACCCACGAAGTTACTGAAACATACTCTCATTTATAATTGTTCATTTGACAAATGACAAAATAGATGCAATTATTATAATAAAATCTTAGCTAGAAGTTTAATACAATTCTATAATTAATTGATTTGTTGAATGTACCAAGCAAACTATATAGAAAATGACAAAACTCTTAATAGTATCTATTTCCAAACAAACTTAAGATAAACTTTGAACACTATAAATGAAAATAAATCTAAACTGATTTTAAAACATTTATTGTTTTATATTTTACTGTAGAAATCAAACTTAATTGATCATACATATATCCTTACAAAGTAAATACACCTGACACTTCCACCTTCACCAACATTTGTAGTTCATTATGAAGATTTTTGATTATAATGTATGTTTGTAATATGCCATTTGGTTTTATCAGGCAAGTCAGAGATGGGCGGGAGGGTCATGTATTCTCTAATTGAATCTTATCACTCACCGCAGAGACAAGAATCAATATCTTCTGAGAAGTGTCCTTTCTCTTTTAGTGTTTTAACTCCGAAAGTGCCGGGTGTCGGTAGATTACTGTCGCGCGCCCATTTACATATCTTTTTTTATTTCTAAACATCGGAGCGAAATGTAAGTATTAAAAATAAATAATTTTAATGAAAATATCTTTATTTGATATGATAAATGCTTTTTTATAATTTTATTGACCACATTCTTACCATGATCATAGGAGACATTATTGAAGATTTAATTTTGACAATATTTCTGTTCTCTGTTCAAACAATTGACCAAGTTTCTATTAGGCTTATTTCCTTTCGAAGTTTTTGTTTTTTTGTTCCTAGTGTTTGTGATGCTAAATGTTCTCTTCCTTAAGATATGTCTAATTGATCATTTCTTTCTAAGTTAATTTTTATGATGAAGTTTAAATGTGTTATGATAGCAAGTTAAATTTTTATTTATACAGTAATTTTAAACTTTTAAATTTTTTGTGGCTGCAAAAAGTTTTATTGCAAATAATTGTTTAAGTTTTATTGCAAATAATATTTGTAGTTTGCATGTTTCATTAATATTTATGACATGCAAAAAACGGAGTTTTAATTTTATTCAAGCCTTTTCTTCTTTCAATTACAATACTTTATAGGTCAATGTATTTAAAAAAATTAAAATGCAGAAATTTGAATATTTTTGGTAAAGATTTGAGGCAAAAAGGCGTAAAACTGGTGATGCGGTAAATTACCGTCACGCGCCTGCTTACGTTATGTTAGGAGGCGCGCCCGGAAGAAGGTTAATAAATTTCTTTTATAAACAGAGGTCAACCTTTTTTAAGACAAATGGAGTGGATTTAATTTTTTTCTACTTCCTGATAAATAAAGCAAAACTGCTGTCACTAAAATTATGTCTGATTGGTTTGCAAAATACCAGGAATGTTTTTTAATGAATTTATAGTATAATGCAATCAAAAAATAGGTTAATTCAATTTCATCTAATAATCAAAATGATTTAATAATATTCTTCTAAAAGTTGGTCAGCACTTAGTTCTTAGAAACATTATAGTTTATTTTTCACTTTTTGGTTATTTAAAAGCACATCTCAAAAAATTTATTGATTAAATTTGTTTATTGACACTCTACTTAAGACAGTTCACTAGGATTCTTTCATTATATGATTTTGACGTATTAGGTGTTAATCTGTAACAGCAATAATGCTCCAGCCCTTTGTCAGTTTTCTGAAAGTGAGTACTGGTTTCTTTAATAATACTTAATAGGATAATTGCTGTTATAGAGCTCTACACATTTTTGTTATAGCTACTGGTTAAAGAACAGGGTACAAGAGATGTTCGAATAATGAACTGTTGGTTGTTGAAGTAGCAATATGAGAATATTTGATTTGGATTGTTCAAGTTTAATAAATGGAGTTTCTAATATGTACAAGATTGCAACATTTCTGAAATTGAAAACTCTGTGAATTTATATTAAGGAACTAACATTTAATCAAAGTAACATACTTCATTTCATACAGCTAGCATGCTTATAATTTCTGATGCAGATCCTAAGTATCATCATCAAAACAACTACAACAGCCACAACAACTAAAACTAAATAGCAAATAAATATTCTACTCTATATAAAATACAAAGCATTTATTTTCAAACATCAATACGTTAAGATGATGAAATAGACTAAAAACTAAACATACGTGTACGGAATTGCAACACGAACTGATAATAAATTATTGTGGTTTATATGTAATATGTCATTAGAACTAATGGCAAATATGAAGCTTTAAATAAAACCAATGGTCTTGATTTAAATTGAACTAGACCTTTGAACTGGCTCTTGGTTCAGGATAACAGAATCCAAAATTGGAAAACCAGATCTGCTACTTCTCACTGCATGATTTTTGAAAAGCTCTGTTGGGAAAGGGATTTCCGTATCAATACTAGAT
The DNA here is from genome assembly GCA_911387785.2 of Aelia acuminata. NCBI lineage: Eukaryota > Metazoa > Arthropoda > Insecta > Hemiptera > Pentatomidae > Aelia > Aelia acuminata. The sequence goes on from OU426981.1 coordinate 81,647,449, forward strand.
AATCGCTTTTCCAACTGAGAATCAGATATAGTAGTACAAGCCTCATAGCAAGGAGTCCTTTCAAGTGATTCACCGTAACGATTCCTAAAATAAATATATAATCATTTTAGAATACAACCTGAAAAATCCCAAGTTTGAGTAAAACAAAATCAATTTAGATTTTACCTAACTAGCTTGATTCGTGTCTCAAAAACCCTAAGAAGCGGGTCAAGTGGACACCAATTACTCAAAATCTTATTATCAACTAATGTAGCAAACATCTGAGTCTCAATGAATCTTGATAAAAAAGGTAAGTGATGTTGAGGTTGGTCAGACAAGAATGTAGCTTTATCAAAATTTTGCATTGAATCACGGTTATTCAGCCACTCTTCTTTATCCTATGAAAATGATTGTAATTGATAATAATTTTAATAATACACACATTATAATTAATTTTAATCTTAAGTGATCTCAGTAAAAAATATTAAAAATACATAAAAAGAAACATTTCAATAATTTTTTTAAAATGGGTATAAATAGAATATATGTCTGCTTTATTTATGTATTGAAAGGAACAACAAAAAAATATTGTCCTCATGATTATTAAGTAAATTCTTTATTCTCCAAATTCAAGCTTAAGAATATAACAAATGAAAACACAATTCAAACCTGGTTAGGCTGAATAATAAAATGTTCATAAGTTGAAAACATTTGAACAAAGCGATTAAGGAATATTTCTCTGACAGCATTGTTAATTTGTAAATCTTTCATGTATTGCATTTCTGAACTAATTTCAGTTTCTTCCGAAAAACCGTCATCTACCATACTGTCCCAGTCATCATCTGAAATAAGATTTAATATTATATAAAAGAATTATAGCATTTACATGAATAAAGAAACATAAACTATCCATCATATAGAAATAGAATAAAAAATCTGGTGCTGTGAGCGCATCACACAAGTTTCTCTTACCACCCTTCTTTTTTTGACTAAAAATAGAAAAAAAAAATTAAAAGTTTTAAGAGCTACCAGAAATGTGAATTGTATCCAGGAAGGATAGAATTAACTTTCTTTCGCTGAAAGAAAGTTTTTGTTCTTTTTATTGGTAAATGGGGTCAGCAATTCATACAGTGGTGTATCAAGAATAAAGTTGGTCCCATTTACTCTAGAACTTTGTACTTTCCGGGGATTCGTTTGAATTTTTTTTATATAAATAGAATTTTTTTTTGGAGATTATAGGAGTAATAATCGAGTTTTAGACTGAACGATTATCGTGTTTTTCGACGATATATAGTCAATAAGAATTTATAGAAAGGGTACATAACAATGGCTGATAGTAAATTAGAACTAAATTTTCAATTTAGAGCACCTTAGTATTTTTCAGAAAATGACGGAGATGTTTTAAACGGAGATAGTTATTTAATCGAAATCATAGGTATTTTAAAGGAAGATTTTTTTTAGCCATTTAAGCCATACCTTTTCTATGACAATAAAACCTTCTTTATATTAAAGAATGCTTTATTAGGATTAAACAGGACAAGTTTAATCGAAATTGTTAGTGCTGTTTTTAGAAGTCATAAATAGAATAATAGCACTGAAATAAAGTGCTCCTACCTTTAATCCTTTAACTGCTGTTGGCTCGAATATGAGCCAGCCGCACTAGTCCCCGGGTGAACCCTGTTTTTTCGCTTTACTGTTGTAGGCTTATATACGAGCCGGGTAACTCTTTCTTTCGACATTTTTTATAATCTATGTTTTCCTGTACCGCTAGAGGGCATTTGATTGTTTTTTCCTTACTATATTGCCTTGATACACAGTTGCTGTTTAGCTTTCTGTAAATAACATAACCTTTTGCCTGACATCAAACCTTTCTATATGTGCGTATTTACCCTTTGTCTAATTTTAGTTTATTTGCATTTACTGTGGCATAAACTTGAGTTCTAAAATAGTTGTAATGGAGAAAAAATTATATAGTGAGGAAGAGCTTTTGATGCTCTTAGTGGCTGCTACTGATGGGGAAGCTTTTTAATTTTTAAAAAGTTTTTAATTCCTCCAGTGCCGTTCCATAGTCTGGATCGAAAAGTGAGGATTAAGATAATGAAAATATAAATATTACTACATATTATGTTATTAAAATTGTTATGTCGTAATTGTTATTTGTTATTAATTAATGTGATTATCTTTATTTTTCTTAATTCTAGTTTATATAATTAGTTCATAATGTGCACAATGAATACGATTTCTTTTTTTTCATGATCAATTAGTATCGAATCTGTTGGGCTTTCTCTGATGGTCTTTGACCAAAATTATAAATGCCTATTATACAACTTTATTGTAATGTTGATATAAGCATATAAACATTTTGTTGTAATTTCTCTTTTAATAAATGCACTTCTATGTTTATAATTAATATTATATCTTCCACGATCATTAAAAACAAGAATCATTCTTTAGAAAAAAAAATCTCATTTTTTATTTTGTTAGCAGTTTCATTTCAATTCTTAAAGCAGAAATAAGATAAGGATGCAATATTTTGAACAATATATAAATGTTATATGTTACTGTAATAAATATATGTTACTGCGGATAATTATAAAATATAATTCTACAATTTAAATAATTAATAGTAATGAATATTTGTTTTTTAATATATTAATAAATAATTATTTGTTTCTTACTTAGATCATCTAAGGCGTCTAATGAAACTCCACTTCTTTTATTAAGGGACACAATTCTCTGCAGCATTTCTGATCCTTGGGTTAATGAAGGGTCATCTTCAAGATCATCAGCCCATGAATGTTTACGTGTCCTCATGTTAATACAAGAGCTAGTCATTAATTTATCCACAGAATTGTTTAGATTCCTGAATAGGAAAAAATATGATTAACACTTGCTTTGTTTCTTAATGTTCTATGGTTTGGATGATTCTCACACTATGGGCAACAATTAAATCCCAAATATTCATAGGAGTGTTAAAAAGGAGGGCTTTTTTTACAAAATCCGTTGTTTGATGGATTATAAATTCAATAAATATGTCATATTTTTGCTACTTAGTTGAATATAGAAATTATTCTAGCTGTGACAAATCATTATTCTACCATTTCAAAAGTATCTTTTTACATTCAACGCCAATCTTATTGTTCTAGATGTGTTACTAATAAGTGAAAAATTGGAATGAAGAAAAACTCACTGTAATCACTATGAGTCCAATATTTATCATTTTCTATTATGAAAAATGAAAATGGTGTCTGATTCGGGAACGACATCATTTCTTTACCTTATTATATCCTAAAATTTATATGTTTAAAATTTTAGAGCTTAGCTGAAAAATCAAAAATATTTTGCTAGCTGAAACTTTCCTATAGTTTGACACCAATTGAATATTAGCAAATTAAAGTCGGCTTCAATACTTCAATGTTAACATTAAAAAAAAAAAAAAAAAAAAAAAAAAAAAAATATATAAGATAAGGATAGAGAAGGCACAGTATTAGCCTTAACACCAAACATTGCTTGTAAACATTAGCAGAATGTATAAATAGGGAATTATAGAAAGAATAAATCAGTCTTGTTTCTAACTTCATGCGTGTCTTATTGTCTACCTTTTTCCTTTTTTTTATAAGTTTCTTCTCGGTAACTGTTAAGTGGTGCCGAAACCCGGGAAAGTGAGAGTGTGGAGGCCGTTTTTTTCCGGTCAGACGTAAATTGTGTTCGAAGTGATAAAGATGGCAGAAGGAGTGTTGAGACCGCCAGTCTTAGATATTCCTCCACCACCACGTGATTCCTTAGCGGCGGCACATGCCAATACCCTAAAATGGATGGAGCTGAGAGTAGCCACGTGTCAACATTTGAGAAAAGCGATCTCGGATCTCGAGCGCTTTGCAGGGGAAACCGGAGAGTTAAACCACTTTCTGAAGGGCGGAGATCGCCTAATGGAAAAAATAGATTCCAAAGTGGCGGAAAATCTGGTCAATGCTGGAGATGCGGAGGCACTGAAAGCAGCCCTGGTATGTAGAGTGAAGAGGAGTATTCTCAATCACATTCAGGCTGATGAAGAGACACCCTGGGTGGTGGTGAAGGAGAGGTTGAAGAAGGCGTATGGGGGCGGAAGGTGGACCCCCGAAGAAGACATTTTCTAAATGTTTCGGGAGGTGAAATCGCCACGGCAGACAAGCGGCAGTACGCTGGGGTACTTTTGGTTAAATACAACCAGATTACCGAGAAGATGCGGGAGACGACGAGTGCAGCAGAGGTCGAGGGTCGGATGTCATTCCTGTCCACCATTCTTAAGGTACAGTTGGCCAAAGAGACAGGAAAAAGAGAGGGTCTACCAAGAGAACGATCATTTGTAGAATGTGCGCAAGAAATGGTCGACTACAGCGCAAGAGAAGAAGAGAATGTATGGAGACGGAAGAGACCAGCTGGAGCAGAGTAACCTACAGACGCCCTAGAAACACGACCTGGACAAGGAGAGAATCACTCTATAATAGCCGGGAGAAACCGTCGACTTCCGAAAGAAGGACGAAGCAAAACAAACAGAGAGCCAGGAGGGAAGACCGAAAATGTCATGTCTGCGGGAAGAGCGGACACTTGGTTGCACAGTGTCCCCGCACCAAGTGCTTTGAGTGCGGCATGGAGGGACATATTGCGAGGCAGTGCCCCTACATGTACTCTAGGAGAGAGCAAAATTGAGGTGAACCGATGGAAATAAATGCCCAGAGGGAGCGAAGAAGGAGCGATTCAGCAAGGAGGAGCACAGCATCCAGAGAGTCAACAGAAGAGTCCGCAACCTCGGAAACGGAAGGAGAGCTGGAAGAACCGGAAGGACAAAGGGGCGAGACTAGCAGAGGCGGACGAGGAAATGGTCGAAGCAGACGATGGCGAGCGGAAGAAAAAATTTGAGGAGAGTGCTGGCAGAGGGGCGACCACACGCTAGTAAATCACAATATAAGGAGTAAGTGTGGATGGTTGCCTATAATTGAGGTGAAAGGCGGCGTGCGGTGTATGGTGGACACTGGGAGTTCCAGCACGATCTTGACGAGAGGAGCTCTGGAGAAGCTGAGTGGAGGAGAGGCGTCTCACAGAATCAAGGTATGTAACTGTAAACTAATCACTCTGGGTGGCCCTTATAGAGTAGAGGGGGAGGCAGAAATCGATCTAACAAGGTGGGGAAGTAAGGGGAGCCAGTTGGAGGTACATGTCGTTAGAAATATGCCCCGGGAATACCAGGTCATCGTAGGTTACGACCTTTTGGAGAAGGTAGGGGCGCGTATTGGAAATAGCAAAGGGGAGTGGGATATTAGGATCGGGAAGATAGAGTACAAGTGTGAAACCGTTTTGAGGGACAATACGGCACGAATAGGGGTGATCAGACGGGCCGAGGATTGGAGGCAAAGCGTATTGAATGAGTTCGCGGACGTATTTTTTAAGGAAGGGGATGTATTGGGAGCAACGGGGAGAACCGTACATGAAATACCCCTCAAACAAGAGAAGGTAACGTACGTGAAAGAAAGGAGATACCCTCACACGCTCCGCCAACATATTCGGGAAGAAATTGAGGATTTGAAAAAACAAGGCATTATCGTGGATAGCACGTCGCCGTACAACAGCCCCCTATGGGCAGTAAGGAAGAAAAGAGTGCCGGGAGATAACAAGGAGAGGTACCGGGTTGTTATCGATTACAGGAAACTAAATGACAACACTGTGGACGAAAAATACCCGATCTCCAAATTTGAAGATATCCTGGATAGGCTGAGCGGGGCAAGAATATTCAGCACGCTAGATTTAAAAGCGGGGTACCACCAAATCAAAATGCATCCGAGAGACCATTGCAAAACAGCATTCTCTTTTGAGCGGGGGCACTATGAATTTACGAGGATGCCGTTCGGTCTGAAAAATGCTCCAATAACCTTTCAGCGGCTAATGGATGAATTGTTGAGGGGGATCGACGAATCTATGTGCCAGATCTACATGGACGATCTGTTAGTGTTCAGTAAGAACGAAGAAGAGCACGTGGAACATTTAAAAAGTGTGTTCAGGAGAGTGCGAAAATTTGGTTTAAAATTATCCCAGGAAAAATCTTTAATAGGGCAGGAGCAGATAAATTTTCTAGGGCATACTATCTCGGGAGAAGGTGTCAAACCAGAAGCGGGTAAAGTAGAGGCTATCAGGAAAATGGCAATCCCTAGAGATGTGAAAGGTATCCGTAGACTGTTAGGGACTCTCAATTACTATAGACGCTTTGTACCCGAAATGGCGGAGTATCTTGTTCCTCTCAATAATCTATTAAACAAAGGAAGGAAAGTAATAGTGACCCCACTGATGGAGGACAACATCCGAAAGTGCATGCAGCGACAATACACAGATAAGAGAAGAAATGAAGAAACTCGAAGTAGTGTGGCACCTCAACACACCGGGTCATCCCAAGAGCAGGGGGAGCATCGAACGATTGCACAGCACTCTTAGCGATCACTTGAGGGTGTACCAAGTGGAAAAGGGGTTAGAACCAGACATCGCAATGCAGAAAGCCGTGATGGCCTATAACCACTCAATTCATACTGTCATGGGATTTTTGCCATTCGAAGTGCTTTTCGGGCTACGCGGGAGACAACGGGATTACGCAGCCACGGTAGCGGAAGAGGAAGCGGTGGAGAGGATGTTCAGCAATAGGATTGAGCTGTGAAGGAGATGGGAGAAAGTTCGGGGGAAAATTCAAAAGGAAAAGAGTACGAGGGTCGCGCGGGAGAATTTAAAGCTAAAAGATGTAACGGGAGGGATAAAAATTGGGACAATCGTTTACCGCAAGATAGGTACCAACAGGGGAAAAGAATTACGGACATACGAGGGCCCACTCAGAGTGATAGTGATTAGGGAACACCATGTAGTAACAATTGAAAGTGTTAAAGAACCAAAAAAGCGAAGGACGGTCCACATTGAGCAACTGAAGTTCCCAACCGCTCAGTGAATGCAGTGTATGTGCTAAGAAATATTTTTTTTTTTAGGTTGTTTTTAATAAGTTTGAGAAAGTGATTATGTGCCATAAGTGAAACCATTTCAGTTGTTATGCTAGTTATTTCTGTAAATAGGAGAATTTTCTTTCGTTTTAAGTATTTTTGTTTGTTCTGTTTATATTTTATTTTTGTTTGTTCTGTTTATATTTTCTTATTTTATCCTTTATTTTGTGAAGTTTACGACAGGGTGGCGTAAACTGGCGGGGGGGAGATAAGGATAGAGAAGGCACAGTATTAGCCTTAACACCAAACATTGCTTGTAAACATTAGCAGAATGTAGAAATAGGGAATTATAGAAAGAATAAATCAGTCTTGTTTCTAACTTCATGCGTGTCTTATTGTCTACCTTTTTCCTTTTTTTTATAAGTTTCTTCTCGGTAACTGTTAAGTTATATATATATATATATATATATATATATATATAAATGTAAAAGATGTTCGCCGAACTTCTTTTAATATAATTTGAATTATAATTGCAATATCCAGAAAGAACAGGTGTGATAGCGGGAAGGTTAAAAACACATGTAAATAAGATTAATCGTGACCATTATTAAATGTGATCAAATGTGATTATTATTAATTATAAAATTTCAAGTTCAGAATAACTTATTAACGTTAAAAAGTGTGAAATAGTTTCTTATAGTGTTGTTTCTTTGGTTACAGAGAAACACAATAGAGTTTTATTTCACAACGCATATATTATATTATACATTCATTTTGGAATGAAAAAACATTAAAAAATAATAATAAAATTTTTATAATAATAATAATAATAATAATAGTCCTAGAAATATCTAGGCATGCATCGATTCTGGAATTCAAGAGGGACATTAAAAAACTATTCGAGGATAAATTTAAAAGACGAGTCAACATTATTCTTAAAACATATCTGTCAGGAAAAAATATTATAAAAGCATTAAATCCATGGGCAATACCGGGATTAACATATTCGTTTGGTATTTTAAAATGGACCAATACGAACCTGGATGCTATGGATTATTACCTAAGAGTACAGTTGGTTAATTTGAGGAAACGTCACCCAAAATCCTCAGTGGTTAGGATGTACCTTCCGCGAAAAGATGGAGGACGGGGGCTTTTAAACCTGTTAAAAGTATGTCAATGTGTATATGTATGAAATATCAAGGGTCATCTCAGCTGTTGCAACATTAGACTTCAGTTACACAGCCCTAAATCTTCGAGGTGAACATTTTTCATTATTAGGAAGTAATGAATCCCTGATAGGTACATGGAAATCTAAAGAGCTTCATGGAAGATTTTACCATAGTCTATCGGCAACGGGTGTTGATATGGATGCCTCGCTAATGTGGCTACGAAAGGGCAGATTATTCCCTGAAACCGAAGGTTTTGTTATAGCCATCCAAGACCAAGTGATCGCAACCAAAACCTACAGGCACCGTATATGTGGAGAAGTTGTGGATGAGACGTGTCGGCTATGTAGAACAGCAAGTGAGTCGATTCAACACATCACATCAGGATGTCAAGTTCTGGCTGGAAGAGAATATTTACAGAGGCATGACAGCATGGCAAAAATAGTTCACCAAGAACTTGCTAAGAAGTATAAAGTCATAGAAGACACAAAGCCTTACTATAAATATAGACCACAGCCATTTATCGATGGAAAACACATCAAGCTGTACTGGGATCAGGCCATCATAACGGATCACACCGTACAGCACAATAAGCCTGATATCTTATTAATACTAAAAGATGAAAAACAGGCAAAAATTATTGAAATAGGGGTACCGTCAGATGATAATCTACACAAGGTGGTAGCCGAAAAAATAAGAAAATATCAGGACCTAAGTGAAGAATTGAGGCAATTATACAAACTTGACAGAGTGACGGTTTTGCCACTGATAATTTCTACAAACGGATTGATCCCGGAGACGACTGTGAACTCGATAACCACATTAGACCTTCCTCCTAAAAGTCTGGAACAGATGCAGAAGGCAGTGTTGCTCAGAACTGCGAGCATCGTAAGAAAATTCATGAACATTAAAGAATAAATTTTTCATGCCTTACCCTTGACCTAGGTCCGGGTAATGTGCCACTACCGGTGAAAAACTGAGAATAAAAAATAAAAAATAATAATAATAATAAATTAATTTTGAAAATTATATATTATATATAAATATAATTTACAAAATTAATTTATTATTAAGGCAATCTAATGTTGTTTGCCTCTTCAAGCCAGGGCCAAGCTCCAGAGGTTGCGGTCAAGCCAATCTCTCTCCTGAAGATCCCAGCCTGCCATCTCCTATTCTACTCCATTTATTCATCTACCTCTACTTTGTGATTAGCATTCCTGGCTTCTAAAATTGCTATATCATTCCCATATATCCCCCCACCACTGTAGAGAAAAAAGATTTAATAAAGAATTAGTATAATAAGAGGTTAACACAAAATATACAAGATAAGGGGAACAATTATTTCTTATTAAATTATATCATATTAATTTGTGTATTATAGTTTAGGCACAGATTATTTTTTTGACAGACTGATAAGGGGATTCAGGCTCTTGAAGGCCATTTTTTAAATTATTCCGAACTCATATTATGGATATGATTATTGACGAATGTAGACTTAATCCCAGTTTTATAAAAAGTATAATACTTCATTATTTTTAATTTTAAAATTGGTAAATGCGAGAACATTATCCTGGCTCCCAAAATCAGAGCTGTTTTTAGAAACTTTTTATCTCTTCATACACTTGGAGCCCTATGGGTGCTTTCCTCACGACTTGACAAATATCAGATTCACACAGCAGCCATTCAAGAAATCTACTGGTTGGAAGAAAGGCATTATTGAATAGAAGAAACATAAATAGTGTTTTGTAACTGCAAAAGTGCACAAAACAGGAAAGAACCCTAAATTAGTGAAAAGTAAAAAAAAAAATTCACAAGTCAATTAATGAATTTTTTTATGTATCTCTTAATTTTTAATATGTAAAAAGTAAAACCATTTTCTATTCTAAAAACCAATGACTTTATTAACTCTGTGCTTTGAAGCAGCTGCTGTGATGGCCATAGGTGTAGTATAGCAGTGCCGGCTTTGCAGTTCTGGAATCGAGTGGCACTGATTGGAAGGCATAGGCAGGCTAAAATTTATTTTTTTATTTTGTAGTAGACCCACAGATTAAATGCCCTACCCCCCCCCCCCCTCTTTGAAGCTTACAAATTTAGATAAGCTTGTAGATAAACACGACCCCTGCTGAAAAAAAAATCACAGTCGAGAATAACAAAATATTTGGTTCATGTATTTATGATGGCATATTGGAAACATAATTTTTTAAAGAGTTAATATTTACGGGATGTATTAAAAGCCTAGAATTTTTTATATAAATTACTCTTCAATAACTCCACAACTAACCAATCAAAAATAATTTGTTTAAAAATTCATCCAATGTACATTATAAATTAAAAAAGATATAATTACATGTCTACATATTCTCCAGATACTTTGTGTCTTCTAAGAATATCACAGATTTCATCAGCAAATTCTGTTTTGTGAGGAAAACTTGGCAATTCTTCAGGAGTTTGTAATAATCTTGTATCCAAATCCATATAGCAGAGGTTAGCCTAGAATTTTGAAAATAATTGAACAGGTCATGTAGTTAAGTTAAACGTCAAAATAAATCAATAAATTAACATTGAGTGGAAATGCCTTGATTTCTTAATTTTGTTTTTTAAATATCACCATTATATGTGATTTTTTTATTTATTTTATAATTAAAAACAAGATCTTATAATTTATTCATGTTATACAACATGCACATTCATTTTGGAATGAAAAAAACATTAAAAAATAATAATAAAAATTTTATTATATTTAAAAAAAATATATTTTAAAAATTTTATTATTGATTTTATTATAAAATCATTAGTTAATTTTAAATTAATATTCTTGTTAATAATATCAACATAGAAGAAAAAATCAGGTACGGTGTACGCATCACACAGCATTTATTTACCATCCTCCTCTGCATGACTAAAAATAGACATTAGTTTTTTGAAAATGGTTTAAGTCCCTAAAAAAAGTAGGTCATCATACATACAGTGGTATACCATGAATGAAGTTGGCTCCGCTTACTCATGGGACTCCATTGTCACAGGGATTCATTTGGATTTTAAAATATAAATACCTCTTTTTTTTTTTAAGGTATTTCATAAATAAATTCAGCCTAGGCCTAAATCTTCTACGTACTTCTGAACAATCAAACTTCAGACCATTTTTATGCATGTACATTTTGAATGGGAATCAATTAAAGGGGTTCATAATATTGGCCTATAATAAAAAGGAAATTAATTTTTAAATTTTGAGTGCTCAGTATTTTTCAGAAAAACAATGCCAATAATATATTCAACTTTAATAATACTTTACTTCAGTAAAGCAAAGACCAGTGATCATACTGGTTAGGATAGTTTTCATTGAAAGTTACTGACTGTCATATGTTTTTTCTGATAGATAAACATTTTGAGCAGCAGGCACTTCTCACCTTCTGTCACAATGCTTCGTCTTCTCTCAAAATAGTTTTCTTTATTTTCCGTTTTAATACGAAATTAAAGTTTTTTGGTGGTTTGTAATTCTATACATTTTATTTAATTTTATGACAGTTGGCATTAGTACCATGGAAGTCAATAGTTTCCGTTAAGATTCTGAAAGTAGAAATTATTTCGTTATTACGTCCATATTTTACATCAGATACCTTCTCGCACTTAGTAATTCTTTCTTAAATTCTCAGCTTCCAACAATAACTTTATACAATTTATATATATTGTATTGATCTTTTATTTTAGCTTATTTTAATAAATATTCACTTAATTCATTAATCCAACACACCCAATTTTTTTATTTAAAAGATGAAAAAAACAAAATTAATATTTTTGATCTTTGGCTTATATGACCTCACTTATCCTTTTCGTTATAGAATTAACAAGTCTTAAACAATCTTCTTTGTCTTTGCCCCCCCCCCCCCCACTTGTCTTTTAAAAATGAAATCAAGTAATCTATTTTGTTTGTTGTTGCTTAGGGGCGAAAAATTGCTGCGGTCATCAATGCCCATAGTTATCTATTTTTGTAGGGTTATATGCGCCAACAGCATTTTTTAATTTAGTTCATACATATTCCATCAGATTGAGTTGTTGTTAAACCATTCTTTATTTTTTTGTGTAAAATGGCATAGAACATTATCCTGTTGAAAAATATAATATTCTCTGTCATCAGATATAAATATTTTTCAAGTGAAGGCCTAAAAGTTTGATTAGACATTATATTTAGATATCATTAATACTCTGCCTCCACATAAAAACATTCCTCCAACACCCATAGTACCAATTCAGCCCCAGATCATTATATTGGTCACACCATGTTTTTGCTATCTGGGTAATATCCTTTGCCATTCCTTATTAAGAAAAAAGCAACAGGAATCCAAATTATTAGAATTTGGTTAATAAAAAAATTAAGAACAAAATTTGATAATTCAATGAATTTTTAAAAAATAACTATCTCTGTGCAAACCATCCTTTTCTTACTGTCCGAGTAGAAATATCGACAGTACACAAAGTTTTCAGCTCTTCAGGCTGGTGTTGCAATGTTTCCTTGCAATTCTGAAGACATATTCTCAAGAAATATCTTCCTAAAACACACTTCTTCTTTTTTCTTTTTGTTTGGTACCCTACCTGGCCATCTGTGGCATATGGGGGGTTACTCTAGAGGTATAACCAACCAATTCTAACCATGGTGGCGAGATTTATTCCGTGGGACCACAGTAAACTAAAATTCAACCCTCTCAGGGCGGATTCAAACAGCTGCCATTCAGCTTGAGCATGCTAAAGCGGGTGGCGTTTCAACATGTTCGACTATCCCAGCCCCTAACACACACTCCTGTTATTCCCACCCTCTTTCTGCTTGGCGTAAATTTAAGAGGATTAGAGCACTTCATACCTTCTGCCATCTCGGATAGGGTATACCCTTTCAATGACATAAAACCTACCTTTGACTACTTATTTCCGCTCGATTATTTTACCTTCAGTAGGTTTTATTATAAAAAAGTTGAAAATATAAATTTTTAATCATAAAAAATATTCAAACAAAACCAAAAATTTCACTGTTATCATAAAGTGAGCCAACGCTGAACTCAGAACTTTAATTTACAAACAATTATTTTTTCTAGAGTATTCACTAGGAGGCAGGTGTGTATATAATCCATGTAAGGGACCCATTATTTTCAAAACATTTGGAATTTTCATATATCAAAGTTTTGAACGCAGCAGTGAAAATAAAATTCTTATTCAAATGAAGTAGACAACTTTTCAGGGTACCTAATACACATAATTTTGGACAAGGGGATATCTAGATGGCATTCAAATATGATATCATGATAACAGATTTAGATAAGATATTACATAATTTTAATGTGCCATTTGTAAGTTAAAGCTGTGATCTTGATTGATTTAAATAAATAAATTTACATATCTATCACATTTAACAAAAATGTATTTGAAAAAATGAAGTATAGAAAAAATATGTATAGATTTAGATAGAACATTCAAGGACATTCCAGAACGTTTGATACAGTGCAAAACATCCATAAAAGAAACTTCTGGAATATATGGCAATAACTATATAAAATAAAGCTCTTTCTTGTTAGCTTTCAATTGTTATTACATTCTGAGGTGAAGATCTTATCTTATAAAGGCAAATCTTCAGTAATGTAGTCAATGTTGAGTACTGTTTCAAGTGGTGAATGGTTCTACCCTTAGTTGTCGACTTGTATTTACAATTTCGCTCCAGTTTCAGACCTCAACAGGTTTTTTATAAGTAAATCAACAAATATCCAGTAGTTGTCTTCATAAGTGTGAATAATAAACTTTTATAATCCCAAGAAAACCAACGTTCAATTTGAAATTATAGTTCTTCAAAATATTTTTGGATGATTATTATCATCCATTGATTATTATCATTTTTCATTCTTTTTAAAATAATTTGTAAATATTATAAATTTGTGAATCGTGTTCAATTTCATTTATGTATCAATGTATAGTAAACAATAAATTGACCATTTTTTCTTTGTAATAAAATCTTATTTCAAACACCTTTCACAAAGAAATAAAATATTTTCAAGAAACCAATAATCATAAGGAATGTATTACTATCTAATTACCACAATTTGAAATTTTCATACTGTGGAAACATGTATTTTTTCGATAAAAATAGCAAAAAGTATCTTCCTTATTTCACCATAAATATTTATTTACAGCATATGTTGACGTTTCGGGGCTGTTACCCCATTCTCAAAACCTGTACATTTTTATATCTATTAACATTTAATAATCAGAACACTAGTTTAACAATTTGGATAAAATGTAATGTACAGGTTTTGAGAATGGGGAAACAGCCCCGAAACGTCAACATGTGCTGTAAATAAATATTTATGGTGAAATAAGGAAGATACTTTTTGCTATTTTTATCAATTAATATATAAATATCTTCCAACTAAATTTAGAAGAAAATAACAATGTATTTTTTCCTTTATTTGATTATGAAATTTTTCATATACTTTTTTTTTTTATAGTTAGCCTTAATTTTGTTACTAGAGATAATAAGGTACTGTTAATTCCTCCAAATATCCAAATAAACAAAATTAAAAGTACTTAAGAAGAATTTTTACTTTACCAATTAAGTCTTATCAGACCATATCCTTAGTGATAGAAAAACCTACCTCGTATTAAAAATTACTTATTATTATTTCAACTATCCATATTATTATTTAAAAATGCTTTATCTGATTAAACATGATGAGAAATATTTGTTAAAATTGTTTTGAAATAATTGTTGAAGTGTGTTTGTCTTGGTTATTAAGTGCCCCTTCAGGTTCCTTAATTTAGAAGTAACCTTTACTGTCACATCATGGGTATATACCAACCGTAAATACCTAATTTCAGTTTTGTACAACTTATAGTTTTTGAGCTGGTCAGTTCATACATAGACAGACCATTTGCAGTCAAGGAACCCCACAACACGAGTAACCACTGAAAACCCGAAGTATTTTTTTTTACAATCATAATACTTTTCCTTACTATATATTTCATATGTATAGGTAATGAAAGTAAAAACTCTGGCCGAAAACATATAATTGATTTATACATAATTTATTCGATAATTTTTAAGAAAGCTAATACCATAGATGAAACTACCTTCTCCAGAAAAAGTATAATACATTAACTTTCACCTGTGATATAAATAATTCATGATGGTAATTATTATTCATGAGAAAAATAATTCATAGACAAGAATTCCTACCTCACTGGGCACATTAACTCTTGATTCTCTTGTATGGAGTCCCATCACAAATGGAACTGGTGCATCAAGGAAATGATGGCATGATGCAGGCAATATAGGAACATAAACATGTGGCCAAGAAAAGGGCAAAAGTAAATTGGTCAAGGATTCGGCTACAAGCATTAATCTTTGATATTCTGAAAAAAGAAAGAAAAAAGTTATAAAAAACAGAAATAATACAGTTTGATAGAAAATTTTTGTATATACTACTTATTGCTACAAAATAATCACAGGAATTGAATTAAAATAAGTTATTAAATGATTAACTTGAAATCAAATAATTAAAGGAAATAACATTTATTTCCCATAATAAATTGGTAGCTATCATAAATAACCCTTATTTTAAATTAAATTTACACTTTAAAAAATGAAATTTAAGTTAATGATTGAAAAGTTCACTGCAAAAGTAGCAACACCCTGGGTGGGGGATGGGACTTATTTATATGTTTTAAGAAGGAAAAAAAATTGATTTACCGACAGCAAAAAACCCTTCACTAAACTTAAGTTTAATGATTAATTTTGTAAATATTATCAAAATAAATAATAAGTGCAAGCCCAAAGCTTCTCTAAGATGGAACCACGTCCAAATGTTAGCAATCTTCAATTTTTCAAACAATATGATTTTTTATAGAAAAACATAAATTAGAAAATTACAAGTTTCTAAGAAAAAATGTATAACTGTGGACGTGCCATGATAAGCTGAGTGATTAACTTATTTTTGTGAAGACTATTAAAGACTATTTATTTTGTGAATAAAAGACTACTTAGAAAAGAAAAAAAAATGAATTCTAACAGAAAGCTATTATTAAGGCAATATACTTCCCCCAATCTGAATTTTAAATTTCTTTTTACTAGACTAATATTATCTATATTTAATTTATCATGTGTCAGTAATCGCCAAAAATTCATAATATTGATTAAATGAGAAAAAATCTAAAATAAGAAATATTAAACAAGCAAAATCATAAAAAATTATAGGAATTCTATATTGCACAGTAAACAATAATAATATAAATTATTGGTAAAAGAATTTAATCAATAGTAGTACAATTGTTTAATGAAGTCAATAATTTTCAATGTCGGAAATATAATTAACATAAAATAGCTACACTGCACATACAAGACAATAAAAATATTAGTATTAAAATTAAGAACATAAATAATGAACATAAAATAGCTACACTCCACATACAAGACAATAAAAGTATTAGTATGAGAAAAATAAATACAAATTATATTATGAACTGATTAAACATAAATCATTGACTTTCCTTAACGAAATTTAAGTTAATCATAATTATAATAAAAATAAGTTAAGAGTTAAAAAACAAATGTAATCTTGTGGTTTTTCAAATACCTGAACTAACAGTGGTCATAAAAAAATTAAATAAATATACATAATTGGTATTGAATTGGTAACATTACAAAATTGGTAACTATAATAACTAAATAAAAGCATTTTGTAAGCACATAAAATAAAAAAATAAATAAAAATAAAATAGAATTGATGACTCCCAATAAATTAAAAAGGAAATATAAATTTTTCACATCTATCCCAAATCCAAATTACATGAAAAATATACAAATATAACACAAGTTCAATGAAAGAGGAAGCCCTCATTAAGGAATTTAATGTTGTCGAGGCATATCTTTCTTTCCATGGCCTTGAGATCCATTAGCCTATTATGTTTCATATCAACTTTATTTAAACGATAGCTCAGAATGATTGAGATAGATATGTAAACTAATGGAGTGAAAAGCAATCCCAAGCAGTAATAAATCACATGAGTAAACTGAAATAAAACTGATATCAATTCTAGTTTCTAAAATTTAACAAAACCCATATTTCTATTAATGAATTTTAGGAACAAAACAAAACTATTAACAGGGGTAAAACTATATGGATAAAAAAAAATTTACCTCCAGAACACAAGAGAATTTGGTTTTCCAGAAGTAGACAAGTAAAGAGTTGAATGACACACTCTACTCCGAGAAGCGTAAACAGTTCTCTGAGAGGGAAATCAAAAAATGGTAACTCTGCAAGATTTGTCGGAGTTTGTAGAACGACTTTTTCTTGTGGATAACAAATAAAACTAAGTGACCTGCCAGGAGGAGGTACACAGACTTCGTAAAGAAGACTATAGACCAAACTCTCTAGACTTGGGGTTCCCTGATCCTTCCAACATCTAAAAAAAAAAAAAAAAAAAAGTCTATGAATCAATTATAACATATAAATCATTTTATAATAGTTTTAATTAAAATATACCGATATAAACCAGCAAGAAAAATATGTGGAGCGTGAACATAAGGTTGTTGCATTATTAGAGCTATACTCTTTGTAACATACAATGTATCTTTGGTGTATTCATAGTAACTCTGAGCAGCTCGAGTATGAGCACTTAATTTAAAGTGACGGGGAAGGGATCTAGTATTGTGTTCCATAGATCGCTTACAGCGGCCAGATGAAAGTTCAGTAAGATGCATTGCCTGATATAAATAAAAGAATGTTAGAAAAAATCAGATTTCACAAACATTAATAGTATATAAGACATAAAATACAAATGTTCAATAGATAGATTTCAAAATACCTGTAGAGTCTGCATCGCACTGCAGATTTTTCTATTCCTAATTTCTTCATAAAAGATGAAACTAGCACCGTAACTTCTTCTACCATCTTCTTTAGTTATGATAAATGAGTGAAATTTTGGTTCTAAATTACTTTTTTGAGTTCTGAACTGAAGTCCATTTGGAAGACATAACTAAAAGAAGCAGCATTTAAAAAAAAAAAAGTATGATTCATTAACAATCCGCATGCAAAAATAAACTAAAGAACCATCATAACTAACCATACAAACTGCATCTTTGTCAAAAGGATTCCATGAAACATTTTCAGGATAGTGTCCCAAAACTTTGCATTTGTAGGGCCTTTCTAATGGTGTTGATTGCAAGGTATCCCCTACATAAACACAATTGAATAAAGTTGAGACAATTTTTTATATATTCCTTATAAGCTGACATGGGATATTCCAATTTAATAACTCTAAATCAAAATTCAATAAGACTGTAAAAACTAAAGTGAAACCACAAGAGTTACACAAATAAGTCAAGTTTCACATAAAATTTAATACAGTTTACTCTTTAAATAATTAAAAATTGCTTACTCTTTAAATAATCAAATATTGCTTACTTTTTAAAAAAATTAAAGATTAAGTTTCACTCTATTCACCTGCAAAGCTGTCTGGTTCAAGTCCTGATGTCAAATCTAAACCACAAATCACAAAGTAATCTCCGAATCTCGTTCTGTTATTTAAAATGTTGTCTGTTTCCATTACGAATCAAAACAAATAATAATATTAAGACTAGCTTCCTATCATATCACAAAGGAATGCCATCATGCTTTCAAAGGAGCACAGATGACCAACTTGCTTTCATAGGAGAACAGATTACCAACTACCACGTAAAGATGTGAAACCTACGGACCTTTTGACACCAAAGAATTAATAACTCAATAGGTCTTTTTCAACAGGCTGCTGACTGATTAGAAAACGGTCTAACGCATGCGCAGTAATTGTTTTCCGTTCCAACAAAAATTTTGAGGGAGTTCCTTACTATAACAAGTTAAAGGAACGATGCTAGTAAGGGTAGTACCTGTTATTCTGCTAATAGAAGCATTCCTGGGTAAACTACAGGTCCTCGGAAAAAAAGGGGAACTAGGGGAAAACAGCTAGTAACTTCATCAGTTTCTTTGAAGAACTAGCTTAACATGGACCTAGCACACAGTAAGTTCAAGAATTTAAAACTCTCCTCCCACCACCAGTCATCAGCTATTACATTCCAATCAGATAATTTTAAGTTAATGTTTAGTTAATTTTGTTTTCAGTTATCAGCAGTACTAGTAAGAGTTCCAACACACCGCAAACTAGTTGCTAACCTTAAGCAGATTTTCCGTTTAGGAGGAGTATGTGACATGCGTAATGGTTCCACTTTTTCTGATTGGGAAGGTTTCAGCTTTGACAACCTATCTTATGTCAAGATTTCAGTTCTCAAAATCTTATAGGTAAAAGTACATATGTTGTCTTCTTCACTATTTTTTTTTTTTTTTTAAGATATGTTTTCACTCTCACATAAATTTTTGTTCAACATTTTTACTCTTTTAATTTAGTTTAGTGATGATTGTAAGGATTCTGTACTATCATTTCAAATGTTCTGCCTATATTTTTAGCCTTTCTTATTCAGAAATACAGTTTCATACTTAGTTTTGTTTGAAATTTGATAATGATATTATCATATCATCATATCACATATTATCATATTTTGTTTGATAATGATATTATCATTATTATTTCTTTATTTAAAATTGAAAATAATGTTCACTGTCTTATGCCCTCATTCTTATGTTGATGTCGAATTAATTATGTCTTGCTAAATGTACATCTTTTTTATTTTATGTAAGTGATTAAATTTATTTCTAGTTACGTTGTCCTGGTTATTTTTTGTTTTCATATTATAGTAGTTCATTCACTCCAATCTCTGCTTGTTCTTATTTTCTTAAATTAAACTTAATATTTTTATTTCCAGATCTAGAAAAATTCCTTATTTGTCCATCCAACAATCCACAAAACAAGGAGGAAGTGTTTTACAGGACACAAAATACATTTAGAAGACAAACTTCAAAATTTAGGAAACTGATAGAGAATATCTGTTGGCATCAGAAAATATACATATTTCTTAGAGTAAAACTATATAGCCATATTCCTGAAATTAAGCAACAAATTAGATGATTTTATGTTCTTTTCCTTCTAAGGGATGATTAATAATCAGGAATTTCAGTCTCACGCAGTTTATTCAAAGAGCCTATGTTTTGATACAAACATGTGTTTATGAGGGCTTAATCGAAAGTGTGACATGCTTAAAATTAAGGTATCTATTATCAATATAGAAAATATGAAGTACATACATCATAAATTTGAAAACATCAAACACGGAGTTGATGACTGAAATGCGGTTCAGCCATATAGCATACACCATATAGCCCAGACCTTGCTCCATCAGATTTTTATTTGTTTCGGTCAATGGCCCACTTCTTGAAAGGGAAAAAATTTGATACCTTTGAAGAAGTCGAAACAGCGGTGCAGGAATTCTTCGATAGCCATCCTAAAGAGTGGTACCAGCAGGGGATCATGCAACTGGCGGAAAGATGGCAAGCAACATTAGATAACAATGGGTTATATTTTGAATACTAATTTTATTGTAAAGTATAAAATAAATATATATTAATTATTTGTCTAAAACGGTCATTTTTTTTTATACACCCTATTAGTTTATTATAATTAGTTATGTAAGGATTTGTTAAATTTTATTACCTTTTTTATTGCCGATTTATATGCCTGATAGTTAACTGATTTTAACTTCAAATAAATAATTACTCGGCGGAGATAGCAGAGTGTGCTGAGGGATTGGGAGTTGAACAGGGGCACCGGAATATGAGAGCTCTACGGCAATCGCTACGAGAAAACTCGTTTGAGGAATGGGCCAACTGCAGGTGGTAGGGCATTGGAGTACGACATTTTAAAGACACCCCGAAAGCTAACAAATACATGTACGAGAAGCAGATACTTTCGGGTTCTGAATGGTCCAATGCCCTGAAGCTGAACATCAATTATGCACCCCTGCGCGGAGTCACAGGAGTCAGCGGACAGGTGAGAGAAGTTGGGTCCCTCTGTCGCAAATGTAACAGAGAGCCTGAAACACCAGCACACGTGCTGGGGAAATGCCCCAACAACTCACTCCTGATAACTCGCCGTCACCACAAGGTCAAACATGCATTGATGAGGCTCCTGAAGGAAAGAGACTTCGTCTGCTTCGAGGAAGTGTATTGTTATATATTATATATTATATGGTGGGTGAGGAAGAAGTTCGATCCCATCAAGATTTTTTAATTTTTCCTTGGTCTGACGGGAAGTATGCGGCCGGGCGTTATCTTGCTGTAACAGAACTCCTTTTCGATTGACCAAAGCTGGATAAAGTTGCGACAGTTTTGCATATACTCTATCTAACTGTATGCAATAGAGGTCAGAGTTAATTGTGGTTCCATGAGGTACGAATTCATGATGGATTACACCTTCATAGTTCCAAAATAAGCAAAGCATTGATTTTTTTTCGAATTGTCCTCTTCCAGCAAGCTGAAAGGCCATTTGACCTTGACTTAACCACTGCCCACTAGTATCAGGATTTCGCCAGTAAACCCACTTTTCATCACAAGTAACAATTTTTTTGTAAAATCGCAAATCGTTAGGGTGATTCAAAAGATGTTTGCAAATCTCTACCCTTTTGGCAGATTGCTGAGGCGTCAGCTCGTGCGGGACCAGTCTGCTGCTCCTTTTCACCTTCCCCATGCTGTGCAGATGGCGACACACAGTATCTTTCGACGCTCCGCACTCCCTGGCAAGGTCTCGAGTACTTGTGGCTGGATTTGAGTCTATAGCTTCCTGAAGAGCATCATCTATATCCAACGATGGTCGCCCTGACCCCTTCTTCCGTTCTAAGGTCGTATCTCCACTGTGAAATTTTTGGAACCAACGCCGCGTGGTACGCTCGTCAAGGAGACCTTCTCCTTCAATTCTGTTGATTTCACGAGCCGCTTCAGCGGCAGAACACGATTTTTTCCAATAATGTCTCAAACTAACAAGAATTTCGTAAGACACCGTCATGTTGCTTCTCCAGCAAAAACTTGTGAACTGAGGTATTATTGAGTAAGTCCAGTGTTGATAAATAAAGTTGGATTAACATTCTAAAGAGTACAGGACTTGTTGGTAAACAATAAATAGGATTAACGTCTTTACAGTCCTTGGAATTCATGCATTTGACGAAACGGTCATTTTTTTTTATACACCCTATTAAATAAATAAATACACATATAAATAAATAAATACATAAATAAATAACTTACATACATACATTTCCCCTCACCAGTCTTAAATTCAGCCACCACCATAAATGTGGTGATGTATTATACCCAGGGAGTCCAGCACTATACTCTCCACCAAGCTTGCTACATCCTTTATCTCCACACCAAGATCCTCCATGAAGCTGCTGGTTAACCTAGGTATGGTTCCGCGGGCTCCGAACCAAAGGCCTCTCACATGGAACTCTCTCTCGCCGAAGCTCTCTCGGAACCTCTCTTTGAGAAAAGGGATACACTTTTCATATATATATTTTTTTTTTCCTCGTCAACTTTACTCGCCTGATCGAGGTCATTAGATTCGTACCTCACGGTGGGATACAGAATGACAGCCGACTTTCCGGTCTTCGGGAATGCCGCGGCATATCTCGTGGATCCATCCGTATCCACACAATACACTTCCTCGAAGCAGACGAAGTCTCTTTCCTTCAGGAGCCTCATCAATGCATGTTTGACCTTGTGGTGACGGCGAGTTATCAGGAGTGAGTTGTTGGGGCATTTCCCCAGCACGTGTGCTGGTGTTTCAGGCTCTCTGTTACATTTGCGACAGAGGGACCCAACTTCTCTCACCTGTCCGCTGACTCCTGTGACTCCGCGCAGGGGTGCATAATTGATGTTCAGCTTCAGGGCATTGGACCATTCAGAACCCGAAAGTATCTGCTTCTCGTACATGTATTTGTTAGCTTTCGGGGTGTCTTTAAAATGTCGTACTCCAATGCCCTGCCACCTGCAGTTGGCCCATTCCTCAAACGAGTTTTCTCGTAGCGATTGCCGTAGAGCTCTCATATTCCGGTGCCCCTGTTCAACTCCCAATCCCTCAGCACACTCTGCTATCTCCGCCGAGTAATCAAATGTAGATTGGAACAGGGCATCCGGCACATTGGACAGTCGCTGAGCAATGGACCAGTGTTGAAGAGGAGCTTCCCATTGGCAGCGGATCAAACCCAATCCTCGGTACCTCCTGGGAGCGTACAACATCGCCGTGGAGGTGTTAGCAGGAAGACCAATTGTGGCCTTCACGCTCCTACGAATCATGGTGTCGATTCCTTCCAACACCTCCGGACGCAGCTTTGTTAAAGGCGCAGTTTGGAGAGGGTAAGTGAGACCCGGGAACAGATATTGGTTGACAATGTTGAGCTTTTGTTCGGGCTTCAACAAGCAAGAGGTAACCAGCTTATCAAGGTTTTTATTTAATTTTGCCACCGAATCCTCTGCAAAGAGTAGCTCTCCCGAGAAGATGCATCCTAAATACTTAATGACTTCTCCTTGTTTAATTGTTTGAATGCCGTCTCCATTCTCGAGGGAGAGCACTGTTGCCTCCAGCTCTCCCTTATTTAAGACTATGCCCACACTCTTTTGAGGATTTATCGCCATACCAATCTCCGCGAGGTTCTTCTGTATACTGCCGATCACTCTCTCTGCCGCCCCTTTGTCCCGCGCCGACACAGCCTGATCATCTGCGAAACCTGTGAGGACCACAAAATCTTGGTCTCTTTTCAGTTTGTAACCGAACTTTTTAGAGAAATCTTCATCGCACAGGTCGCGGTATAGATGATCAGTAGCTATATTGAAGAGCGACGATGACAAGGGGCCGCCTTGGGGTACTCCTCGCAGCACTTTGATTTGGCTAGTAGTGTGGGCACCTATATTAATCCTAATTCTATTCGTGCTAAGGAGAGCCGAAATCACATTCCTGAGATCCGGTGACTCCCCTCGCTTCTAACGAGTTAATTATGTGTGCATGCCCAACATTGTCAAACGCACCAACAACGTCGAGGAAGGCGACTGCGCAATCGTTCTTCTTAGTTTTCGCATCCTTTAATATTGCGTCTATAATCCTCGCGTTGACGTGCGTTCCCGGAAGTCCCTTTATAAAACCCCTTTGATTCCTGTGGAAGGTGACCTGCTTCCTTAGTTCTTGGTCCAGAACTTTTTCTATTATTCGGCGCACAATTGAGTAAATCGTTATTGGCCTCCACGATGATATATTATTGGCCTCTCCTTTTCCTTTATATATTAGAATTGTGCGCCCTTGCCGAAGTTTTTCTGGTACATAGGCCACCTTCAACATTATCTCCGTAATTATTTTGAAAATATGTGAAAAATCAAAATACTTTATGGTGCGGATTAACACGCCATCGGGCCCCGGCGATGTGTCAATAGACGTATTTTATTGCTTTTTTGAATGCTTCAATATTTATGGACATAATATTTGGCATCGGGGCTGCTTTTTCATAATCCGCACGCTTACGGAGATTTTCGGTCTCAAAGAGGCTTTTATAATGTTTTTCGATATCCGCTACTTTTAGAGGACATTGCTTCGGAGCGTCAGCATTCATAATATTCTGCACTACTTTTTTTCTTTTATTATAATAATTATACTGTGCTACTTCATATTGATACTGTTGCTGCCGACGACTCCTGTCTGCTTTGTTAGCCCTCTGCGGATTAGAGACTTTTCCAGCACCCTTGACAGCCATATTGGTTTTTTTTCTTTTCTCATTCTGTAAAACTTTATGGCGGGGTGCTGGGGGCCTGGTAGTTCCGCATTTAATGCTTTAAGAAAATTAAGGAACTTACCTACGGCCTCATCAAAATCCGCAGGATTCATATCTAAAAGGCCCTTGAATGTGGCAGACCACTGCGCAATGTCCTCTTTTACTTTTGATATCTCACCCTCTCCATTTATTGGGTCTACGGCGTTCTTGATTATTGCAAATTAAAATTAATTGATAAAAGATAATGATATTTTAATGAATAATAATTTTTAAAAAAGAATAAATTAAAAAAAAATATAAAGGTCTACAAAAAAACTAGGTTAAAAATCATTAATAAAATTGTGGAATCTTTCCTTTGATTAGGAAAAGTCATTCGAGTTTAAAATAAGATAAAAATTGACATAAAAAATAAATTAGGTTCAGTATAGATAAAATCATATTATTGGTTAATTTACTAAATAGTTGAAAGCAAATAGCAAAAATAAAAAAAATAAATAAAATAGAACAAACTGAAATGCCAATAAGACGGAAATTAAAAAATAAAAAAGAAAGAAAAAAAAAATATATACAAGTAAATATAGTGATTTATATGCCAGGACAAAATCAAACGATTATTTGTTGTTGCTATAACTATTATTTTCTCTCTTTGTTAATTTCATTTTGTAAATTTTCTTTGCCTCAAATTAAATAAATAGAATAAATTACAAGTAAGTCCGGGTCCGATGACAGAAGACGTAGAGAAATGGCTCTAGATGTTTATGTTGACAGCTGGGCTTCCTGCCGATCGCTCCTTATCAACTAGCTCCTCGCCGAATATTTGCTAAGTTACATTAAATTATCGGCCAAAATACTTGAGCGATTTGCGCTAAATTTTAGAAAACACTTCCTAAAATCACATTCCACACACATGGAAAATTTGCATTCAATCAGATGAATAATGATCAGGTAATTCCGATGCCAGCGTGGACCCGATGTGCCTCTGTTCACGGCCCGAGCCAGACTCGAGTCATGTTTTAATGTCCCTAACTTGAAAAATACAATTCCAAAATAAAATTGTTATTAATAAACCCCTAGTGCATAAAACTGTGCCTTGAATAACTTACTCCTTGTTAAATGAAAAGGCTAAAGGTTGTGTCCTTTAGCCAAAATAAATCATCACAATTACTGTGATTTCGGCATAAAATTTAGTAAGCTCTACGTCCAATGCCTGCAACATGGACATGGCTATTACAAATGAAAAATGTCAGAAATATATTTTGTAGATCATTAAATTTTGCAAAAAACAGCTCCTTATTTATGATATGAGGGGAAAGAGTTCAAACATTTCTCGGTTTTGAAGGGCTAAGAGTGGATTATAAAGAAAATTTCCACCCAGAGACCCTGAAAAATGCCTTGTTTTTGCTACTCCACCATATCCTGGGCAAGCTGGGGATGAAGTGTTCTTGGAGTCCAATCTTACCTGGGTACTCAAGAATGAAAAAGGAGATCATTGACGACTGGAAGGATCACATTGACTCTTTCTCTCGGTAAATATTAAAAGAGCCTTAAACTCTGAATAAAACTCCGCCCATGATGCGATGATGCATTGGTGCACCAAGTCATGGCCTGTCCCAAGCCAGGATAAAGGAGGAGGGATAGAGAAGCAACACCTCAAAAAAACCTGGGTCCAGCTGGCCCGGCTGGTAGTACTCTGTAAGGGCCCCTGTCTATGGGTGACTGGACTGGGCAGGAGACGCTCGTCAGCCGTGGCGAAGGCAGGTCTCCTAGGGGAGAGGACCCTGAACTCCACCTCCAAGCGTTGGGCAGCAGCGGCGCTACTACCTTGGTAAGGCTGAAGATGACGGACATCAGCTAGGTTTACCGTGGACACTACTTGTAGAAAAACCTGAACTGCGGGACTGCAAGGGGTAGACAAGGCTCCTATCCGCAATGAAGGCAACTTGTCTAGGGGAAGGAGAGCCCGAAATCAAACAAACCCCTGGCCCTCCAGGTTGGTGGTGAGTCCAAGGTGTCAGGAGCCTTTATTCAGCAAAACAAATCGTGGTGAAGCCTAGTCAGCTTTCCTAGTATTCTGAAATAATAACCATGAGGGTTATAACTAAAGATAGATTCCCCTTAGGTGCCTATTCGGATTCGGGGAGGCCCCAGTCAGCACTTTCTCCTGGTATCAATAGTGGTAATAATAATAATAGACAGTGCCAAAAAATCAGTAGGCGCAACACTATAGATTTTAAAATAGGCCTTTGGAATGTCCTTAGCCTTTATCGACCTGGAGCACTCAATGTTCTCCTATCACAATTGAATAAATACACAATAGATATAGCGGCCATCCAGGAGGTGCGCTGAGTAGGATCTGGAAGCATGGAAAAGAAAAATCATGTAATATATTACAGTTGTCATGAAAGGAACCATGTATTTGGCACGGGATTTATTGTCTGTGAGAGATTTAGACGGCTCATTTTTTATTACAAACCAATAAACCACCGAATATACATTATTCGAATTAAGGGTAAATTCCAAAATTATTCGATAGCTAGTGTGCATGCACCTATAGAAGATTCGACCGAGGCTGAGAAGGATGAGTTCTATGAAACTCTTGATCGAGCTATGGACCAATGGCCAAATTATGACATCAAAATCATTGCTGGGGACCTTAATGCAAAGCTAGGTCGAGGAGGATACTACTCTCCTACGATTGGACCTCATAGTCTCCATCAAGAGACTAATGAAAATGGACACAGGCTCATTAGCTTCGCTGCATCCCGAGACATGATTATTGGAAGCACACTCTTCCCTTGTAAAGACATATACAAAGGAACATGGAGATCCCCAGACTGCCAAACCATAAATCAGATTGACCATTTTCTGATATCATCGAGAAACTGGTCCAATTTACTTAATGTCCCTACATATCGGGGAGCAAATATGGACTCTGACCATCATCTGGTAGTAGCTTACTTAAGAGATCGTATCTCCTTGGTGAAGAAACACAGGACAGAAAAGGACAAAAAGTTCAGTATTGCTAAATTAAAAGAAGAGGAATCTTCGGAACTATATCGATCAAACCTAGAGTCCAAGCTAAGACAATCCCATACCAGCATCCGAACTTGATATCCATGAAAATTGGAATGCGATCTGCAGAGCCATAACAGTGAGTGCAGAGGAAACGCTAGGACCGTATCAACCGTAACCAAAAATTCATGGTTTGGCGATGAAAGTGAGAGAGCCACTGCCCACTAAAACGAAGCATACAAGCGCATGATTACCTGCCGCAGAAGGAGAACGACAGAAGAATACCATGACCTAAGAAGGGCAAAAAAACGTACTCATCGAAGGAAAAAGAGGCAAGCTAAGAATGCAGAACTTGCATAGATACAAGAAATGAAAAATCGTAATGACATTCGCAACTTCTACCAGATCAACCAAGGGAGGAAACCCTTTAAACCGAGGCTGAAAGCATGCAAAAGCAAGGATGGTTCTCTTCTCACGGAAGAAACAGAAATTCTGGAGAGATGGAAAGAACACTTTGAAGAGCAGCTCGGAGTTGCGAGACTTAATGCCATCCGAAACATAGAACATCAAGAAGCTATTACAACCGATGAGCCTCCGGATGAGGAAGAAATTTTGTTAGCCCTTGAGAGACTTAAGGACAATAAAGCTCCTGGTCACGACGGTCTCTCAGCTGAGCTGTTTAAGCATGGAGGAAACCAACTAGTTAAATGCCTTTAGGATCTTTTGTTGGATATTTGGACAGAAGAATCAATGCCGAATGCATGGAAAAAGACCCTGATCTTTCCCATACATAAAAAAGGAGATCAACTTGCCTGCGAAAATTATCGTGGTATCTCCCTCCTACCAATTGCCTATAAGATATTATCCCGAATAATCTACGCGAGACTCATACCACATGCAGATAGAAACATCGGATCATACCAGTGCGGTTTTCGTAAAGAAAAATCAACTATTGATCAGGTGTTTACCCTGCGTCAGATTCTTGAAAAAAACAGAGAATATAATATCACTACCCATCTCCTGTTTATTGACTTTAAAAGCGCATTCGATAGTGTCGAGAGGGACAAGTTATATTCTGCAATGGAGGAGTTCAATATACCAACAAAACTAATTCGGATGTGCAAGGCCTCAATAGATGGAGTAGAGTGCATGATTAGAATTCAGGCTGGTCTCAGCAAACCATTTATCTCTGGGAGGGGCCTTAGGTAGAGAGATGCTCTAGCGTGTCTGCTTCAACCTGGACCTCGAAAAGGCAGTGCAAGACTCAGGCATTCAAATAAATGGGACCATTTTTAATAGATCTGTCCAGCTCCTAGGCTTTGCGGATGATCTAGATGTAGTTGGAAGATCCCTTAGAGACGTGCAAGCAGCCTTTCAAGTACTAGAGCAAGCTGCGAGGCGGTTGGGATTGGAAATCAATGCCTCTAAAAAAAATATATGGAAACGGGGCATGAAGCGTACCCAGGAGAAACGATAACAGTTGGCTCATATGTTATCGAACGAGTTAACGACTTCTCGTATCTTGGCTGCAACGTGAACATCAATAATAGTATAGCAGATGAGATGTATAGCAGATCTTGCATGAACAAGAATAATGAAATCTAATCGCTGCTTTTTCGGCCTCAGGAGTCTTCTACGAGGTAAGATGATAAACAGATCTACAAAGATAATATTATATAAAACCCTTATACGTCCAGTGTTGACATATGGCTCGGAAACATGGACCATCTCCAAAGCAGACGAACACGCCCTTACAATTCAGGAGCGAAAGATACTGCGATCCATTTAGGTAGTGTCTGTACTGGCCAGATATGGAGACGGAGAACCAATCAGGAGCTCTATGAGCTCTATAAGGATATAAATATTGTCCACTTCATTCGTGTTGGAAGACTAAGGTGGGCCGGTCATGTTGCTCGCATGGCAGATGGTGATCCGAGGATGGAGTCGTACATGATGCTAAGACCATGCTTGGCATTCGGAACTGGTTGTTTGCTGCACAAGATCGGGAGGACTGGAGGAGGCTGATACAGGAGACCGAGACCTAGAAATGGGTTGTGCGCCAAAAGAAGAAGAAGAAATTCTGAATAAACCCTCTAGATTGGGTGAGGAGTATCTCCTCTTTGATGTAGGTATAGAAAAGAAGAGAGCTCTTATCCTGATAAGACTGAAGTACCAAAATAGACTGTGAGTTTCTGCTATACTTGAATGACAAGGCAAGCTGGATACCCAGATCATCTGTAATGTGTGTAATCAGTGAAGACTGGAGACGTTGAACTCAATATTTTAAAGGCTTCAAATCTTGTGATAATTAAAAACAGCTAATGTGTCCATTTAATCCTCAAGAAGGACTATATCAAATATTTTTTATTATCTTATTGGGGCCATAAGGATTAGGGCATATATTCTTTTTGAATATATTTGGACATATGTCTGATGTTCATTATTGTTATAAAGTAATTTTTGTTTTGAACTGAGTGGTGCTACTCATAGAAAGAAAAAAGTTATTTTTTATTTATTTATTTTATTTTTTTAATCTATATCCCTGGACAATAAGACCCCTATAATTTTTATCATTACAGGAATATTGTCCACTTCATTCGTGTTGGAAGACTAAGGTGGGCCGGTCATGTTGCTCGCATGGCAGATGGTGATCCGAGGAAGACCATGGAAGAGGTGTTGCATGGGACCAGAAGACGAAAAAGATCGAAGCTCCGTTGGAGGGATGGAGTCGTACATGATGCTAAGACCATGCTTGGCATTCGGAACTGGTTGGTTGCTGCACAAGATCGGGAGGACTGGAGGAGGCTGATACAGGAGACCGAGACCTAGAAATGGGTTGTGCGCCAAAAGAAGAAGAAGAAATTCTGAATAAACCCTCTAGATTGGGTGAGGAGTATCTCCTCTTTGATGTAGGTATAGAAAAGAAGAGAGCTCTTATCCTGATAAGACTGAAGTACCAAAATAGACTGTGAGTTTCTGCTATACTTGAATGACAAGGCAAGCTGGATACCCAGATCATCTGTAATGTGTGTAATCAGTGAAGGCTGGAGACGTTGAACTCAATATTTTAAAGGCTTCAAATCTTGTGATAATTAAAAACAGCTAATGTGTCCATTTAATCCTCAAGAAGGACTATATCAAATATTTTTTATTATCTTATTGGGGCCATAAGGATTAGGGCATATATTCTTTTTGAATATATTTGGACATATGTCTGATGTTCATTATTGTTATAAAGTAATTTTTGTTTTGAACTGAGTGGTGCTACTCATAGAAAGAAAAAAGTTATTTTTTATTTATTTATTTTATTTTTTTAATCTATATCCCTGGACAATCAGACCCCTATAATTTTTATCATTACAGGAATTGTGATTTCTTCCTTCTTGGGCCACAGAAACTATTCTCTTCGAAACTTATGTTTTAAAACTTGGTCTTTCCATGCTAGCCTGGTGATATACAATTTATAAAAAAACTAGCTGACCCGACAAACGTTGTTTTGCCATATAAATTATTTCTAGGGAATTTCTAGTGTAGAAAAAAAATCACTATATTATCACTATAGTGTGTAAGGATGTGGTTTATGAGTGAAAGAGGCATGGAGCTCTATGAACGATGAGGGAATATAAAAATTACAAAACACCAAACATTAATTTTTTTAATTTATTCCTTAAAATTATTTATATTTCATTAATTAATTACGACCGTAACACTAACAAACAATATCAATCTCTTAATGCTGTAGCGTGAACAATATTTTATGTTAGCCCATCTTTAGCTAAAACAAACAAACTGGATGGTATACCCACTCGAGAGCATGCCACGTATACTTTTCCGTGTGAAAAACATGGTGTGCTCAAATCGTAAGCCACAAACGGACATCGTTTGGCCTTAGTACTTATTGATAGTCATTGCAAATACCAATCCAATCGGAATCTGAATACGTTTACATTGAATTGGCACATCTGTAGGTATAATAGGGATTTGCGGAATTAATACATTTTCACCTCGGAACTTGCCATTTAAAATGCTGGCTTCGGTAACGTTTTTCATTAATTTTTGATTGACTAATCGCGTACAATTATTATCAAATTACGAAGCAAAATAATCGGAGATCCAACCTTCAATTGTAAATTATGCTGTGGAATGCCTGGCGAACCAGTGAGTTCAAAAACTCTTTTGGAAAATTTACAGCTTCGCTGGCATCGCAAACTGTATCAATAGATTTGAATGATACCAAGTTCCCTGCCAACAACTGTTGTATCTTCAGATTTAAATCGTCAAAGTCCACTTTTTTTGCTGCTAAAATTGCTCTTTCTGCAAGCCATTCATGATATATGTACTGTGTGTGTACATCGGGAAATATTTGTTCAATGAGAGCATCTTGCGAATCAATGATTGTGCAGAAATCGGTCGGTAATTCACGCATCGTTACATCTATAGTAACCTTTCCATCGCCGATATCAAACAGTTGTTTTGAGAATGTTTCGGCGGATGGATCTTGTAGCATTTGAACGCGCATATTTACTTTCAGCTGTACTTTTTCCACATTAAACCACAATGGCGATGATTTTATGCAAGCGTTGATCTCAACAGCGTATGTTGTACGTGGAATGACGGGTGTTTGTCTGTTATAGCGTTTGTCTGAAATCACCTGAAAGGACTTCCAGAGTGCCGCCAAATAGTTTGTCGTTTTTTTTAATATCTTTCAATGTCCTGTTCAACGCCTCAAGCGAATGTATGTGTGCCATAGTACATTCATCCCAGATGATAATTTTATCACTGTGGCCATGGACGATTGTTTATTTATGTTGCACACTGCGTCAGGGTTATTTTGAATATTTAGTGGCAGCTTAAATACTGAATGAGCTGTTCTGCCTCCATCCAATAAAGTTGCCGCAATGCCCGATGATGCAACGGCCAATGCGATGCTCGTATTTCGGCGAGAAAAAGCGAAATAAGGGATAATTTGTCAGTACCACCTGGTGCATCCAAAAAGAAGAACCCACACAAAATGAGTGTTGATCCAGAAATAGGGCGAAAACTTTAAAAAATCTAGCACTGGTAACACTAAGTAAAGCAGGAATAATCTATCTTGATACCTACTTGATAAAAATAAATATTTTTTTGTACAAAAATTTTAGCTTTGCCATAAGCTCAGGGATATTTTAATCGAAATATAATGAAAAACATTCACAAAAAAGACGACGACTTGGTTTTAATTAGCTCTCTCTCTTTCAAAGTAGGTAATGTTTTAATAAGTTTCTTTAATTTCAAGAACTGTCTATCACAAAATGAGATTGATAAAATGTTACCATGTAAATGTAAAAAGATTCGATTAAATGTTCTCTATAGCCTCAACTGGCGGGGATAACTTACAAAGTGATAATTGATAAGTTATCGAGCCGGATGAAAATGAATGGATGAAATGATTAAATTACTAAAATGACTATTATAAAATAGGGGTTGGTGATAGAAGGGTGAAAATTTAGGGTTGTATGTATTTTTTAATGCCGCATTATATAAAAAAAAAATTGTCCAAAAAAAAAAATAAAATTTAGGGGTGGACAACCCTCATCACTTAGGGGTATGAAAATTAGATAGTAGCCGGGGTCACCTGTGGTGTTGTGGTTAGCATGGCAACCTACAATACTAAAGATCGCGGGTTCAATTCCAGTGGTGGCCCTAGGATTTTTTAATGGGAGTAAAAAATCCTTAGCTATGCCGTCCCTCGGATAGGACGTAAAATGGAGGTCCCGAGCCTGTACGATGTCAGGTACTCGTTAAAGATCCCTATCCTAATTATACCTGGATAGGCAAAATTTAGGACTCCCACTGTAGCATCGTCCGATTAGCCTCAGTAGCATAAAAATGGACGTTAAACAAACAAATCCATAGATAGTAGCCGATTCTCAGACCTACTGAATATGCATATAAAATTTCATGGAAATCGGTCAAGCCGTTTCGGAGGAGTATGGTAACTAACATTGTGACACGAGAATTTTATATATAAGATATTTTACCGAATCCTGTGCAAGCTAACTCGTTTTTCATGTACCTTTTCCCATACTAAATTCTGGGCATCACACAACTTTCACTTACAATCCTACTTTTTACTTTCACTTACCTATATATGAAATATGTAGTAAGGAAAAGTATTGCGATCGTGAAAAATTTCAACTTCCGGTTTTCAATGGAAATACACGTTTTAGGGTCCCCTCAGTCCAAATAACCAAATGATGGCCTGTGTGTGTGTGAACAGACTAGCTCAAAAACTATAAACCATCCGAATTTGAAATTGGATATTTGATGTATGTATATGCCCGCGATGCACAGTGGGGCAAACTAGGAAAGAAAAACAAAATCCAATGTTCATATCTGGAGTTAATTTTTATTGTATTTCATTCTTGAATAGTCAACATATAAAAAACGATTAGTTCCTGTCTTATCAAAAATTTCTTTTAAGCAGAGATTTAAGGTTTTGTCGTGGTTGTAAAAATGTCATTTTTTTTAATAAAAATATTTTGAGCTAGTTTCAGCACATTTGAGTGATAATTGTTTTACAACCTTTATGGGCGTGTATAGACGTTACACGTTATAACAGTAGGCATCCTACATAAACAATTAAATAAGCGAAAATCTTCCACACAAAATAACTAATTTGAAGCCTAATTATAGTTTGGGGCTTATCCTGGCTTAAGATAGCAACGACTGATCTAGGACCGGGATGTATCAGAAAATATATTCCTCTGATATCTTTTGCCTTTATTTGCCGGTTCGGTAACTATTGTAATTTTTGTGAAAATTTTCGTGGCGCGCCGCACAGTGTGGCAAACGAGAGAAAAAAAAAATCTAATCTTCATATCTGAAGGTAATTTTTATTGTTTTTCATTCTTGAATAGTCAACATATAAAAAACGATTGGTTCCTTTCTTATCAAAAATTTCTTTTGAGCAGAAATTATAAGTTTTGTCGTGGTTGTAATATTGTCAATTCTTTTTTATAAAAATATTTTGAGCTAGTTACAGCACATTTAAGTGATAGTTGTTTTACAACCTTTATGGGCGTGTTTAGACATTACACGTTATAACAGTATCCATCCAATATAAACAATTAAATAAGCGAAAATCTTCCACACAAAATAACTAATTTGAAGCCTAATTATAGTTTGGGGCTTATCCTGGCTTAAGATAGCAACGACTGATCTAGGACCGGGATGTATCAGAAAATATATTCCTCTGATATCTTTTGCCTTTATTTGCCGGTTCGGTAACTATTGTAATTTTTGTGAAAATTTTCGTGGCGCGCCGCACAGTGTGGCAAACGAGAGAAAAAAAAAAATCTAATCTTCATATCTGAAGGTAATTTTTATTGTTTTTCATTCTTGAATAGTCAACATATAAAAAACGATTGGTTCCTTTCTTATCAAAAATTTCTTTTGAGCAGAAATTATAAGTTTTGTCGTGGTTGTAATATTGTCAATTCTTTTTTATAAAAATATTTTGAGCTAGTTACAGCACATTTAAGTGATAGTTGTTTTACAACCTTTATGGGCGTGTTTAGACATTACACGTTATAACAGTATCCATCCAATATAAACAATTAAATAAGCGAAAATCTTCCACACAAAATAACTAATTTGAAGCCTAATTATAGTTTGGGGCTTATCCTGGCTTAAGATAGCAACGACTGATCTAGGACCGGGATGTATCAGAAAATATATTCCTCTGATATCTTTTGCCTTTATTTGCCGGTTCGGTAACTATTGTAATTTTTGTGAAAATTTTCGTGGCGCGCCGCACAGTGTGGCAAACGAGAGAAAAAAAAATCTAATCTTCATATCTGAAGGTAATTTTTATTGTTTTTCATTCTTGAATAGTCAACAAATAAAAACGATTGGTTCCTTTCTTATCAAAAATTTCTTTTGAGCAGAAATTATAAGTTTTGTCGTGGTTGTAATATTGTCAATTCTTTTTTATAAAAATATTTTGAGCTAGTTACAGCACATTTAAGTGATAGTTGTTTTACAACCTTTATGGGCGTGTTTAGACATTACACGTTATAACAGTATCCATCCAATATAAACGATTAAATAAGCGAAAATCTTTCGCACAAAATAACTAATTTGAAGCATGATTATAGATAAAGCCTTATCCTGGCTTAAGATGGCAGGGATTGATCTAGGACCGGGATGTATCAGAGAATATATTCCTCTGATTCCATTTGCCTTTTTTTTCCTGTTGGGTAGTTATTGTCAATTATGTGAAAAATTTCGCGGCGCCCAAAAAAATTCCCGAGAAGTAAAATACCCTCTACTTGACTGTCTCCAATTTATTCAAAAATCATTGAATCACATCCCCACATACCTACACAATCATGGTTTATTTTTTATTTTTTAATTTGTAATATAATGTGGTTAGTGTAATACTCAATGAAACTTGACAGCTGCTTCAGCCTCCTCCCAGAGAAAAATAGTTTAAGTACAATTTTCGACAATAGTTCTGGTCGAGCTGTTTTTATCCAGTCAAATTGTCTAAATATCAGCATGAGGTGATTAGAAAGGCGATTAAAGACAGTGGTCTCAGTATTTCCCTATAAAAAGTTGCAAGACATTAGCTGACAAAAAAAAAAAAAAAAATATGCTACCTTAAAGGAAATTTAAATTAATATTGAGTTAAATCAAACTAAAATAAGCTAAATTAAGTTTGTTTGTTTACTGAGGTTTAAAAGCCATAAAACCATAAGGTCATCAATGTCTATGTTTATCTGTGGCTAAATTAAGTTAAAAGTAAGTTCAATTATTTTTTTTTAATTATTTAAAATATCCGTTCTTAAGTTTCCTCTATAATTATATATACATAAATAGTATAATTATTAAATTTAGTTGCAATCCTATTATAATTTTCCACCCTTAATCGAATGAAACAACTTCCATCTCGATAGGACAAACCGTTCCTTTTTTTTTTTTTTTTTTTTTCAATTTTTTTGCTGTTTTGCCCCACTATGCGATGTACCAGCCGAAATTTAATTTCCTGTATCACTGATGAAAATAAAAACTTTTATTTAACAATACAAATTTTTATTTTTATTTAAGATGCTCAACTTATTTAAAGCATTTAAGGTGTGAAAATATATGTATAAGGTAATCTTTAATGAATTATATTTTGGTTTAGAAACTTTAGTTCCATAATAGATTTCTGAATGGAAAATAAAGTGATTTTTGAGGAACAGTAGTCGTTTTCGATTTCCAGAAAGGCTTAAAAGACAAACCTTATAACGAGACATGGCATCACCTTCACGATATACGTACAAAAAGCATCTCGCAGTAAAAAACAAGCACTAAAAAAAAACTCGACTGTTGATGAAATTGGGTCCCTTCAAAAAAGAAATAAGCAATATTGAATCGAAAAGAACTGATAGTCTATAACTTATGAAGATATACAAATATAAACATATAAATGTGGAAAAATCTGTGTAGTTGAGGAATGGCGTTTACAAATTATCTAAATACGTCGATTTCTAATCTAACATAGTTCGTAAGTGAAAGTTGTGTGTTGCGCGCATCATCGCACCAGATTATTTTTCATGTACATATTTGTTACTGAAAAATTGTCTTTTTGAGCACTGGGGTATTTTCAGAAAATGTTGGCGTTATTATGTTACAACCAGTCCTCCCTGGATGAAACTTTTACCTACTTGTCCCCTATAGGTCATGGGCGGATCCAGGCGGAGGTCACGGAGTCTTGACCCCCTCAAATATTTTCGCTATTCAATTGATTTGTATTTTGAAACGAATATTGCAATTAGGTAGTTACTATGCCCTAAACATAACACTTTTGGTTGATTAGATCGCAGTCCTTAATAAAAGGTAAAAATCTCATAAAAAAAAGAGAGAAAAAAGGTTATTTCAGCCACGCGATTATGAGACAGAGGGGGCACATGATCACGACCCCCCAAATTTTGTGCTGAATCGCCGTTCTTGGTGAAATCATGCGGACGCCCTTTTATATATCATTACTCATATTACCGGATTTTTTTCTTTTTTATTTGATTATTAAATGCTTTCATAGTTTATATATAGCAATTTATCGTTTCTAGGAATAATAAGGGACAGTTATTTACTCCAAAGAAACAAAATTAAATGTACTTTACTTTTACAGCAATATCCGGCCCTGGTCAAAATGAACCAAATAAAATCTTCGGGTTTTAGATTGGATAATATATCCTAGAACATGAATCTACTACTGAATAACGTTAATAGCAGGGCCCGGATTTTTATGCAATTGCATATTACGCAGATCTAATTGGTCAAGTTTTGTTTTGCATATTTGATGATAACTGCATATATTTGCATATTTTGATGATCTAATAAAGTATTTATTTATTTATGAAAAATTTTCGGCCTTTTCGACCACCTGGGTCATTTTAACCCTATCTTTATGTATATAAAAATCTCGTGTTCAGATGTTTGTCGGGGGTAAAATCAGAAACTACTCAAACGATTTTGATGAAATTTGGTTCATTGTATGTAGTTTTGTCCAACTTAAAAGATAGGATAGGTTTTATCTCGATTATTGGTCTCAATATGTTTTATTGCGAATTATTGGAAATACAGTAGGTCATGTTTCGATTTATTAACGTGTCGTCATATGTCGATTTCATAACCTTTTTGTTTATAAGCATGCTATTGTAATATAGGTTATCATTATTATAATTTTGTATTGTATTATGTGAGTGTAATTTGTTCAATATTATTATTTTCCACACACAAATAGGAATACAAATCTTTGTATTTATTGTTAATTTTCATTAAAGAATAAATAAATCAAGAAATGGTTACAATAAATTCTCAAAAGTGTAGGTATTTTTGGTTCCTTTTCCTTTTTTATTTGTATTTGTTATATATTAAAAGCATTGGTTAGATCTGTGTATGTTCACATTTGTTAATATTAAATTGCATGGATTAAAAAGTAATAAAGTGTTCACAAGTATGACTCGTTAATTTAATTATTTAAGATATAACCGTGGCGACGAAGATCTACTTATTTATGCAGAATAAGTAAGAAGGTTAAGAAGAAATGTCAACAGAAGGTATAATGGAGGCGCGGGGCCAACCCCTAACGCCAGCCAGGCCTTATATTCGACATTCCTACGGACTTCAGAATTTTTAAAACTAAATTAGAGAGCCATTTTTTTCACTCAGGAATAAAAGACGTAAAAATTAAGAAAGCCACATTAATGGTGGCAGTAAGTGAAAACACTTTTAAGTTGTTGGAGAATTTATGCGTGCCAGCGACCATCGAAGATTACTAATATGACGGTTTGATAAAATTATTAGAGCAACATTTCACCCCTGCATCAGCCTATTTTGCCGCAAGAAGAAGGTTTTATGGAGTAGCTAAGCTCATGGGCGGATCCAGCCGATCGTAAAGGGGGGGGGCTGCAGCCACACATCCCTTCATTTGGATCTGCTAATCAGCTTTTTTACTTTTATATTCCCTAACTACAACTAAAATTCTACTTCTTCTGTACATTATTTATTTTTTAAATTGCTTCCTTACATAAGGGAAGGTCAAATTCTATCTTTAAAAGACGAAAAATTTTCCAAAGGGAGGGGCTGCAGCCCCCACAGCCCCCCCCCCCCTGGATCCGCCAATGGCTAAGCTCTCTGAAGAGTCGGCCAGAGACTGGGCTGCCCGTTTGAGGTCTTTGGCAGCTGAATGTAAATTCGGAGTAGAGGTAATTGTGGTTCTTCGAGACATTTTTATAGTGGGTTATGGTAGAGGAGTTATGTAAGGTAGACTGGTGGAAGAAGATGCTTCCATCACTGAGTTAACGCTGTTGGAAGAGAGCAAGCGTTAATTACAAGAGGAGAACCCCTGCCCATCAAACAGGAGCCAGAAGAACTACTCTTCAACCGTCAGAAAACCAGAAGGCAGCCTAGAATGGAGGGAACATGTCACCACTGCGGATCACAAATCGGAATTTTGTAGGTATAGGAATCTCACTTGTCACCAGTGTGTGTAACATATCAACAGTTTGTCCCAAGCCTTTGCAAAATTGTAATAAATTTTTAGAGGAAAACAAGGCTGACAAGTGTGATTCCAAAGACCTATTTTTCCATTTAAGGGATTCATTAAGTAGAACTGTCAGTCCCAATGTATTGAAGTTGAATGTAAAAAACTATGTAGTTGATTATGTTTAGGAATAAGGTTATTGATATTCCCTTTTTAGTAGTTGAAAATGGTGGACCACCTTTGATAGGTCGCTCCGGTTTTAAATTGCTTGGTCTTAGTATAGAAGGACTCAATTTTGTAAACCAAACCCAAGTAGAAAACTTAGATGATTTATTGAACATGTACCCTGTTGTTTTTAGTTCTGAATTAGGGACATACAACAAAGAAAAAATATCACTACGGATTAGGGAAGACGATAAACCAGTATTTTGTAAAGCTAGGTCCCTACCCATAGCTCTTAAGGATAAAGTGGAGTTCGAAATTGATCGTTTGTTGTCTATGGGTGTTCTAAAACCCCTTGATTACAGTCCTTGGGCCACTCCTAAAGTGACAGTCCTAAAGCCTGAAGGGCCAGTCCGTATATGCGGAGATTATAAAATCACAATTAATCCGGTATTCGCGGGTGCAATCGACTATAGGGTGCGCTAGTAGTTTTGCAAAATGTTGGAAGGAACGAGGATAGACATAGTTGATGTGATAGAGATAATTGGTAATTTTAAAAGACCATTAATTGAAGGGCAGTCTGCCCTTGATGCAAACCAAATAATTACATGTGGAATATTATCTAGAAGTAAAAAAACAGTTATTTTACGAGCCTTGTGCCTT
The DNA here is from genome assembly GCA_911387785.2 of Aelia acuminata. Lineage (NCBI taxonomy): Eukaryota > Metazoa > Arthropoda > Insecta > Hemiptera > Pentatomidae > Aelia > Aelia acuminata. The sequence continues at coordinate 81,688,105 of OU426981.1, forward strand.
CAAACAAGCGATCTTAAAGGATTTCCCCATCAAATAAAAGTGGAAATCAAATTTATTAATTATAATAAACAATTTTCTTGTAATTTTACGTGTAAAGCTGGTAGTTATGGTAAATGCGAACAAATCAATGTAACTTTACGTTTTTCGGTTAGTAATAACATTAATTACCTAGTCATACAATCATTTTCATGACACCTTAGTTTTTTTGTCATAGTATTTATTTATGTGTCAAAACTTTCAGGCATCGCATTGAAAACTTGGAACGACTAAACACAACGGACGTAAGACAAAAATGGGGAAAATAAAAAAAAAAAAAAAAAACTATGACACTATGGCCCCAATGTTATTTGCACAAAACTAGCATTTTGGAATAATAATATGACAAATACTAATATTTACCTGGATAAATATAGTCACTTTCTTTAAAATGAAGACTACATATCTTCATCACCATGCTAAAGTAACGAATATGCATAGGTTTTTAGTTGCACATTCGTTACTTTAGCATGGTGACGACGATATCGTCATGTGTTTCGAAACAGGCTTATCTATTCTTAATTTTACAATCCACTCTTTAGGAAGCTTTTTATTTTTTGGAAATAAATGGAATGACACATCTTTTGATTTTCTAATTGAACACTGAGGGACCGAGCAATACCTATTAGACATTTTTCAAATAATATTTTGATCAATCGGGTTTTAATTATGGAAAAATAAATTAAAAACGCCAAAAAACCCTATGAATCCCAGGTACTAGTCCGGCTTCTATCCCCGTTCCTCTAGTTCGAGTCAAGAAGCAGCACCGTCGCTTGCGACCGCGAAATTCGCGACGGAAAATATGTATGATTAAGATTCAAAAAAAATTAAAATCATTTTGGTTTTATTTCTAAATAGTCACTCCATTTTTTTTTCCTGTGAAATATTTTGTACACAATAGTATCTTTGAATATTCCAATTGTTTAAAACCATATTTTTAGATTTTATTTTACTGCATAATATATGGCATATTTTGACGCTTTTTACTGCATAAAAATCCGGGCTCTGGTTATTAGATACTGAAATCTAGGGTGCCGGGATAGCCGAGTGGCCAAACGCGTTCGGAAATACAGTTGCCATGGACAAAGCATGATTGAGAACCTAAAGGAAGATTATTTAACAGAAACTATTTGTTTTCAAGGTATTCATCGCAACTGTCTTAAACGTAACTGAAAAGTTAAAGAAATAGAGACAACCTCCATAATTATTTTTTTACAATGAAAAACAAAGAAAACTGTTTAGAAAGAAGACTAGAGTGAGCATTATGAGAGAAGTGCGTGTTGCTCAAATTGTTATCGATCGGAAAAAAACATATGGTGATTCTTAATGAATCAAAGGTATGTTCCAACCAAGGTGTGTTCCAACAAGCACTTAAAACACGATGGCAACTTTTACATGCGCAGTATACCTTTACTGTTTGTTTGTTTGTTTGTTTGTTTAACGTCCATTTTTATGCTACTAAGGCTAATCGGACGATGCTACAGTGGGAGTCCTAAATTTTGCCTATCCAGGTATAATTAGGATAGGGATTTTTAACGAGTACCTGACATCGTACAGGCTCGGGACAGTATACCTTTACTAAATGCTCATTGTTAACAAGGAAAGGAGCAGGTGAAAAGAGTCGATGTGTTCTAAGAGCTTAGTTAATTAAACTATTGATTAAATATTGCATTACTAAGTGTTCCTTCCATAGAGGAATAAAATAACCGTCGTTTTCTGAAAAATTGTAAGGAGCTCTCAATTGAAAATTTATTATCGGCCGTTCTTAAGAACCTTTTCTTTTCTATCGATTCTTATTTAAGATTTGTCGTCTGAAAAACACGATTGTTCAGTCTAAAACTCGATTATTATTTCTATAATCTCCTAAAAAAATATTTATTTTAAAACAATTCAAACGAATCTCTGGAAAGTACGAAGTTCGAGAGTAAATGGGACCACCTTTATTTTTGGTAGACCACTGTATGAATTACTGACCTCCTTTTCCAATAGTAAATAAAATATATATTGCTAAAGAAATTTTAGTGTTCCCCCTCTGGTAGCACTTAAAAAAAAAAAAAAAAATCTGGTGCGTGCGCGCAACACACAACTTTCACTTACCACCTTACTTAAATTAGAAATTAACGCGTTTTGTTAATGCCACTTCTCAAAGTTACAAATTTTCCCACATTCATTTCTTATTTTTGTTTTCATTTGCTCTATAAAAAACGCTAATTTATTTTATTATTAAATAAAAGATTGTCATAATTCGGCAATGCAAGCATAATACTCCAAGTCTCCTGATTTTATAATTCTCTATGTACTTGTTGAAGATTTCATTTAGTTAGCATGAAACAAATAATTTCCATTAAATGAACAGAACACTTTAATTGTGAACAATGGTCTGTCATTAAAGGCGTACTCCGCATGCGTGGGCTCAACGTGTTTTATGAGTTGACTGAATATTTTTCTTTTTTCCTCCTGTAATGTTTACTCGATTTTTATCATATCTCTTATTTAGCCATTTCTTATTTTTAGGCGTAACGAGAGACAGTTAATTTCTCCATATAAACAAAAACAAAGGTACTGTATAGGAAACAAAGAAACAGCCACCTCAAAACATTTTAATAATGATAACGCTTACCTGATATTAAATAACACCTAATTTTCATTAAACATGACGACTTTGATGAAAATCGTTTGATGAAATGTTGGCTATCGCATCTTTGGCACATTCATACATCAAATACCCAGTTTGATCAAAATCGTGAAAACCGTTTTTGAGTAAATAAAAAAAAAAGAGAAAATGATACAAAATTTATTAAGTAAAGTCCCCCCTCCGGTTGATCAATTTTGATGAAATTTTTACAGTCGTATCTAGGGCATATAATTACATCAAATACTCAGTTTAATCAAAATCGTTAGAGCCGTTTTTGAGAAAATTGAAAACAACTTAAAAAGTTATTAAATAAAGTGCCCCCTCCCTTTGAGCAATTTCGATGAAATTTTTGCTGTCACATCGCGGGCATATACATATACTAAATACCTAATTTCATGTTCGTACAGTTGATAATTTTTGAGCTAGTCTGTTCACACACACACACACACACACACACACACACACACACACACACACACACACACGCTAACAAGGCAGTAGTTACGATTCGCCAGTGGCTTTCATCGGTAGGCCTCCAGCTTGCTGATCATAAGACTGAAGCAGTCCTCATTACTAGTAGAAAAGTAAGAGAAACGATCACCCTGACCGTTGGAGAATGCGAAGTTCATTCTATGCAATCCATTAGATATTTGGGTGTGCAGCTTGACGCCAGGTTGCGATTCGACGAACACCTGTACTTAGCTAGCTCCAAAGCAGCCCGAGTTACAAATGCATTGGCCCGAATTATGCCAAATATCGGTGGACCCCAGCAGAGTCGGAGAAGACTGTTGGCTAATGTAGCCAGTTCAACGCTGCTATACGCGGTACCGATATGGGTTAATGCCTTCCAAGTACAGTCATATGCCAGTAAAGCTATCAGTATGCATCGAAGAAATGCACTGCGGGTCGCTCGAGCGTTCCGCACTTTTTCCTATGATGCTGCGTGTGTCATAGCTGATATGCCTCCGATTGATCTTCTGGCGGAGGAACGCAATCGAATTTACCATGGAAGACGTGGACAGCCCGATGCTCACTGGTCTACGGTAGAAAAAGAAGAGAGGAGGAAAACTATGGAAAGCTGGCAAAGGCGATGGGATTCATCATCTTCCGGAAGATGGACCCACAGGATGATTCCCGACATCTCAATATGGATAGCCCGTAAACATGGAGAGGTTGACTATTACCTCACCCAACTGCTCACCGGACATGGCTGCTTCAGAGCCTATCTAGCCAGATTCAAGCTGGAAAAGGAAGCTTTGTGCATCTTTGGCCTCGCCGACGAAACGGTGGAACATGTTTTCTTTTGTTGCAGGAGCTTAGCCAAAGAGAAGGAGCAGCTTGATGTGATCCTGGGGAAGAAGTCTACCCCGAAAAACTTAGTTTCGTTGATGTTGACCAAGCAGGAGAATTGGAGGGCTGTTACAGACTATGCCGCGGAAATCGGCAGGACCCTTAGAGCCCAGGAGAGGAAAAGGAGAGGCCAAGCAATGGCATGATAAAGAAGTAGGCACTTAGCCACTCGGCCCCCCGTGAAGTAATGCCTGACAGCGGTTCCGTGGGGTGGCATTGAAGAATAGGGAGGTGGTTTTTTAGTGAGTAGGAATCTCACACTGTTGTGGGCTTATAGTCGCACAGCGTCTTATGTAAGATTTTTCCCCTACCCAAAAAAAAAAAAAAAAAAAAAAAAAAAAAAAAAAAAAAAAAAAAAAAAAAAAAAAAAACACACACACACACACACAAAGAACATTTCGCGGGACTTGGTCATTTGGACTCAGGGGACCCCAAAACGTGTATTTCCGTTAAAAACCGGAAGTCGAAATTTTTCACGATCGCAATACTTCCACTTACTATATATTTCATATATAGGTAAGTGAAAGTAAAAATTGTCTGTTTATTTTAGTTTTATTTGTTTATTGCCAAAAAAAAAGAAAGGTGGTAAGTGAAAGTTGTCTGATGCACCCACAGCACCAGATTTTTTGTTTTACCTATGCATATGCTTAAGATTTGAAATTTAATTAAATTTTATTTAAATGTTTTGTATTTTATAGTAAAATATACAAAATTTAATAATTTGATTTTTTTTGTATTAATGAATAATTTTATTGTTTTTTTAAAGTTTTGTATGTCCGATTCTATGCAAAATATTTTTAAATGTTAAAAAATTATGGGTAACATTTTCATTGAATTTTTTATTCACCGTTGTACAGCGCCCGTTTATAAACATGGTGGATACTGTTAATTATCATCTTAATAGCCGCTCTCCGAGAATGGGTTGTGTGCAGTTTAATTTAATCTTTTCTGTTTTGATTGTCATTGTTAAATGAACAATGCTCTCTTGTTTAGTATCGTCATGCTGAAGTTTTATTCTAAGTATTTATGGGAAAGGCTAGAAATACATTAGATAGGTTATAAGAGACTTCCTCTTATCTTATCGTTTACTGAATCAAAACAAAAGTTAGTATGTTATAATGGAGCATATCAAAATATTATAAATTTCATTAGTAATCCTAGAAGCTTATTATATCATTAGACAAGATGACCACTCACAAATCTGGTCAGAGTGGCAGAAAAAAAGTTCAGGTAACTACTATCGATGAAGTTAAATATATACAGTTTTAATGCTTTTACTAGTTTTGACTTCCCTTCAGGTTTCCTTTGTAATAAGAGATGAAGTTGAGAAGCAGCATAGAGCAGGTGTCAATTCATTACAGTATGATCCTCACATGCAGAGGTTGTATTCCGCTGGTAGGGATAGTATTATTAGAACATGGAATACAAAGTCATCTCGTGAACAGTATATACAATCAATGGAGCATCATACTGATTGGGTTAATGACATTGTGCTTTGTTGTGGTGGTAAAAATTGTAAGTAAAAATTTCTTCTTTTTTTGTTAGTCTGAGAATAATAATTATGGAAAAAATAAACAGATGGTATATTATGGAAGATATTAAGCATAAAAAGTATGTTTCTAGTAATTTCTGCTAGTTCTGATACAACAGTGAAGGTCTGGAATGCCCATAAAGGATTCTGCATGTCTACACTCCGAACACATAAAGATTATGTTAGGGCTCTTGCTTATGCTAAAGATATCGAGCAAGTAGCCTCTGCTGGGTTAGATAGAGCTATATTTTTATGGGATGTCAATACCTTAACTGCATTAACAGCTAGTAACAATACCGTTACAAGTAAGTTAGGAACTATTCTTATTTTTTTTTTTTATCTCGTTCTCCTCATAAAACTATTTAAATAGGAAATATATTATGGATACCTCTACTGCGATGTCACTTCTATGTGTTCCCTCTTTAGAGCCGTGTAGTTGGGTACTGGTCTCAACTGAACAGAGTCAATTGGAGCTTTGTTTATCCCTGCAAGCAGAAAATGAAAGCTGCGCTCTAATACAGCTAATCAAGGTGACTAATTGAAAGGGACCGGGATGGGAGTTGGCTAATATCAAGGTCATAGGAGCTGTTAAAATTCGTGACACCCCGAAGTGACACAGCCGTAGTGGTACCACATTTAGTTGTACATATGTTGAGTTTATTTTTAGTTGTATATATTTGCCAAAATATTAGCCTTATTCTATTTTGTATTAAATAATTTTACAACTATGTGTTTCTTTTTAGCTTCATCCATTACGGGAAGTAAAAATTCTATTTATAGCCTTGCTATGAATCCTTCTGGAACTGTGATAATTAGTGGTAGTACTGAAAAGGTTTTAAGAGTTTGGGATCCTAGATCTTGCAATAAACAAATGAAATTAATTGGTAAGATTTTTCAATACATTCATTTCTAGAATCTTCCATTTATATATATTTTTTTCTGATTTAAAAGGCACTTCTTATCTTGTCTAATTCATTTTTCTGGGTATACTTTGTATCAGACCTGCGCAGAAAGTTTGTTTGTTTGTTTGTTTAACGTCCATTTTTATGCTACTAAGGCTAATCGGACGATGCTACAGTGGGAGTTCTAAATTTTGCCTATCCAGGTATAATTAGGATAGGGATCTTTAACGAGTACCTGACATCGTACAGGCTCGGGACCTCCATTTTACGTTCTATCTGAGGGACGGCATAGCTAAGGATTTTTTACTCCCATTAAAAAATCCTAGGGCCACTGTTGGAATCGAACCCGAGATGTTTAGTATTGTAGGTTGCCATGCTAACCACAACACCACAGGTGACCCCGTCTGCGCAGAAAGTATTTTAATTACTATTTTAAAATAAATGATTTAAAATAGCAATCCACCCAAAAAAAACAAAAAAAAAAAACATCTATTATATAAATTATGAGAAAGTGACCTTGTTATGGTTTTATTTGACCTATAAGCAATCATAGTTTCATATTATTTGGAAATTGGATATGGAATTAATATTTAACCCTCCATCCCGAAACCTATCCATAATAACATTTATGTGAAATCAATCTTATTAAACATCTATCTAGACAATTAACAACCAATGTGCCAAAATTTGATAAAATCGGATGCATCAGTACAAAGTTAATAATCGAGCCCCCCCCCCCCCCCCCCCCAAAAAAAAACCATCAAACTGAAATAAATGTACTTGCTCAATTTTTAGGAGTTGGAGTCTTGTGCGCATTACCACCCTACACTATAAAGAAATCTGTATAACTTCAAACAACCTACTCAAGTTGTAGTTTATTTGATTATTTAAAATACAAAATAAAATAATTTTTATTTATTATAGTGCGAGCAGATCCGGCCACGCGTTGCTTTGGCTCAGTAGATATAATGCATTGAACTAATTATGTCCTATTCTTTTTAATACAGTCAGATCGAAATTCCCTGATAAAGATAAAGAAAGTTTCAGCAAATCTAGAAACCAACGGGATTTAAAATAGAACTTTACGCCAAATTTAAAATTGTTTGGTAAAGAATTTAGAAGAAGGGTTAATGTTTTTATTTTTTACATCTCATAGGTCTCTCTTTAAAGTAGTCTGAAAGATTTTCCTCTCCTTGAAGAAGTATTAAATTCTGCTTAAAAAAGGGTTATTAATACTCGGCCTTTCTTGGAATTCCATGAATTTTGTGGTTTTATGATAATGGTGTCCATCTGTCGATTAGATCTACATTTAGGATGTTTTACTGTTATTGGTGTTTTCTAGTGGCTTGTATCTCTTTAAATACAAATAATATTTTATATAACTTAAAATATGTTGTCGAGTTTCATTTCTTGGCAAAATTTTCAATGAACAAGGTCGAAGCTACAATAACTTTGCTATAAACATAAAAAAGTGTTTAATTTTATTTTTCAGAGAAGAACAGTGATACTATATTATACTGATATTATATATCTTTATTTAAATCTATTTTTCAAAAATTATTTAAGGTTATGTATAGGTTTGTTCCAACAACTTAAATCACATCGATTACTAACAGATTGCTCTTGTTCCCCTCCCACTCTTTTGAATCTGAACTTGATTGGTTGTTTGTTTGTTTGTTTAACGTCCATTTTTATGCTACTAAGGCTAATCGGACGATGCTACAGTGGGAGTCCTAAATTTTGCCTATCCAGGTATAATTAGGATAGGGATCTTTAACGAGTACCTGCCATCGTACAGGCTCGGGACCTCCATTTTACGTCCTATCCGAGGGACGGCATAGCTAAGGAATTTTTACTCCCTTTAAAAAATCCTAGGGCCACCGCTGGAATTGAACCCGCGATCTTTAGTATTGTAGGTTGCCATGCTAACCACAATACCACAGGTGACCCCACTTGATTGGTTTGTTTTCCCATTCTATTAATCGAGCATTAAACCAGTATTGAGCATCGTTAAAAATCAACTAATCAAATTTAAAATAAAAAAAATTGGGGAAGAAGATGCACAGTTGGTTAGTTATAAACGTGTTTTAATAGCTTATTGGAGTATACCTTATGTAATATATACCATATGTTTTTCCAATAAGTAAACATTTTGAGCGATAATCAAATAATTAATTATTTTCTTGTTTTTTCCCTATAACTTCGTAAATAAATTAAGAACCCAAAAAAGGTTTCGATGGGACCACCTCCGGAAAATACTCTACAGAATGCATTAGGTTTTGTTCCAATTGGTCCATCCATCTCGGAATAATCGTTGAACATACATGGAAAAAAAAAGAAAGAAAGGCACATACACATGAAGTTGAGTAACCTCATCTTTCGAAGTCGGTTAAAAAAAGTATTTTAATTTGTATTTAATATTCTTTTATTTTAAATTATGCCCAGGTGTGTTTAGTACGTATTTATTCGTCATGCTTTTACTTAAAATGAGAATTTCAGATTTCTTTTTTTCCCTTAAGGCTCAGTTTTCTCCTCATTGTCATATTATTAATATATTCCTGTATCATATACTCCTTTTCTTACTTTGGATATTGAGCGGTATTCTATATATCGCAGAATCTGTTCAATTATTCATTAGTGTAATTTTTCACTTAGCTCTTCAAAACATCTTAGGATAAAAAAAAAGGATCTGTTGCCATCTTGTTATTGCTCTATTCAATTACATTAGGGCCTAAATCCTTAAGAGGGATACCATTAAGGATATAATTTTCTGTTACTTAATGCAGCAAAGGCAGGTTGAAAGCTTTTAGAGCACTATAATTTCTTTAGTCATCTTCATTTTTGTTGGGGCCAATCCTCTTTTTCTTTCTCCGTCCTTTCAAAGGCATTTTACAATGGCTTCCCCAAATAGCCACTTCTTGTAACTAGACATCTTTCATAAGCGGAGTTTTATTTTCCCTATTGAATGTACTTGGTTTTAATCTTGTATTAACTGTACATAACAATGAAAGTATTTTATTTTGAAAAATTCTCTTGATGGACAAAAGGGCAAAAAATTATATTTCTTGAAAGGGGTTAGATGGTGCTATCACATATAGTAATTTCTTAAAATTTTATTACATAAATCACTAGAGTTGTCCCCTTTTTTGGATGTAAACAAACCATTACCATCCCCAAGAACCATTTTCTATCTCCCACAAGTTTGTTTTTATAACTTTTATTTTCTCTTACTAATCTGTGGAATATAACGTAATGGAAAGTTTTGCAATCTTGAAAAATTTCTATTTCCAGTTTTTAACAGAAATACATGTTTTTTGGTGAGACCAGATAATCAAGCCTGCTATTGTGTGGTGTGCGTGAATGCGTGTGTGTGTGTGTGTGTGTGTGTGTGTGTGTGTGTGTGTGTGTGTGTGTGTGTGTGTGTGTGTGTGTGTGCGTGGGTCCGTGCGTGCGTGGGTGCTTGCGCGTTTGGCGAGTGCGTGTGTGTGAGTGAGCGGGAGCGCGGTATAAGTTTATTTATTGACATAACACTTCATTCTTTTTTTTTTTTTTTTTTTTTTTTTTTCGATATTTAGGGTGGAAAGCATCCCGTTGCCAAATCTATTTTTTCCAGCTTGGATTTGGAAAATCCGTGTTTTTCCCAAATCCAGCTTGGATTTGCTTCGTGTTTTTCTTTTTTTTGGTGTGGAAAACATTTAATCTTTTTGTTTTAGCAAAATACAGGTTAACCAAATACATGCACCTATTAGCACTGCAATAAATAAAAATTGTGAATTCTAATAATAAAGAAAAATGTAAATAATTATTATATAAGTTATAAATTATCTCAATCATAAAATTAAATTTTTACTTTCACTTACCTATATATGAAATATATAGTAAGTGGAAGTATTGCGATCGTGAAAAATTTCGACTTCCGGTTTTCAACGGAAATACACGTTTTGGGGTCCCCTGAGTCAAAATGACCAAGTCCCGCGAAATGGTCTGTGTGTGTGTGTGTGTGTGTGTGTGTGTGTGTGTGTGTGTGTGTGTGTGTGTGTGTGTGTGTGTGTGTGTGTGTGTGTGTGTGTGTGTGTGGGTGTGTGTGTGTGTGAACAGACTAGCTCAAAAACTATAAACCGTGCGTTCCTGAAATTGGGTATTTAGTGTAGGTATATGCCCGCGATGTGACAGCATAAATTTCATAAAAATTACTTAAAGGGAGGGGGTACTTTACTTAATAACTTTTTAGGTTTTTTTCGATTTTCTCAAAAACGGCTCTAACGATTTTGATTAAACTGAGTATTTGATGTATTAATATGCCCGAGATATGACTGTAAAAATTTCATCAAAATTTATTAACCGGAGGGGGGACTTTACTTAATAAATGTTGTAACATTTTCACGCGTTTTTTTTTATTTACTCTAAATCGGCTTTAACGATTTTGATCAAACTGGGTATTTGATGTATTTATATGCCTGAGATATGACTGTTAAAATTTCATCAAAATTGAATAACCGGAGGGGGGACTTAATAATTTGTATCATTTTCACGGGTTTTTTTATTTACTCAAAAACGGCATTAACGATTAACAAAAATAAGATATGAATGTAGAAAAATGTGTGACTTTGGGAAATGATATTTAGCAAAATACGTCAATTTCTAATCTAAGTAAGTTAAAGTTATGTGTTGCGCGCACGCACCAGATTTTTTGTTTTCATATTTAAGGACATATGGTTTTTTCACATGGTTTGAGAAATGTTCATAATCTGTTTCAGGTCGAACCACATGTTTGTTATATTCTGAATTTAATTAATATGTATTATGGCAAAAAATAAATTCGGTTCATTTTCGCTGTCTATAGTGATTGTATTAAGCCTTTTTCCAATTATATTCTTTATTAGTTCCTTTTCCATTTTACAATAAAAACTTTAATCCTTATATATATAAAAATCTCGTGTCCCAATGTTTGTCTTTCTATTACTCAGAAACTACTCAACCGATTTTAATGAAATTTGGCTCAATGTTAAAAGTTTTAGCCAACTTAAGAGATATGATAGTTTTTAACTTGATTAGTTACCAAAATAATTCTTATATAGCGAATTATTGCAAATACAGTAGGTCGTGTTTCGATTTATTAACATGGCGTCATATGTCGATTTCATAACGTTTTTGTTTATAAGCATGCTATTGTAATACAGGTTATCATTATTATAATTTTGTATCGTGTTATGTGAGTGAAGTTATTGGTTCCTATATTATTATTTTCCACAGACAAATAGTAATACAAATCTTTGTATTTATTGTTAATTTTCATTAAAGAATAAATAAATCAAGAAAAGGTTTCAATAAATTCTCAAAAGTTTAGGTAATTTTTCTTCCTTTTCCTTTTTTATTTGTGTTTCAATTAAATTACTAGCTAAGCGCTGAAACGCTTTGCTGTGGCCCACCCTGATATCAACTTTTAGTAAAGTAAATACATTTTAATAATTTAAATTAGGCTATTATTTGAAATAATAGTCTATACATGTTGTAACAGCACCTACTGGCACAGATGTAACCTAATAGATACCTGACTTGGGGAGTCAGTGTTGCCAAAAAGTTGTGAAAATTAGTGGCTACTCTGCCGGTAACCAGACATGCAACCTCCCTGAGTGTGTTTTGATGAGGTGTTGTGGGATACTTTGTGATTTGCTAAAGAACTGCATAATTAAGACTTTAATATTATATTTTCAGTTCATTTATTTATTTATTTATTTAACAGAAGTTTCTTTATTTTCATTATTCGTTTTGTTATTATTATTTGAATACAGTGTTTTTTATTTTACCAAACCTTTTTATTATTTTTATCCCATGCTCTAAAATGTAAAATTTAAAAAATGTCAGTGAAGATTTGTAATTCCTCCTTTATCAACAATAATTTAAAGTTGAGAAAATTTAATCCCAATCGAATAGAGGCTGTTTCCTGTTCAGCAGAGTTGTAATTGTCTTTATATGTAAAATTGAAGAAAGCGAAGATTTTAATCCTTTCTTTTAGAGACGAAAAATGAACTAATATAAAGTGTCTTTCCTGATATTTTGAACAATTATTTGGACTATAATTGGCTGGGTAGTCGTGCTATTTTGGCAGCAAAATATGTTGATTTCAATGAAATAAACTTCCAAAATCAATTGACAATGTTCTAGATGAAAACGAAGCCCTAAATTTCCCATCTGAATTTTTGAATTCCATGGATATACCTGGGATATACACCCAAACAATCTCCAGTTGAAGATTGGCTCACCGATCATTCTTCGTAACTTAAATCCACCTCAATTGTGCAACGGTACATGTTTGGTCATTAAAAGGATCACAGGAAATGTTATTGAAGCAAAAATGTTGCCTGGAAGGCTTATAGGAGATATCGTCCTGTTGCCACCTATTCCCCTGTAACCATCAGAATTTTCAATAAAATTTAAAAGGCTTCAATATCCTATTCCTTTGGCTTTTGCCATGACCATAAACAAATCCCAAGGGCAAACAATGGGCAATGGCATCACCTGCTCACGTGTGTGGAAACCAAATCTTTGGTTTGTATTTAAAAAAAAAAAAAAAAAAAAAAGGTTAACCCTAAACATTTTGAATAAATAAAAATTCTTAATTGTATTGTGTAAAAACCTCTTTAAGAAGAGATTTCTTATCACTCAAATATATTGCTAAATTAAAAGCTTCAACACACCACCCTCCTACCGAACACTTATTTGCCGAAGGGTCGGGAAATCGAGGTCTCAAAGAAATTGAGAAAAACGCCTATCGAAAGGACATGACGCGTTAACCAAGATTGGCATGACCCTGAGCAATATTAAACCCGTTACTAAACTAACAATGCCAAGTTAAAGTAGTGTTAGGCCAATAATCAATAGATCAATGGCTGAGGTTACCAAAACTTACCCGGTAGAAGTTCAGTCATCCTTTTTAAAATTAGTGGAAAAATATAGTAATTTCGAGTTAGTTTATACCGATGCATCAAAAAAGGGCGATAGTGTTGGCAGCTCTGTGAGTCGTAAACACAATCAGCTCCTTTTTAATCAAACTACATTGAAATATGATGTAAAAAATTAAAAACTTTAACTTTCCTATATTCCTTACCAAATACTTTTAAATGGTGTAATGCTCTATTCTCAATCAGGTTGGATTTTGATTAGCTGAAAGGTTTTCATCTTTATCAATGAATATTGGTATGACTGTATTTGTTTAAAAATATTAGGATATAACTACTGAGCCACAGCAACGCATGGCCGGGTCTCTAGTTATTTATCAAACAATTTTAAATTTGGCCTCAAGTACTATTTTAAATCCCGTTGGTTTTTAGAATAGCTGAAACATTTTTACTTTCACTTACCTATATATGAAATATATAGTAAGTGGAAGTATTGCGATCGTGAAAAAATTCGACTTCCGGTTTTCAACGGAAATACACGTTTTGGGGTCCCCTGAGTCGAAATGACCAAGTCCCGCGAAATGGTCTGTGTGTGTGTCTGTGTGTCTGTGTGTGAACAGACTAGCTCAAAAACTATAAACCGTGCGATCCTGAAATTGGGTATTTAGTGTAGGTATATGCCCGCGATGTGACAGCATAAATTTCATCAAAATTACTTAAAGGGAGGGGGTACTTTACTTAATAACTTTTTAGGTTTTTTTCGATTTTCTCAAAAACGGCTCTAACGATTTTGATTAAACTGAGTATTTCATCTATTTATATGCCCGAGATATGACTGTAAAAATTTCATCAAAATTGATTAACCGGAGGGGGGACTTTATTTAATAAATTTTGTATCATTTTCACGGGGTTTTTTATTTACTCAAAAACGGCTTTAACGATTAACAAAAATAAGATATGGATGTAGAAAAATGTGTGACTTTGGGAAATTATATTTTACAAAACACGTCAATTTCTTATCTAAGTAAGTTGGTAAGTGAAAGTTGTGTGTTGCGCGCACGCACCAGATTTTTATCTTTACCAGTGAATTTCGATTTGACTGCATTAAACAGAATAGGATATAATTCATTCAACGCATTATAGCTACTCTGCAACGCGTGGTCAGGTCTGCTCATGTAAATATAAATATATAAAATAAGTGAACTTCCTTAGAAAGTATTCCATGTCACTTATGACATGTATTGGCAGCTGAACATGATAGCCATAGTTCTTTTACAAATTTAGGTTTATATTTTAAAAATCACATAAATGGATTCTTCTAATAATTGGACTGATTATTATTCCCCAGTGATGTTTGTTTTCGAGAAGTTCCACTGTATTTGGTATTTTCAGAATAGACTAGAGGGCAATAGAAAATAGCAGTGGGGAAACATAATCAGTCAACTTACACACTTGGCTTTACTGAAGAGGATAATTTTCAATGAACCATTGAAATTTCTCTGTTATTTATTATGAAATAACATTTTAAATGACGTATGATTGAACTTTTACATTCATAATAAAAATTAATGGCTAACTTTTTCCTATAGCTTGTATACTTCCCTTTTAGGTCATAGTGATAATGTGAAAGCCCTTGTTGTAAATAGGGATGGAACTCAATGTCTTTCTGGTAGCTCTGATGGGACTATCAAACTTTGGTCATTAGGGCAACAGCAGTGCATACAAACCTACCGAATACATACAGAAGGTGTTTGGGCATTGATAGTAAGCCATTTTTCATTTGAAACATATTAATAGTTAATATTAATAGTTTAGGTTAGTTCTGAAATGAGTCAATTTTGATTTGCCTTTTTGTATCTTATAATTTAGGCAACAGAAGGTTTTACACATGTTATATCTGGAGGAAGGGATAGAAAAATTTATTTGACTGATCTGAAAACTAAACAATCAGTATATTTATGTGAAGAAGAAGCACCAATCCTGAAAATGGCTGCGAACTCAGATTTTTCTGGAATTTGGGTTGCTACCTCTAATTCTTCAATTAACTCCTGGGTAATTAAAATTGAATAGGATAAATTAATTGCTTACAAGTTCTTTGTTTTTAATTAAGCATAAGGGTTTTTTGGTTCAAATGGTAATTTTGTCGGTACTACTTCCCCTATTCCCCTGCTGGCTTTGACAGCAGATAAGCACGCTGCTATCTGATGGTCACCATGCGAACTACCATCCCCACCACCTCTCTTCTTAGCCGTTAAAGGCCGATTTTATGGCTTAGTTAGAATTATATTACGCGCCTTTTTTTACGAGTATGAGACCGTGACGTCATCTTAACTCTAAGCAACTTCACCTATTCCTGACAAATAAACATCGATTAATCGTACTTTATGTACATATGATTAATTTTGAAAATACCGCGTCTTCCCACCCTTACATCTATAGAACATTACTCTTCATCGAAATGTTATCATTTTTCGAAGTATTACTATTTTAGAGTCCCTGAAAAATATTAATATTGAACCTATACCGTTCCGAATACAAGTAATTACGTAACTATTCGTTATGCGTATAAGTTCCTTACCATTCCACTTTTTTATTAACAATTTATCCACTTCTTTGTTATTCTATAACCTATTATCTTTTCATTATGCCTATTTTTTTTAAGAACTGACATTTACATACTTTACGAAAAGTTAAAGTTAAAAAAAAAATTAAGAGATAAGATTTATTTCATTGAAGATGCTTATCTAATTCCACTGTTATTATTCACAATATGAAACCACCTATTTTGTGGGTAATATTTACATTTGAAAGAAGAAATAAAAATCATACATGAAAGGATGTCTGCTTATAATTTCCTGTAGTTTATAATTTCCTTTAAAATATCCTAAGTCTCCTTTGTGAGAAATAAAAATGTTATTAGGTTGTCAAATAAATGTATTAGGTTTTTCAGGATGAAATATAACTCAGTCGATTATTTGTATTAGGTTTTCAGGGTTATTTGTATTAGGTTTTTCAGGGTAAAATAAAACTCAGTCGATTATTTACATTAATAAAGTACAATACATTGACCATTACTTAATATGAATTTTTCCCATGTTTCATCTTCATAGAATGTCTAGGGTTTATTATTAAAAAAACTGATCGAAGTGGTTTTTAAAAATGAAAGTTTAATGAAAAAGTAGGTTATGGTATAGGTTTGAATTGTTCAGCGACTCCGAATATAGTTCGAAATTGTGATTCTTCGAAATATTCGGAGAAATAGATAGAAAGTAAAGTATGATGGGGGACACAGGTTTTTTAAAAGTTGGATAATTATATCGACTGGCATAAAATCGATGTGTTCCTTTCAGATGGGGTGAGATAGTGTGTGACGTAATACTGAGGCAAGGCAGTTATTTTTCAAACAGGAGGGGCAATAGGGGAAAGATGGCGGTGCTAGTAGTTTGCATGGTGACAAACAGATGGCAGCGTGCTTATCAGCTGTCAAAGCCAGCAGGGGAATAGGGGAAGTAGTACCATTTTGTCCAAACCCTGATGACTACCCCTATGTTGCCATATGTCCTAATAGGTTACGATGGTTACGATTAATTTCTCTGTATCGACCTGAAACAATATTGGCTGACCCAACTGGGGATTGAGTCTACAACATTCAACACTTTGAAAGTTTGCAAAGATCATTCTAAAATACTTTGTCGTCACATCCTCTCAACAAGGATTTGTTTAAATTTCACGCAGCTCATAAATAAATCTTGGCACTCACAGATAATTGCTGTTCTATTTTTTTATTCAGTATATCTGCATCATTAGAGGGTAATGTATCAACTGTGTTGTGAGGAAACAACTATTTCAAGTGTTTCAGAACTATTTCAACTTTTACAACAATCGATTCAAACATTTTTGTTTGAATAGCCTAAAGTCCAGCTAGTCTCCTTAGATAAATGACGAGCTGACCAATTGTTAAGATGAATGACAGATTGAGCAGCGTGTCTTTTGTGGTGGATAGCATGAATGACAGGGTGGATCAACAAGAAGCAAGAGCTGTCACATTTGAGGAGGATTTTGAATTATTAAAAAGTATGCTGGAAAAACAATTTTCTGTTATACATATGTAAAGAACCTAGAATATTTGAGACCGGGATCAGGAAGTACGATTGTGACCAGGTTGTTATACCTAATATACTAGCTGCTTAATGTTCAATTCTGAGATAAGTGATATACAAGGTAAGAGATGTATAGATTTTCTTGTTTTGTTACTAAAAAGCCCTAATAATCATATCTTACGAGGTATTCCATCTTTTTCCCTGTCCTGAACCAGTTGTTAGTTGTGTTTTTTATTAAATTTTCATAATTTTGTTTCTGGCATTCATGCAGAAATTTCAGGAACAAGTACTGCCAGACACCCTCTTAAGTTATCTTTCACTGTTCTGTTTCAAGTGATATCACATGAATTCTCATGTTTGACAATTTTATGTCAATAAAATTATTCAAACCTATATCAGTGTCATAATACTTATGTGTTCGATCTGGAAAAACATTATATTTACACCATTCAATTATGTCACGTTATGATAAGTTTTAATTGTCTGAATTTGAATAGCCTGATATTGAGAATAATATATTATATGATTCGTATTATTTTAGAGTGTGCCTAAAAAGGATTCACTTCCTGATGAAGATAATATTGAACCTGTTTATACTCAACCTGAACAAACTATAAAAGGAGGGCCAGCGATCCGTAAATTCCATATACTGAATGATAAGCGCCATATTCTCACACAAGATACTGATGCAAATGTGGCTGTGTATGATGTGCTTAAGGTTGATTATGCTTTTACCTAAACATTTTTTTCTTATTTTGATATGTAGTAAATTTATTTTGCCCATTGATTGATTATTTTAGGCATGTAAAGTTGAAGATCTTGGAAAATTAAATTTTGAAGAAGAAATCAAAGCACGTTTCAAAATGGTATTTGTTCCAAGCTGGTTCAATGTTGACTTAAAAACAGGAGTAAGATTTGTTTTAATAAATGTCTAGTTTATCAAATTGTGAGCATTTTAATACCATTTTCATAATCTACTTACAGATGCTAACGATTCACTTAGGCCAAGATGAAGCTGATTGTTTTTCAGCTTGGGTGTCTGCCAAAGATGCTGGCTTGGCTCATAATGATATTATTGACCAAAAAGGTGATATTTTTATTCATTTTAAGGTGTGTTTTTTAAATTAAAAAAAAAAATCTGTGGAGATGCTTTGCATAATTTTGATTGTTTCTTTTTGTATATTTTTTAATGATTAGTGTATTTCTCATTAAGATTCTGTGTTAATAATATATTTTATGTGAAGAAATTTTCTTCGTATATATATCTTTTTATTTCTTAATCCCACACTAACACAGAGCCCAAAAAGATTTTTTAACTGAAGAAATTGGACTTGGAGATGGAAATATTCCTCTAACAAATTTTATTCAAATTTTAATTATGTGTTTATATTAATGTGAATTGAAACCATTATTAATGAATTAATTTTTTATATGCCTATTTAATTTTAAGTAAGGTCATCTATAGTTGATGGGGTGTTATTTTGTGAATGATTAGCTGGAAATTCCTATCGGTATAATAGTCTGGTCCTTAAAGAATAAAGTGATGGTGATTACTATAAAGGTCCATTGTGGTTTAATAACCAGTCCCCCAGTGACAATGGCTCTAGGATTTCAAGAAAAAGGGCTCTTTTACTTTTTTTTTCTAAAAGAAATGGACTTTTTAAAATAGTTATACTGAATTTTATTTTGAAGATGTAAACACGAATACTCTGAGGGTAATTTAATTTGATAAGAAATTATTGTGATGAGTTAGGAAAGTTAATAGACAAAAAGAAACCTAAAAAAAACTTATTCCTTAGTCAATAGTAATATGTTAATTATAACATTTAGGTATAGTTGTCAAAGGATACAGGTCAGAACTAAAGCTAAATGAATTCTAGTAGCCATATTGTCATTAATTTTCGGAATATAACAATAATCAGGATTTCGTTTTACTTCTTTTTATTTCTACAAATTATATTTATGAAAGTACCTTAAAATTTACTTTTTTTTTTAATGTAATAGATTAGTGCTTTGCCCCATCATCAGGATAACGATTTCTTTTTAAAACATTAACAATCTTTGAAAAATCACTTATCTATATATCATCTTACACATTGAACATGCAATGACATTCATTGTTTTCTAGTTTAAGGTATTTTATACGTTCTCTAATTTAAGGTATTTTATTTGTTTTCTAATTTAAGTATTGTTAAATACTTTTATTGCTGAGATTATAACCCTATAACTAAGTAAATGTATACTTTATTTTTCAAATGAAGTAAACTATGGTAGCCTGCTATTAAAGGCTCTTTTGGAGCACTGGTGGTCAACATTAGTTGCTGAAGAAGATGGAGATTGTCATCAAGATGGTCCCATTTCAAACAGCCCTGTTAAAGATTATTTTAGAGTACCTCAACACACACCTTTAATTTTCAGGTATTTGGATAAATAAATAAGTGATTGAATGACTGACTAAATAAATTAGTATTTTTGGTTTAAATTTAAAATATTTGATAATATATAGGTGTCATGTTCTACATCTCTTCTTTTTTTTTTTTTGCGGCTTTATGCATTGTGACCACCATGGGTGTATTGTGCGCCTATATTTATGTCTGAGTTTTAAATTAGGGGAGAGCGGGGTTGGTTGGCAACAGTTTTCATTTTTTTTAGTGTTGAGTCGTTCCTGTTAATATAATCCCAATAGGGCTAATACCACATAACCACACCACATAATATTTAATACTAAGATCATAGAAAATTGAAGAAATCGTCAATCCAGAGTATGCCTATTAACCCCCTATGTGGGGTAGGTTGGCTTAGAAGGTAAAGTTGTTTAGCAATCTCATTCAAGTACTGCCTGACACATATTATTGTTATTAAAAGCTGCACTATGATAGTATAATGATTTTGAATCGGTTTTTAACAGCTTTTAAGGGAAAATAGAATGACAATAGAAGAAGATAGAAGTTTAGACTGTCGTCACTTTCTACATAAGAAAAATTGCTCTCATCCTCCTCGCTGGAACTAAAGACAATTGGAAGTTTCACCTTTGTTTATGTTTACCTTGCTTTTCTGAATTGCTACTTGGCCAACAAACCCCAGTTGAAGAGAGCCAACTAACCCCAGAGGAGAGAAAATATGAAAGATGGCAGCCAGGACAGCGGAGAACAATCAAACAAGAAACTGGCTATCGAAAGGTTAGGTTTTTCAAAGGAGTTTGGGGCTATGTGAACAGAATCGGAGTCAAATGTTTTGCCATGCCTTTAAACCAAATTTACTGAATATATAAAAATTTACTTTCATGCTGTAAAATCAATCAATGAAGCACACTGTTAGCATCGGATTGAAAACTCAGGACAAGACTCCCGAGGTCGAGCGGGTCACATGGTACAATGATGGGGCCTTCACAACAGGTGTGACGGAAACTACAGTAAACCCTCATTATTACGAACTCAGATATAACGAACACCTCGATATAGCGAACCAAAATACTATCCCCCCAAAATTACCATTATATTTCTGCTGAACCCCTCGCTATAGCGAATTCCCTCGGCTAGTGCGAACTACGAACTAAATTTGATTCCTGAGAATTATTATATTCTGTTATAACGAACTGCTAGAATTTTTATTAATTTTTTTTTTTTTTACTGTATTACGTAGAATGAGCACGAAAGCCGAAGTAGCTCCAGTTTCTAGAATTGAGGTGTTTTTTTACTCTTTAACTAATCCGATTTCCTTTTGCTCTCTCTCTCTCTCTCTCTCTGATTCCATTGACTTTTTTCTCAAAACTAGCTCAGTTCTGTTTTGACCTCTGTATTATTCGAATCAGTGTTCTGTAGTTGTTTATACTTGGTTTTTTTTAATAGGGGAGAGCGGGGTTGGTTGGCATAGGGGGTAGGTTGGCCATTGGCTTATAGTTTCCGTCACACTTGTTGTGAAGGCCCCACCATTGTACCATGTGACATGCTCGACCTCGGGAGTCTTGTCCTGAGTTTTCAATCCGATGCTAACAGTGTAGATAAGAGTGTGCTTCATTGATTGATTTTACAACATGTAAGTAAATTTTTTTATTCTCAGTAAAATTGGTTTAAAGGCATGGAAAAACATTTGACTCCAATTCTGTTCACATAGCCCCAAACTCCTTTGAAAAACCTAACCTTTCGACTAACCAGTTTCTTGTTTGATTGTTCTCCCCTGTCCTGGCAGTCATCTTTCATATGATCTCTCCTGTGGGGTTAATTGGCTATCTTCAACTTTTTTTTTGGCGCAGTAGCAATTCACAAAAGCAAGGTAAACATAATCAAAGGTGAAACTACCAATTTTCTTTAGTTCCAGCGAGGAAGATGAAAGAAATTTTTCTTATGAAAAAAGTGACGACAGTCTAAACTTCTATCTTCTTCTATTTTCATTCTGTTTTCCCTTAAAAGCTGTTAAAAACCGATTCAAAATTATTATACCCTTATAGTGCAGCTTTTAATAACAATAATACGTGTACTTGAATGAGTTGGCTAAATAACCCCACCTTCTAGGCCAACCTGCCCCACATAGGGGGTTAATTGGCATACTTTGGATTGACGAATTATTCAATTTTCTATGATCTTAGTATTAATTATTATATTGTGAAAAAAATACTTGAAGTACTCTAATACTTGGAGTTTACAGTGGTATTAGCGCCATTGGGATTATATTAACAGGAACGACTCAACAATCAAAAAAGTGAAAACTGTTGCCTACCAACCCCGCTCTCCCCTACACAATGAGTTCTTTGGTAAACGTGTGTCACAAACGTAAATCCTTATCAATCGAGGAAAAATTGAAAATTCTCCAGGATATTGAATCGGGAATTTTAATTAAAAAAACCATCGCAGAAAAATATGGAATTCTAAAATCAACATTGTCAACCATTTTAAAAAACAAAGATAAAATTGATTCAACCGCAGCCCAAGGATTAACTTCAGCATCAAATTAACGACTGCAATCTGCGGCTTATGAGTATTTGGAAAAAATTGATAAATTGCTTTAAACAAATGACATCTCAAATACCAATCTCAGACCCTCTTATTAAAGCTAAGGCTAAAGAACTCTGAAATGAACTTGGCAGGTAAATTAATGAATCTCATTGTTTAATTAATATGTAGTTTATCTAAAAATAAATTACATACATGCCTTTTAATTTAACTAGTTCTAATGAATGAATTTCCTTCTAAATATGATTAAATTAGTGCGGCCATTGGCTAAAAAAAATATAAAAAAAAAAAAAAAGAATCCTCGGTTATAACGAATCTCGTTATAGCGTACTACGAATATCAAATCCCCTTGGAAGGCAGTTGCATATTTTCCCAGTGAGATTGAAATACCTTCTTTGGGTTTTATCATTTCTCCAGATTCCCCACACCAGAACCTGTCAGCGAGCCATCCGTGTAGCAGTTAGTACCTTTGTAAGTAATCGCCGAAAGGTTTGTGTGGCTACATTTTTTACTTTCACTTACCTATATATGTAATATATAGTAAGTGGAAGTATTGCGATCGTGAAAAATTTCGACTTCCGGTTTTCAATGGAAATACACGTTTTGGGGTACCCTGAGTCGAAATGACCAAGTCCCGTGAAATGGTCTGTGTGTGTGTGTGTCTGTGTGTGTGTGTGTGTGTGTGTGTGTGTGTGTGTGTGTGTATGTGAACAGACTAGCTCAAGAACTATAAACCGTGTGAACCTGAAATTGGGTATTTAGTGTAGGTATATGCCCGCGATGTGACAGCAAAAATTTCATCAAAATTGCTCAAAGGGAGGGGGTACTTTATTTAATAACTTTTTAGGTTTTTTTCGATTTTCTCAAAAACGGCTCTAACGATTTTGATTAAACTGAGTATTTGATGTACTAATATGCCTGAGATATGACTGTGTGAATTTCATCAAAATTGATTAACCGGAGGGGGGACTTTACTCCATAAATTTTGTATCATTTTCACGTGTTTTTTTTTATTTACTCAAAATCGGCTTTAACGATTTTGATCAAACTGGGTATTTGATGTATGTATATGCCAAAGATATGATAGCCAACATTTCATCAAAATTGATCAACCGGAGGGGGGACTTTAGTTAATACATTTTGTATCATTTTTACGTGTTTATTTATTTACTCAAAAACGGCTTTAACGATTTTGATCAAACTGGGTATTTGATGTATGTATATGCCCGAGATATGACTGTAAAAATTTCATCAAAATTGATCAACCGGAAGGGGTCTTCACTTAATACATTTTATATAATTTTCACGTGTTTTTTTTATTTACTCAAAAACGGCTTTAACGATTTTGATCAAATTGGGTATTTGATGTATGTATATGCCAAAGATGTGATAGCCAACATTTCGTCAAAATTGATCAACTGGCGGGGGGGCTTTACTTAATAAATTTTGTATCATTCTTACGTGTTTATTTATTTAATCAAAAACGGCTTTAACGATTTTGATCAAACTAGGTATTTGATGTATGTATATGCCAAAGATTTGATAGCCAAAATTTCATCAAAATTGGTCAAACGGAGGGGACCGTTTTTTTTATAACTTTTTTACCTCTTTTTCGATTATCGCAAAAACGGCTTTAACGATTTTCATCAAATTCGTCATGTTTAATGAAAATTAGGTGTTCTCTAATATCAGGTAAGCTTTATTATTAATGTTCTGATGGGGCCTTAAATGGGGAAGGGGCCTTTTTTGTTTTCCTATAAAGTACCTTTGTATTTGTTTATTTGGAGAAATTATCTGTCTCTCGTTTCGCCTAAAAATAAGAAATGGCTAAATATGAAATATGAAAAAATCAAGTAAACATATAGAGGAGAAAAATATTCCGTCAACTCATAAAACACGTTGTGGAGTACGCCTTTAATGAAAGACCATTGTTCATAATTAAAGCCGTTCGGTTCATTTAATAGAAATTATTTGTTTCATGGTAACTAAATGAAATATTAAACAAGTACATAGAGAATTATAAAATCAGACACCCTTGAGTATTATGCTTGCATTGCCGAATCATCACAAGTAAATACTTTTATTCAATAATAAAAGAAATTAGTGTTGTTTTTTTTGAGCAAATGAAACCAAAAATAATAAATAGGAAAAATGTGTAACTTAGCGTAGGGGAAACCAACAAAACACATTAATTTCTAATCTAATCTAAATAAGTGAAAGTTGTGTGTTGCGCGCACGCACCAGATTACGGTTTGTTTACTTCCGGGTTTTAATGAAATTCACGTTTTGGGGTCCCCTGATTCCAAATAATAACAGTCAACATTTATACGGAGAAATTAACTGTCTCTCGTTACGCCTAAAAATTAGAAATGGCTAAATATGAAGTATGAAAAAAATAAAGTAACCATATAGAGGAGAAAAAAAGAAAAATATTCAGTCAACTAATAAAACTCGTTGAGCCCACGCACGCGGAGTACGCCTTTAATGACAGACCCTTGTTCATAATTAAAGCCGTTCGGTTCAATTGAGAAGTGACAATTAACAAAACTCATTAATTTCTAATCTAAGTAAGTTGGTAAGTGAAAGTTGTGTGTTGCGAGCACGCACCAGATTTTTAATTATGGTTTGATATTTAATGTCGAGGACTTCACAAACTTGTTGGTCAGAGTGCATGGAGAGCACCCAATCTTTTTTGATTTTTCCAAATATATCCCAATGTGCTCCCACACTGTTTATTCTGGAGAAGTTGTTTTGCTTCACAATCCTGTATGAGGATTTCAGAGCTTGGGCCTCCACCTCTATCTGCAGTGGTGTTAGATTTAGCATCACTTCCATTGCAGCTGTTGGATTGGTTATCATTGCACCTGTTATCATGAGGCATGATAGGCCTCTGTAGTTTACTTAACAGAATTTTATTCTTTCCGACTCCTGCTTTGTGCCACCAAAGTAGGGATGAGCATAAAATAATTGGTCTTTTCGCTGTTATATGCAGCCAATAGACAATTTATGGTTGTAGACCATATTTTTTACCAATTGCTTTTTTGCAGGCCCTTAGGTATTTTAGGGCTTTTTGGACGTATTTTCTATCTGTTTAGACCAATTTAGTTTTTGGTCGAGCATGACAGCCAGATGCTCAACCTTCTAAGTGGGTGTCATTTGGAAACAATTTATTTTTGGTAGCTTGATGTCGATTTTTTTCCTCAATGAAAGGGAAAAAAAATGTATATTTTTTGTGAATTAATGTTTAGCTCATGCTCTTTGCACCAATCCTTAAGAGTTTTGGTTGCATTTAAGAGTTGTTCAGATAATACGCTTTGATATTTACTTTCGACCAGGATGCTATATCATCTGTGTATCCCTGTGAGTAAAAGCCTGCATTGTTTAGTCTGACTAGCTGTGAAACCACCACTGTAGGCATGAGATCACACCACCCTGTGGTCATCCTCCTTTAGGTTTTATCCACAGTTTGGTGTGGTCAATTTCTGATAGTATGATTCTTTCCTCCAGCATCCTATCTATCTATCTGGAGGAAATTTTGTCTATATTTCTTTTTCTTGTAGCGTTCGTTATGACGCTATATGGGTTTTGTCAAAGGCCTATTCGATATCGACAAAGGTGCTAATTGTTATTTCTTTTTGGTTTATAGATTTTTCTATCCTTGAGACCAAATTGTGCAGTGCTACTTTACAGGATTTACCTGCTTGGTATGCATATTAGTTAGTGTGTATCAGTTTTGCTTCCGGTATCTGCTTTCTCAAATGCCTATCATTGTCAATGAAGAATGATGAGAGGCATATGGGTCTAAAAGGATTTAGGATCTTCATATGTTCATTTGCCTGGTTTTGGTAGATACCGCATTTTGAATACTCTCCACTCAGTGGGGATGTATCCCATTGCCAGGATACCTCTTAACAGTTTTAGGAGGTGAGTTATTATGATGTCCAGCCCTTTTTGTTATAGTGCTGGTAATATGCCATCTGCATCAGCAGATTTGAATGGCTTCATGGAATTAACAGCCCATTCCAGAGTACTTCTAGTGGCTATATGCTTCGCATCTCTCCACATATTTTCATCATTGATTGATGCAGAATATGTGAAATGATTGGTAATGGTATTGCTTATTTCGCAGTTGGGAAACTGGTTCGGGTTCTTACGATGGCTTCCAGGGCTTCCATCTCATTTGTGGTAAATTCCCCCCATCAACCTTTAGCATTCCCAGAGTTCCTGATCTGTTTTATTGTAGTATTCTTTTTACTCAGCTTACCTCTGGAATGTCGCCCACTTCTGAGTGAAAATTCTTCCAAGCCTCTCTTTTTGCTTCCTGACTGATTTGTGATATTTAGTTAGGGCTTCTTTGTACATATCCCATCTGCCAGGGCTCTTGGCAACATTGAACAGTTTTATAGTTTTTGTTTATTTAATTCATTATTCCACCATAGGACTTTTCTATTTGATTTTTTTGTTTTTGGCTTAACAAATTAAGTAGCTTGTTTTTATAAATTGTAATGCTCTACAAGTTTTATCTAAAACATTTTTATTTAGAGTAGTTGTTTTCGAGTTCCAGGCATCAAGATATGATTTTCTACCAAAATGATAAAAATTACCTATCTTCGATGTTCGATTTTATCAAACCATTAAAGCGATTTTAACCTTAAATAATAATATTTGATGTAACCTTTTATGTTAAAGAGCAATACTGTGAAATCCGTAATATGCGACTTACATGCGAGAAACCGCAAAAAAATTTGAGGATATTAGGCTACTAAATTCTACAAATAGTTCCATGTTGTAAATGGTTTCTCTACTCAGGATTTAGCTAATCTTAATATGAGGGAGCTTGTTTTTGTTTTACATAGAATTTGATGTTCTACAACTTTTATACTTGATATTTTTCATTTGGAGGAGCCCTTTTTGAGTTTTAGTATTTTTAACATGATTTTTTATAACATAGTATTTGTAACACTATTTGTTGCAAAAAAGATTAAAATTACTTTAACCGCTATGTCCGTTGGACCGTTGGACGGCTGGTAGGTGTTTTGGCTATTATTAGGAAATGGGAATTTCCAATGACTTTATGGGTTCAAGTTATTCTACCTGCTATTCATCCCCTACAATAAAAGGGTAAAAGTGGATCAAAGTCGTTCAAGGTACTACACAGTACGTCTAGTGCCCAGTGGTGTAAAAGAAATTTTCAACAAAATGTAAGTAGGAATTGGAGACCTTTCTCTCAAATTTTCATTTATTATTATTTATCAGCATGGCTGTTGATAAAACACAAATGTTTACAAGAATACATAATTGTAGTTTGCATGAAAAAAAATCTTTCATTCATTTTGGATGTTATGTTTTATAGAACATTTATAAAGTCGTTACTTATTTATAACTCAATTACTTATTTCCTTTTATATAAAAAGTTAAAAGTGTAACCAATAAAATGTTTGGTAATAAATAAACATGCACATGCGCAAAGCATTTTTTCAATGATATTTGACATTGTTTATTCTAATTCCTATAATTGACATAAAATATATACTCATTGTTCATATACAGTAGTAATATACTATTTTGATACTAGAAAATTTTATTAGTAATAGGAATAATACATAATATATTATGTTGTTTCCAATTGATGTCATATCTCATTTGAATTCAATCATAATTTTTTAAATTAGATTATCTTTTATAATTTTTTTTTTGTTAAATATAATATGACCGCATTTGAATATAAAATATTTATTTAGTTAATTGTAAATCATAATCAAATATTGTTTGTGAATTTTTAATCTTATTATAAATAAATTCATATAATTTTTTAGTTAATTTATACTTTTTTTTACCTATAAATCAACAACCTTATAATTATAGTAAATAAAATCATCATTAAGAGTCATTGGAAAGTGAAATAGAACAAAAGTTGTACGCCGTCCAAAATAAGGCTAGCGTCCGGTGGTGTTACAAAAGTCTTAGCGCCCAGCGGAAGGTTAATTTTTATGAAATCGCAAACCTGCAGATTTTAAGCTCAAAGGGGTTTGATAGTTTATTATGATTGAAATTCCATAATTATAATTTTCAAATAGAAATACGTGCTAATAAGAGGAAAAATGTAAAACTTACTGAGAAACTACCCACAGATAGCAAATTTTTCTGATCAGAAGACCAAAAAAATTAGTTATCTTAGTAAAAATGTGTATGACCGAAACTTCCAATAAAGTTAGAATCGGCAGTTATTTTTCTGAGAAGTTCAAAGTTCGCTCTGGTTTGAAACGAGGTGATTCTCTATCACCAGTTATATTTAATTTAGCACTGGAATGTGCCATTAGGGAGGTGAACGTACTGGGAAATGGTTTGAATTCGGGAGGAAGTATACCCAGGCCTCGCATCTACCGATGATTTGGTGTTGTTTGGCGAGGACGGGGAAACTATAGAAATAAATACAAAAATGCTGATGAAAGCTGTTCAAGAACTTGGGTTGGAAATAAATAGAGTTGTGGTATCAGCATTGAACCTTAAGCTTCATTAACTCATTTTTTTATTATTATTATTTCTACAATCCCTGATGGATTACACTTTTTCTTTGTCTGGACCCATTTTAATCTCAATTCCATGAGAAAGACCTTCACTTCTAAGCTTCTCTATTCTTGGACTATTTCTTTGAACTCCTATCAGTGGTTGAATCTGTACCCTTATCATATACCAACACTCTCATAAGGACTTAAATGGTTTCATATACGTTGGTATTTCCTACAAGTCCAGTTCTATTTACAACTAATTACCTTACTAATTTTCATCTCTTCTCCATCAGGTTGATTGAGATTTTACTTTAAAAAAAAATAAACTTGTGGTACTCAAAATGAAAACTGCTTAAATCTTTCACTATTTTTAATTCGTACTAGCTTGACCATATATTTCTGGATTCATTTAATTGTATTTTTTTCAGTGAAGTTGGTGGTCGAACCTTGTATAGGCTTCTTGTGCAGGATGCTGGAGGCGAAACGGAAATGTCCATTTTGCATGAGACAGTGCCATCATGGGTTGCTGACAAAGTAGTCGAAAAGAATCTACCTAAATTTAATAAAATTCCTTTCTATCTTGTGCCATATGCGAGTTCTAATGTTAAAAGCATAAAAAGGTGATTAAAGTTTATTTGTTAGCATGCTTGATGTATGTGATTAGTAGAATAGTGATAAGGTAGTACTTGGTAGTACTTTGACCATCAAAAAGGGTCCTTATCAAAAAATTTAATTTGAAAGGTTTTGCAAACAAATATAAAATATGTTGATTATTTTCTTAAATTAGCTATCATCATGTAAACCTTCTATACTTAAAGGAATGTTTATTAAGGGGATTTGTCATTACTGTTATTGATATGATCCCTCCTTGCAATTCATCTCAATCCTTTTTTTAATCATTGGTGTAGTGTTTATTTATTATTAAAAACAAACATATTATTAAAAATTTTGTTAAATTTGGAATGATTGTTCTGATATTTAAAGAAATAAAAGATCAATATAGCCCAAAAAAAGCTATTTTATAAAACCTATGGATTTGTTGGTAATACTTCAAAATTTCAGATATTGACTAGCTGTTCCCATCACATTTTAAATTAAATTCAATACAGGTTGTTTTACCTTTTTTCCGTATATTTTGATATGTTTTGACAAGGCCTTTTCTATCGCATGTGCTTCTGCTACTTTTCTTGTCGCTTGGAATTGTTAGGAATGATTTTGATTTAAATAAATGTATTTGTTGTTTATTCAGCTTTTATGTAAAATATTACATTGAGTAAGTTAAGCTGCGGGCTGGCAAGTTTTGAAGCCGGTGAGTTGGCTAGTGTGATAGCGATGATTACACACAAAATCTCCCACTAGCACACTCAGCCCATTAGCAAGTCAACTTAAATTAGAAAAAGAAAGTTTCTTGCAGCTAGTTCACTAGCAACTATGATGATGCACGCCAGTATTCAAGGTAGCAATCTCCTACACCATCGAGCCAGGTTTTAACTTGATTTTAAGGTAATAAAAGATTTTAAGTTTAAAACCTGATAATTGGTTAGTGATCATGGTTTCACTTGCTCAGTGTAATTGAGGCTATAGTAAAAACTTCAACTTTTTTTTTTAATGATTTATAGAAGAGGAATAAAATGATGAAAACAAAATATAGTGTAGCTCTGAATTGTAACAATATAAATCACAGCTGCTGCTTTTACTAACTAAAGAGAAAATCCATACTCAATTTTATTATTTTATTTATCGGCTCGACAGGCGCCTGAAGCTGCCCTTGGCCCTCTCAACTGCCCCTTCCCAAACATTTCGGTCAGAAGCATGTCTCATGGATACTCCAACTTTCCTCAAGTCCTCAGCCACGGAGTCCTTCCACCTTCCCTTCGGTCTTCCACGTGGTCTGACTCCATCCGCGCTGAATTCGCACAAAATGAGAGACTCGGAGATCGTCGAAAAGGTCGTAGATCTCTTTGTTCTTCCTTAATCGATATGCGCCGTTCTCTCTAACTGGCCCCATGATACGCCTCAATACTTTCCTTTCAAACCTGTCAATCTTTTCGGCTAGGTTTTTGCTTAGGGTCCAAGTTGCACAGGCATAGGTCAGTATAGGACGGATAATTGTTTTGTATACGATCATTTTAGTACGTACACTAAGTAGCTTACTCCGGAGGAAACTTCTTAGGGCGAAATATGCTTTGTTAGCCCCCATTATACGGTTACGTATTTCTTCTTGTTCATCCAGCCGGTCATTAACGATGGAGCCGAGGTACTTAAAACTGGGTACGCATTGAAACGAATATCGTCCCACTACATAATGCCTTGGAGGATTTATAGGTGTTGTCCTGAGTACCATTATTTTATTATTTAATAATGGTCCTGAGCACCATTATTTTTGTTTTTTCCTCATTTATGGATAGTCCCATTCTTTCAGCTTCTCTTTGCAACCCTTCACAGGTCTCCTTGATCGCCTTGAGGGATAATCCAATCAATGCTACATCATCAGCATATCCAAGTACTTGAGTCGCCTTGCTGAAAATGGTGCCCGACTGATTAAGCTCTGCCCGATTCATTATAACTTGGAGGGCGATGTTAAATAGAAGTGGGGCAAGGGGATCACCCTGTCTAACTCCTGACCTCACTGCAAAAGCTTGGCCCACCTTACCATTTATTTTCACTCGACTCGTGCTCTCATTCAAAGTACAAGCTACAAGTCGGATTAGCTTCGGTGGAACTCTCATCTCTTCCATTGCCAGGTAGAGCTCTTTCCTAATAATGGAATCATAAGCTGCTTTAAAGTCTATGAAAAGTATCCATATAGACTTGTTGAATTCTTTCATTTTTTCCATTATCTGTCTCAAAGAAAATATCTGGTCAATAGTTGATCGATTCTTCCTGAAACCCCCCTGGTAGTCACCCAAACGAGGCTCCACAAAATCCACAATTCTGTTATATAAAACAACAGAAAAAAATTTATAGGCAGTATTCAGGAGGCTAATTCCTCGATAACTGTTGCAATCTGTGGGAACACCTTTCTTTTTGAGCAAGGGAATAATGACAGACTCTTTCCAGCTCTCCGGGATTTTTTCGCTCTCCCATATATTAACTATCAGATGAGTCAACTCTTCAACCAGTGCTGACCCACCAATCTTCAAAAACTCCGCTGGAATGCCATCTGAACCGGGAGCCTTGTTATTCTTGAAATTGTCCATAATCAGTCTAACCTCTTCTGAATCTGGTGGGCTAACTTCATGGTCATTCTCCGTGTCTCGAAAATCCTTATCAGGATAATCGTCATTGTCATGATGGTTTAGCAATTCTTGAAAATGCTCCATCCATCTACCTTGCACATCCTCATCCATGAAGACCATTTTCCCATCAGAACGCTTTATCATTGGGCAATTATTTATAAAACCTGATTTGATTTTCTTTACTTCACCAAAAAACTTTCTTGCCTCATTGTTCCTACCGTACTCCTCCACCTTACGCCAGTTTTCCTGTAGTGCATATCTTTTCTTTTGCCTCAGAACTTTTTTTGCATTAGATCTGACTTCCTGGTACTCCTTTCTGTTCTGTCTAGTATCCCTGTTCAGAAGTTTTTTTCTCTTTTCGTTCCGCACATTAATCGCTTCTTCACACTCGAGGTCGAACCAGGCGTTTTTAATCTTTCTGTTGCCATCCCTCTTACAATGTTGTCCGGCTGCATCAGATAGAGCTTTTCTAATATGGTTCCACTCCTCATTCACATCTCTTCCTCCAATTAGAGCTGGGATATTACCTATACCTCTTTCAACGTCTCTCTGGAAATCATACCTGATTTCCTCTTCTTTTAACTTTTCTCTTGCCCAGGTTATCTGACGTTTGCTCCTTTCAAACATCCTTAACTTATACGCATATTTGAGCCTTGCAACTACCAGATAATGATTAGAAGAGATATCTGGTCCTCTATAAGATCTCACATCACTAACTACATTAAAATGTCTACTAGAGACCAGAATGTGATCGATCTGCGTTGCAGTTCCATTTGGTGAAATCCATGTTTGCTTGTGTTTCTCTTTGTGAGTAAATACAGTACTCATCGCTACTAGTGATCTAGATGCTGCAAAACTAACCATTCGTTCTCCATTATTATTAGTCTTCAGATGCAAGCTATGTTTGCCAATAGTGGGAGCAAACACTGGTTCTTTACCAACCTGAGCATTAAAATCCCCCAGAACAATTTTCATATCGAAGGAGGGCGTTGCATCTATAGTCCGTTCTAAATCCTCATTGAAAAGGTCCTTTTCCTCCTCATCTTTTTCTTCAGTTGGGGCATGAACATTTATCAGAGTGATATTAAACTTTTCTCCCTGAATCCTTAACTTGCATACCCTTTTGTTTATTGGTTGGAAATCAAGAACTGCTTTCCTCATTCTCTTTGATACTATGAAAGCTGTACCGAACTCATGTCTATTCTGATCACCACTGTAGAAAATATCAAAATCATTTCCACTTTGCTTTCCAACACCAGTCCAACGTGTTTCCTGAAGAGCAGTTATATCTAAATTTAACTGTTGCAGTTGTTTTTCCAGTTCCGTCCGTGCTCCAGGTCTATAGAGTGATCTTACGTTCCATGTTCCAATTTTATAAACCATATGACAAGTTCCAGGTCGTCTACGTAAATCGGTCCGAAATCCGAGGCTAGGCTGTTGAGAATAATTAACCGTAGTTGTTTTTATAAAAGGTGGGTAGTCAACCCCCCTTTAACCCTCCTGCTTTATCCGGGCTTGGGACCGGCAGTGGTGTCTAGCTAACTAACCCCACTGGCGCAGTTATACTCAATTTAATACACATTATTTGTTAAAAAAGGATTAAAATTACTTTAATTTTTATGAAATCGCAAACCTGCAGATTTTAAGGTCAAAGGGGTTGGATAGTTTATTATGATTGAATTTCCATAATTATGATTATCAAATACAAATATGTGCTAAAAAGAGGAAAAATGTAAAACTTACAGAGGAACTACCCACAGATTGGAGCCAATTTTATGGAAGGAGTCATTTTCTTCTCAAATGACTGGTTGAAGAATGGTTACAGTTTATGGGTTAATGGTTGTTTTTTTAATCAAACTAATTTTTTTTATTTGAGGTCAAAACCTGTGATATATTTTTTATCTGTGTGGGTCTATAGGGTCATTTATGTAAAGGCAAGGAGCATCAAAGATTTTATGAAGGGTTCCATATTATGGGTTGACGATGTGGGAGTAAATTTATTACTTTTTTACTTTCACTTACCTATATATGAAATATATAGTAAGTGGAAGTATTGCGATCGTGCAAAATTTCGACTTCCGGTTTTCGACGGAAATACACGTTTTGGGGTCCCCTGAGTCCAATTAACCAAGTCCCGCGAAATGGTCTGTGTCTGTGTGTGTGTGTGTGTATGTGTGTGTGTGTATGTGAACAGACTAGCTCAAAAACTATCAACCGTGCGAACCTGAAATTTGGTATTTAGCCCTCAAAAACGGCTTTCACGATTTTGATCAAACTGGGTATTTGATGTATGTATATGACAGAGATGTGAAAATTGGTCTAACGGAAGGGGCACTTTATTTCATAACTTTGTTTCCAATTTTTACCTTCGATTATCTCAAAAACGGCTTTAATGATTTTGATCAAATTCGTCATGTTCAATGAAAATTAGGTGTTCTTTAATATCAGGGTAAGCTTTATCATTATTAAAATGTTCTGAGGGGACTTAAATTGGGAAGGGGCCTTTTTTGTTTTCCTATAAAGTACCTTTGTTTTTGTTTATATGGAGAAATTAACTGTCTCTCGTTACGCCAAAAAATAAGAAATGGCTAAATATGATATATGAAAAAAATCAATTTAACATATAGACGAGAGAAAAAGAAAAATATTCCATCAACTCATAAACACGTTGAGCCCACGCATGCGGGGTACGCCTTTAATGACAGACCATTGTTTATAATTAAAGCCGTTCTGTTCATTTAATGGAAATTATTTGTTTCATTGTAAGTTTTCAACAACTACATAGAGAATTATAAAATCAGACGACTTGGAGTATTATGCTTGCATTGCCGAATTATAACAAGTAAAAACTTTTATTTAATATTAAAAAAAAAATAAGTTTACTTTTAAGAACAAATATAAAGAAAATAAGAAATTAATGTGAAAAATGTGTGACTTTGAGAAGTGGCAATTAACAAAACACGTCAATTTCTAATCTAAGTAAGTTGGTAAGTGAAAGTAGTGTGCACCAGATTTTTTTACTATGCAAAACAAAAAAACTATTTACTGAGAAGTAGAGAGCATTCTTGTAAGAGATGGCAAAGTGCACGTTGCTCAAAATTTTTATCGATCAGAAAAAACAAATTTGTAATCTCTAATGAATAAAATTTACTTCAATCACTATTTAACGAGCTATTAATTAAAATATAGAAATATAAACATTCCCTGCCTGAGTAGAATACAATATTGCTGTCCTTTTCTGAAAAGTACTCTAAAAAAGTGCTCCAAATTCAAAATTTAAGTCCCATTTTTTATTAGCCTTTATTATTAATCCTTTCTTTCCTATACAATAATGGTTAAAATACTTGATTGTTCAGAAGTGTACATGATTCAGTTGGGTCTAGGCCTGCACTAATTTCCATAATTCTTTAGTAAAAATATTTCTCTAAACAATCCAAACGAATCCCCGGGAAATAAGTTTTTATTCAGTGAGGAATACATTAGTCATATTTTTTTTCATTAGTCATATGTGGAAGGTTGTAGCATTATAGAAACTATCTGATAGGGTTTAAATTGCAAATGGCAATTTCTCCCAATTAAGAACCTTTAATTTTGACTGGAACGGTTGTAAGTGAAAGTTACGTAATGTTCACCAGACTTTAGGGCAAAATATGTTAACCTAATAAAATTATATTCAGGTGTAATCTTAGGTGAACAATTTATTTTACTCCTTATTCGGTTAAAACTTATATCAATTATAATATTGTTTAATATAAATTTTACCTCACTATTAAAATTTATTTTTTTACCATGGTGGTAGGTTGCTGTTTGATGCTGCTGAGACTGCCATTTAAAGACTAGTTTTATTGTTATCAAATTATTATGCAAACTCTATTTGTTATTTAAATTTGTTGTTAAATTTATTTTCCTTTTTAAAATTAAAATATAAATAACATTTTTAATATTTAGATCAATGTATCCACTACATTTACAAAGATGCTTATGAAGTAGTAGGTATAATTATGCAAGCAATTGCCAATATCTGTGTGTTATATGTTTAAAAAAAGAATTTTAAGCTGTTAAGGTTTAAATGTTTCATAAAATTTCAATAAATGCATACAAAATATTAATTCAGTTTAACAATGATTGAGGCGTTGACAATGAAAAGGAGATAAGAATTGGAATAACTTTTTGAAGAACCTCAAATCCATCCCTATAATGAAGAGAACTATTAAGTGAGAAGACTTGAGCATTGTTTTAAGAGACGGCAAAGTATGCACTGCTCAAAAAATTGTTGTATAAAAAATTGTACTTTCCCTTCTTAAAATTTTGTTTCCTGTCCAATTCTTCTATTTCATTGAAGATAATTTTTGTTTTACTTTGTGGTAGATCCGTCTCTTTTAATGCATTTATATTGATAAGTGAACAAATCAATGCACTGAAATCGAGAGACAAAGAATATGGAAAGGTTGAACTTTACCAAGACAGTGGCAACACTTGTCTCCTTTCCAAAGCTGTCATTCTGTTACCATCAACAGACTCTTTTGACATTGCTCAAAACTGAACCAGAGGAGATAGTAACTTGCTTCCTTTTCAGTTCCATTGGCTTTGGAACATAAAATCTTTTTATAGTAGATCAGTGACAATGAAATAATCCAGAGCCTTGAATAATTGTTAATAAAAGTGGATCATGTACCATGAAGAAATGACATACAATTTATTTTTTTAAATATATAACAAATTATATATAGACAAATGCTGTTGGAATTTAAATATGTACAATAGATAACCCCTGAAGATGGGCCAAAAGCCTGAAACGTTGGGATAATTGAATACAGTATGACCCGTTGGAAGAGATTCCTTCATTTAAAGAAAAACCTTATGCAAACCAAACTCTTCCTGAAGGTGAAAGGTACAATCAAGTAGAAAATATTTTTAATGAAAAAACTATTTATTTGAAAATTTAGGTACTTATCTCCTTTTCAATGTTTCACGCCTCAATTGTGTTTATTAGTTTTGTCTTATAATTTAATGTTAATGTTTATATATCTTTTAGTAAATTCATATCAAATGGGACTGAACTATTTTGTTAAATACTTAACTGTTTTTAGAAATATGTTCACTTCTACTCATGCCCCTATTTTCTCATAAGCTATTTTTAGTTTTTTAGTAGACAGTTTCTCAACCCTTGCATCCTCATTTGCCAAAAAATTTTAGTCTCAAATAGGACAAAAGGGACACTTAAATTTTATATTGAAATAAAATGTCATCAAGGAAAATTTTTTTGTGGTTTGATACATTTACATACTTTTACCTTTCTTTGTCATATGGCCATTTCCAGCAGGTATGGGTTGATACTCTTCATGTTGTAACCTATTATAATCAAAATGGAAAAGACTAGAAGGTAGGTTGGTAAAAAAAAAAACAGCAGCCACAATTATAGTTTTTACATGGGTCGATATTATGACCTATATTACAAGCTTTTATTCGGTGTCTTACCTTGGAAGATCTGCACCCCTGGCTCCTGTGTCGGATGAAATGGTAGAAACTATTGGTTGTATCATATAAATTATATGATTTATCTACGACAATGATATATTTCCAAAGTCATGTATATGCAAGATTCTTATATTAAAGATTGGGCCTTGGGTGGTCAACCAACCTATTCTTACCAGGGTGTGAAGTTTGAGATTTATTCCATGTGTCCGCCATGAAATAAAAATCAACAAACAGGGTGAATTCAGTCCACTGTCTTTAGACTCGACGAAGACTAAAATCCGGAGGTTATTCACTTTATGCTCCTCCCCTCTCCCAAACCAACTTTTTATTAGTTTAAATTTAAAGGGCATTAAATTTAGGGTCAAAGATATCTTCACATTTAAAATAAAAAATGTGTACTCTTTAAACTGAACTTATTTCTTCTAACATAATATTAATGCCAGATCTAACAGGTGTAGCCTAAAAATTATTAGGGCTTTATTTAAATTTTAAGCAGTAACCTTTTTCATCAGAAGTTTCACGACAGGTGCGGTCACAGAAAAAATGTTCGGTTTAGGGGGGGAGGGGTTATGTTATCAGAAATTTATTCATTCATTTATTTAAAAAATAGGAAATTTATTAGTCACTATACTACTATACTAGAAATTTTGTGAGAATAACATGTGTAAATTTATTCTGCTAACCATTTTTTACCTAAATTTTGGGGAGGGGGTATTGATCCCCCCATATCTCTCCTGGGGCTGCTCTTGGTATGCAGCTTACATTTGGTATTGAATTCAGCGATTTGATTCATAATTACCTATTTAATATGTTCAGACGTTGAAGTAGTTTTAAAACAAAGTACTCATGATGCAGCTCAGGCATACAGTTAACTAGTCTAATTTCTCCAGCTTTTTTAAACCACTCCATTTTTTTTTTAATATCATGTATTTTATTCCTTTTTTTTCTTTTGGTACATAAATACAAAAATAATTTAAATATTGAAATCACTCATTTTCATAAGAAGGAAAAATAAAATAAAATATTTTGTTATTTAAATCACTGAATGAAACCTTCAAGGATAGTTTACAAGTAAGGAGTGCAGATAAGAAACAAATTTTTGAGATAAGAATGCTATTATTGTAATTGGTCAGGTTAGATGTAAAACTCTTGAAAAATGGCTCATATATTTTAAAAGTAGATTCTTTAAA
Organism: Aelia acuminata; assembly: GCA_911387785.2. Taxonomy (NCBI): domain Eukaryota; kingdom Metazoa; phylum Arthropoda; class Insecta; order Hemiptera; family Pentatomidae; genus Aelia; species Aelia acuminata. Next base: position 81,726,923 of record OU426981.1, read on the forward strand.
AGATGAAATATTTTGAAATCGTATTTAAACTTTTTTTTTTATCAATCCTAAATTCATTTGTTCCTATTTATTAATTTAATTTAAATATAAAATTAACTCTTTATTATTTATTTTTATTGGGTTTTTAAAATGTGCTTTGGTCTGAGAGCCCAGTATGAAAAAAAAAATCAGGAATATTGGATGAAAATTTTGATAGTATTTTTTAAATCAATATTAAAAGAATTGGTCTGCCTGTGAACAAAGGATATCAGTGCAACCATGGATTGTTCACTATATAAATATAATATATATGTCTCTCTAATGTATATTTTTTTAGTGAGATGTATGATATTTTATTTTGCTAGCATGCTGCTGCCTAGTAATAAAGAAAAATATTTTATTTTATCATTATAACTGACAACTTTTGGTAATTCAAATCAGAAAACAAGGAGAAATTCAGAAAAGCTCTTAGCTGTGCTTAGTTTGAGTTAAAATTAGTTTCATTAATGGAGATAAATTCATTAGTTTCAATTATGGAGATAAACAACCAGGTTGTTTAAAAAGTCCTTGTGCATTAGCATAGCTTTATTCCAGATTGCATATTTGAAAAATCTGGCGCAATAGGCACAACACAACTTTCACTTACGAACTTACTTAGCTTAGAAATTGACGTGTTTCGATAATATGTAAATGCCATTCCTCAACTTCACACATTTTTTCACATTTAAATGTTAATATTTGTATACCTCGATAAGTTATAGAGCATATGTATTGCAAAACTTGAAAGTTCTCAGCAGTTTTTCGATTCATTATTGCTTATTTCTTTTTTTAAGGGACCTAATTCTATCAATAGTCGAATTTTTTTTACTGCTTGCTTCTTTTTTACTGCAAGCTGCTATTTTTAAATATATCGAGAATGATTACTGTTCCTCTAAAATCACATTATATTGCACTCAGAAATCTATTATGAAACTGAAGTTTTGAAACTATAAAATAATTATTTTATATTAATCTAATCTTAATTTGTGGGTGACCACCATTTTAAATTATTTATAAAATAATTAATTAAAGAATATCTTATGGGGAGAGCGGGGTTGGTTGGCATAGGGGGTATGTTGGCCATTGGCTTATAGTTTCCGTCACACCTAATGTGAAGGCCCCACCATTGTACAATGTGACCCGCTCGACCTCGGGAGTCTTGTCCTGAGTTTTCAATCCGATGCTAACAGTGTAGAGAATAGTGTGCTTCATTGCTTGATTTTACAGCATGTAAGTAAATTTGTATATTTTCAGTAAATTTGGTTTAAAGGCATGACAAAACATTTGACTCCGATTCTGTTCGCATAGCCCCAAACTCCTTTGAAAAACCTAACCTTTCGACTAACCAGTTTCTTGTTTGATTGTTCTCCCCTGTCCTGGCAGCCATCTTTCATATGATATCTCCTGTGGGGTTAGTTGGCTCTCTTCAACTGGGGTTTGTTTGCGCAGTAGCAATTCACAAAAGCAAGGTAAACATAATCAAAGGTGAAACTACCAATTGTCTTTAGTTCCAGCAAGGAGGATGAGAGCAATTTTTCTTATGCAGAAAGTGACGACAGTCTAAACTTCTATCTTCTTTTATTGTCATTCTATTTTCCCTTAAAAGCTGTTAAAAACCAATTCATATTTATTGTACTATTAAAGTGCAGCTTTTAATAACAATAATATGTATCAGGCAGTACTTGAATGAGATGGCTAAACAACCCCACCTTCTAGGCCAACCTGCCCCACATAGGGGGTTAATTGGCATACTCTGGATTGACGAATTCTTCAATTTTCTATGATCTTAGTATTAAATATTATATGGTGAAAAAATTACTTGAAGTACTCTAATACTTGGAGTTTACAGTGATATCAGCCCTATTGGGATTATATTAACAGGAACGACTCAACAATAAAAAAAGTGAAAACTGTTGCCAACCAACCCCGCTCTCCCCTACCATATTTTTTCACATCTTAAATAATTAGAGCATCATGTATTTACTCTCTAAAGTAAAATAAAAAAAATTATTGTTTAATAAAAGTTTTTATTTTCATCAGTGATAATACGGGAAATAAAATTTTGGCTGTCACATCACGGGCATATACATACATCAAATACCCAGTTTGATCAAAATAGTTTCAGCCGTTTTTGAGAAAATAAAAAGGCAAACATGAAAATTGGACAAAATTTATTAAATTTTTGATAATTGACCATAATTGGAACCAAGATAATTGACCCCTCCGTTTGACCAATTTTGTTGAAATTTCGGCTGTCACATCGTGGGCATATCTATACATGAAATACCCAGTTTGATCAAAATCGTTTTAGCCATTTTTGAGAAAATCGAAAAAAACTTAAAAAATAGACAAAATTTATTAAATGAAGTATCCCCTCTGTTTGACCAACTTTGATGAAATTTTCGCTGTCACATCGTGGGAACATACATACACCTAATACCCAATTTCAGGTAGTACAGTTTATAGTTTTTGAGCTAGCCTGTTCACACATACCGACCATTTTGGGGGACTGGTTATTTGGACTCGTGGCACCCAATGCTTTCTCTTACTATATATTTCATATGTAGGTATGTAAAAGTATAAATTATTGCATACTACTCTTCAAAGTAAAGTAATTAGTAATTTTACTTCTGCTTTCAGGGAAAGGCTATCAGCTAATGACTTCATTCAAATGCACAAAGTTGCTGAACATGTCTATGAAAAAATGTTGGGATCTGAGACTGGATCTATGGCAGGAGCCAGCTCACCTAACGATAGATACGAGGATACTGATTCCACTTCACTCGCTGAGGACAAAGTTGAATTACTTTGTAATGATCAAGTAAGTTAATAATAATAATCAAAACTCTATCTTACTTTTTCATTTTGACATAGAGTCGAACCTGGATAACTGGAATCTCTTGGTGACTTGATTTTAATTCCAATTAAACAAGGTTTTACTTATCCAGTGTGCTGGTATCTTATTAAGGGGGCATGTACGACTCAAAGAGGTTTTCAATCAACTTGTAATTTTTATAAAAAATTATTACAGTACACACTTAAAACCATAAATACATAATAAATTGTTACAATTATTACATATTTTTGTAATGTGAAAATAAAATAATGCAGATTACAAGGAAATTATGTGCAAATATAGCAATGAAAGTAATCACTTATTTTTTTCTGCACATCACTTTGGCACTTAAAAATGTTTTTTTCTGTGTCATATAATTTATCAAAGATTTCATCTTCAGCCCCTTTATTCATTTAAAAAAGAAACCTGCAACTTCTCAATACAGTTTAGTGCATTATTTTTAGTGACTGGTAGCCTCTCAGGGTCCTCTGAATTTTCTTGGTCTTCTTTTTCTTCTAATTCCGTCCGGATTGTCGAAATTTTTATTTCCCTCTGGCGTTTTAGATTTTTCAAGGATTTCTTCATCATTCAGCTCACCTGCTATTATAATTTTGTCATTCATGTGGGCATACTGTTTGAAGCTTCTCATTGGTATCTCCTATCACATTTTCCCAATCCTGTGGCTGAACAGGATAACCCTTCCCGTTTTCTTAGAAATGTGGATTTCTATAAGTGGAATACAAAAATCGTCCCACTAACAGAGGTGACTTCCACAAAAATTAATTCCACTTATACAGGTGAAAAAATTCCAGTTAAAGAGTTTATTTAAGGGAAAAATGATGGGACAACAAGTTTTGTACCACTTATAGAGGTATTCCACTTAAGCGGGTCCTACTTAACCAGGTCCGACTGTATGTTGTTGCTCCTGCTGTATCAGTTAAGCAGTTGTAATCTTAAAGTAGCTTGGTCCTAAAGCTCCTTTACGAATTCCACTTTTATTTCATAAGGATTTTCCTATTCATGATTTGATAACAATTAGCAGAAAAGAATTAATCCACAAAGTTGTAGTTGGTTATCAATAGGATTAGTGCTTTCAATTTCCATTTTCAAAAAAATAATTATAATAAAAATTCTCATTTCTGATATTTTTAATGGAAATTTGGAAAAAAAGATATTATAAATTTAATTTTTCATTTATTTATTGATTCCTATAGCAATATCATGAGTATAAAATATAAGATTATATTTGTAATCAAACTTGTAATGTTAAAAACCAGGCTCTAAGTGTCTTATGATCCTGATGGTGGAAGATAGTTGACCGTAGATATAATGAACAGGAAATTTTTGGGGGTGTGGTCAAAATAGTTATTACTTGTAATATTATAATACAGTTATAATTTTTTATTATTACTTTTTTTGAAAATGGAAATTGCAAACACTAATTCTATTCACAACCAACTATAACTTTGTGGATTAATTCTTTCTTGCTAATTGCTATTTTGACCGCACCCCCAACCGTACCGGGGTTAGGGTACCGTCAGGCCTTAGCCAGACTATGTCCACAATCCGCTGTGAGGATATACAGATAGCTGCACAAGGGGCCGTGATGAGACCCCGCAGCGGTATTGTCCTATATAGTAGAATCTTCCTTCCTTTTTTCCCTCACCATCTCAGATTTTAATGAAATTTGGTACATAGGATACCTTCCTGTAGACTAAAAAAAATGCCAAAGTTCAGCTCTATATCTCAACCGGTTTTCAAAATATAGCTATGTGAACCCATTGAAAAAAGCATAATTTTGACCTGTCGCTTCCTCTGGAAATTGAAATTGCAGCTCTTCTGGGCAAGATAGAGAGTTGAAATTGATGTCATTTTAAAACTGATCTATGACCTTCGTTATGTAATGCAACTCGATAGGGGTTAAGAGATATTTGTTTTTCAAAATTTGAAACAAAATTTCAAATTTGAATTTCTCAAAAAGCTTATTTTTTTAAATTCTGTAAAGTTGAAAAGGTTGTCATTAATAATTGCTATAAAAATTATAATGGGACAGCAATGGGTTCGTGCTTAAAATAATTATTGAAAAATTTGAGTTTTGCTTGTGGATGGAAAAAATCATTAAGCTTCTCAAACGTAGCCTATTTTATCAAACTAATTTCTTTCCTACAGTTGTCACAAATCTTTGAAACATTGTCTAGTTCTGGGTATTGTGATTTGATTCATCCATTTCATCAGATTTCTTAGTATTTTTTTAATTCCATCTTTTACAGAATGCTTGTCTTTTTTCAAAGGATTGTAACATTTCAGTATTTTGTATCTTTCCATGTCTACTTGGTATAAGCAAAAAAAAAAAAATCCAATACTTAGGGAAAAAAAGCTAAAAGTAAAAAATATAGAGATAAAATTTGTTATAAGATTAAATTTTTTACGAGAAAAAAATTACTTATTTATGGTGTGGATTCATTCTTTTGCTAGGAATACATGGCTGCACTTGTGTGTGTGAGACTGTCACAATAAATGTGATTATTTATTGAGTAAGGACACCTTAAGTGACTATATCATGATTGCTTGCATCTGACATGGGTGCAGGAGAGTACAAGAACAAAAAGAATTTGCATGTGTTTATTCGACTGTGCTCATAAATAAGATTATTCAAACCACTTTCAAACTCGCCTAAATTAATTAATTAAAATGTTGAATGCTTCAGAAAAACTTCAACTAGCACTACAAAACTAACTTTAGTTAATAACAAATATTGTATAACTACAAATATATTTTTTACTTTTAGCTATATTTTTCATAAGCATTGGATTTTTGTGGATTATACTAAGTAGAAATGAAAAGATACAAAATACAACAATGTTACAATCCTTTGAAAAAACACAAGAATTCTGTAAAAGATAAAAAAATACTAAGAAATGTGACAAATAGATGTGTCAAATCACAATATCCAGAACTAGACAATGTTTCAAAGATTTGTGACAAGTTTAGGAAAGAAGTTAGTTTGATAAAATAGGCTACAGTTTGAGAAGCTTAATAGCTAATGAATTTTTCCACCCACAGGCAAAACTCACATTTTTCAATAATTATTTTAAGCATGAACCCATTGCTGTCCCATTATAATTTTTATAGCAATTATTAATGACCTTTTCAACTTTACAGAATTTTAAAAAATAAGCTTTTTGAGAAATTCAAATTTGAAATTTTGTTTCAAATTTTGAAAAACAAATTTCTCTTAACCCCTATCGAGTTGCATTTCATAACGAAGGTCATAGATCAGTTTTAAAATGACATCAATTTCAACTCTCTATCTTGCCCAGAAGAGTTGCAATTTCAATTTCCAGATGATGCGACAGGTCAAAATTGTGCTTTTTTTCAATGGGTTTACATAGCTATATTTTGAAAACTGGTTGAGATATTGAGCTGAAATTTCGTATTTTTCTTAGTATACAGGGACATATCCTATGTACCAAATTTCATTAAAATCTGAGATAGTAAGGGAAAAATGTGTGTTGATCTGACATGAAATGACTAATGATTTTCTTAATGAAATGTGTGATCCATAAGGAGGGCCCTAGAAATGTAAGTGCAAAGTGGATGTAGATCTCATCTTATATTTGCTATTTCTGTTGTTTTTTCCCATTTTATTGAGAGCATTTTACCTCAATTTAGAATAATTAATAATATTAATATGTTTCTGCTGTATCTTGTTACAGGTACTAGATCCAAATATGGATTTGAGAACTGTAAGGCATTTTATTTGGAAATCATCTGCTGATCTGACACTGCACTATCGCCCGCTAAAAGGAAACTTGAGGCCATGATCCCACGAGCGACCTATGCTTAAGAGCTTCCACAGGAATTACTCATCATTCGTTATTTAGTATGAGCAAATGTAAAAAGTGTAAAAGACTTGTGAAAAGCCGTTAGTTTGCTATATATATTTGTACAGTGTTGAATATTTGTGATCGCCAATTGACATTTTTAGACTTTTTTGACTTAAGCATTGTTTAGCCTACTGCATAACCATGATATCAGTATTACATAATTGCCTTCACTTCATTATGTCAAATTCTTTTGGATAGAAGTTGCTGTTATAGTACTAAATTTATTTCTGTTTCTTTTTAATTATTATTTAAAGGCTTCTAAAATGTTCTAAATACCTTATGGCATTAATACAGTGAATGTAACTATATTATACTTTCAGATTAGGTGGATGTTTAAAATGTATTTTTAGATGAGAGATCAAGGCCCATAAAACTATACCGCCTTTCTAGAATTATTGGAATGTCAAAACTATTTAAATTAGTATAAAACTTTAATTATTAATCCATTACTTTATATTAACCAAAGATCGTTAGTAATATACTCATAAATTTTGGAACCTATAACGAATTGTCTTATTTCTTTATCATTGCAGTATGTAGATTTGTGCTTCGGTAACATAATTAGAACATATCAGATAGATGCGAGGAAGAGACTATTTTACTTTGTTTTTTAATGAAATTGAAATATGGTTATTTAGTTTTAAAATTTGATATTTTTAAGTTGCATTCCATAGCTAGTCAGTGCCTTGATCATAAAATTGTAATAAAACCACTATAACCATTAGAAATTCATGGTATCATCTTGGCACTTTTTATTTCTATACATTTCCAGATAACTTCTGCTGTATACAATGTATAGGTATATTTTAATTACATGAGCTATATAGTGTTTTAACTATATAGAAACTTTTTATTATTATTCAAAATAATACATTCCAGTTTAATCATCTACATTTTCCATTGACATATTTATAAAAATCATATGTATATGTTGTTTATATGATATAATTTATAAAAATTATATGTACATATAAAGACAATATTAGTAATTTTATAGCATTCTGTTTCTTCATATAGATATTTTTTTACCTACTGTCAATTATCTAAAAAATACTGCAAGCATTGTTCATTCATGTTTAAATAAAATATTGGACTGTTAAGTGATTATCATTTTTATACTTTGAGGTAGTGTTCATCTGAGATAGTAGTGTAGAAATGTAATATTTTTTTTTTCCTCTTGTTGATTCTTGATTATAACCTGGATATTGTTAATTATTTCCCAATAATTAACCCCTCCCCAGTGGTGATACCAGATGAGTGTAGGGTGTAATTTTTAGGTTAGGAGTTTTTCATTCACCACTTGCTCATAATACATGGTTATGAGAAAACTTTTATAGATAATCACATATCTTGTTCCTGAACATACCACTGAAACATTTAAAACAATAATTATACAGAATACAGAAAACCTCTGTTGTCTAGGATTTTAATTTAATTCATCATTATAATTTGAAATTTGTAAAGAAAGTTACTCATTGTTCATGATAGTCTTCAAGTGCAGAGATTCTCGAACTTTTTCATTCAGTTAAGATTTCCTCAGAAATTGATAGAATATTTTAATAATTTGAATTACCTTGCATTGTTATATTTTATTGTCGTTTGAATGATTCCGTTCTTTCTCTTATCCCATAACTTCCACTTGAACAATAAATTTACAACCTACCCTATTTTACTCATTAAGTCAAAATTATAACTAAATTAAAAGATCTAATACAACTATTAACAAACATTGTTTTATTTATTTTCTGTGACATATGGTCTCCTACAATTATTATTATCTCGGATGGTCTTGGAAGTTGAACAGAATCCACTGGTATGAAAATATTAATGTACTCTCAAAGCAAAAATATTAATTCTTTATTTATAATTACAATTCGATGATGAAGTACAATCTTGGATATAATATAAAACTTCAATTGTTATTGAAATTTCTTCAACATTTAAAAAATTAAAATTTTTTTTTTAAGTGCCTTAAGTTTTCTAACAACAGAAAATGATCGTTGCTAAACAGGAATTTGAACAAATCAAATAAGTAGTTTAGAGGGAGGGAATGACACCTACATCATAAGCATTATATATTTCAAAGACGACCACTTTTCAGAAACGTGTATCGTCGCAGAGTGGCATCGGGAAGTGGCGACCACATCACCCAGTCACCAGACTGCAGTCAGCCACTGGCCCTCCAGGTTGAGGGAACAGTACACTGACACTCAGTACACTACAAACTAAACACTAAGGTCACATACAGTATACACCCTAGGGCCACCTTCCCTCGGTAGTAGCTCCGGATGGAGGAGCTTGTCAGGACGCTCTAAGGAGGCAGGCCCTCCACCTGACTCGGAGACAGCGTGCTGATACCTCGTTCCTCCTAAAACAAAAAAAATCACGAAACCTCAAAGAGTAATAGCCAGACAGATCTATGGTAAACGACACAGGATTCACCTAAAGTACTTAAAAATAGGACAATGAAATGCTATATCCCTATACAGACTGGGTTTGATTTCGCAACTCCTGCAGCAAGTGGACAACTATAACCTCGGCCTGGCCGCTCTGCAGGAGGTGAGGTGGAAGGAGGTACCATATATTATAGCTGCCACCAACATCAACATGTCTCTGGAATGGGCTTTGTGGTCAGGGGAAGAGCCAGGAATCTGATAATAAATTTCATTCCAATTAGCCCCAGGATTTTTCTTTTACCTCTGAAAGGCAGGTTTTATCATTAAACTTTCATTAGCTGCTATGCCCCCACGAAAGTGTCTCCTGATGATGAAAAGGACGCATTCTATGATGTGTTAGACAGAACCATTGACAGCTGCCCTAAAAGTTATATCAAGATCATCATAGCAGACTTTAATGCGAAGATTGGCAAGGAAGAAGTCTTTAAATCAACTATTGGAATGTACAGCCTTCATGATTACACTAATGAGAATGGCCGAATGCTTATTAACTTCGCTGCCTCTGAGGACCTAGTTGTCGGTAGCACGCTTTTCCCTGAAAAGAATATTCATAAAGGAACATGGCGTTCTCCAGATGGAAATACTGTGAACCAGATAGATCAAATTCTAATCAGCAGGAGGCATAGGTCCAATCTTATAAGTTGCAGATCCTACAGAGGAGCAAAAATGGATATGGACCACTATCTGGTGATTTCAAGGTTTAGGACTAAAATATCCAATGCCAGGAAAACCAGGGAAAGGAAGGCGGAAAGAATAGCTACATCTAAGCTAAAGGATCCACAAGTTAGTGCACGTTACAGCCTGATGTTGGATGAAAGAGTGGCAGGGGCAAGTTGGTCGGAAGGCTCTGTAGAAGAACAATGGAACACCCTCTCTCGAATTGTTAAAGATACAGCAGAGGAAGCTGTAGGGCTAGAGGAACTAGCTGTTCGGTCCCCATAGTTTGACACTGAGTGTGCAGTGGCCACGGATGCAAAGAATAAGGCCTACAGAAATATGATTCAGAAGCGATCCACGAGAAGGGCCACAGAAGAATATAGAAACAAAAGAAGGGAGGAAAAGGGACTACACAGAAGAATGAAGAGAGAATGGGAAAGGCGGCAGTTAGAGGAGATGGAGGAGCGAAGGAGACAGAAGGACCCAAGAGCATTCTACAGGATGGTGAATGAAAATCATTCAAATCAAGGGTCCGATCAAGTCAATAAGAAGACGGCTCCATGATCTCAGAGAAGGAAGAGATCCTGGCTCGATGGTCCCGTAACTTCAATGCACTTCTAAACGAGGGTGCAAGAGCCCCGGATGACTTTGTGATCCTAAGTGCTGAGCGTGATCAGAACCCCCCGACAGTGAAGATTTTGTTGAAGCCATCAACAGGCTGAACAATAACGGAGGACGGGATTCCTTTTGAGCTTCTAAAGCATGGTGGTGAGGAGTTCCAGAGAGTCCTCTACATCATCCTTACCAATCTGGGTTGAAGAGAAAATGCCAGATTAGTGGAAGAAAGGCATGATTTATCCACTGCACAAGAAGGGTAATATCCTGGATTGTTCCAATTACTGTGGGATATCACTTCTTCAGTGTGCCTATAAGATATTTTCGAACATCATCTACGGCAAACTCCTTCCGATAGCTGAGAGGGTGATTGGTATCAGGCAAGGTTCAGAGGAGGAAGGTCCACAGTTGATCAGATGTTTAGCTTCCGGATGATATTGGAAAAGTGTTAGGAGTACAAGATGACCAACCAACACCTGTTTATAGATTTCAGAAGTTCATACGACAGAATCAAGAGACCTCGACTGTATGTAGCCCTGTGTGACCTTGGATTTCCTCGAAAACTTGTCCGCCTGATTAAGATGACCAGGGATGATGCTAGGTGCACTGTTCGAGTACAGTCACGCTTGTCGCCTGAATTCGATTCCACGCGAGGAGTTAGGCAGGGTGATGGTCTTGCCTGCCAATTGTTTAACCTGGCCCTGGAGAAGGTGATACGCGATTCAGAAATCCAGACTACCGACACTATCTTCAACAGGTTGACACTAATACTAGGGTTTGCTGACCTAGACCTGGTAGCACGCTCCTTTGAATCTCTTAATAACACCTTTTTAAAGTTGGCTGTAAACCAGGAAAAGACCATGTATATCCGTGCAGGACCTGGAGCAGAGACCCCAGTCCGAGTGCCGGTAGCCATGGACCCATTGGGGTAAAGCCATTTCAATTCAGCATACCAACTGGAGACGTGAAAAGTTATGCACTTAATTAGATATTTGATATGATGAAATTAAGTAATTAATTTTTATACATACATAACGTTCATATTCAAATTCAAACTTCATAGAAACATGTGAGAATGCTCAACATAAAATAAACTATAAGTACTCTGCTTCTGTTTGAATACTTACAACACCTAAGTAAAATAATTTAAAGGATTATATAAAAAAAAAAAAGTTAGGATAACAATGTTTATGGATATTGGATATAGTTTCAGTACAGAAAAATCAATATTTACAATTCAAATTGGACAAACAGGTCAAAGCATTGACTGACAGTGTTGACGATATAACAAATATAAAACTTTAATGAAGTTAAAAATAAGTGCTAAGCAAAGTTAAAACAAAGTCAAATGATATCCTATATCTTGCTAAGCAGTAATTGTATAATAAAACTCCTTCCTTGATTTTATTGCAATTGTGACTCAATTCATCTACAAATGAATCAATATTTGTCATAACTTTTATAAAAACGGTTTGTAATAAAGTAGATTAAATATGAAGTTGAAAATTAAAAAATTTACTACAACATATATACTGCGCTGGTTTAAAAACAAAACTTTAACAGATTATGAACTAAACAGTCAGAACACTAAAAACATTGAACATAATAATTCAATTAAAACTAATTAATAATTTAATTTATAATAAAAGTTTACAGTTAATTTTTAATAACTGAAATTTGTTATTAAAGAAAGCTGTAAAAGAGATCAACCTTCAATAAAGTTTTAAGCATTTCAATAATCAATTAAGTAATGCGCAACGTTAAATATGATTCTACCTTTAATGTAACTAGTTAAATATCACAAAATATACTTTCTATAATTCACATTTTTTTAAAACTACTAATAATATGACAAATACATCTTTTAATCAAAACAACATCCATGTAACATATTACTTTTCAAAAAATAATCCTTTCTTTGAGATAAAATAATAATTTTACCTTGGAAATTAATGGATTAAAATCAGACCTTAAAATGTATACAATGCCAGGTACATATTAATTATGTATTTTTGGTATAAAGTAGTCCTTTTTAAGGAGACAATATTTACATTAAAAAAAGTCTCCTGTAAGCAAGGAATGAGATAATCACAACTATAATTGCGATTAATGCATTACAACATCTATCACTGATAGAAAATCCTGGAAGCTGGATAACTTCTTGATTGACAATATTTTCTTCACCACCAGCTGGGGTGGGACTAGTAGTTACTCTTTTATTTTGTTCTGGCTCTTTGGCATTTTCCTGCTCCTTGGTAGAGACACTTTCTTCAGCCTTAAAAAAAAAATTATAATTATAATAAAATTTATTGTCTTTACCAAAACATTAAGCAAATTGTCCTATTTTCAGATGAAAATAGGGCTGCATAGTAAGAAAAAGGTAAGAAATTCCAATCCAATCACCTTAAAAATCACACTCTTAATTAATTGTGATTCCGCAGCTGAGACAGCCATAGAGCTGCTACCAAGAAGGTTACTGATTAAACCACACTTAGTGCATTTCCAAGTTCGAGATCTGAAAAAATGGATGATTGAATAGAAGATTGAACAGTATTTGACAAGTTTCTTAGCTAGGTATTAAGTTGAGAAAAAGCACTTTACAGACATTTTGCCTCACACTCAGAGGGTTGAATGGCTGATAGAACATAAAATAAATTTTTATCCATAACCAGGATTCTATTATCCTGGGCCCAGGAGGCATGAACTTTGAAATAAATAGTTCCTTTGGAACATTTTCGAATGATGTATCTGTGTAAGACACATCGGAAAAAATATACTTGAGACTTCCAAGACTATACTGATTATATTTTATTATAGATATAGATTATACATTATATATATGAGTCACAAGGTGTTATAATCAGACATCAAGGAAAAAATATCAATAAAACTAATGTCAATATTTTTTTGAGATTTGTTTTACTAAAACTTTTTTTTTTTTTTTTTTTTTTTTATCTAATTGCTTATGTGATTTCACTTATCTATATAAATAAAGATGAAATTCTGTTTGTTTGTTTATTTGTTCTTTATAGAAATCCATACCGTTTTTCCTAAATTCTCCAAATTTCGCTCAGTGGTTCTTTGATATCAGGTGCGAACACCTGTCCATATTAAAATTGCATTACTTCAGCCGATCTTCAGCTGATATTCATTATTCTCCAAACTTCGCTTAGTGGTTCTTTGATATCAGGTGCGGACGCCTGTGCATATTAAAATTGCATAACTTCAGCTGATATTCTTTATTCTTATAAAAGTCGTAATGATCTCGCTTTACAATGGTTTTTTACGAAATCAACCGTTTCATTAGAAAAATGAAATTCACCGGGAGAAACCGGGATATGCAGCTATATCTATGTAAATAAAGATGAATTCTGTTTGTTCTTTACTGAAATCCATACCGTTTGTCCTAAATTCATTATTCTCCAAATTTTGCTCAGTGGTTCTTTGATACCAGGTGCGAACCCCTGTTCATATTAAATTTACATAACTTAAGTCAATCTCTGGGTATATTATTTATTGTTATAAAAATTGTTTTGATTTCGCTTTACATTGGTTTTAACGAAATCGACCGTTTGAGTCGATAAAAGTCTCACTTTATAGATTTTATTCATTCAAAAAATGAAATTCTCCGGGTGAAACCGGTATAGACAGCTAGTTAATCAAATTTCATTGTTTTGTGTAATAATAATATTTTAATCACTCATATTTTTTGAAATATCAGAATCAAATTTTCCAGGCTTAATAACAAATAAAACAAATAAATTAGGTATTTTTACGGAAAAGTAATATTATACTAAATATTATAATAACAATACTATCATTATCATTTCTAATACATTGTTATCACTATTTATTTATAACATATAAATATTATTACTAAGAATGGTTTCCTGAAAATTTTGAAATTGGAGTTAAGTCATTCCGACAATTGAAAGTGATTTATATTTAAGAAAATTGCATTGAATTTATGGATTTTTTATTTATCTTTGTCATTTGAATAGCTACATCTATTGTTACATTAAAATTAGTCGTCAATGCTATAAATTTTAAATGTTTATCCCTTTCAATAAATTTTATTTGGAATTGGAATTCAAGCTTATTAATTATTATAACTTGAAGAGATGAGAGATGGTCAACTGTTCTTCAATTACGATAGGTTAAATGATGGTCAGGATTTTCAGTTACAATGATATTTATTATGGTAAGCCAACGTTTCGATCCAACTTGTGGATCTTCATCAGGGCTAAAAGAAAACAAATATATGAGTATCTATGCTAGAGGGTGACAATAAATGGATACATTACAGAACTGATAATAATATAAAAGATGGTGTATACATAAATATTAAAATAAGAGGCTGGTTAACAAGATAAAATAGAATCTGATATTTACCTACTGAGTCCAGGTGGATACTAAGACTAAAGGTAAAAATAAGGTGAGAGGTAGTGGTAGGGGGTTAGTTTGCCGACTTCAAAGGTTATGGCGGGGAAATCCAACACTTTTGAAGTGAAGGCACATGACAACTGAGTGAACAAAACTATGTTGCTTAATTGCAACAGTTGCTATATAGGTGAAACCAAAAATTATTTAAAAAAACGTATTTATCAACATAAATACAGTATTTCCACGCGTAATTCGTCTACATCTAAATTAGCAGAACATGCCATTGCCCACAACCATTCCTTCGACTTTGAGAACCCCTCCATATTAGCAACTGTATCTAACCACGACAAACGTCTCCTCTCAGAATCCATTTTCATCCATCTAGAAACAAATAACCCGGTAAATCACAAAACAGATAAAGAAATAATTTCATCCACTTATTCTAACATCTTCCGCATCCTCAAATCCTAGTTTTGATTTCATAGGTACCTGCAATTATCTCTGTACCTCTTGTACTATTATTATTTTTTGTATTGTATGCTTCATTCTGTATATTTTCCATATTTGTATGCATTGTTACATTATGTATTATCTCATTTTTATGTTATTATTCAGTCCAGACACAACTATTTGTATACAGTACCATATATTTTGTTAGTTTTAAATATTTTTGTTCACTCAGTTGTCATGTGCCTTCACTTCAAAAGCGTTGGATTTCCCTGCCATAACCTTTGAAGTCCGCAAACTAACCCCCTACCACTACCTCTCACCTTATTTTTACCTTTAGTCTTAGTATCCACCTGGACTCAGTAGGTAAATATCAGATTCTATTTTATCTTGTTAACCAGCCTCTTATTTTAATATTTATGTATACACCATCTTTTATATTATTATCAGTTCTGTAATGTATCCATTTATTGTCACCCTCTAGCATAGATACTCATATATTTGTTTTCTTTTAGCCCTGATGAAGATCCACAAGTTGGATCGAAACGTTGGCTTACCATAATAAATATCATTGTAACTGAAAATCCTGACCATCATTTAACCTATTATAACTTGATGTTGATGAAACCCCAAGAACTATCAGTGGTTATGATTATCGCCATTGCTGGTTAGAAACTTAAAAATTATATTGATTTTGATAATCGGCACAAAACTGAACCTAGACATTAAAAATTATAAAGGGAATATTACAATCTAAATTTAGAATAAAAAGAAGGTGACGGGGCTAAAACTTACGCCTCCAAGAATTCTGTAAATTGGGAGTCTAAATATCAATCTCCTCCAAACCCTTTTGCCTATTATCTGAAATACTGGTACCATATAGCCAATATCATCTTCACACAATTAGAAATTTGTGAACTATTTCTAAAGTAACCAATGTACTACCCTCCCCTAAATTAAAAGAGGAGGGGTGGTACAATTGATAGCCAAAAGTATTCTTGATAAAAAGTTTATAATAATTTATCAATTACTTCCTCGCAAGCATCTTTCTCTCTTCAGGAGTGTAATCTAAAGAGCCTATGGTCCCTTTTCCTGGGGTGGGCATAAAAGCTATTAGTGCTAATAAAGCTGTTCTTATAGACCAGGATGGAATCCATGTTTCTGGGTGATGGCCAGAAATACTTAAGCATATCTTTTTATTGACTTCAAAACGACCATTGGGCTGCAACAAGATTGAAAATTTAAAATATATAAGAGGTAAAATAATACCTATATATATATAATACCTAAAAGCTTACAGTTAAAAGAATAATATTTGGAGGTTTCATTGGATACTCATTGGGTAAGATTATCCTTCCATGATACACTCCATTTTCAAAATCAGTCCCTGAAGCACCCTTGACTGTGAAATGCCATTCAAATAGATTGTCATCTAAAGGATAGGCACTATAATCTTCAGTGGGTTCTTTCAATTCACAAGCCTCAAGCATTAACCGCTTAACAGCTAAAATTAATAATGTGAAGAAAATAAATATCGAACAATGCCATTAATAAAAATCAAGATGTTCAGATATTTACCTGGAACTTTTGTATTATACTTTACTTCAAAGTCCATTTCTATTGAAAATAAATCACATTACATTCACTTTAAAGGACGTTTCATGTGTTAAACCTTTGTAAAATGAATATTTAGACAACTATAATTTGTATAGGAATTGTGTCGAAAGTACTTGTATATAATTCATATCTGATGTGGACAATAGTTATTGGTTCACCGCTTGAGATCAGACACAATGGGGATAAAACAGCTGATAACCACTACTGATAAGAGAGGCGTTGCTATTTACGATATGAGGGAGGTTTCATAAGTGTGTCCATTTCTTATATTTTACACAACCCTAAATTACTTTTGTTAAATCCATGAAAGTTATAATAGAGCAAATAAATTTTTAGAACAGCAAACTCATTAAAAATGAGCATTACTGCATTAGAAACTGCAGTCATTGCCAGTAAATTCAGAGGAGCGCTTGTTGGAGCTCTAATTGGTGATTGTTTGGGAGCTCCTTTTGACCGTGATGGCCAAGTGTCAAAAGTCGTTCTTCAGAAATATTTTGACAGGATGGAAGATCCCTCTTTTAAATGTACGATAATTTGATCAAATTGAACACAATTCCTAAATATCTGTGTTTCTTATAAATATTGTGATTACAGCACCAACCAAAAGTTATACCGATGATACAGTTATGACCAAAGCTTTGACAGAATCACTCATTTCCAATGGTACTCTTAATGAACTGGACCTAGCCAAGAGGTTAGTTCATATAAACCTTTTGAAATCTAACACATACATATTTTAATTATTGTTTTTCTATTTAGGTTGGTTGGAAATTATTTCTCTGTCCAAGAACCAGATAGGAGTTATGGCTCCTATACAACCACAATATTTCATAAGATGCGAAATAGCAAATTTAATGATATCTGGCTTCCAGCTAAAGAAGTATTTAATGGTGAAGGGTCTTTAGGCAGTGGTGGTGCCACTAGGATTACACCTATCGCCATATTTTGCTACTCAAATTATGATTTGATGTTAAAGTTTGTTGAAAAATGTACCAAGCTCACTCATACCCACAAACTAGGTGTGAATGGTGCTTTACTACAGGTAAATCAGGTTATGATTTTCTTAACAGTTTTCATGATCTGAGCTATGTTGCTATGATAAATACCACTAGTGAATGCTAATCACTTCTTATGCATTTAAGGTCATTCTGTTAATCCAATTTCATATCCTAAAAATGGAACAGTGTACCATGTAAATTAATATATCAATGTAATTATCTGGAATGGTTTATTATAAAATCGTTGCAATGGATTAAAATCTCCAATCGGAATGGATTTCCCATGTTTAAAGGAATTAGTAGCCCCCTCACTAACTATACTTCTTGCTGATGTTATCACTGTTGCTGCAGATTTTTAAAAAAAATTATCACCTGTTTCATGCCAGTTGTAAAGAAATCATCGATTGTTAAAGAGGTGTTTTTTATTAGTATGGTTATCTAGGTAGTGTGGTTTGTAAGCAGTCAATAAATGATAGTTTTTTCTTCTTTTCGGTTTTTTATTATTTCTATTTTAGAAATTAATCACTCCCTTCGAGCTTATTTAATATTGTGGAGACCGTGACTGGACATTTTTCTCAAGGAGTGAAATTTTTCGTAAAATAATGAATAAGCTGATTAAAAAAGGGGGTGTTGTGAGAAAAAATTTTACCAAAAGCTGTGAGCAGTTAGAGGAGCTGTTGACGGAAGAAGTTAGTGATATAGAGACCATCAATGCAAAGTGGGCAGTTTTAGACCAAAGGCACAACAAATTAATACTTTTAGATAAAGAAATAGCCGAGCATTTGTTTCAAGCAGATAAAGATGAGCACCTGGAGTAGAAGTATACCATAGAACCGCTGATCCTGTTCCCCTTACTCCGGCAATGTTTCTACAATATATTCAATAAGTGGTAGTCCCTTACTGTGACCTTTTGGAAGCTACTAATTTAAGCCATAGGCTGCGATATCGAAAAAGATTAAAAATCAACTGAGGGAGAGATTTCGAGAGGAGTATTTAGGGCAGTTATCATGGGATAAAAGGAAGAATACCTGTGAGCCGGTGGTAGGAGAGATAGTTCTACTGGAAAGTGACAACGCTAAAAGGATGGAATGGCCTTAAGCAGTGGTTGAAAAGGTGATTAGTCAGATCCGAGTTTTACTAATAGACCGTCCTGTTCAGCAGAGGCAATGCTACCATATGCACGTGACGGCACGATTGAAGAAAATTATGGCACTGATACAGTGAAGAGAACCAGAAATGGAAGAGCGGTGATAGCCCCTAGACGATTCAATGATGTAAATTCATGTAACTCTTAAGCAGGTGAAAATTAGGTGGTAGGATATAAAGAAAATATCGATAGAATCGATTGTTGAAGAGGTTTTTTTTAGAAGTATGGTTATCTAGGTATTATGTGCTGTAAGCAGTCAATAAATGATAGTTTTTTCTTCTTTTAGGCTTGTTATTATTTCTACTTCAGAAATTAATCACTCCCTTTGAGCTTATTTAATACCAGTGTTTCTCTCTTAAGGAAAGTTAATGGGTATGAAATTCCCAAAGCTTTATAGTTAGGTATAAGTAATTAATTTCTCATCAGCAGGAGATGGATGCATCAATAACAGCCTTGGGGATGAAAGCCCAAAATGACCTTTGGAATAAATTAGAAAAAAACTGGGTACCATTATTGCTATGTTACCTCTAGGGGAGGCTAATATGGCATCATATAGTGAGGCTTCGATCTCAACTGACCATTTCAGAGTGTTTACTTTTTCTTGAAGAGTGAGTGTAGCGAGCAGGAGTTGAAAGTTGGGATCTATTAAGCCGATCCAGCCCCTTTTTAACTGAAAAAGAAACAATGAGAGTTTTCTTGTAGTATGATCGCATAGCCTCTCAAGATAGGCCAAAACCCTCAAGCAACATAGCGATAGCTTTACCAAAAGCTGGAAAGATATAAAAGCTAAATAGGTACAGTATTTTACTCACCTGATATCTTTAATCACCCTGAATAATAACCCAAATGTTTGGTTCATATAAAGAAAAACAAGAGCCCACTTAATTTAATTAAACAGTTGTACAGGCTTATTTCTAAGGAGACACAAGCTCCATGTTCATATAACCTCGAGGAGCCCTCTAACCATGTACCCAAAAGTTCCTTATTTCTCAACGTAGTTCCCTACAAAATTTGATATGGGGTATAAGTTTTGAGAAGAATAAAGGCAACTCCTAACTAGTATCTACTCAACATTTTTGGGAAAACTTACTACATTAATTTACTTAATGCATTTAAAATATGAAGACCTTGTGATCTAAATGAATCAGCTCTCAAACTAATGGACCCAGTTTTTATTTATTAAAATTAAAATTTCTTTTAACATTGATATATAATATTAGTTTTATTTGTTATCAGTTATTATTGATATTAGTGTAAATCGTCTCCAATTATTCATCCTTTTCGGCAGATGATATATTTTCATTTTTGTATGAATTTTCATATTCAAAACAGAACTTTGTCTTTTATGTTTTTTGTAGGTTTTTTTTTTTTTTTTTAATTTTTATTTCAGGCAATCGCTGTCAATCAGAGTTTCTATTATCTGCCCAATGTCCCTTTGAATGTTGATAAGTTTGTTACTGATCTCATCACTAAGATGGCTGATTTGGAAAAAAATGAATCAGATAAGTATGTTTTAAAATCTAATCTAAAACATTTGAATTTAATTTCGCTAATTTGTTTAACCAATCAGCCTGATCCCAAGTTATTTTAATCCATCACTGAGAACATATTCCCCATCTCCTGCTGTTGCATTTGCTACAATTCTTAGTTATCTTGTTTGTTAACTGCATATTCCAATTTAAGTTTAAAAAATATGTGTGTTATATTAATACAATAAAGTTCAATAAAATAACTAGACATTTTCAGTAAAATGTATTCTTTATTATTTGGGAATGCTCATTGAGTTTTATAGTTTGTTAAAAGCTTTGGTTTGAAAATCTAAATGATATTGTTATCAGTAACAAAGAATAGTGTTTTTGTTTGTTGGATTTAAGGACAAGTAACTGTATTTGGTTATAAGTTAGTGCTTGATACAATATTAGAATTTTTTTTTCTGATAGAGTAGGGGAGGGTGGGGCACAATGAAACACTCGATGCACTAGGCGAACCAAAAGGTCTAGTGCAACCAAATTTAGGAAGCAAGCGGTAAGGGTGACTCCAAACAAAGTCAGCTATTTGTTCTGTTACGACTTGTTGTGAGACAGACTCCACGTGCTGAAGTGCGGTTTTGTGTGGTAAAACTAAAAATTTTCATCGAACGGATTTTTGTCTCTTGGTAAGAGTAATTATTTTATTCAATCTGCTCTTCCAGCATTTCATTATGCATGTATCTCTTACGATTTTGCCTGACTTTAGCTTTCCTACCTCTTCACCTTCATCTTAGGAAGTGAAAGACATCAAAGTGGCTCCTATGGATTTCCTTGAAACAGGGGCGGGTCACAATGAAATGTTTTAAGGAGCCCCAAGAGTGTTTCATCGTGCCCGATGTGTTTTTCAGTGTGCAATAAGCAGTCGGTTTGTTTTCATTATCTTACAGAATGTACAGAAGAAATCGAGAGCAGAACACCAAAAACACTCTATTAATTTATGACAACTTTCCTCTCAGAAAACCATGTCAAACTTTCCTCCCTCCTGAAGAATTTCATGGCTATCCTATAACAGGAGTACGAAAAACCGACCGGAAGCCGAATAAAGATTTTTCGTTAATTATGGTGTTGTTTTTTTCAGTTTTTTCAAGGTACCTCCGGCTTGGGGCACAATAAAACAAACTTTATTTTTTGGAAAATAGCTGCTCGCGGTCACACATGATGCATAAAATAATGTTTAACGCATTTTTTAAATAGATTAGATCCTAATGTAACATGGAAAAAATAAAAAGTTGAATATAAAGTCTCAGGTGGGGTGCTATGGGTAAAAGAAACTTTTGTGTTTCACTGTGCCCCACCTCCCCCTATATGAAATTTTTGTTACTTTGTTGATGTCATTTAGTAACATGCCTACTTCTTATTAAAATATTTTGGCTGTATAATTTTCCTTAAGGCTGTCTTATTTTTATTGATACATTCTCCAACTTTCTTTGTAACTTTTTATTTCTTCACCTTCTTGTAAAAATAGAAAAGCAATATCATTTCAAATGACACTGCCAAGCCGAAAAGGATTAAGGGTGGAAGATAAAGAAGTTCAGAGTGCTATATTTTTTTTTTCGCTTTGGAGATGCTTTGTTCCTCTATTTGGTATTAGATAAGCCCTAATGCTTTTGGGTTAGTACAACTAAATATGATCAATGACTTTTTTCTTTAGTACCTGTGCCCTGACCTGGGGTACCGGTGCATGGCACAAGGAGGGTTACTCTACAGGTGTAACCAAGTTATTCTTACCATTGTGAAAAGGTCAAGATTTATTTACACCATAAATTACAAGCATTTTAATTATACATACATAGATAAATATAATTCTTCGATTCTTCTAATTCTTCGATAAATGAGGTTATTGAGTTATTAGACAGTTTTTTTGGAAAACACTATAAAAATTCAGTCACAGGTTATTATAAAATTAAAGGATATTAGAGGGCAAGTATAAAAGGTGGGAATATGAGATAGTGCCATGCAACTTATGGTAAGTGCCATACAACTTATCAGAGAAAACACTTTTAAGGTGGATGAGGTGCAATAAAAATACTGACCATGCTTTTATGGAGATGGTCCAAAGGCTGGTGGGCATCCACTAATGATAAGTCAGAATACATATGGCGATAGGCGTGGTCTCGGCGATTGGCAAGGTGATATCCCCATTTTCAAAAACGTCTCCCTTTTTCCACCAACCCCAGTTGGTATTATAAGTTAGTGGGTATTATAAGTGGGCAATGCTCTGACACGAAAATATTCTTTTTCTTCTAATTATGCAATTTTAAACATCTGCAACTTTTCACCCTATATGCAAATAATATATACATACTGCTTTTGTGAAAAACTTTTAAAAAAAACTTCTTAATTGTTTCAAAAAATTCAAATTTCAACCTGTCTTCAGGACGGTAGCCTAAATCAGGATTTTAAATGATTAATTATTTTAAAAAATTCATACAAGTTCGAATGAAGCATTATTAGTCCCTTATTTGTTCAGTATGACAAGCCACAATAGATGCAATCGTTAGAAAGAAAATAGTTTTACTGGTTTTGTCTTGAAACAGCCAAAAAGTACCAAGAGAAGGAATTGCCATTTTATTTGGTAATGACCCATATACATAATATAATTAAATTGATAGATATTAAACTAAAAGTCTGGTGCAGTGCACGCATCATACAACTTTCACTTACCTCCCTTCTTTCTTCGACTAAAAGTAGACAATGTTTTTGTAAATGGCACACTTAAGTGTTACTGGAGAGGGAACACAACTTTCTTCCTCAATGAAAATTGTTTTTTTATTGGAAAGTTGGGTCAGTAATTCAGACAGCGATGTAGCAAGAATGAAGTTGTATCAGACTCTGTACTTTCCTGGGATTCATTTGAATTTTTTTTAATAAATGTTTTTTATGGGAATATAGAAATAATAATGATTCGTAACAATGGCTAATAATAAATTGGCACTAAATTTCCAATCAGTATTTTTCAGAAATCAATAGGGATATTTTTTGGCAAGGAGATGAATTAGAACTTCATTTAAATCAATAGTTTACGTCTGTTTTAAAAAGCTCTTAAAACACGTTAAAAGATGAAATTCTGTTTGTTTGTTTGTTTGTTTATTTGTTCTTTATAGAAATCCATACCACTTGTCCTAAATTCTCCAAATTTCGCTCAGTGGTTCTTTGATACCAGGTGCGAACACCTGTCCATATTAAAATTGCATAACTTCAGCCAATCTCTGGGTATATTCTTTATTGTTTTAAAATTCGTCCTGATCTCACTTTACAATGGTTTTTTTTTACGAAATCGACCGTTTGAGTCGAAAAAACGGCCTAAAAAATCATTTTATATATTTTGAAGAGGTCAACAAGGACCGGTAAGACCGTCCCTTGGCCGGCGTCGAGTTCTGGGATTTTTAAACCATATTTTTTTTTTTAACATAATACGTTTATTTTTATGTATGGTGAATTTATTTTTTAAAAATGCCTCCTAAGATGCGAGCTTCAATAGGAGTAGTGAGCTCAATAGCTAAAAAACAACGTCAAATACGAGCAGCTGAAACTCTTGACGAACATCAAAATAGGAGGCTTAGACAGGCAGAATCGCGGGAAACTGAGCATATTAAAATTGCATAACTTCAACTAATCTCTGGGTATATTCGTTATTGTTATAAAAATCGTTATGATCTCGCTTTATATTGGTTTTTACAAAATAGACAGTTAGAGATGTCGAAAAATTAAATTCCCCTGGTAAAACTGGGATATACAGCTAGTTGTATAATAATCAAGAAATTTATTGTTTTCTTGATAGTACAATATTTTGTTTCAGTGGCCTCCTATTATAAACTAAATATAGGATGATTAATAGTCAGGATTTTCATCTGTCTAGTTTTTGTTCCAAAAGTAAACAAGCTCCTTTCAATCGCCCTGTATCAGACGCAGTTGTGTCACAGCACATTATTTGTACTTTTTCATCGAGGTTCCAGCCATAAATTGTGTTCAACACAGCTTTGTCTTGATCATGGCTGGAAGAGCTCTCCACTTTGGGTACAGCCAGAAGTTGTTCCTTTCTTCCAAATAAAATCAGAATTGGCAGGCGTTCTTCTTTAGAACTTCTGAAATCAAGCCAGGTAATAATTTTCCATCCCAGTGAGCGGTCATCATTTCAGGCATATTATTCTGAAAATCTGATTTTATAGATTCCGCTCTATCTTTTCGACTCTGTGTGCGAATACGTTGAATAGACAATTTGTTAATCGGAAAATCATCACAGCTAAGATCTAGTGCTTCTACTACAGCCTGAAATATATACAAAGAATCCCTTATGCTTAATTGCCATCTATCTAAAGCCGCAACTAACTTAGGCGTGATAAAGTCTTTCCTTCCTCTTTTTTTAGTAGTTTGAGAACTTACCATTTGAGAGGCGGATGCTAAGGGTTCCTCAAGGCTTTCATCAGAGCTGGTAAGTTGATCGTGATTTCCTTGCGTTTGAATAGAATACTGCGTAGTAACAGATGATGATAAAACTCCGATACACATTTCCTCACATATTTTTTTCTCTTTATTCAATTTCCTTTGTCTTGCCCTTTCTTCTTTTTCACCTAACTTTTTGTCCACACCTGCTAAACACCCTGGACGCTATGTAAAAATATTATATCTTCTTGAATTTTCATCCGTTCCAAAGCATCAGCATGTGCTATATCAAATAAATTATCTAAATTGTTCTTAAAGTCCTCCTCACGGCACTTGTAAATATCTTGTATTTTTTTAGAATTTTTTTGAACTCCCTCCAAGCATGGTGAAGATGCACAAGTTTTTTTAAACAGTTAGGTATAGCTCTGCCGGCTCAAAAACTACTCCACGTACGATCAATTCCTCAATCAAATCCTCCTAGGCGTCTGAAAAAAAGATGGCCTCGGGACCTCCTATGTTCAGTGTATCTGTTGAGAGCTACCAATGGGTAGCTTCTCTTCATGCTTGTTCAAGACATATTTTTTCTTAGTATTAAGTACTAAATGTATTTCTTTAAATACAGTTGTAAATTTCATTAAATAAAAATAAAAAATAAAAATTTTTGAATTTGAAACCAATTTTTCCCTTCCATTCTTAGATATTTCCTTCATTAGAAACCCCGAAAATTCTATATCTATAAATTCTAAAACTGGAGAATCAAAATCAATCCCAACAAATCACATTTACACTTCATCGTAAACATACGACCTCCTGTCCTACAATATCCTTTAATAACACTCCACTTATCCCTGTCGAACAGATCCGTTACATAGGACTTCACTTGGACAAACGCCTTACTTGGAATCCCCATACAAGACTGAAACGACAAGAAACTGCTCGTCGCTTCTGACTACTTCAACTAACTTGAAACTACCTGTTAAAAACAATGTACATAATCGAACATTGGAGAAATCGATACTTTGTATATATTGTATTTATTTCATATGTAAAAAAAGATCATGTGTTAAGATAGTTAAAAATATTTCAGTTGAAAAATTATATTCGGTAGAATAAAGAGTTACATCGTTTTATTGATCAATTCTTTCATTTCTCACCCAACATAAAATAGTGGCGACCTTGATAGGACTCTTGTGTGAGTATTGAACTTTCTTTTTTGGTATCCTTTAGTTCAATCAGACATATAGAATGGATGGTTGAACTATAGTACGGGTGAGAGATTAGAAGCAGAGATCAAGTCCAGAGCGGCGATTCGTCGACAGTTCACTAAAATATGTAAACGTATTGAAGAGTTTATTATTAATAAAGCTGATCTCGATGATATAGACTTACAAGCAAAGCTACTGGACATGAGGTTTGAAATTTTAGGCTCTAAAGACTTAATAATTTTTGAATTAATGATTACAGGAGCATCCACCGAAGAGGAACTCGATACTGAACTGGAACGGGTAGACGAGTACATAGCTAGTTATTACAAGACTAAAAATACTATGAACAAACTGTTCAAGGTAATCGGCGGAGAAGGTGGTAAAGTTTCCCAAATTGACATTGATTCTATTTCAGATAAATCAGGTGTTGGGGTCTGCCAAAAGTGCAACTATAAATTGCCAAAGTTAAAGTTTAAGGAGTATAATGGTGATCAAAAGGTTAGTTTAGCTATGGATGGAATAAAATTATCTTCAGCGGGTGAGGCGGCCAGTAAGAGAAAGGTAAGCAAATTTTCTGCTCCTACGTAAAAAACACAGTCACGTATACCTACAGCAACATCACTCGTTGCTTCATCTAATGATAAACTTCAGATACTTCAGGAGACATCAGGAATCGCTATGGTAACTACCTCTATGTTAGTTAATGACCTGAAACTTTCTGATCTTTGGACCTCAGATTCTCTGGGTATTAAAGATCCAGAGGAACTACGAAATAAAGAAGAAAGACATAAAGAGGTCGAAACATATTTTTTGGAAACCAAGACCATCGATGAAGTTAACCACCAGGGGTACCAGTATGAAGTTAATTTACCGTGGATTGAGGGCCACCAACCACTTGAGGATAACTACGAAGAATTTCGAGATACCACAGCAAGGCTTAAGCGCAGTTTTTATGTATATAATTGTTTAGCAAGCTTACCGAACTTGGAAGAGGCGGAATATTTCAGAAATCAAGCACAGGAGATCATGAAACAAAGGCAGTTCGATCTGAGAGGGTGGGAGTTATCTCATTCTCAAGAAGATAAGTTCCGTCAAGTTTTATTTATAAGTTTTGTCTTGGGACACTGAAATGGATACTCATAGTATAAGTATGGAACATTTGGAATTTGAAGTGGATACTGATGAAGGCATCGTTTTAACTTTAGTGCAAGCCAAATTTAGAGTCACTCCTTTGAATAAAATAACTATTCCAAGGTTGCAATTGCTCGCAGCTCTTGTGGGCGCTAGACTACATGCCATCGTTACATCTGAATTTGATAGTAGCTTATCCCAATCCGTATTTTGGTCAGATTCAACCACAGCCCTTGCTTGGATTCATCGGAAAGCAAGAGGAAGATCAAGACCGTCAGAAGATGGATGAGAGTGTGGTAACAAGAAGCGGAAGAAAAAGTTTCGTAGCCGAGAGGTTTATATTATAAACTTGTTTTACTGTTTTATCTCTTCAGTGAACTTTTCTATGTCATTGTTCAATACAAAATTAAATTATAACTGCGTTACAATTTAGGTGGGAGGATGTTAAGAACAATGTACATAATCGAACATTGGAGAAATCGATACTTTGTATTTATTGTATTTATTTCATATCTAAAAAAAGATCATGTGTTAAGATAGTTAAAAATATTTCAGTTGAAAATTATATTCTGTAGAATAAAGAGCTACATTGTTTTTGTCGATCAATTCTTTCATCTCTCACCCAACACTACCAATTAATTGAAAAAGGCTAATTTACATGACAATAATAAGACCTATTTCGACTTATGGCATCGAGCTTTGGGGCTTCACCAAACAATTAAACTCATCTCGAATCCAATCCTTGCAATCCAAAATCCTTCAAAAAATCCTTAACGCTCCTTATTTCGTCACAAATTAACTCATCCATAAAGACCTTAACGTCTCATATATAGCTGATTAGGCCCGATCCAGATACCAATCCTTTCATAATAAACTCCCGACCCACTCAAACCCTCTTGTTTCCAGCCTCATTTCCTCTATTCCAGAAAATCCTCCTAGGCATCTGAAAAAAAGATGGCCTCGGGACCTCCTATGTTAAGTGTATCAGTTGAGAGCTACCAATGGGTAGCTTCTCTTTATGTTTGTTCAAGACACATTTTTTCTTAGTATTATCACATTTACTAAATGTATTTCTTTAAATACAGTTGTAAATTTCATTAAATAAAAATAAAAAATTTTGAATTTGAAACCAATTTTTCCCTTCCATTCCTAGATATTTCCTTCATTAGAAACCCCGAAAATTCTATATCCACTAATTGTTACACCAAACCCACCTTTTCTGGTCGCCTCCTTAACTATTTCTCCCCGCATTCATATCAACAACAAAAATCCGCTTGAAAAATATCTTAAAATGCAATGATTTTTCCGAACACTTAATAAAAACATTGATCAGTGAGTATTACAATGCAGTATGCAAACACTCACAATTTTCTACCAACTCATCACAACCTCTGCTCTCTACTTTCCAATACAGATCTATCCCATATACCCCCTTTCTCTCCAACAAATTTAAAACAATTCTTCTCATCCAATTTCCCACACATTCACCTAGTATGAAAAAATAACAACAAATTAAAAAATCTGTATAACATACTAAAAGACCCACTCCTTGAAAAATGTAATGTAGTTTATAGCATCCAATCCACACCTAATTGAAACAGTTGTTATATTGCTGAAACCAAAAATTATTTTTAAAAACGGATTTACCAACATAAATACAGTATTTCCACACCTAATTCTTTAACATATAAATTAGCAGAACATGCCATAACCATGATAAACGACTCCTCTCAAAATCCATATTCATCCATCTGAAAAAAAATGATCCAATAAACTATAAAGTAGATAAAGAGATCATTTCATCTACTTACTCTAACTTCATACGGATCCTCAAAACCTAGATTTGATTTCATAGGTATCATTATTATATAACTTCCTTTTTATATTTTGTCATTGTTTATATACATTCTTACCTTGTGTTTATTACAAGTTTAATCAAAATCATTAGAGCCAGTTTTGAGAAATGGTAAAAAGAAGATGTTGGGATAAAGTGCCCCCTGCTTTAACTCAATTTTGACGAAATCATTGCTGTCACATCGCGGGCATATACCTACTTCAAATACCTTATTTCAGTTTCCTGCGGTTTCTAGTTTTTTAACCTAGTCTGTTCACACACAGACCTTTTCTTGATTTGGTTATTTGGATCGATGGGACCCTAAAACATGTATTTCTGTTGAAAACTGGAAGTCAAAATTTTTGGTGATAGCAATACTTTCCCTTACCATATATTACATAGATAGGTAAGTGAAAGTAAAAATGAGTATCCTGATAAAGTACTCTTTCTGTGAATAATTTATATTTTAAATTTATTTTTATTTTTCCACTGTTATTATTCTTGAAGATTTAAATCTGATTGCAGTGCATACTTCAAAGATGAAGATCCTACTCCTTTCAGGAATCGACTTAAAGAAATCCAATATCTTTTAAAAAGAGATGAAGTGGATGATGATGAAATAATTGCAAAGCTTGGTAATGGTGAAGAAGCTCTCCAATCTGTGCCTACTGCTTTATATTGTTTTTTAAGATCTGAAAGGCCTATAAAGACTGTAAAGGTAATATAATGATTTATGAAAAATCCCAGTAAAGGATTGTCAGATAAAGTTAAAAAAAAACAACTGTACTATTAAATTGAGTGCATCCTGTTGCAGTCTCAGATTAAATTTATTTATATGTTTACATTGCAGTGGACGTTTCGGACAATGTGTCCATATTAATCACCTAAATGTACAGTTGAGTACATAGTAATTTATATAAACAAGTATGAATCTATATAAATAAAGATGAAATTCTGTTTGTTTGTTTGTTCTTTATAGAAATCCATACCGTTTGTCCTAAATTCTCCAAATTTCGCACAGTGCTTCTTTCATACCAGGTGCGAACATCTGTTCATATTAAAAGTGCATAACTTCAGGCAATCTCTGGGTATATTCTTTATTGTTGTAAAAATCGTTATTATCTTGCTTTACATTGGTTTTTACGAAATAAACCATTTGAGTCGTAGAAAAATGAAATTCCCGAGGTGAAACCGGGATATACAGCTAGTAATAAATATATATAACAAAAATTTTATAAACAAATATTAATCCTAAATAAATATAAAAACTTACGTTAATAAATAAATAAAAACGTATAAGCATGTTAAGTTATTCAATTTAAAACACAAGAATAAAATAAATAAAAATTAATAAAATGGCAAGATCACTCACCAAAACTTTTTTTCATGTAAATATTAAGTGAATTCTTTTGGCATTCCAGTTAGAGAATTTGTCAATTAAGGTCTGGCCACACATGTCCGCACCGGATCCGCACCGTAGCAATAATACAGGTTATTTTCAGAATATTTTTAAGTTAACTTACATATTACCTTTAGTTATGCCTAAAGTTCAAGCCACACATGTCAGACACAGGCCACTTTAGGCATAACTAAAGGTAATATGTAAGTTAAATTAAAAATATTCTGAACATAACCTGTATTATTGCTACGGTGCGGACATGTGTGGCCAGACCCTAAATGGTGAATTTAATGTCTTGTTGCATGTATGTGACATGCTAATTAGTCTCTGACCTGTGGTGAATCCTGCTATATTTTAATCCTTTTATGGTTTTATATTTTATTTATTATGGCATATTAATGTTTAATTACTATTTCTGAATCTTTTTTATAATTTATTAGTTCTATTTTATTCTTTTATATATATATATATATATATATATATATATATGGATTCAATGATATTTCTATTCAGTGTGTTGTTTTATTTGTCTAAAATTTGTGCATTTTCGAAGTTAACTTTATGTTTAGTATTTTTAGAATGTATTGATAGGGATGCGCTGGTTTTGGAGGATTCCTTAAGATAGTTTTTTTGGTTGTATATTCTAGGTTTGAGATTAGTTGATGTACTCCCTATATACGATTTTTTACAGTCGTTGCATGAAATTTTGTATATTAGATCCTTGTATATTAGGTCCTTTTGTTGTATTAGTGGAATTTTATCTTTTGTTTTAGTTATAATATTTTGGATTTTGTTAATGGGTTTAAAGGATATTAAATTGTCTGTTATATCATATTCTATTAATGTTTTTTTAATGTTAAAGAACTGTGTTTATTATAGGGTTTACTGTTTCCGTTCATTAGTGGTGTTTCCTTAGTTATATCTGTAATAGCTGGGTTAAAATTCTTATTATTTAGAGGTTCAATAAATTCATTTTTTGTTTTTTGGGTTGGGTTAAGGTTAGGTTTGATATTGCTATATATTGATATAATGTATTGATAATGTTACATTGCTGCATCGGGTTTTTCACAACATATAAACAAAACACAATGTAAACATATATATAAATGTAATCTGAGGCTGCAACAGGATGCACTCAATTTATTAATTTCAAGTAAATGAAGCAGTCTACCAAGATAATATGAAACTTAACTATTTCAACCCATGTCGTTATATAAAGCACACCACATATTATCCTTTACTATAAAAATTCTTACTGTCAACAATTGACTTATCAAATTTATGAAAAAAAATTCTATTTATCATTATCATACATTTTTTTGCATGATTATAATATTTCATTAATGAATTCCTTTCTCTTTACTCAGTTGTACTTTGCAGACTGATAATAAATTCAGACGAGCAGTCCAATACAGCATTTCATTAGGAGGTAACACTGACACCATAGCTTCAATGGCTGGAGCGATTTCTGGTGCTTTTCATGGGTATGAATACATTGATAGAACTATTCAATCCCACTGTGAAAAAGTTAACGAAACAATAAAACTTGCTGATCAATTACATAGCGCTCTAAAGTAAATCTTGTAGAAAAAAAATAAAAGAAAGAAAGGTTTAAGTATTTGTAGCATAAGTAGTTGTGCGATATTAAAGGCTGAGTGATTCCTTGTTTTATTATTTTTTTGGTATCCTTCACTATTGAAAGATATAAGGTATGTCAGTTTCTAATTTAAGTTTGATGTAAGCTACATATGCACACTCTCTTGTACCCATCTTGTTTAAATAAATTTTGATTGCCATTATTTTAGAGGAGTACCTAAATTAATGTAAATGATGTTCTTTCTGCTAATATGATAGGTTAAGTTATTCATTAGAGATAAGCTGCTAATTAAAGGTTGACTTGCAGCATTTGACCAGGCAACATCGTCTTTACGTTTATCAGTTTAAGCTATAAAATTATACTAGCTAGCTTCAAGATTTTTTACAATGTCAAAGATTTTTGTTTGTTATTGGCCTTATTTGTGAAGTTTGGTGACAATAGTCCAAGCAGTTAACTTAAAATTATACTGGAAACATTAAACTAGTTTCGGGACACTGAGCGGTTATCAAGATTGCTAGTTAGAACAGGTTGCTCCCTACTACTTCAGTCAAGTAACCAGCAGGCTTCTCATATCTATCAGCTGTTTGGTTATTCTGTTAAGCTTCTTTCAAGGTGACCATCACATTTTTAAAATTAAATTTGTTTATTATTATTAAAAGTTGCCATCCGGAATCAGCTTATATGATGTCATGATCCTCCTAAAAGAAAAAACTTAAGCAGGTCAAAAAAGTAAATGAGGATGTTAACCCTTTAACCGGGGAGTTCCCTTTTAAATTACGCATCCTACAACGGGCGTGAGCTCTTTCACTAGGACGTGTATATACGTCCCGCCCGGTGCAATGTAACTTCATATTATTATTTTTTTCATTTATGCTTAAAATAAATGGGAAGGCTATGAAATATATTCGTTTTCGTTTATTTATATATAAACCACAAAGGAAAACACAAAATGACAAACAAATAGAAAAGAATATCAACAAAAATATAAAAGTATCGAATTAAGAAATTATAAATTTACAGCCTTAACCTATTATAAAGAGTACAAAAAATATATATATAAATATAAATTAAATATATTGTTATTATAAATATTATAAATAATATATATGTATATATATATATATATATGTGTGTGTGTGTGTGTGTGTGTGTATATAATATGTATGTATAAATTCACGTCGTTACATGTATCGATGACTAATCACTCTGTTGTACGAAAATATAAGTCCCACCCATTCCAGGGCACAACATATATTTCAAGGACGTATACATACGTCCTGCCCGTTCACGGTAGTGTTTAGGTTGGACGCCTATATACGTCCCGCCCGGTTAAAGGGTTAAAGGAATCAATAGTCATTTAAAATTAAGCTGAATGTTTTGAGATCAAACTCGAAACTCTCGAACAGTTGCACAATGGATTAAAAACAGCATTCCAAATTTAAATTTTGAAAAATGAAAAATTAATTAAAATGAAAAATAAAAACAAATGGGAAATTTTTTTTTTTACCTTGAAGATATTAAAAATTAAACATACTGTTCCTTTGAAGAGGTGGTGATAAACACTATGAACATATGAATCAAAGATGAAAATAAACATCTCAGAGATAGACTTAATTACGAGATTCGGTCCTCGCACTAAGCAAAACAGACCTGTCTTAATCAAGATTTTGCATTAAGAAGAAAAATTCATAATCTAAGAATGAGTTGTCAACGAAAATCTAATTTAAAGTTTTCTTGGGACTATACTCCTCAAGAAAGAACAGCAGGGAAAGAATGATGGCCATTTCTTAAAACAGCTCGAGAAAATGGTATTACTGCCATATAGTGACGAGATAAAGCATGCATGAATGGATAAATTTATACATTAGAGGAGCTAAAATATCAAAACTCAAGCAGTGATAAAAAATCTGGAAAAGATTCAAATGATGGTTGTGCTGAGTTTAAAGAAAACACTGAAGTAAGAATAAAATAGAAAAGGATAGTATTTTCATAATGTACATTAGAAACTTTTTTTACTCCTTCGATCTTAATATCTTGGAGAACAGACCTAAGATATATTAAAATATTATCTAGTTAATATACTAATAAATTCAAGAATAATATTTAGTTTAGAAAGTCGTAAAATGTATATAACCCCAGAAAATTCATAATTTATATTTTTATACTAAGTACTTCTGTTCAGACAATACCCAAAGCGCGTTGACAACTTTCGCATGCATCATACCTCATTACTAACAGCTCGTCGTTTTCAAGTAAGGCGCACTGCGCATGCGAAAGAGTTGTCGACGTGTTTTAAGTGCTTGTTGAAACCTATATATTGAAGGAAGTTATTAACTTTCCTTTGTAACTATATGGACTAAGTTTTCATAATGAATAAGTAGAGACTTATAAAATAAGATGCCAGAGTATCATGTTTGCATTGCCATACTGTCACATATAAAAATAAAAACTATTTTATTGTTATTCCTGGAAGAGCAATCGTCGGTTTGGTGGAAAGGCACTAGAGAAAAAATTAAGTTTCAATTCACTATGAGCCATTTATACCCTTCCTACCGCTCTATTTTCAAGATGCATTCTCAAAACTGAAAAAAAAAAAAAGATTGACTTTTTTGATAAAAATAGGAGTTTTTTAGGCCCTATAAAACAAAAAAAAAAAAAAATATTGGATCAGAAAATACAGAGGAGTTTCATGTTTCGCAAGAACTTTAAAACTCGATACATATTGGTAAGTAACGACAAAAAATGTGATAAAATGTATGAAATAAAATACCCCCTCCATTGAATTAATTTTGATGAAAATTTGGCCCATACCTTCCTCCCAGCACATCACGGGCCCATACCTTCCTCAATTACCTAAATTCAGTTTCTTGCAGTTTACTGTTTAGAGCTAGTCTGTTCACAGAAACAGACCATTTCACAGGACTTGGTTATTTGGACTCAGGGATCCCAAAACATGTATTGGAGTTTAACAGAAGTCGAAATTTTTCACGTTCGCAATACTTTCCCTCGCTGTATATATTTTTTTTTTTCTTTTTTCTTCTATGGTAGCCCCAAATAAGGAGAACTTATTGAGTAATTTTACATGCTCCATGCCTATTTTATTAGGCACTTACATGCATTACATATTATATATCCAACCAGCTTATTACATTTCATTACATTACATTACATGAATACATTGTCAATGTGCGTTGAAAACGTTAACTGTTTGTCTAATAAAATTCCCAAGTCACGTATTGTTTCAACCCTATTCAACGTTTGTGACCCTGCTCGATAATTGTGTTCTATTAGGTGTTTTTTTCGCGAATAAGACATTACATAGCATTTATCTCTATAAAAGTGAAGGCAGTTTTCTGTACACTGTCCGATCAAGGCATCTAAGTCTTCCTGCAAATAAGAAACATTCAGAAAAATTTATGTGTAACGATATCATTAATGAAACATAAAATCAAAAGTGGGTACTGCCTTGAGGTACCCCAGATGGTGTCACATAGATTTGTGACTTAACTCCATTTAGATTTATAAACTGTGACCGATTACGCAGGTAAGATGCTAATAAGTCAATATAATCAACTGAAATGCCATATCTAGATAATTTATGAAGCAAAATATCATGGTCAACTCAGTCAAATGCCTTCTGAAAGTCAGTATAAACTGCATCAAATTGTTGCCTGCAATTGACTTTGTCAGAAATGTATTCAACAAAATTAGTTAAATTTATAATTGTTGATCGCTTTGGAAAAAAAACATGTTTTGTATGTTCTATTAGGTGTTTTTTTCGCGAATAAGACATTACATAGCATTTATCTCTATAAAAGTGAAGGCAGTTTTCTGTACACTGTCCGATCAAGGCATCTAAGTCTTCCTGCAAATAAGAAACATTCAGAAAATTTTATGTGTAACGATATCATTAATGAAACATAAAATCAAAAGTGGGTACTGCCTTGAGGTACCCCAGGTACCCATTCATATTTTGATATATGATTCATTATTCTATTAAAAAAGGATTTTTTCATAAACTTTGGAAAAAAATGAAATTATTGATATTGGTCTATATTTATCAATGTTGGATTTATCACCTTTTTTTAAATATCTGAGTAATCTTTGATTGTTTCTAAAGAGATGGATACACTTTATTTTTTGAAGATAGATTTAAAATAAAATGAAAAGTATAGGGGAAAGTGCCCCATTTTGGGATGGTTGCCTAATATGGGATATGTGGTTTCTGGATATAGTTTGTACTGGAACCCCGCTTTTATTCTATAAACTTGAAGAATAATGTCGCATTGGCACATAACCTTGTCACATTGTTAAACATCCTCATCCTGTTGGATTATTTTCAGTAATGTGTTGTTTTATGGTTCAAAAACTTTTTTCGTGATTATTTTGACTTGACATTTTAGGGCTCAAGGTAAGTCGAACTCCCTTAATCATTGCTTTATCTTAAGTGTTGAACAATTTATTACAATATTTGTTAACTGCTTTCTTTTTTTTATTACATACTGAAGCACAATTACCTCTAAAAAAAAAAAAAGCCACATCCCCTTATATGTGATACCCATTACTTCCTATTATGGGATAGCCAGTTTCTTTCTTTGCCTTTACCCGATCGCTCCACCAGTCAGTTCTTTTTGCACCAGATGAATATCTTTTGACACCACATATTACCTTTGCAGTCTGTAGGATGTGATTTTTAATTTCAGCCCATATGCTGTCTACATTTTCTTCCATGTTGATGCTTACCAATTTTCGTTCCAGTTCTTTGGCATATTTTTCTTGGTTTTCTGGAATTAGAAGTTTGGTTTTATCTATTTTTTCATATTTTTTCCATGGTTTCTTCCTTGGCTGAATAATTTGGGTGTCTGCAACTAATAGTAAGTGGTCAGAGCCTATTTCAGCTCCTCTTATAACTTTCACTTCTGTAAAGTATCTTCTAATTTGTTTACTATATATGAAATAGTCGATTATACTATTTGTGTTTCTTCCATGGGTGGCAAATGTTATTTTGTACACTTTTTTATGTGGAAAGAATGAATTTCCAATCAATAGGTGATGGTCTATACAGAAATCTATAAGACGTTGGCCATTGTTATTTTTAATGGTTTCTCCTCCATGTCTCCCCATTACTCCATGGGCTCTGTTGAAATCGGATCCTGTTCTCGCGTTGAAATCGCCCATAATTATGACCTCTCTTCTGTTGTTTTGGGCTTTGATCACGTCTGTCTCCAAACTGGTATAGAACTGTTCCTTTTCCAGTATGTCTGTGTCTTCTGTAGGGGCGTATACTTGTATTAAGGTACTTTGACCAATGGAAAATTTAATATTGATGACCAACATCCTGGAGGATACCGCTTTTTTTTAAACGTAAACACATGTATATATATATTTTGTTCTCCCCTTCCTCACCTCTTAGGATATACGGTGTTTTCCGGCCAAAGGAGAAGTTAGGGGATTAGTGCGGAGTAATATTATTAAATATCCCCTGGCTGCGGGTTTTGAACTTGCTATCTTCATACCTTGCAATGAGCATTTATAACATATATTTTTGTGAATATCGTTTGTATAATAAACAACTTTTGCTTTGTATATTTCATTTTATATCATGGTCCCTAAAACTGGATATGTATCCCATATTAGGAAACCCCCACATTAAGAGTCTATTTTCAAAAAGTACAAATTTGACTTATCTCACATTAACCGTGATTACAAATTTCAAAAAGGAGATAGGGTATGTTTTTCATTTTTGATGTGGTCTACTACTAATGCTAAATGTATAACAACAATTTTTGAATCGTCTAAGCAATATAGAGCCAACTAATTAAATATTAAAAAAAAGTATCCCTTAATAGGGCACTTTCCCTATATGAGAGTTATAAAAATAAAAGGTGGAATACCATCTGGACCAAAGCATTTAGAGACATTTAGTTTTTTAATGGATGAAATAATATCATGCATAGTGATGCATTGGTTGAACAGATAAGAATTCAGAGACACCATTGATATCATCTTTTTGATTTTGAAAGAAATCTAAAATTTAATCTAAACAACATAATTATTTTCGGTGATTTTAATCTTCCCATATTTATTAATTCTAATTGCAATGATAAACAGGATCCCATCAACAGAGAAATTAATCATTTTTGTTGTTTGTACAACCTTCAGTCCTTAAATTATGTGTTAAATGGTATGGGATATGCTTTGGACCTCGTTCTTAGTGATCTTTCGCCAACTTATTATAACGCGACTTCGGTTACACTATCAAGGATTAACGCAGATGAATGTTTGGTTATAGTACGTGGGCCAGACCCCCTACCGTGCACCCACCCCCACATATCCCTGTGAATTGCATATCGTTGTGTTCCTTGTGATAAAAGAATAAGAAAAAGCCAATGTTCCCAGAAAAAAAAGTGGCCGCACTAACCCAAAATGGCGGAATGACGAATTTGATTTTAGTTAGTTTTTTTTATTACTAACATTCACCATTAAGCTTAATTTCGCCATAACTGGAATTTCATTAAAGCTAGATAGTTCTAGATTGAGAATAAATAAACAAACGTTCTAAAATAATTAGTCTTGACAACATAAAATACCTTTAAAGTCAATTTTTTTCAGTGACTTGCGTAAAAGTTAAAATTCCAAGTTAATTTGTGATTAAACGGCCATCGTTAACGAAAAATACCCTGAAATAAAACATCTGGAGCAGGCGGCGAAAAGGCGCCAGTTAACTCGGGAGCATCCAGTCCTCTGCCACATCGTTCAGTTCTCGTGCACGATATAATTACAGCGGGTTTAGGATGTTATTTTGAATGTATAATTGAGCCTATGTAACTGCAAGTTTTTAATTGGCAGAAATAATTAATACAACCATTTTTTTTTTATTATAAATCAGATAAATAAAGGATATAAATATGATAAATAATAATGAATATAATATAATGAATATATTGACATAAACTGGTTATCTTGAAATGAAATAATAATGTTCTCATAGTAGTAGTTGGGTTATAGACACTGGCTTCTGATTATTCGTGAAATTTGAAATAAATGCATTTTTGCAAAGTATTGATTAATTACAGATTTAAAAACAATCAAAATAAAAAGTTCTGTTTGTTCGTTGATATGTAGAAATTATTCATAATAAAATTTAGGAAGTATAAACCTAACACAATTTAATAGCTTACAACAATTAATGAATTAACTTATATATATACATATATATATTTAATTTAAAATTAAACCACTACTGGTGAGGAAAACCAATTAAAACATGTAAGTATTCATGCATCTTATGGTCTATAATCCACGAAGTTGTGGCCTTTTTCGGTTTCTGGTAGTGTCCGACCGAAACCAAAATTTTAGCCGAAACCGAATTTCGGCCATAGACCTAGTTTCGGGCCGAAACCGAAACTGATTTACGTGTCTATATATAATATATATAAGTTTGTAATATGTCTAGTTTAGCAATAATATCAATGAAAGCTTATAAAATAAGAGAAATTTAACTCAACTATTCATTTAATAAGTAAGCTGGTATACAAGAGTGGTAAAACAGCTGTATTAGTTAGGTTAAAGGATCGAATCCCGGCCCCCTCCTTCCTAGTACGGCTGGTCCCCGTAGGATGTTAGACCATACACCTTCAACTAGTACAGCCCTATAAGTTGAAATAATGAAATAACAGGCTGATATTAATAAAAATTCATATTATCATGTCTAAATAATAAATAATATGGTAAAACTTTGCCATAATAAAGCCGATAGAATACAAAATGATGGCCTATTGAATAAGTAAAGCTGTTTGTCAGAATCTATTTAGTCTACTGAGTCAGTTTTGGTCTCAAATGTTAGCGGATTTAATCTAGTTTGAAAATTTATAGAATAGTTTTTGGTCGAAAACGTGCTTCTTCATGGTAAAAATTGAGACAAGTTTTAGGGATGTTATTGGTGAACCGCCGGGGGGAAGGGGGCTGCCAAGATAGAACAAAGACCAAAACCTATTACCACCATTTGATGCAACTTTCAATTACAACGTTACTGACTAAAATATTTTTTTCACTTTTGAGTTGAATCTGTGGAATAAGTTTAAGTATTTAGAATATAGATTCTTATTTATGTTAATCTTTTATTTTAGAAATCAAATTTCATTATCAATGAGGAGATGATTAAAAGCACAAAAAGGTTCTTAACGCTAAAGAATAAATACTATTCTTTACACTTAATGTAAAGAATTCTGTATGAAAAGCATGCTTTCATTACATGTCAAGACTTGATTTGATTTATGAGGACATTTCTGTTTGTCACTATCAATTTTTTGTCTCCTCACCCAACTTAAGGTTTTCGATCAATTAAAGATATCAAAAGAATGAAAAAAAATCTATGTTCTACCGAAATACAATACAATTGTAATTAACTAAAATAACAGATACCTCCCACTATTAAATCCAAGGGTGTTAAATGCCATGAAAGAGATCGAGCTTCCAAACTGAAATCGTGTAGTCAAACTTTCTTCTTGGAGATATCAGACACAGGAGCAGAAACCGAAATTGCGGCCGAAACCCGGTTTTTCGGCCGAAACTGGCCGAAACCGAAACTTCCGTCGGTCACTAGTTTCTGGCATATAACTACACTTATACTTATTTTATGCTAAATTTAATGTTCTAAAACTTTTATCTGTAACATTTTTCATTTAGAGTAGATATTGTCGAGTTATAGTTGGAACATGAGTTTCCACCAATATGGTAACAATTACCGATCTTTGATGTTCAAATTTGACTAAATAAATAATCCGATTTCAACTTCAAATATTTCATTTTATTTGTATTAGTATAACCTTTTTTCGAAAAAAAAAGAGAAAGTAAACTTTTTGATGTTTAGTTATATGAAGGAATGAAGATGTAGCAAAAAGAATGAAGTAAGAGCTACAAATACTTTCACGTTTTCATTTGTATCTCTACGTAGGAATAAGTTAATTTTAAAATAAATGGGCTTATTTTATGCTACATTTAATGTCATAAAACTTTTAGCTGTGGCATTTTTCATTTAGAGTAGATATTGTCGAGTTATAGTTGGAACATGAGTTTCCACCAAAATGGTAAAAATTACCGATCTTGGATGTTCGAATTTGGCTAAATAACTAACCCGATTTCAACTTCAAATATTTCATTTTACTTGTATTAGTATACCCTTTTTTCCAAAAAAAAAAGAGAAAGTAAACTTTAATTAAAGTTAACTCATTAATTGTTGTGAGCTATTAAATTGTGTTAGGTATATACTTCCTAAATTTTATTATGAATAATTTTGATTGTTTTTAAATCTGTAAATAATCAATACTTTGCAAAAATGCATTTATTTCAAATTTCACAAATGATCAGAAGACAGTGTCTGTAACCCAACTACTACTATGAGAACATTATTATTTCATTTCAAGATAACCAGTTTATGTCAATATAAGTGAGGTTTAGATAATGTGCAATCTGCGACGAATTCATTATTATTTATCATATTCATATCCTTTATTTATCTGATTTATAGAAAAAAAAAAATGATTATATTAATTATTTCTGCCAATTAAAAACTTGCAGTTACAAAGGCTCGATTATACATTCAAAATAATAACCTAAACCCGCTGTAATTATATCGTGTATGAGAACTGAACGATGTGGCAGAGGACTGGATGCGCCCGAGTCATTGGCGCCTTTTCGCCGCTAAGGTCCGTTTTCTATAAAACTAGTTGATATATTTTGAAATTTTACCACTGATTTTTAAAGAAGAATAATTGCTCCAGATGTTTTATTTCAGGGTGTTTTTCGTTAACGATGGCCGTTTAATCACAAATTAACTTGGAATTTAAACTTTTACGCGAGTGACTTGAAAAAATTGACTTTAAAGGTATTTTATGTTGTCAAGACTAATTATTTTAGAACGTTTGTTTATTTATTCACAATCAAGAGCTATCTAGCTTTAATAAAATACCAGTTATGGCGAAATTAAGCTAAATGGTGAATGTCAGTAATAAAAAAACTAACTAAAATCAAATTCGTCATTCCGCCATGTTTGAACGCCATTTTGGGTTAGTGCGGCCACTTTTTTTCCTGGGAACATTGGCTTTTTCTTAATCTTTTATCACAAGGAACACAACGATATGCAATTTATAGGGATGTGGGGGGGGGTGCACGGTAGGGGGGTCTGGCCCACCGTGTATTATGGAAGATTGGCATCATCCCCCTCTTTTGGTACAAATTAATTTCAAAAGACGTATTAATAATAATAATAAACTATGAGAAAAAAACTTCAATTTCAATCATATTAATTAGGAAATATTAGAAATTTATTTAAACTAAGTTGACTGGTCTCATCTTAATTTTATGAATAATCTAGATGAAGCGGTTGAATATTGTTATTCTATTTTGCTGTCTATCTTTGAAAAAATAGTTCCAAAAGTAAAACCTTAATGATTTAGTTATCCCTATTGGTTTGATTCTGAAATTATAAAGAAGTTGAGTTCTGAAATTGAACTTGAAGGAATTTCATAGGGTGCGACGAACATACAGTGAATTTCACTCCCAACAGTTTAGTTACTTGCGTAAGGAGGTTAAAAAAATTATTAAGGTTAGGTTTAGTGAATTCATCGCTAAATCTCGAAATGCAATCAATCATGACCTAAAGCCTTTTGGAACCTTGTTTCTAATAAAAAATGCAGTTTAAGCAACCCTTCTTTAATGAAATTATACGATAAAACCTTCATAGGTAGAAAGAAAATTGCTGAAGGACTTAGGGAATACTTCAGTTCTGTTTATACACATCAGCCCTCACAGCAAAATGTTAACCATATTCAAGATGATGGAATTCAAAATTTCTTCGGGGTTCTATATATTTTGCCATCCCTAAAAATAAACAAACACTCCTATCATACATATCCTAATAGTTTTTAAAACACGAAATCGATATCGATATCTTAAAAACAATTACTTTGATGACTGCCTGCGTAGTGGTGTAAATGCCGCAAACGTGACTTTCACTAAAGAAGGCAGGATTGCAACTGACCATATTTGCTCCAAAAAAAAAAAAGCCACATGTCTCCATGTGTCTTCTCTAGGAATTCCTAAAATCCGGTTAAAGTGACGCCACGCTACAGCTCGTAACAAAGCTCTTTCTTGGAAGTGCGATGTAAATACCACCGGCGCGGGCTCTTGAGGGTTAAGAATGGAGAACAACGAAGGACACAAAAAAATAAATTCAAAAGAAGTTTAGAGCTATGTTGGGACTTAGTGTTGACGTGGTGAAGCAAGGTATGGGTACAACAAATGATGGGAATACCTCACGACGATTATTCCAGGATCCACCTACTACAGATAATCTAACTGGAGTGAATATAGAACTTATTTACCGCTTTGGAATCATCTTTAGCTAGATCCATCAAATTTAGGAAAATATTGTGAGGAAACTGCTACTTAATTTGAAAATTGATGTAGATGGCCTAACACTGTGCATAAGGTTCTTTGGCACGGAAGCACCCTAATTTCAGCTGCGATGTAGCCGATAGGAATGTTGACTGAAGAGACACAGGAGGCGCACAAAAAACATTATCGCCAAATATCGTCTCAGCAAATCAAGAAGAGAATGTAGCAGAATTTCGACAAAGGAAGGTGTTTTCCGTATGCTCCTTGTGACGTCAGATGCCTATTTATCTTATAAAGTAAAGAATTTAACATTAATCTTGCAAATGAGGGAGGCCTCGACTACATAGGCTTGATGATGTCGAGGCAGACCTGAAGGCTTCAGGATATGTAGAACTTCTACATCGCTGGAAAAGATTTGCAGCAGACAGAGCCGAATGGAGTAAGTTGTTAAAGGAGGCCAAGGTCCTACATAGATGGTAGCGCCGATATGTGAGTAAGTGACAAAATTTGAGACGTCCAGTAAAATTTCTTGGAAAGTTATTTCCGATGTCCGGCGGGAATGTGGACTCGCCCCACTGTGACCCATATGTACATGGGAACTAATTGTATCTAAATTTTGTCGTTGTTTTCTATTTCTAGAGCTTGTTGAGGCGTTTCCAGCGGGCCATCATTTTGTCAAAAAGCAATTGTAATTATGTTGTCAATGGAAAAAAACTGGATGGTTATACAATACAATACCGCGTGTCTTCCCACTGCCTGCATGTACTCCGAAAGGAATTGTAACTAAATGTTTTCTTTGCTTTCTCCTTTTAGAGCTCGTTGAGACGTTTTCAACGTTCTATCTTTTTTTCAGCTTCATTAAGTAGTAAACGAGAAAAAAACTGGAGAATCACATTAATTCTGGTGTCTTCGGGCCCAAGCCTTGATGGTATGCTGGACAGGACTTTGCTTCAGCCGTGGAGGTGTGAGGAAAA
This sequence comes from Aelia acuminata, assembly GCA_911387785.2. Lineage (NCBI taxonomy): Eukaryota > Metazoa > Arthropoda > Insecta > Hemiptera > Pentatomidae > Aelia > Aelia acuminata. Next base: position 81,771,433 of record OU426981.1, read on the forward strand.
AGCTTTCCAAGTTAAGGGTAGGAGTTGATTAACCTTCGATAAATACCAAAACTTATGGAACCATCTATTTTGTATCCCTGATTCTAAGCAGGTGAAACGGAATACTTATATTCTGCTGTATAAATTACAATAAAAGTTTTGTTTGTTTAACGTCCATTTTTATGCTACTAAGGCTAATCGGACGATGCTACTGTGGGAGTCCTAAATTTTACCTATCCAGATATAATGAGGATAGGGATCTTTAACGAGTACCTGACATCGTACAGGCTCGGGACCTCCATTTTACGTCCTATCCGAGGGACGGCATAGCTAAGGATTTTTTACTCCCATTAAAAAATCCTATGGCCACCGTTGGAATCGAGCCCGCGACCTTTAGTATTGCAGGTTGCCATGCTAACCACAGCAATAAAAGTTTTGTGTTATGGCTGTTGATTAGTTTAGGAGATTTTTTCTCAGAATGGAAAACATACTTATAGGGAACACACAGCATATTTATTTATCTATAGAAAGAATAGGGACTTTATTAAATGCATATGCATAAATACTACTCTACTAGAAATTTCGTAAGAATTTGCGTTACACTTTTTTATATTTTTTTTCCTCACAATTTCGGTGGTAGGAATCACAGAGTATAGAATTAACTAGAGGAGGCACGGCTACAGTGGCTGGCACCCGAAAGTGTACTTCCTTCCTCCACCCCTTGAGGTCCTACACCTAAGCTCGTGGCAATCATCTATTTCATATTTTATAGCAGCTATTCGGCTCTATTCGTTTTTTTAATTTTTTAAATGAAGTTGGGTACTAATAAACTAACGTATTTAACATTATAAGTATTATTTGTATAACATTATAGAAGGATGTAATATTATAAGATATAACATTATATCTGGAGAACTACTGGCCCCTCAGAATAGGTTACAGCAGTTAATGTTTTTTTTTTTTTTCATATTGTTAAAACATTAAAAAGACGTTAAACAAAACAAAAAAAAAACGGTACAGGTTCTGAAGAATGGCTCCTGGACGTGGCCTGTTTTGAGAGGTTATGTGACCGTCATGTTATCGAACTTACATCGCGTTTTTTCTGTCAAAAAGGGGCCTTGATTAGCTTTAATAGATTCCAGCTTTCGACTCCCGCTCGCTACGCTCGCTCTTCAGAGATAAATACTTTACTTTGAAGGGAGCCTTAGTGAACGGCGCAGGAGCCACTGCTCAGAACTAGTACCAAAAAAAAACAATAAAACATATCCTTTAGAATAGTTCTAGATCTTTTCTTGGAAAGAACTCACAGTTGTAACAAACTGCCATAGCATATGTTTGGACTGCGATGTTAGAGTACCATCTACGCTGGCCCATAAGGTTCTCGATTGTTCTCTTTACGACTATATTTAAAGAGTGTTGGACTGGAGTGTTAGTCTTTGTTCTGAAGCTCAAATCATATGGTTATTTTTGTGTTATGAATTGATATTTTTTGTATCCTGTCTAATTATTTGTGTTCTCATAATTTGTATGGCATTGAAAATTGTTAATTTCGTTAAATAAAAAAATTGTTTAACCCACATAATTGTTACAATGTTAAAATAAGATGACCCTATAAATTGAATAAATAAGTTTAAATAATTATTACCTGAATCCAAAGACAAATCCTCAGAAAAAATGAAGTTTTGGTTTTACATTGAGCCCGTGATTTGTTGGCATAAAAAAGCGATTTTCTGAGATGAATTCCCGAAACATTCGCTCATAAAATTTACAATTTCTTGACACATCATATGTCACATGAATTATTCCTCTACAATTTTTTATTACAAATAGACTTTTTGATATTGACTTAAATTACGAAATTTTAATTAAAATAACGAAAACAATATTGAATCACATCAAGTACTAATCTCGATGGTACGTCACTGTTTTCATTAGTGAAGCTTTCAAATTCCGAAGATGCTAAAATAAAAAATGACTGGGTTAATCGACCACTAAGCGCGAAGCTAATTAATGAAGACAAGCTAATAGATATTAAACTATCTAAAAAGAAATATTTTTAAAATGGAAGGATCTATGATTTAATTTTCTTCCAGGATGTTGTTCTTTACTTGAGAAATTTAGGGGCTATTCACACTATCGGTTTCGCTCCCGGTCCGCTCTAGCTCTACCCCACTCACACTGTCGCTCCGCTCCCGCTCCCCTCCCGGTCCGCTATCCTAATGTCTTATCATATTCACACTATATAATTTTACACCGTTCACTTTTAAACTGTTGAAGCCATTAATAATCGAAGTAGTCTGTATTTGGATTTTAATTAATGATTAACTTTCAGTTATTTAAGTATTTATTTATTCATCAATTTTACGGCCAAAAAAAGTTCAACTTTTCGTTTGTAGAAATAGCTGTTAAGTGTAATTTTCTTGATGAGGAAGATAATATTATCAAAACATATAATAAGAAGAATATATTGCAACACTATGATAATTATTAATTAATGGTGAAGACATAATTTAAATTTTTTTTCCGAATGTATTCGAATACGCTTGAAATCGGTAAATGCTGCAATTTACCGATTGTGTTCTCTTCTTTTCCTGATTCATATTTTAATTATATTTTGCTTTAATATATTCTTTTGTTAAGGATCTGACATTTTTCATAATATACTGCATTTTTATTCGTTTCAAATTGAACGTTATTTTATAATAGCAATGAGTATGTAGTCAGTAAATAAATCGGTGACCGTTTTTAGGTACAATAATTCATTGCAAAATACGTATATCTCAAACATAACATGAACTTTTCTCGTGGAAAAACCGCTTCACATCAACATTTCGTGTTTTATTTTCTTTTTGGTGATTTTTTTTAATCATTTCTAGCGTATTCGAGTACATCTGGAAAAAAAATTAAATAATTTCTTCACCATTAATTAAATTAATTTATAATTATTATTAATAATTATCATAGTATTGCAATATATTCTTCTTATTATATGTTTTGATAATGTTATCTTCTTCATCAAGAAAAGTACACTTAACAGCTATTTCCACAAACGCAAAGTTGAACTTTTTTTGGTCATAAAATTGATGAATAAATAAATAATTTAATAAATGAAAGTTAATTATTAATTAAAATCCAAATACATGCGGCTTCGATTATTAATAGCTTGATTCGTGAACGATATAAAATTATATAATGTGATTATGATAAGACTTTAGGAGAGCGGACCGGGAGTGGAGCGGGAGCGGAGCGAGAGTAGAGCGATAGTGTTAATGGGGTAGAGCAAGAGCGGACCGGGAGCGGACCGGGAGCGGAGCGAGACCGGAACGTACCGATAGTGGAATACTCTCTTTCTATTTCTCTTTAGAATATTTTGCCATACCGAGAGTGGACCGGGAGCGGAGCGATAGTGTGAATCCGCCCTTATTTGATCTACGCATCGCACACATTTATTCCCTATGATTTTTCTGAAAATTTCACAGTATTCAAGATCAATAAGATCGTTATGTTATAGGCCCTCCCCTCCTTCTAATGTAACTAAATAATCTTACGAAATGGTCTTGTTTTTCAAATGCTCAGATGTTTTATATATTTTCCGCTTTTTCTAAAGCCCCAACAATTTCCATTTTCCGATCAATGGAATTTTTATGTTTTTATATTTTAAACACACTAAATGGATAATAAAGACTTGCTTTTATCCTTCTTTATATTTATTCAGCCCTAAACGAAAATGTAAAATTATTAGGGGTATCAAAATTTGACCAAGAATGGAACATAATCATATCACTACACGAAAAAATAAAATTAAAATACCTGTGAAAAGTTAATAAGTTGTGCAAAAAATTGCCTTTATATTATTGTATCCAAAGTCCAGAGTCCTTCCATTTTGGATATTTTATAAACTTTAACTTGCCCAAAAAAAAAACTTCCAAAACCGCTCTGAAAAATAAAAAGAAACAATCAATGATCAACAATCGAGAAGTTATTTTGGGGGCGGTAAAAGGCGGGAGCGCTCTAGGACCTCAAGGAGTGGGGGAACCGGTGCACATATCAAATCACGTGGTGACCCCCCTATGGAACTTTACTCTCTGTGTTGTGGGTCTCTTTCCTTCCCCGCATTTAAGTTTCCTTTTTTAATTTTTTTTTTTTTTTTTAACTGTTTTTATTTAGTTTCATTCACATACCAGGTACATACCAACTACTAAGTAAATAAAAACATTCGCAGAACTGTGGTCTATTAGACCGTCAGTCCGGAGCTGGCCTTATACATTTTAATACATAACTATGATATACCTACATAACTAATATTACAAGCAAAAGTAAACAACCCACAAAAAAACAAAAAACAATAAATTAAAATAAACAGATATAAACAATATAACTTAATGTACCGCCCTGACACTTCTTATTTATTACTACTAATATTTTTTTTAAAACAAATAGGACAACAATAACAATAAAACAATTTTTTGTTTTTGATTTAATTATAATTAAATTCTTGGATAAGGTTGCGCAGAGGCAATATCGTAACCAATGAAGGTCTACTGAGGTGCAATTATTGCTAGTTGAAAACTTTTCTTTTTTAATTTATAAATATTTAATGCACCCTGCTCATTATAACCTTACATTGGAATTCAATTCGCGGGCGCAATCGACTATAGGGTGCGCTAGTAGTTTTGCAAAATGTCGGAAGGAACGGGGATAGACATAGTTGATGTGATAGAGATAATTGAATGGATCCGCCAAAAAACGTTCTAAGCGACAAAATTGCCGAAGTGGCACTTTTGGGTGAATGTATTAAAATTTATAATAGTACGTCATAGTATGATCTAGTACTCCATTATGTCATTTTACATTTATACATAACAAATCACGTGAGAAATAAAATTCACCTACAGAACTAACAATAACTTTAGACTATGATTTTATTTCACTGATTATTCAGTGATGCATATTTTAGCCCAGGCAATGAATGCCAAAAATGACCGAATGTCGGGAATAATTAGAGACAAGCTGAATTTTTGCCAGTTGTTAGTACTTACTAAAAGCAGCTTTTTCTCAAAAGTCCCCGCCCCTGCCATTTGTGCTAACCCCCCCCCACCAACATTTTACTGTAATTTTCCACTTGTTCAGGTTTTACTTCACACCTCCGTTATTAATAATCCAATTCAGAAATTTTTTAAGACATCTTTTTCTATACACGCTAACCTTTAAACTAATGTATAGGAAGTTTTTCCTAAAGCCCATACTTTGGCAGTTATTTGTCAAAATACATTTTTTTTCGTGAAAAATAAATTTCATAGTTACAACTTTCTTTTATAACATTTAGCCTAATGGTGATTCATAAAAATTGTTTAGATAAAATTTTTAGCGCAAGGATTAAGCTTTAATATGATATGTTAAAAAAAACCGATTCCCACCACAGGGACGCCAACAAAACTAATGTATAACAAAAAATCTGGTGCGTGCGAGCAACCCACAACTTTCACTTACCAACTTACTTAGATTAGAAATTAATGCGTTTTGTTAATTGCCACTTCTCAAATGAACAGAACGGCTTTAATTATGAACAATGGTCTGTCATTAAAGGCGTACTCCGCTTGCGTGGGCTCAACGAATTTTATGAGTTGACTGAATATTTTTCTTTTTTTCTCCTCTTTATGTTTTCTTTATTTTTATCATATCTCATATTTAGCCATTTCTTATTTTTAGGCGTAACGAGAGACAGTTAATTTCTCCATATAAACAAAAACAAAGGTACTTTATAGGAAACAAAAGAACAGCCCCCTCAGAACATTTTAATAATGATAACGCTTCCCTGATATTAAATAACACCTAATTTTCATTAAACATGACGAATTTGATGAAAATCGTTAAAGCCGTTTTTGAGATAATCGAAAAAATAGTAAAAGTTGGAAAAAAAGTTATGAAATAAAGTGCCCCCTCCGTTTGACCAACTTTGATGAAATGTTGGCTATCGCATCTTTGGCATATACATACATCAAATACCCAGTTTGATAAAAATCGTTAAAGCCGTTTTTGAGTAAATAAAAAAAACACGTGAAAATGATACAAAATTTATTAAGTAAAGTTCCCCCTCCGGTTGATCAATTTTGATGTAATGTTGGCTATCGCATCTTTGGCATATACATACATCAAATACCCAGTTTGATAAAAATCTTTAAAACCGTTTTAAGTAAATAAAAAAAAAACACTCTAAAAAGATACAAAATTTATTAAGTAAAGTCCCCCCTCCGGTGGATCAATTTTGATGAAATTTTTACAGTCATATCTCGGGCATATAAATAGATCAAATACTCAGTTTAATCAAAATCGTTAGAGCCGTTTTTGAGAAAATCGAAAAAAACTTAAAAAGTTATTAAATAAAGTACTCCCTCCTTTTGAGCAATTTTGATGAAATTTTTGCTGTCACATCACGGGCATATACATATACAAAATACTTAATTTCAGGTTCGCACGGTTTATAGTTTTTGAGCTAGTCTGTTCACACACACACACACACACACACACACAGACCATTTCGCGGGACTTGGTTAATTGGACTCCAGGGGACCCCAAAACGTGTATTTCCGTTGAAAACCGGAAGTCGAATTTTTTCACGATCGCAATACTTCCACTTACTATATATTTCATATAGGTAAGTGAAAGTAAAAAGGTGCTGCTGCCGGCAGCTGTACGGCAGCGGGCATACCTATTAACCATCTCTGTTTTATTTCTATTTTATTATATTTAATAAGTTTATTATATACTATTTTATAATTTATTGAGTAATATAAACTTAATCAATTTAAAAATAAATAAATAATTAAATTCATTTCATGAATTCTTTTTAATTTCATAAATTCATTAAAATTCATCAATTAAAAAGTTTAGTATAATCAAAGTTAAAAATTATATTTTGATAGAGAGAGGCGTTTAAGTTATTATTATTTTATTACTCTTTTCTAGAAAAAATAAATTAAATAATATTAATATATGTTTATACAGCATTATGTTTTGCTGCTGTAGGTACAAAGTAGGAAACAAAATCAGTCATGTATTGTAACAGACTTTGTTTTTAAAAGCTTCCGAGATCGTAGCTTCTGCAGAAAGTGATAGTGAAATTGGGAAAATTGTGTTGAGGCTTGGAGGGCTTCATCTTCTGATGTCGTTTATGGGTTCATAGGGATATATAACGGAAGATAGTGGGCTAGAAAGTTTGTGGGGTACAATTTATGTCCTGAATACGGTTCAACGTATGCTTAATGGCCATTCTTATGCACGGTGTATCCGAGCATGCATGCTAAGCGCAGCCGCATTAATAAACATTCTAAAAGAACACGATATTCTTTTTCAAGATAATATGTCAATCTTAGAGAAATATCATACTCAGGTATCGGATCATGAGATGAACCCAGAAGACATAACAACAAAATCAGAGATACTGAAATCTTGTTCCATGATAAACGATTCATTGAAAAATATTGAATTATGAAGTAGAACTTCAAACCTTTGGATTAATTTACTAAAATGTATTTATATTATTTTTCAAATTATTTATGCCGAAAGAACTGGTGATTGGAATTTGCACATATCAACAACAATTAAAATGCTTCCTTACTTCCATTTCGCTGGACATTTACCTTATGCGAAATCGGCCCACTTATACATACAACAAATGTAAAAAACTAAAAAAAAGAGACCTAGAGATATTTAAAAATAACGGTTGCTTTACAGTAAGAATTACCGGCAAATTTTGGTCGGGTACTTTGGAAGATATATCAATTGAGCAATGCCTAATGAGGCCCATGAAATCCGTTGGAGGTTTAACCCATGGTAGAGGCATTACAGAAAGCACACTTTCAAAGTGGGTACTTGGAACTCCCTATTTTTTAAAAGTACATGAAGCTACTAAAGAGTTCTTAGGAACATCAATAACGTTTAATGAACAGCATGTTGAAGTTCAAGATTCAAGAAAGAAGAGAGATCAATTAGATATTCATAAGTTTACATCCTGGCTTCAAGAAAATAATCCATTTACAAAAGAATCTGAAGAACTAATGTTACCATGGTCTTCGATAGATATCCTCAGTATCCGACGGTTAAAAACAGAAAAACATAGTAGAAGAGCCTCAAGGGAAAAATTCTTGTGATATCAATTTTGAAAAATCTGGTGCGTGCGCGCAACACACAACTTTCACTTACCAACTTACTTAGATTAGAAATTGACGTGTTTTGCTAAATATCATTTCCCAAAGTCACACATTTTTCTATATTCATATCTTATTTTTGTTAATCGTTAAAGCCGTTTTTGAGTAAATAAAAAAAACCCGTGAAAATGATACAAAATTTATTAAGTAAAGTCCCCCCCTCCCGTAGATCAATTTTGATGAACTTTTTACAGTCATATCTCGGGCATATAAATACATCAAATACCAAGTTTGATCAAAATCGTTAAAACCGTTTTTGAGTAAATAAAAAAAACACGTGAAAATGATACAAAATTTATTAAGTAAAGTCCCCCCTCCCGTAGATCAATTTTGATGAAATTTTTACAGTCATATCTCGGGCATATAAATACATCAAATACCAAGTTTGATCAAAATCGTTAAAACCGTTTTTGAGTAAATAAAAAAAATACGTTAAAATGATACAAAATTTATTAAGTAAAGTCCCCCCTCCCGTAGATCAATTATGATGAAATTTTTACAGTCATATCTCGGGCATATAAATACATCAAATACCAAGTTTGATCAAAATCGTTAAAACCGTTTTTGAGTAAATAAAAAAAACACGTGAAAATGATACAAAATTTATTAAGTAAAGTCCCCCCTCCGGATGATCAATTGTGATGAAATGTTGGTTATCACATCTCTGGCATATAAATAGATCAAATACTCAGTTTAATCAAAATCGTGAAAACTGTTTTTGAGTAAATAAAAAAAACACGTGAAAATAATACAAAATGTATTAAGTAAAGTCCCCCCTCCGGTTGATCAATTTTGATGAAATGTTGGCTAACACATCTTTGGCATATACATACATCAAATACCCAGTTTGATCAAAATCGTGAAAGCCGTCTTTGAGTAAATAAAAAAAAAAACACGTGAAAATGATACAAAATTTATTAAGTAAAGTCCCTCCTCCGGTTGATCAATTTTGATGAAATTTTTACAGTCATATCTCGGGCATATTAATATATCAAATACTCAGTTTAATCAAAATCGTTAGAGCCGTTTTTGAGAAAATCGAACAAAATGTAAAAAGTTATTAAACAAAGTACCCCCTCCCTTTGAGCAATTTTGATGAAATTTTTGCTGTCACATCGCGGGCATATACATCCACTAAATACCCAATCTCAGGTTCGCACGGTTTATAGTTTTTGAGCTAGTCTGTTCACACACACACACACACACACACACACAGACACACACACACACACACACACACACAGACCATTTCGTGGGACTTGGTTAATTGGACTCAGGGGACCCCAAAACGTGTATTTCCGTTGAAAACCGAAAGTCGAAATTTTTCACGATCGCAATACTTCCACTTACTATATATTTCATATATAGGTAAGTGAAAGTAAAAAACACACGTGAAAATGATACAAAATTTATTAAGTAAAGTCCCCCCTCCCGTAGATCAATTTTGATGAAATTTTTACAGTCATATCTCGGGCATATAAATACATCAAATACCAAGTTTGATCAAAACCGTTAAAACCGTTTTTGAGTAAATAAAAAAAACACGTGAAAATGATACAAAATTTATTAAGTCAAGTCCCCCCTCCGGATGATCAATTGTGATGAAATGTTGGTTATCACATCTCTGGCATATAAATAGATCAAATACTCAGTTTAATCAAAATCGTGAAAACTGTTTTTGAGTAAATAAAAAAAACACGTGAAAATAATACAAAATGTATTAAGTAAAGTCCCCCCTCCGGTTGATCAATTTTGATGAAATGTTGGCTAACACATCTTTGGCATATACATACATCAAATACCCAGTTTGATCAAAATCGTGAAAGCCGTTTTTGAGTAAATAAAAAAAAAACACGTGAAAATGATACAAAATTTATTAAGTAAAGTCCCTCCTCCGGTTGATCAATTTTGATGAAATTTTTACAGTCATATCTCGGGCATATTAATAGATCAAATACTCAGTTTAATCAAAATCGTTAGAGCCGTTTTTGAGAAAATCGAACAAAATGTAAAAAGTTATTAAACAAAGTACCCCCTCCCTTTGAGCAATTTTGATGAAATTTTTGCTGTCACATCGCGGGCATATACATCCACTAAATACCCAATCTCAGGTTCGCACGGTTTATAGTTTTTGAGCTAGTCTGTTCACACACACACACACACACACACACACACAGACACACACACACACACACACACACAGACCATTTCGTGGGACTTGGTTAATTGGACTCAGGGGACCCCAAAACGTGTATTTCCGTTGAAAACCGGAAGTCGAAATTTTTCACGATCGCAATACTTCCACTTACTATATATTTCATATATAGGTAAGTGAAAGTAAAAAACACACGTGAAAATGATACAAAATTTATTAAGTAAAGTCCCCCCTCCCGTAGATCAATTTTGATGAAATTTTTACAGTCATATCTCGGGCATATAAATACATCAAATACCAAATTTGATCAAAATCGTTAAAACCGTTTTTGAGTAAATAAAAAAAACACGTGAAAATGATACAAAATTTATTAAGTAAAGTCCCCCCTCCGGATGATCAATTGTGATGAAATGTTGGTTATCACATCTCTGGCATATAAATAGATCAAATACTCAGTTTAATCAAAATCGTGAAAACTGTTTTTGAGTAAATAAAAAAAACACGTGAAAATAATACAAAATGTATTAAGTAAAGTCCCCCCTCCGGTTGATCAATTTTGATGAAATGTTGGCTAACACATCTTTGGCATATACATACATCAAATACCCAGTTTGATCAAAATCGTGAAAGCCGTTTTTGAGTAAATAAAAAAAAAACACGTGAAAATGATACAAAATTTATTAAGTAAAGTCCCTCCTCCGGTTGATCAATTTTGATGAAATTTTTACAGTCATATCTCGGGCATATTAATAGATCAAATACTCAGTTTAATCAAAATCGTTAGAGCCGTTTTTGAGAAAATCGAACAAAATGTAAAAAGTTATTAAACAAAGTACCCCCTCCCTTTGAGCAATTTTGATGAAATTTTTGCTGTCACATCGCGGGCATATTCATCCACTAAATACCCAATCTCAGGTTCGCACGGTTTATAGTTTTTGAGCTAGTCTGTTCACACACACACACACACACACACACACACAGACACACACACACACACACACACAGACCATTTCGTGGGACTTGGTTAATTGGACTCAGGGGACCCCAAAACGTGTATTTCCGTTGAAAACCGGAAGTCGAAATTTTTCACGATCGCAATACTTCCACTTACTATATATTTCATATATAGGTAAGTGAAAGTAAAAAAACACAGAATGTACAACACCCAAGGATATCTGTTTAGGAAATGTAGGAAACAAACGAAATTTAATGCGAGCAGTGACTTCAGAAATGAATAAAAGAAAAATATCAACTTTCACATTTGAAGAAGACGCAAATTTAGATGTAGTAATCATTGCTATAGAAAAGCTGAAGGAATGCTTTAAAGTTGTTGTAGTAGGTTCGGATACAGACTTAATAATTCTATTAGTGGCTCTTGCACCAGAAAACCAAGATATTTACTTCTGTAAACATAAAATTGGAAATATTCCGACCAAACAATATTATAATATTGATATTTTGATCAAGCAGCATAATGATATTAGAAAATGTTTGTTTGCCCATGCAATGACTGGATGTCAGACAACATCCAGCTTTTATGGTTTAGGAAAGATAAAAGCGACGAAATAATTAAATCTTCGCCTGAAGCTAAGAATCACGCTTCTTTATTTCTACTGAAAAATGCACCAAAATAACAATAACTAATAAATGGGGAAAGATTCGCACTTGAGCTGTATGGACTAAACAGGTTTGCAAACTTAAACTTGATGCTGTGAATTATTAAAATTGATAGAACATCAAAAAAACAGTTCACTAAAGTTCGCTGCTGCCGTTTTTTGCAAGTCCGTAATGCGGAGGGTCCATAGTTGGTGGATAATGGAAAGATCTTTAGTATTAAGATCAGGAGTAAAAATCTTCCCTGAACCAAAACTTGCATAGAAAAAAAAATTAATACATTTTTATGATAATTAAAGTATTTTCTATCAAAATGAATACATTTTTTTAATTTTTTTTTTTAAATATAAATAATATTTTTCTGTAACATTGTGCTATCGTTTTTAATGCATGATGAAAGCGTTATCTATGATGAATAAAAATCAAATAAGCTATAAATGTCACAACTACCGGTCCCACCTTATTGCTTGGTAAGTGTCGGACGCGTACTAATACGTAACACTGTTCGTGTTCGCGATCTCCAAAATGTAAAGCTAGCTACATATTTTTAAAGAGTGGAAAACGAGCAAAAACTTTTATTTGAGAAGTTTTTTCATAATATTTCAATACAAAGAACTGTTCCCTAAAAACTATAAAAGATACGAATTTTTACTCGAAAATGTGGCATATTTTAGGGAATTATAGCAAAAGGGTTAATTTCTCGAAGAAACATTACCTGACCAATTTTGAAGAATAGGAAATGAGGAATAAAAGGATACAAGCAATATCAATAACGAATGAAAAATAGCGGAGTTGTGATTAATACCAAAAAGAGTCCCGAAACGGATGTTCAAGGGGGCCCCCCCAAGTTAGCACAAAGGGGAGAGTCGGGGACTTTTGAGAAAATACTGCTTTTAGTAAGTACTAACAACTGGCAAAAATTCAGCTTGTCTCTAATTATTCCCGACACAAAACCTTCATTGCCTGGGCTATTTGTCACTTAGAACGTTTTTCGGCGGATCCATTCAATTGGTAATATTAAAAGACTATTAATTGAAGGGCAGGCTATCCTTGATGCAAACCACATAATGACATGTGGAATAATATCTAGAAGTAAGAAAACAGTTATTTTACAAGCCTTGTGCCTTCAAACAAGCGATCTTAAAGGACTGCCCCATCAAATAAAAGTGGAAATCAAATGTATTAATAATAATAAGCAATTGTCTTGTAATTGTACGTGTAAAGCTGGTAGTTCTGGTAAATGTAATCACATCATTGTAACTTTACGTTTTTTGGTTAGTAATAACATTAATTACCTATTCATAAATTCATTGTTATGACAGCTTAGATTCTTTGTCATACTATTTATTTATTTGTCAAAACTTTTAGGCTTCGCATTGAAAACTTGGAACAATTAAGCACAACGGATGTATACGGGAGGCTTCTATCCCCGTTTCTCTAGTTCCTGTAAAGAAGCAGCACAGTCGCTTGCGCCCGCCTATAGGTACTATGTAAAGAGCTAAATATTTTTCTGGCGTAAATTCGATATTTTTAATCTCCCGAATTCTCAGGTTCAGATTCGCTCTTCCTGGGAAAATGACCCAAATCCCAAAATTATCAAAATATTTCCCGACTAGAATACAATAATAAATACATAGTTTCTTTATGTTATTTTAATTCTTTTTTAATAATTGTATAACATCATTCACTATTTACATACATTATAGATAGTTAAAAAATTTATAAAAATTAACTTTTTAAAAGAGTTTATACCAAGTTTGTGAATCGATATCCCGGGTGCCGGTTTTGTTTTTTCACAACTCGGGATTATTCTTTCGCCCTCACCCCTGCTCTGGAAAATAAAAAATACAGGAAGGATTGGAAAAAAGAGAATTAAATAGAAAGATATCATGTTAAATGCATTAAAAAAAAAAGTTTCATGGTTTGATAGGAACAAAATTGAAACATATATTTAAATAAGTTGCCAAATAATATTAATCTTAAGTTGGTATATTTAAGAAGTTAATTCCTTTCAAAGCAATTAATTAATACTGTGTATCTACAGATTTTTGATGAATGAATTCTTATTACAGTGGTTGCTGTTTAATCCGTTGCAATCGGGTCAGGTTAAATTCAACGGATTAAAAGAAACATATTTTTTTAAACAATTATTTTTTCAAACATATTTAATTCGTCATAAGTAGATATCAGGCTAAATTAAAAGAAGGCATATACTTATGCCATGCATCTGTAGATTTGAAGGTGATGAAACTAGGATTACTAATTTTAACGCAGTTTTTTTTTCTTTTTTTCATTTTCGGTAATTTATTGTACTGAGCTATAAGTTCTCTCTTCCGCTTTGATGATGTATCCTCTCTTTTACGACAGAACATGACGAAATTGACATAAAAAAAGTTCACTGTTCGCGAACTTCCTTATATAAAGTGAAAATAAATGAGTCCCCTCTCCGAGCAATTCCATCGAATTTCACGGATGTCACCTTCAAATATTGAAAAACGAATGGGATCGCTACCTAATTGATTCCTATAATACGATGAAATGTATAAAAAGGATTTTATCTTTCATAGTTTTCCTAGACCGAACAAAAGCTGGATTCCAAGAGGTAAGAAAAAACATTCCCATCGGTAGCTACGCATTTGTCGTCGCATTTCACGAGAAAAAAAATTCTCACAAACTGATAAACCGGAAGGCTACAACGGATTATCCGATAAAAATATACAAATTGCCAAGGATCATTTGGTTCCTGTTTCAGCGGACTATCCCAAAAAACGGATTAGGGTCTGGCCACACATGTCCGCACCGCAGCACTAATATAGGTTATGTTCAGAATATTTTTAATTTAACTTACATATTACCTTTAGGTATGCCTAAAGTGGCCTGTGTCTGACATGTTTGGCCTGACCTTTAGGCATAACTAAAGGTAATGTGTATGTTAAATTAAAAATATTCTGAACATAACCTATATTAGTGCTGCGGTGCGGACATGTGTGGCCAGACCCTTAGGTAAGGCGCACATCGAACTGTGTCACGCAGGCGACGCAGAGCAGAGCAGAGCAGGCGGCACGAAAAAAAAAACTGCGTCGCACAAGTACACCCGCACATTGAAGAGCAGTTTCTGTGCCGCAGTTTCGGGAAGGCAAGGGGCTTTTTTAGTTAAAGTATGTTAGATTTCTTGGATATAACATCAGAATCTGATTCGTATATAGAGTTGAACACAAAAAAATTTGCATTATCTAAAGTCAAGGTAAAAAAGATTGTGATAAAATGAGGAAATGGAGAAAAGACCAGCTCACGAAAGAATTTGCAAACAGATTATTCTTAACAATCTATTAAATATTTCCGTCTGAGTCTGGTGAACTACATAATTACATTGAAGTTACTATTTAGTCTGAGGGATCGAAAGCTTAAAACCATTACTTATCGTGATGTTATAAAATCAGGTAATGAGAGGTCTCTTTAAGCTCTAAGTTTGTAGAATTATATTAGGCACAGATCTCTTAAAATCCTAGGATACGATTTTAACAGCATTATATCATTATGGAATAATTTTTTTTCATTAATTTCTTCTTTTTTTCTTTGGAAATTTATTTTAATTTATTACCGTTAGTATTTATTTGATTAATGAATATATTATTCACTACTTTGTATACTTTTATTTTTTATAACTATCTATTATGGGTTTTTAATGTAAATATTATCTTTAATTATCCACCATTACTTTAATTATTTGACCAGTTGTAGTTTTATTTTTTGTTCAAGTCTGTTATTCTTGAGGGACAATGTCCCAAAACAAAATTTATTTTCCCTTCCTTTCTATTCTTTATGAGGATATAATTAAATTAAGTAGATAATATAACACAGAAGAGTTATATTTACATCCAATTCATATGAAAAAAATTCCTATCAACACATGGCCCATTCCCCACTCTTTTCGATTAATTGCGGTTTCCGATAGTAGCTTTTTTATTTTTTATTCAAATATATTTTTAAAAAGAAATATACATTATTTGTTTTTTCAATCAACATTTCCATAAAACCTATGTTTCTTTCGGTGAAATAATATCAGTCAAATTTTCCTGAGATCATAACTTGTTGAATCGTTTAATTAACTTCTAGTATCTATTAGAGGAAAACTTGTTTTTCTATTTTTTAAACGTGTCACGGTAAGACGAATAAAAACTAACAAAAACCGGAATAAGGTATGACAAATAAAATAACAATATTAAAACTGTTACCGCAAAAGTATCTACTTTTAGAACTTCAGAAAGGCCCTCATCTAAATTTTAATATATCTATATATTTTTTTAAAACTAATTTTACAATTTTACAACTAGTAGAGATGAGAGATGGTCAACTGTTCTTCAATTACGATAGGTAAAATGATTGTCAGGATTTTCAGTTACAATGATATTTATTATGGTAAGCCAACGTTTCGATCCAACTTGTGGATCTTCATCAGGGCTATATTCCTATACTGAAATATATAGGAACCGCGCACATTGGGACGCAGAGCAGAGCAGAGCAGGCCGATGTGGCACTCTTGGATCTGCCACAGAAAACTGTGCCGATGCGACGCAGTTTTCGATATTTGATTATTTTAATTCCCATTATTATCATTTAATATTAGTGTTTGTCAAGTTCTACTTTTCTCTTAAGCAGGTTAATGAAACTAAGTAGGTCTTCTGTACATATAGGGTGTTCTAGATAAGTACTAGGAAAAAAAAGGTTTTAACACTAGTAGAGATGAGAGATGGTCAACTGTTCTTCAATTACGATAGGTTAAATAATGGTCAGGATTTTCAGTTTACAATGATATTTATTATGGTAAGCCAACGTTTCGATCCAGCTTGTGGATCTTCATCAGGGCTAAAAGAAAACAAATATATGAGTATCTATGCTAGAGGGTGACAATGAATGGATACATTACAGAACTGATAATAATATAAAAGATGGTGTATACATGAATATTAAAATAAGAGGCTGGTTAACAAGATAAAATAGAATATGATATTTACCTACTGAGTCCAGGTGGATACTAAGACTAAAGGTAAAAATAAGGTGAGAGGTAGTGGTAGGGGGTAGGTTTGCCGACTTCAAAGGTTTATGGCGGGGAAATCCAACGCTTTTGAAGTGAAGGCACATGACAACTGAGTGAACAAAATATTTAAAAACTAACAAAAATTTGGTACTGTATACAAATAGTTGTGTCTGGACTGAATAATAACATAAAAATGAGATAATACATAATGTAACAATGCATACAAATTTGGAAAATATATAGAAAGAAGCATACAATACAAAAAATAATAAAAGTATAAGAGGTACAGAGATAATTGCAGGTACCTATGAAATCAAAACTAGGATTTGAGGATGCGGAAGATGTTAGAATAAGTGGATGAAATTATCTCTTTATCTGTTTTGTGATTTACCGGGTTATTAGTTTCTAGATGGATGAAAATGGATTCTGAGAGGAGACGTTTGTCGTGGTTAGATACAGTTGCTAATATGGAGGGGTTCTCAAAGTCGAAGGAATGGTTGTGGGCAATGGCATGTTCTGCTAATTTAGATGTAGACGAATTACGCGTGGAAATACTGTATTTATGTTGATAAATACGTTTTTTTAAATAATTTTTGGTTTCACCTATATAGCAACTGTTGCAATTAAGCGTGGAGCACTGGATACGATAAACTACATTACACTTGTCTAGGAGAGGTACAGGGTCTTTGAGTTTTGTATAAAGATTTTTTAATTTATTGTTATTTTTTAATACTAGGCGCATGTGTGGGAAACTCGATGAGAAGGATTTTTTAATTTTGTTTGAGAGAATGGGGATATATGGGATAGATCTGTATTGGAAAGTAGAAATCGGAGGTTGTGAAGAGTTGTTAGAGAGATTTTGAGTTTTAGCATCGTTATTAATAAGGGTTTTTATTAAATGCTCAGGAAAATCGTTAGATTGTAAGATATTTTTCAGGCGGATTTTGTTATGACAATGAAATTGTGGATCGGACAAATTCAGGCTACGGTGGATGAGGTTTTTTGCGACGTTGATCTTTTGGTGATGTGGATGATATGAGATGTGGTGATACGAAGATATGAGTCTATCATCATCACCATCACACCACTTCAACATCACCCATCTGGACTCATCTACAAGATCAACTCACCATGACCATCCTGCACAACGATCAACATCAACAACTACATGTACAGAGGTAAATTGCTTTACCTATTTGAAATCAAAATACCCTCTTCATATATCCTACTTGAACCACTTTTCCCACCTCCACAAAAACCTCGCTAACAAAGAACAATCGCTAATTTCTCTATTAAAATGCCGTAAATCATCTATTATACCTAAATTTATTTGTAACCTGTCGAAAAATCTTAAATTAAATTACAAACTAGACAAAAAAGTCAAAACTATAGAGTCTAAATTCAAAAAATCTATGCTTAATATATTTATTAAAGATAACCTTTTTTTAACCGGTGACATAAAACAAAAAATTAATCAATTAAATAATTCGCTTTCTACACATTTCTCCGTTGAAGACATCGCGCTATTAAAATCTGCAACCCATAAAATATATACCCATGCCAAATCAACCAAAAAAACCTCCCTCAGAAAAAAGTTCAACCAACTTCTCAGTTATTCTAACACCGTTAAAATTTATCCTACCGGCAATAAAGAGTGGGTCCATAATATATCCTCCACACATATTCCTTCCAACGTCTCCAAAATTCTTAGTCTAGGACCCAATTTCACCACCCCTACATCTAATTCCAAACACCTTATCCCCTCACTCATCACAGACATCGAACACATACACCGAGACAACATCTTAACCCGTGACGACGACATCAGAGAGATGTCGCGTACTAGGATTTGCAACATCATTACCAATTACCTTTCACAGAAACCCACCCGTTCATCTCCTTTCTCAACCCAATTCTATAAAGACCTATCCTTAACCCGTTCATTCCTAAATACTCATAACCAAATCATTGTAACCCGTGCGGACAAAGGTAACAAAACTGTCATTATGGACCGCGCAGATTACAATGATAAAATTAACACTCTTCTCTCTGACACGAACACTTATCGCCCCAGTAAACGTGACCCAACACCTTCTCTCACTACCAAATTCAACCAACATCTCAAACATCTCCTTGATACAAAACAAATAAATACCCCTACTTACAGATACCTTATCTCTTATCATTCTACTGCTCCCCGTTGTTACGGTCTACCAAAAATCCATAAACCCGGTAATCCCATCCGTCCCATCATTTCAAATATCAATTCTCCCTCCACTAAGCTCAGCAAATTCCTTCTCCCTCCCTTACAATCCCTTAGCCATAACAATCCATACGACGTAAAAAATTCCTTCCATCTCTTGGAACAATTAAAAACCATCAATATTCCCGATAATTTTATCTTAGCCTCTTTCGACGCCGAGAGTCTTTTCACTAACATCCCGACGGATCGTGCCCTCCAAATCGTTGAAGAAAAATGGAACTTGTTAGAATCCCATAGTAAACTCAATAAATCTGCCTACATTGACTCCCTTGCTTTATGCTGTAATTCTGGATATTTTTGTTTTCAAAATAAATATTTTCTCCAAACTTCTGGCCTTGCAATGGGTAGCTGTCTAGCTCCCGACCTCTCCGGTATTGTCCTCAACGACCTCCTTGATTCTGTTATACCTAAATTCCCCAACGATATTTTTTTCATTAAAAAATATGTAGACGACCTCCTATTGGTTCTCAATCCTAACTCTATCACTGATATTCTCGCCGCCTTTAACTCCTACCATCCACGCCTCCGTTTCACTATAGAATTGGAAACCAATTGTACTCTTCCATTCCTAGATATTTCCATTACCAGAAACCCGGACCATTCTATATCCACTAATTGGTACACCAAACCCACTTATTCTGGCCGACTCCTTAACTATTTTTCCCAACATCCACATCACCAAAAGATCAACGTCGCAAAAAACCTCATCCACCGTAGCCTGAACTTGTCCGATCCACAATTTCATTGTCATAACAAAATCCGCCTGAAAAATATCTTACAATCTAACGATTTTCCTGAGCATTTAATAAAAACCCTTATTAATAACGATGCTAAAACTCAAAATCTCTCTAACAACTCTTCACAACCTCCGATTTCTACTTTCCAATACAGATCTATCCCATATATCCCCATTCTCTCAAACAAAATTAAAAAATCCTTCTCATCGAGTTTCCCACACATGCGCCTAGTATTAAAAAATAACAATAAATTAAAAAATCTTTATACAAAACTCAAAGACCCTGTACCTCTCCTAGACAAGTGTAATGTAGTTTATCGTATCCAGTGCTCCACGCTTAATTGCAACAGTTGCTATATAGGTGAAACCAAAAATTATTTAAAAAAACGTATTTATCAACATAAATACAGTATTTCCACGCGTAATTCGTCTACATCTAAATTAGCAGAACATGCCATTGCCCACAACCATTCCTTCGACTTTGAGAACCCCTCCATATTAGCAACTGTATCTAACCACGACAAACGTCTCCTCTCAGAATCCATTTTCATCCATCTAGAAACTAATAACCCGGTAAATCACAAAACAGATAAAGAGATAATTTCATCCACTTATTCTAACATCTTCCGCATCCTCAAATCCTAGTTTTGATTTCATAGGTACCTGCAATTATCTCTGTACCTCTTATACTTTTATTATTTTTTGTATTGTATGCTTCTTTCTATATATTTTCCAAATTTGTATGCATTGTTACATTATGTATTATCTCATTTTTATGTTATTATTCAGTCCAGACACAACTATTTGTATACAGTACCAAATTTTTGTTAGTTTTTAAATATTTTGTTCACTCAGTTGTCATGTGCCTTCACTTCAAAAGCTAGTCCATACATATAGGAGCAACCAATATCAGATGTCTCAAATACGCCGACGATATTGCTATCATCGCATCTAGTGTAAATGACCTGCAGAAAATGATTAATAATCTACAAAACTATTGTTTAGAATGGAAATTGACCATCAATTTGGAAAAGTCAAAAATAATGATATTTAGGAATGGAGGTAAACTGGCAAAAAATGAAAAATGGAAAATAAATGATCAGTATATTGAAATAGTTAATTATTATAAATACTTAGGGATTGGATTAACATCACAATTATCACTTACCAAACATTTTAAAGAGAAACTCAGTACCTCAAAATTTGCAATATTTCAAACCTACAAAACATTAATAATGAAAAAAGAAGTACCTCTTACGGCAAAATGGCAAGTATTTAATGCAGTTGCAAGATCGATAATATGTTTTGGTTGCCAGGTCTGGGGATTCCAAGAATTTAAATTAGTAGAACAATTATTATTATTCTTTATCAAAAAATTATTTAATTTACCAAAAAATAGCCCTAATTACATCATATATTTAGAAACTGATACCTCTCCATTATTTCATTACACCCTCTGTTTACATTTGAAGTATCTAAGTAAAACTCTGGATCTTCCTGACTCAAGATGGCCCAAAATTATAGCCAAGACGATTATAATGAAAAAAATTTATTGGGTTCAAGAACACTCAAATATTATCAACTCCTTATCTGGTATTGAACAAATTAATTATAACAATAGCTGGAACATTAAGAACCAGATAGCAATAATTTTAGACAAATTAAAACATAATTTTAAATCTTATTTAATTCAGTCATCACGTACATCCAAATTTCACGAGTTATATAAAGAATTAAACATTAATCTGGGTGAAAACAGTTATTACTCAGATAAAAATAATTTTCATTTTATTAAAACTATTCTTAAAGTACGGGGTCAATTACTGAATTTGAACTATTCTGTTGGGCGTTCAGAAGAAAGCCATAAATGCACATTATGTAACCTGGGGCTAAATGAAGACTTATACCACTTCCTAGCTATATGTCCTATTTTGATGGAGTTTAGGATTAAGTGGTTCGGACAAAGCATTCTTGATAAGGATAATGTTGTTGAATATCTAAATGGAAAGAACTGGAAACAATTATATTGGTTTACCATAGAAGCTGTTAAATACAGACAAATTTTAATTAAGGAATTTAATACACAATAAAAATGTAAAACAAAATATATTATTTATATTAATTAGCTTTATACGTCAAAGGATAAATTATCATTTATTTAATGTTTGATTAATATGTACAATTATGTATTTCGTTTGAATGCGGTTTTAAAAACAATAAGAATATTGAAAAAGTGTGGTCAACCCGGCAGACGGACATAGTCCATGCCTATATGTTTATGTATATTATGAACTTTTATTTTGTGTCTTTATTTTGTTAAATAAACAGTTTATTATTATTATTATTATTACTGTATTTATGTTGATAAATACGTTTTTTTAAATAATTTTTGGTTTCACCTATATAGCAACTGTTGCAATTAAGCGTGGAGCACTGGATACGATAAACTACATTACACTTGTCTAGGAGAGGTACAGGGTCTTTGAGTTTTGTATAAAGATTTTTTAATTTATTGTTATTTTTTAATACTAGGCGCATGTGTGGGAAACTCGATGAGAAGGATTTTTTAATTTTGTTTGAGAGAATGGGGATATATGGGATAGATCTGTATTGGAAAGTAGAAATCGGAGGTTGTGAAGAGTTGTTAGAGAGATTTTGAGTTTTAGCATCGTTATTAATAAGGGTTTTTATTAAATGCTCAGGAAAATCGTTAGATTGTAAGATATTTTTCAGGCGGATTTTGTTATGACAATGAAATTGTGGATCGGACAAGTTCAGGCTACGGCGGATGAGGTTTTTTGCGACGTTGATCTTTTGGTGATGTGGATGTTGGGAAAAATAGTTAAGGAGTCGGCCAGAATAAGTGGGTTTGGTGTACCAATTAGTGGATATAGAATGGTCCGGGTTTCTGGTAATGGAAATATCTAGGAATGGAAGGGTACAATTGGTTTCCAATTCTATAGTGAAACGGAGACGTGGATGGTAGGAGTTAAAGGTGGCGAGAATATCAGTGATAGAGTTAGGATTGAGAATCAATAGGAGGTCGTCTACATATTTTTTAATGAAAAAAATTTCGTTGCGGAATTTAGGTATAACAGAATCAAGGAGGTCGTTGAGGACAATACCGGCGAGGTCGGGAGCTAACCACGACAAACGTCTCCTCTCAGAATCCATTTTCATCCATCTAGAAACTAATAACCCGGTAAATCACAAAACAGATAAAGAGATAATTTCATCCACTTATTGTAACATCTTCCGCATCCTCAAATCCTAGTTTTGATTTCATAGGTACCTGCAATTATCTCTGTACCTCTTGTACTATTATTATTTTTTGTATTGTATGCTTCTTTCTGTATATTTTCCATATTTGTATACAGTACCATATATTTTGTTAGTTTTTAAATATTTTGTTCACTCAGTTGTCATGTGCCTTCACTTCAAAAGCGTTGGATTTCCCCGCCATAAACCTTTGAAGTCGGCAAACCTACCTGCCACATCGGCCTGCTCTGCACTGCTCTGCGTCCCAATGTGCGCGGTTCCTATATATTTCAGTTACCACAAAAACTGCTCTGCTCTGCTCTGCCCTGCTCTGCGTCGCGAGTGTCTCAATGTGCGCTCGGCCTTAAGGTCTGGCCACACATGTCCGCACCGCAGCAATAATATAGGATATGTTCAGAATATTTTTAATTTAACTTACATATTACCTTTAGTTATGCCTAAAGTGGCCTGTGTCTGACATGTATGGCCTGACCTTTAGGCATAACTAAAGGTAATATGTAAGTTAAATTAAAAATATTTTGAACATAACCTGTATTAATCCTACGGTGCGGATCCGGTGCGGACATGTGTGGCCAGACCTTTATCCGACGACAGAACAAGGGGCAACTCCTGTATAATATTCTAAGTGGCTACTATTTGATTTACAGAACGTAAAATGTGAAAAGGTCACTTTTTTAAAACTTTATTTTACATTTTTGATATTGCTTTTTTCTTCTCCGATTTAGTCTCATAGTTTGAGTAAATTTACATAAATAGAAACATATCATGCTGAACGCATAAATAAATCACAATGATGTTTTTTTTTTCTGATAGCGGAGATAACAGAGCTTAACTTTTTTTAGTGTCTAGAGGTTCGTGAAAGTTTCTTTCGAGAGCGAGACGGTAGGTTATATGTTGTTACAATCGGAAAGATATTGGAATCTCTTTTAAATTCGCAAGACAACATCGGTATCTGCTAATTCTGATTTTCAGTTTTAATTATAATTTTAAAGTTGTTGATATTTTAGATTCAAATGGTTTAATTCCTACAATACACATTACCTTCCCCATTTCAATTTCTTTTATAGTCGTGACTTGCAGATTATTGATAGTTAATATCTGCTGCAATGATCTTTTGTCCAGAAGGAGTTAAAATAACTGATATTTGGATTCATCATGGAATATCAGATTGTTTTATGGACACAGTTTCAGCTACTATTTTAGGTCTTCACATATTTTTATTTGGAACAGCTCAGCTATGGATGTACAAAAAGTATGGTTCAAGAATTTCTTTGCAGTCTCTTCCAGCATCATGGCTTTACATTCTTCAGATGTTTTTAACGCTATTTTTGAGTGTAATAACACTTGTAAAACTGATGGTGCATATATTCTTTTTAAATCAAGGAGAAGTCTATGGATATTTGGTATGTTACACCCTTTTTAAACCCTTTTGATGGATATTATTCATTAACATTTTTCTATTGATTGCATTTTTTTTTCTAGATATTTTCCTCTGTTATCATGTTTGTAGTATATCCTTTTACTGCTGTCTTAATAGTTGTTGAACGGAATTATTTATTACCATCATTACCAACAAGGGGCCATGGCTTAGTTCTTCTACTTTTTTGGACTCTTCTTTTTATGTGTGAAAATCTCATGTTCATAAATCTACATAGAGAAGATTGGTGGACTCACTTAACATTGTTAGTATTGATAAATCTTATTTAATTTCATTAAATGAATTTAAATAATCTCAACACTTTAGCATACATTTTTTTTTCTTAGAAATTCCATTGTTATTTCATTCTGATGGCACTAAATAAAAATATTTATAAATTTAAAAATAAATATGAATGAATAAAAGTAAAATGTAATTTCTTAGAAAAGAAAGGTATTTCTTAGATGGCTATATCTTTTTTTATTCTACATTCTTTTATATTCAACTATAACTCAAAATTTATCCCTGGTCTCTTGCAGACAATTCTTCATATCCTCAACATATCCTGGTCCAAAATGGCTTTTCTTTTTCTCTCCTTTATAGTTTACCTGTGAACCTTGAAGCATACCAATCTATAATGCATTTTTTTTTGTGATGCTACTCTAAATCGTCCAAAGTGAAATGAAAAATTAAATAGAATAAACTAAAAATTCTACATCAGTGATGTTAATAATGAAGAATTGATCTATAAACATTATGGATTCAGGAGCTGAAAAAAACATTAGATATGCTTAAAACTTTGGCAATTCCTGTGGATATAGTAAGATAGAGGTTTATTAGTAATTGTATCTGTTAGCTTACTTTTGGTGACAAGTTGAATTTTTTTTTCTTTTGTTTATGAGAACAGTATTGCAAATATCATTTATATTTATATTATAATTTTAATTTACACTGTTTCAGACCGCTTGATAAAGTGCAGATGGCCCTTTTTGTTACTAAATATGTTACCACTCTTATGGTATTTGTTTTGGGTTTAAAAGCTCCAGGGATAATGACATCACGGGATTATTTCAATTTAAATGCTTCAAGTTATACAATACAAGTAAGTGCTTAAACCTAATCATGATCTTTTTATGATTTTCATTCAGAAATCCATTAGAATGAAGGTTGGACTTGTTTCATAACTTTAAAGGCTACGACAGCTGACTTTTATAATCCATAAAGTATTAACTTAGTTGTTAAGTGGTTTTAGGCGAGGGCATAGTGCTTTTATATATTACAGTATATCTTAGTTTTATAATATTGTGACCTGCCGCTCATCATTAGACATAATTTAGTCTGAGCAGCTGTATTTCAGCACGGCTTTTTGGCTCCTTGTTACTTATTTTTCTGAATACAATTTTTTTTTCAGTTCATTTTTTTAAATAAATTTGAAGAGAAAGATCTAGGGCCTTATTTAAAACGTTCCTAAGGAATGGCTACCTTGCTAAATGTTTCCTTAAACCGCACACCTTTAGCTTACCACAATTTTCATTTTATAAATGTTCCTTTACTCTTTCCTTTCTTAAGGACACCTTAGTTCCAAAGGTGTTCCTATAAATTTGTTTTCCTTAGTGTAAGGAATAACAAGTGTTCTTATTACCTGGCATAATGAGAGACAGTTAATTTCTCCATATAAACAAAATCTAAGGTACTTTATAGAAAAAAAATAATTTTCTTTCACCATTTATGCCCTATCATATAACATTTCTAAGATAAAAAAAACTGATATAGGATTTTCAATTATCATTAAATGTAACAAGTTCAGTCTAAGCTATAAATAGCAAAAAACATAAAAATTTTAAAAGCATGTGATAAATTTTGTGGCAATTAACGGAATCATATCAAATATCCAGAATCCAGTCAAGTGTATCTTATTTGCTGACGATATAGTCATCTTGTGTAGAGGCAAGTCCCTAGCGTACGTGCAGTGGAGTCTACAGGATGCTGTAGATAAAACAGCAAAATGAGTAAAGGAAGCAGGTTTTAAAATATCATCGATAAAAATGAAGTGTATGCATTTTTGTCGGAAACGGAACTGCCAACAGAACCCACAACTTACACTAGAAGACTCAAATATCGATTATGTCGAGAAAAATGTATGCTTGTGGATGACATTGGACAGACGTTTGACCTGGATCTCTCACATAAAACACTTAAGGGAAGAGTGTACCTAAAGACTAGGGCTAATAAAGTGCATCTCGCATTCAAGCTGGGGAGCTGATAGAGCCACTCTCGTTAAAGTATATCACTGATTAATACAATGCAAAATTAATTATGGCGCTCGAATCTATGGCACAGGAAACAAAATGGCTTTAAAGATGTTAGATACTCTCCACAATGCAGCCAACAGAATTTGTACAGGAGCATTTAGAACTTCTCCAGTTGAAAGTATTTATGCTGAGTCGGGAGAGCCATCATGACTATGAGGCGAGAATACTTACTGCTTAAATACGTGTCTAAACTGAAGACAAACGTTCAGCACCCATTAACATAAAAATTGTTTGTAGAGGAGTATGAAATGGCCGGACTTGTAAATGTTCAGAATAGCGTGCGGAAAAAAAATGATGCTAACATCCTTACAACGGTTGAACATGGACCTGAATAGTATTAAACCCACCCCCAATCTGAAAATTCCACTATGGAAGAAAGAGAAACATTTGGTAGATTTATCGATGGCGAAATTTTCGAAGGAAAGCCCATTAGAAATCCAAAAATATTTTTTAATCTTACTAGAAAAATACAGTAACTTTGAGGTTATATACACAGATGCTTCCAAACTGGAGGACAGCGTGGACTGTGCTGTACCAGGTCTGCAAGTTTAAAATGTCGTTTTAATTCCAATAGAATGCGCTCTTAGCCTATTGAAGGATTTGCTTATCTCTAAACGCTATTTTGTTTGTTAGTCATTTGTTTACAAAAGTCAGTTGTTTTTAAGTCGTTTACGTGGACGTATCATACCTTTCTTTGGTGTTAAAAATGTCTAATTTTAAGCCAAATAAAGAGCATTTGCGGCATGTCATGATTTTCTTATTCAATCAAAAGAAAAAGGCATCTGAATGTCATCGAATTCTTGTTGAGACTTATGGCGATCTTGCTCCAACCGTCAAGACATGTGAACGTTGGTTTCAAAGTTTCAAACGTGGTGATTTTGATGTTACTGATAAAAAACGAGAAAATCGACCAAAAAAGTTTGAGGACGTCGAATTGCAATCTTTATTAGACGAAGACAATACCCAAACCCAACAAATGATGGCAGAACAGTTGAATGTCACTAGGCAAGCCATTTCCGATCGCCTGAGAGCTATGGGAAAAATTCAAAAGGTTGGAAAATGGGTTCCACATGAATTGGACGAACGACAGATGGAAAAACGAAAAACTGTGTGCGAAATGCTGCTTTTACGCCACGAAAGAAAGGTTTTTTTGCATCGAGTTGTAACTGGCGATGAAAAATGGATTTATTTTCAGAATCCCAAATGAATAAAATCATGGGTAACGCCAGGACAACCATCCACATCGAGTGCAAGACCGGATCGTTTTGGGAAGAAGACAATGCTGTGTGTGTGGTGGGATCAGAAGGGAGTAGTCTACTACGAGCTTCTCAAACCCGGCGAAACAGTCAATACCGACCGCTACCGACAACAAATGATCAATTTGAGTCACGCATTGATCGAAAAACGCCCAGAATGGGCTCACAGGCACGCCAAAGTCATTCTTCAGCATGATAACGCTCCTGCACATTCAGCCAGATTGACTAAGGAAACGATTTCTTCGCTTGGTTGGGAACTCCTACCCCACCCGCCGTATTCACCTGACCTGGCGCCTTCTGATTATCATCTCTTCTCATCGATGGGACACTCATTGGCTGAGCAACACTTTAACAATTTGGAGGATGTAAGAAAATGGCTCGATGAATGGATTTCAAATAAAGATGAAGCATTCTTTTGGAATGGTATCCATAAATTGCCCGAGAGATGGACAAAATGTGTAGAAAGCGAGGGCCAGTACTTTGAATAAAATATATTATACTTTTTTTTAAATTACTGTGTATATATTTTAAAAAATAAACGACATTTTAAACTTGCAGACCTGGTATACACTGAGAAAGAACAGCTTTTATTTAAGTTACCAGGAGAGAGCTCTACATTCACTGGAGAAGCAGTAGCTGTCATGAAGGCTCTTCATTGGATCAAAGAGTCCAGAAAGTCAAACTGGGTGGTTGCAACAGATTCAAGGAGCGTACTGTCAGCTATCAACAACCCAGCCCTAACTAACTCAATAATAACGGAAATTGTAAATACGCTGTGGGAATTTAGAAATAGTCAAAATATCATAGTATTGGTCTGGGTTCCATCTCACTCCGGGATAACAGGGAACGAAAGAGCAGATCAAGCAGCGAGTTTGGCAAGGAAAGGAGAAAACCCAACATAATTCAAATAAACAGTATCACCCACGAGGATTGGATCTACCAGTTAGTTAAAAAAGAATATGAAACAAAAATTGGGAAATAAACTGGATAAGTAAACCATCAAAACTAAATAAAACAAGATTGCAGCAAATGGGTCACAACCAATAGAAAATCGAGAAGAGGAGAAGTAGTATTGTGCAGAATGCGGATAGGGCACTGCGCATTCACACATACATACCTACTCAAAGGTCTCGAAGCACCCACCTGCCAAATGTGCAACAACACAACTCACAGTATAAAACACTTGTTGCTAGATTGTGTACAACATAATGATGTACGAAAAAAGGTAAAACTACCGAAAACTTTGAAACAAATACTGGGAGATGAAGAGTCTTCGGCCCTAAAGTTATTCCTATTCTTAAATGAAACAAATTATTATAATAAAATTATTATAATAAAAATTAAAGCCAATGACCCTTAAGGGTAGAGGTTAAAACGTAAATAAATAAATAAATTTTTTGAAAAAGTACCCCCTAATTTTGACGAAACTTTTGCTGTCACATGATGGGTGTATATCTGCCTCAAATAACTAATTTAAGGCTTGTATGGTTTGTCTTTTTAGAAATAGTCTGTTTACACAAACCATTTCAGAGGACTAGGTTATTTGGACCCAGAGGACCCAAAAACATTTTATCTTATATTTTATATATAGGTAATTGATAGTAAAAAGCTGATCGCCAGATCCAGGGGAAGGGACACTGTGCAGCCACCTCCTTTGGGACAGCAGCCCCCCCCTTTAAACCGGCTTAATCCGCCCTTGGTATAAAATAGTTTAAAATCTTTACTAAATCAATTACCAAAGTTGAAGGTTTTTCTCTTTTCTACCTTCTCTGATTGGTTTTTTTAGTTAAGGTTTCCTTAATCTTGCAGGAAAGGAAATGTTAAAAAGTGTTAATAAAACAATAATTCACTATAGGAATACTTAAGCATAAAAATAGCGTTAAGATTACCTTAGCATAGGATCCAATTAAAATATTCTTTAGCCATCCTAAGGAACGTTCATAAATATAGCTCCTAATCTTTCAAGTAATATTTTTGATTTGTATTTCTTGATAAGCCCAATGCCAAGATTAACAAGGAAAGCTCAAAATTTTATTACAGTAAATTATTTTAACAGTTTTGTTGTGTGGTTGTAGATAGATACATATATTTCTTAATAATGAATAATGACAAAAATTATAAAAACTACTGATTACTAATTCTTATTTCTTTAATTTTTTCATTTTAGATCTTTTTCATCTATACGCCCAAGATAAATTTAGGCCCTATCTTAAAATTTAATCAAAACTATTTAACTTTTAGAGATTAAATGGGGAAAAATAACTATATGAATGAATGAATTAGTATGAAATAAAGATTATTTGTTATTAATCAGAGTATTTTCCTCTAACAATTACTGATTTCATTATTCATTCACTTTCTTTTTTAAATAATTTCTTTGTTTATAAATAATATTTGTATTTACCTTTAATAAAACTGTTGTTTGTGAGATTTGCTGAATACACTTGTAAGAGTTAAATAAATTCAATTTGATTTTTTTTCATTTGCACATAAAACATGTGATAGAGGTATTAAATTTTGTTGAACTAAATCAAAATTTCTTCTAAATTTCCGATGATACTATGGGCAATGTTCTGAAATCACATTATGATTCAAATGATAAGGTGAAAGAAAAAAAAGTTAAGGAAGTTCATATAACCTCTCTTGATATTCATTTTAAGGGAAATGGCTTAGGACTTTCATCTCAATTGGAAGGAGGTTCCACTTGGCGAAATGTTTGGAAAAAAATAAAGATCCTCTCTCCATTTTTATGGCCAAAAAAAGATTTCATTTTACAGCTGAAGGTTATCATATGTATACTTCTCCTAATTGTTGGACGAATTGTGAACTTGCTTGTTCCCATGTACCATAAATATATTGGTAAGTAAATCTTTTATATGGCTGGTTAAAAAGTAATGATTATGATGATATCTGATTTTTTTTTTCATTGTCACATTTAAACTTGCATGATGATTTAATTATGTAAATATATGTAAACTTTTTATTTTTTTTAGAACAGTTGATATTACCTTACCTCAAATGTTATATTCAACTTGAAATGATAAAAAATGATTATGATACAATTTATTGATTATAAATATTTAATTTTATTTTTTTAAACGTAACATAAGTCGTTTTAAATCATTGCCCTTCTGACATACCGTAAAATGAGATGACATTGTGACTAATGGGGTGACTTTGTGACAAACCTATTTTTCTTCAGTTTTTGAATTTCCCTCCTTAAAAAGAATTAGGTTAGGCAATTCAGTGTACTTGTCAGCTGGTCATTAATGTGCTGCAACCTACTGGCCACATATAACTTCTTTCATTCCATTTACCATGGTGCTTTATTTCAAGGTTTCAACTAAATGAAAACAATCAAACATGTATGAAATAAAGCACCATGGTAAGTGTATGTAAGTATGGTAAGTGGTGGTGGTATGAAAGAAGTTATGTGTGGCCAATAGGTTGCAGCACATTACTGACCAACTGACAAGTACACTGAATTGCCTAACCTAATTCTTTTTAAGGAGGAAAATTCAAAAACTGTAGAAAAATAGGCTTGTCACAAAGTCACCCCATTAGTCACCATGTCACCTCATTTTACGGTACTAAGAAAGCAATGCTTTTTAACTTATAAAAAATTGTATTTTTCTTTATGTTTCCACCAAATACATTTAAATTAAATATTAGTGACCGACCGAAGTTTCGGTTTCGGTTTCGGTTTCGGTTTCGGTTTCGGCCAGTTTCAGCCGAAAAACCTGGTTTCGGCCGTAGTTTCGGTTTCGGCCAAAAATTGGCCGAATCTTCGGCCAGACCGAAACTAGCTCCTGTATCTGATATCTCCAAGAAGGAAATAGGACTACACGATTTCAGCTTGTAAGCTCGATCTCTTTCATGGCATTTAATATCCCTGAATTTAATACTGGGAAGTATCTTTTATTTCAGTTAATTTCACTTGTATTGTATTTCAGTAGAACATATATTTTTCTCATTCTTTTGGTATCTTTACTTGATTGAAAACTTTAAGTTGGGTGTGGAGACAAAAATTTGAGAGTGACAAACTGAAATGTCCTCGAAAATCACATCAAGTCTTAACATGTAATGAAAGCATGCTCTTCATACAGAATTCTTTACGTTAAGTGTAAAGAATAGTATTTATTCTTTACCTTGAGCGTTAAGAATGTTTTTGTGCTTTTAATCATCTCCACATTAATAATAAAAGTTTGTTTTCTAAAAAAAAGATTAACATAAATAAGAATATATATTCTAAATACTTTAACTTAAATTAGTCGACATGTCCACAGATTCAATTCAATATTGACAAAAATATTTTAGTAAGTAACGTTGTGATTAAAATTTGCATTAAATCGTGGTAGTAGGTTTTGGTCTTTGTTCTTGTATAGAATGGGAATCAGATGCAAAACCAATTTTTCAACCTTGGCAGCCCCCTTTCCCCCAGCGGTTCACCAATAACATCCCAAAAATTTGTCTCAATTTTTACCATGAAGAAGCACGTTTTCGACCAAACACTATTCTATAAATTTTCAAACTACATTAAATCCACTAACATTTGAGCCAAAACTGACTCAGTAGATTAAATAGCTTCTGACATACAGCTTTACGTATTTAATAGGCCGTCATTTTGTATTCTATCGGCTTTATTATGGAAAGATTTACTCTATTATTTATTATTTATACATAATAATATGAATTTTTATTAATATCAGCCTGATATTTCAAGATTATTTCAACTTTTAGGGCTGTACCAGTTAAGGGGGTATGGTCTAACATCCCACGGGGACCAGTCGTACTCGGAAGGGTGGTCCGGGATTCGATCCTATAACTTAACTAATCCACCTGTTTTACGACTCTTATATACCAGCTCACTTATTAAATGAATAATTGAGTTAAATTACTGTTATTTTATAAGCTTTCATTGATCTTATTGCTAAACTAGACATATTACACACTTATTTGTATTATATAGAGACACGTAAATAAGTTTCGGTTTCGGTTTCGGTTTTGGCCCGAAACTAGGTCTATGGCCGAATTTCGGTTTCGGCTAAAATTTTGGTTTCGGTCGGACACTATTAAATATAATAAATTTGGTGCAAACATATAATATATTTGGTCCATAACTCGGAAGTAAATACACGTGTCAAATTCAGATTGCTTTAAGCCCCATTCTTTAAGTGCCTTATCGATTTTAAAATTCCAAACCCTGCTAGCTTGCTTAAGCCCATAAAGACTCTTTTTAAGTTTACAAACTTTGGGTCTTTTCTACTTTACACCCCCTATGATTACTTTCTATATCTGTTACTTTTTAATTAACCTTACATAAACAAACACATGTATATTTAAATTATTTTATTAATACATAACCAAATACAAATTGTAAACACTTGTCAAATGAATTAAATAGTATAAAATTCATTAATATTTTTTTTAAACAAAACCTTGAATAAATCCTCTCCTTCTTCATACAAATTCACATAATTTATAACGACGACATACGTATTATACCTTCTTCCTGAAACGTTTGCAATGCTTTTTTATCATCTTTTCCGAGGTATGAATACAATTCAAATCCGTTCATTATTAACTTTTAAACAATAAATGAAAAATATATGCACTTAACCTTTTAACTTTTTTACAATGAATTCATATTTATTGATCATGTGTTCTAATTTGAAAGAAACCTCTAAGGTAACTGTTCCATATAAGTAATCATAGGGGGAGTAAAGTAGAAAAGTCCCCAAACTTTTTCTGACTTGTTATAAAGTTCGGGCTGTACCATATAAATCTCTTCTGTGAGATCACCTTGTAGGAAAGCAGTCACGGCATCCATCTGATCTATCTCAAGATCATGTTCCGCAGCTAAGGACAGGAGATATCTCAGGGAGCTATATCGAATGACCGGAGCATATGTTTCTTCATAATCTATCCCCCTCCTCTGACATCCCTTAACCACGTGACGAGCTTTATGTTGAATAACATTGGAAGCGTTCCTTTTTGACTTGAAAACCCATTTACATTTCAGAGGTTTTTTGCCTTGAGGAAGATCGACCAATTCCCAAGTTCCGTTATCTATTTGTGCTTTGTAATCCCGGTCCATGGCTTCCAACCACTTTTGTTTTTATGGATGAGCCATCACTTCCTCAATAGAGGTGGGGTCTTCACCAACACTTGTAATCGCCAAGTTTGCGACATAATCCTGAAGAGAGGCTGGAGGTTTACGTTGACGAGTCCCTCTTCTTGGCCTTTTTCTTCCAACAGCTGTCCATTCATCCTCGGGCTCAGGATCGAGTTGATCTTCAGGTTCGAGATGCCTCTCGTCTGTCGCTGTTTCAACCTCATCCTCAAAGCCATAAAAAGGTTCATCTTCGTCTGTCCCTCTTACAACCTCATCCTCAAAGCCACCTCAGACAATGGTGGGGAATTTTGCTCAAATAAATTCAAAGAATTTTATAAATTTCACAGAATTGAACATAGGTGACTGCAGCCTATACCCTGGAACAAAACGGTAAGGCTGAAAGACTAAATAGAACAACCATGGAGCGAGCGAGGTGTATGTTGATTGAGGCAGAACTTCCGAAGAAATTTTGGGCAGAGGTTGCTTATACTGCGGTATATTTACTGAACAGATCTTCAAGTTCTTGTGTTGACCTAACACCCGAGGAAATTTGGTCAGGGTGGAAACCGACGGAAAGGAAGTGCATCTCTGGTGGCACTACTGTACAAGATAACATAGCTGATGGAAGGCCCATCAAGTTTATAAAGGTTATCATGCAATGACGCTGTTGCAATAAGATTGTTCTGAGCGTTTAAAATCTTAGCTCCTTAGGATTCGAAAATAACTTTGTTGCCCCTCTGTATAATTTGGCTATCAGAGAGCAAGTTAACCTTTAAGCCCGGGACATGGTAAACATTCTTTATAGTGACATCAGAAATCTGATCTGGCAACAAAACTGGCAGATTAATGTCACCTATACTGTTACTTTTCAAAACTCCATTACTGACCTTACTAACTAAGATCTCAGCTGGCTGAGCGTTGCCACAAAACAAGTCGTTGGCAGTAAGGTGAGCAGAACTTCCCGAATCCAAGTACCATGTATTAATATCTGTTTGAACAGAAAGAGCCACAAACAAATTTTGTTATTTTTCGCATTGTGGGAACTTAGATTAGTGCCACAATCCTTTGCAAAATGTCCGTACAAATTATACCTGTAGCAACGGGGACCCCTTGGTTTGTAATTAGCTCCTGAGTGGGAAGTACGCATGGGTGAATTTTTACGCGGGGCTCCTCTAAAATCGGTATATTCCTGATGAACAGTACGGTAATTATCACGACGTGTAGCACCGGTTTTTGAAACTAATATGGCGCCTCCTTTTTGTCTGTCACTCGGTTTTAAAGGTTTCACATCCTGTAACAATTAGGTTTTTACACTGTCGGCAGTTATTTTCATCCCAGAACTCTCAATTCCCATTATCATAGGGCCGTAACTATCGGGTGACCCCCCTAATAAAATAGTCCCAATCCATTCGTCTGATACCTCCATACCAATACTAGTGAGTTTGTGAGCTGTCTTTATGATGTTATTTACGAAATCTTCCACAGATGCGCAATCTTCTAATTTAGTAGTTATCAATTTACGCAAGAGACCAACACGTCTTGTTAAGCCATAGTCATCAAACGCTGATGCAAGCGAATCCCAAGCTTCTTTACTAGTTTTTGCCAATTGGACATGTACGTAGTTAACGGGATCAATAAGCAAAGTAATTTTGGCCCGGGCTTTAACATCTTTTTTACAACTTGAGTCTTTACAAACACCTGAAGCGCAGTTCTACAAATCCGAATCTTCAAAGAAAGCCTGAGCAGCGATCTGCCAGCTGGCATAGTTGTCCCGGCCCTTGAGCCGTTTGGGCGGCGGGAGCTGATACGACATGTTGAATTTCGTTGGTTTCCTTTTAAAACAAAACTCCGCGCACCAAACTAGACTCGCGTGGTATAGGCCCATAACCTGTTAGAAGTTAAAGGGCGGAATAACAACAGCGAGCTAACAAAAATTACTTTGTATTGAATAAACATAAGATTATGTTAATATGAAAAATAGAAGATTTTTTTTTTTTTTCCTTTGAGGCAAGTGCAAGTTAATTGCATTCCTGTCTAGATTTAGTATCTCACTGCTCCTCTTGGCAGAAGGACTCTCTAGGAACAGTTTGGAATGTCGTAGGTTTTGCCTCATCCAAAATTGTTTTCTTTTTGCTCCATAGATCTCCTCCTTTTGGCAGAGCTTTTGCTGATGCCACACACCAGTTCGGGAGTGATGGGTTTGATATTAGATCCTTTTCTAACTAGAGTGTCTGCATTCTCATTTCCTGGTATTCCTGGTATCTCATGGCCTGGCACCCATTCTACGTTCACTCTGTTATTGTTTGCTAGGCTGTTGAGTCTTATTTTACACTTCCATACAACCTTGGAGTTTATGTCTATGTTGTTGAGTGCACCAAGTGCAGCTTGGCTGTCTGTGTAGATAGTGATTGTCTTCCCAGACAGTTGTTCGTTCAGCAACTCATAGGCGCAGTGGCTGATTGCCAGCACCTCTGATTGAAAGACAGTGGTGAAATTCCCCAATGAGCTTCGTTGGGTTTATCTTTCCTCCAGATGCCCGCACCTGCTTTCGGTGAGTGAGCCATCCGTATGGCAGCATATGCCATTGTTTGGTTGTGTTGACCTTTATAGTGATATTAAAGTTAGTTTCCAATGAGCCCCTGATCTGAATGTCAGAGAACATGGATAGGAGTCTATCCTTTTCAAGCTCTTGGAATATCTTCCAGTGTCCCCAGTTAGTTTGTACTTTTGAGGATAGATTCAGCTTCACGATTCTGTAGCAGGCCTTAAGGGCTTGCGCTTCCACCTCCATGTGCAGTGGAGCTAAGTTTAGCATCAGTTCCATGGTGGCGGTGGGTGTAGTTTTCATAGCGCCAGTTGTCATAAGGCAGGCTAATCTTTGCAGTTTGTATAATTGGGTTTTGTTTCTGCTTATCCCTGCCTTGTGCCACCAGACCAGGGAGGAATATAAAACCATAGGTTTAATAACCATGGTGAAGAGCCAAAATGTCATTTTGGGCTTTAGTCCCCAGTCTTTGCCTATTGCCCTCTTGCAGGCCCATAGACACTTCAGGGCTTTGTTGGTTCCGCGTGTTTAGCCCAATTGAGTTTGTTGTCCAGCGTAACGCCTTGGGTGCTTAACTGTTTTACTTTGGCTCAGCTGGGCTCCCTCAATTGTTGGTAGTTTAATGGCTATTTTTCTCTTCAAGTTGAAGATACAAATGCTTATTTTCTGTGGATTGATGTTAAGTCCATTATTCTTGCACCAGTTCATTATAATTCTGGTTGCATTATTTAGGAGGTCAGATAGGACATTTTGATGTCTACCTCCAACTAGGACTGCAATGTCATCAGCATAGCCCTGTGCATAGAAGCCTGAGGTGTTTAGCTTTGTCAGTAGTGAGTCCACCACTAAGCACCACAGTAGCGGGGATATCACTCCACCCTGAGGACATCCTCCTTTAGGTTTAATTAGTATCCTGCTGAATCCTAATTCAGAGAGTATTTGCCTTTCCCTCAGCATGGTCATGATCCATCTGACGGAAATTTCATCAATTTTCCTCTCCAACAGGGTTTTCTCTACTACCCTGTGAGGAGTTCTGTCGAAGGCACCTTCTATATCGATGAATGTGCCTATCGTGATTTCTTTGTGGTCCATAGATTTTTCAATTCTAGAGACTAAATTGTGTAGTGCCACATTTTCCTGCTTGGTAGGCAAATTGATTTTCATGTATTGGATATGTTCCCACAAGTTGTTCCCTCACGTGCCTGTCAACCATTCTCTCCAATGTTTTCATTAGGAATGAAGTCAGGCATATGGATCTGAACGCTTTGGGGCTGTCATAAGTCCCTTTGCCGGGTTTTGGTATGTAGCAGACCTTGGATACTTTCCACTCATGTGGTAGGTATCCTAGCGCGAGGCTCCCTCGTAGCAATTCTAGGATGTATGGTCTGAGTATGTGTAGTCCCCTCTGTAGGAGGGCTGGGAATATGCCGTCAACTCCAGCTGACTTGTATGGGGCAAGTGTGTTAACTGCCCATGTAAGTTTGTTGCTGGTGATGATGACTTTTGCCTGTCTCCACCTTGCACGTCTAGTATTCTGTTCGTGGTGCAAGGGGACAGGTTCTGCAGTGCTGATTATTTCACAGTCAGGGAAGTGGGTCGTCGCCATGGCAACCAGTGTCTCCACCTCATTAGTGGTGAATCACTCAGGCAGCCCTTGCGTGCCCATCATGCCCTGCTCTGAGTATTTATTGATTATTTTGTTGACGCGGCTTGTTTCCGATATACTGCTTATATCAGAGCTGAAATCTCTCCAAGCCCTGCGTTTTGCTCTTCTGACAGATTTATGGTATTCTGTTAATGCTTTCCTGTATTCAGTCCATCTGCCAGAGTTCTTAGAGGCATTAAACAACCTTCTAGTGAGGGTTCTTTGTTTTTGCAATTCATTGTTCCACCAGGAGACTTTCCTGTTGGATTTCTTTTTCCTTAGCATGCAGTTGCTGTGATAGGATTTAATCATAGCATCTGTAAGTGTGGCATTCAGGCAGTCAAGCTGCCATGAATTAGTAATTCTATTTGGGCAATTAATTAGGTATGTTTTGAGATTAGTACAGTAGGTCTCCCAGTTAGTCAGTCTGGGGTTCCTGTATACAGCTGCGTACTCGGTGCTATTCAGTAGGTCAAATCTGATATACCTGTGGTCTGAGCATGTCTCTTCGTTTGAGACGTGCCAGTTCACAATATTCCTACTGATTGGTTTAGTGGCTAGTGTTATGTCAATTGCTTCCAATCTTGACCTATTGAAAAATGTTGGTTTATCCCCACTATTCAAAATGTCAAGATCATAGTTTATAATAAATTCAAGTATTTGCTCACCTCTATGGTTGGTGTTGGTGCTGCCCCAAATAGGATGGTGGGCATTGCTGTCGAGGGCGGCAATGAGTTGCTGTTCCCCCCTGGCTTCCCGAACCCGCTCCAGCATTGCTGTGGGCTCCTTGTCCTCATAGGGTAGGTACCCAGCCAGCATAATGATGGATTTGTTAGGGCTCCCTTGGGGAGTGTATGTGGCTGCTGCAGAGTCTCTGGAACAGAAACTGCAGCAGTTTTAATTCCTTTCTATAAAGGATGCATGCTCTAGGGTTGTCAAGTCACAGAGATACTATTGTATCCCGACTTTTTCAGCCCTTTGAGCTTGCCTTTGAGAAGGTAAGGTTCTTGAATAAAAATTATGTCAATATTCTTACCTTCAGCTGGACACAAAGGTGACTGTTTTCATACCACAGCCCACCTTCATCCCTCTGGTCTTGAGGCTTTCCATACTGTATTCGGGTATCTTCATAATTATGAAGGCACCCTTCTCCATTTCCTTGGAATAGTGCAGCCTCCACTCCTTGATACCCTCGACTGCTCTATTCTGAATCTGGATCCTTTTAAGCAGGACGTCCTCAGCAGGCACCTTTCCTGGGAAGAAGGCTCCTACCTTGACCGTCCTGGTCAGCTCCCTGACATCGCCCATCCTTAGGGTTAGACTCTCTTCCAGGATGATGCCTGGAA
Source organism: Aelia acuminata (assembly GCA_911387785.2). Classification (NCBI taxonomy): domain Eukaryota; kingdom Metazoa; phylum Arthropoda; class Insecta; order Hemiptera; family Pentatomidae; genus Aelia; species Aelia acuminata. Next base: position 81,811,340 of record OU426981.1, read on the forward strand.
TAATTTTCTCTAGCCAGTCCTTGGTTGCTAGGTCCAGGCAGGAAACGATGCATCCACCCTTGTTGTAGCTTGCCCCATCAAACAAAGGGTGGTAGTCTCCATCGACGTCTAGCTCGTCTACTCTGCCCGTAATCTCTTCCTGCAAAATTTTGCAGTGATCTCTAGTCAGCTGTATGTGCGGATATCCCCTCGGTATCACCGCCACCAACTGTCCTTTAGCCGCCAAAGCGTAGTTTACTGCAGACCTAGTAGTTTCCTTGGGTTTCTTTGCCACTGGTGCAGAGGTTCCAGGTGACGCCCTAGGTCTTTTGTTTAGAGTTTGATGGCTAGGGTTTGACCTCTGAGGCCACGCAGTTTTACCTGCTGGCCTGTTCGGCTGTGCCCTTGCATAGTGTGGTTGTGTGTGTCCGGAATGTCTCCCCTTCTGCCCAGCGGCTTTGTTGGCAGGGCCAGTACTGGCCCTTGTGTCCCTTGCCGCAGGCTTCTGGGGGTATCCCTACCGGGGGTATCCTTAGCTGTCCTTCCTTGGGCGGGCACCTCAATGGCTGGTAAGTTGTAAAGGATAGGGCTTTTGCCTTTCTCCTACGGCGCCTCCTCACATTCTTTAGGTTCCTCGACGTGGCAGCATATCCGCCATCCGTCTGGTCCCCGCTCGAATGTGAGTGGCTAGGTTTGTGTAAATGTGAGGGGGCCTGTGAGGCTGCAGCTACAAGAGCTGCATGCTCCGCCAGGGCTCCCCTGAATGTGTTTTGTTCTTGTAGTCTTTTGGCTTCGTCATTGAGCGACTTCAATAGAGGTTCTAATGAAGCCTCGTCTAAGGTATCGGGTTTCGACTGTCTGCGTGGCTCTGGAGAGGACAAGCCCTCTTCAGATATAGGTTTATTATCAAAATAAAATGTTTCTGACATTGTGTTAGTACCTTCCGTGTATGGCTATCCTCCGGGGTATACCCCCATCTCAGCGCTGTTAACGTTGAGAGTCCTGGAGTTCCGTCCAGGAGCCGGAATATATGCTCTCATTGCGGGGAGGATGCTCAACCCGCTTTTAGCATTCAAGGGCCCTAGTACAAAAGCTTCGGACCTCCTATGCTCCGACACATAGGCACCAATACAGGTGCTTGCCAGGCCGGGTGCTTGGCGGACACATATAGGATAGAAGCCACAGCCTTCCCATCCCCATCCATGCCGCTTCACAGGCTCAGTTTGTCTATACTTTTAGTCTGTGCGTTTGCTGTGGTGCACAGTGAATTGTTTCTCCATTCAGGCCGGGTCATAGAGTGGAACTGGTGTTCCACTGTTTGATTTAGTCGTCCAAAAGGGAATTGCCTAGAGCGGCTGGAATCCAGACCACTTTTGGCAAGTCCCCCGCCTCTGTCGTTCGCGAGTTATAAACTCCTCAGGGGGCATCACAAGAAGGTGACAGTAGGCGTTGATGGGGATAGGGAGGGCGGAGAGTGCGAAACAGTGAGTAGGGCACTATAGTTTCTTGCTCTCGCGTGAAGTGAGGAAGACTCCCGCACTCGTCTAACTCTTCAGCCTTCCCGTTGCCCCCCCCCCCCCCCCCCAAAAAAAAAATAGAAGGTTACCAACAGGTAAGTGACGCTAATACTTATTCAGAGGCAATAGGAATTTTGAAGGGAAACCCATCAATGAAATATTTGTCCGCTATAAACTTAATTCCTATTTGCAGCAGCCAAACGAAATGGTGAATCAATACATAGAGGCCCTTAGACTTCTAGTTAAAAATTGTAACTGCCAAGCAGTCTCAACAGAAACTAATTGTAATGATCTATTTCGAGATTCATTTATTAGTGGACTGCAGTCTCAATTCATTCACCAACTGGAGAGTACAACCCTAACTTTAAAGTAAGCTCATGATCTAGCTCTATCTCTCGAATCAGCTCAAGTCTAAGCTATATCTTATCATAATCCCATAGATTCCCTCAATGAAATTCCAGATTGCAAAACTACAGAAACTGAAGGGGCTGTGGGAGCTAATCGTGATGACATTAGCAAACAAAATGTAACCTTGGCAGCCACATCAGGCAAATGTTATTTTTGTGTCTTCAGTCAACACTTACGCAGTAAATATCCTGCTAGTAATACTAACTACACCTGTAATCGGTGTTCTAAAAGAGGGAATTATGCGAAGGTTTGGCGGTCTGTCAAAGCACAGAATAGAACTTCTGCTGCTATTGTAGCAAGCAACGTTTGTGGCTCTGTCGAGCATAGTTTGACAAAGGCGACGGCTAAAGATGTTGTCGATGGGTCGAGGGTACGCGTTTTAATCGATACTAGCAGCTCTGTTAGCTTCATTAGTGAAAAATGTGCTTTTTTGTTAAATCTAATGATTTTGCCACTTCAAGAAAAAATATCAATGGCATCTACGTCTCTAAGTTCAAGAACTTCTGGCCAATGCATAGTTGACATTACCATGTTGGGTCACCATTACAAAGGTGTTTGTCTGTCCTCCCTGACTTATGTACCGATGTAATAATTGGCCACGATATTCTTAAACAGCATGGTAATGTGAACTTATCCTTTGGAGGTCCTAAAGAAACTGATAGAATGCGGTCTTGCTGTAGCAAACGTTTGACCCACATCACTCTTTGAAAACCTGTCTCCAGATGCAAACCAGTTGTAATAAAGTCCTCCTAATGGAAGATGTAATTGAGCCTTGCTTATCTCCTTGGAGGGCTCAGATTCTCGTTATCTCTAGTAGTAATCATAAAGGACGCATGGTGATCGGTTACTCTCGCACAATAGATCGTTACACCTTCTTGCACGCATATCCTCTTTCGCGAATAGAGTACTTAAGTTGCACAACACAAAGTATTTAGTACCATCGATTTACTTAATGCCTACCATCAAATCCCAATTATATGCGAAGATAAGCCATATACTTCTTTTGAGACATATGGGCAACTCTTCCAGCTTAAAAGATTTCCATTTGGGGTAACTAACGGCGTAGCTGCTTTTCAGAGAATGATGGACCAAATAATTCGTGATGAAAAAGAAGATGGAAGATACCTTTGCATACATCGACGATGTCACTGTTTGTGGAAAAAATCAAAGAGAGCATGACTATAATCTGAAAAGATTCATGGATGCTGCTCAAAAGTACAATTTGATGCTGAATAATGAAAAAAGTATGTTTTCTTTAAGATTGATTAAACTAGTAGGCTACTCAATAAGCAACAAGGTGATTAAACCTGACACTGAAAGGCTAAAACCACTCCAAGATCTCCGACCTCCAACGGACGCTTTATCATTGCAAAGAGCTGTGGCATGTTCGCTCACTATGACATTTACATTAAAGACTTCTCCAGAAAAATACTGCCCCTAAGTCGCTGTACATATCCCATGTCCCAAGTTGCTCTTGATGCTTTTCAAAATCTCAAATTAGAAATACAAAACGCCTCATTGACTCCTATCGAAGACAATGCCCCATTTACTGTCAAAACTGACGCTACAGACGATGCTATTGCAAGTTGACAAGCCAGTCTGCTGAAATAAATAGGTTAAATGACCAATTTAATGAGAAGGTAACCTGTCATAGTTCCAGTTTGTCTATTGAAATAAATGATAAGCTGACTAGCCTAAAGTCGGATTTGTCGGGTGAGATGAATGGCTGGTTAGCCCAACAAGAAGCGAGGGCCGTTGCTTTAGAAGTGGAGGATGAGACAATAAAAAGGACTCTGGGAAAAATCCTCCGGTCGTCAGGGAGCAGCTCTGCCCACAGCCGTTAAAAGATGAGGAAAGACTTGAACCCTATGCCACGGAGAGCCGAGCCAGGATAAAGCCCCCAACATTTGATGGTAAGTCGTCCTGGTCGAATTACCTCAAACAGTCCAACACAGCGGCTAGTCTTAATGGGTTGACCCCGGGAGATAAGGCTGTTTTTAATATAGAAGAAGTGATTATCGGGGTGGATATAATGAACTCATGCGGTTTCCAAATAGACCTAAAATGGCAAGTCGTCAACGTCCGTGGGGAGGAACTGTTCTTGCATAGTCGAGAATTGACCTTGGGTGAAGATGTGTGAGACCATCGTAGCTGCTCGTCTCGGCACTTCAACTCACACATATCAGCCGAATCATCCTATTTTACTGGAGCCTAGAAATCACGACCAGGAGATTGGGAAAGGCGTCCTTGTTGGAAAAGCACTTGTTATACCTTTCAGATAAGATCCATTTACCTGTTTTGCAACATCAACGACTACCCAGTTACTATCCAGAAGGGCACAAAGGTGGGAAGTTTAAAGCCTGTGACCTCTATGATACTTCAGGCTTCTGCAAGGAAGGAGCAAACAACTGAAAATCTCAGAAGGATGTTTGAAGGCCTTGACCCGTCACTATCACTAAAGGAAAAGGAGAAAGTGAAGGACCTTGTGAATCGCTATCTAGTCTTTGGCTCGGAATCTAGTAAGCCAGGGAGAACAAGCATGGTGCGTCATAGAATCAACACTGGTGATACACGCCCTATTCGTCAAGCTGCGCGGCGACTTCCCTAAGTCAAGAAGGAAGAGGCTGAGAATGCTCTTCAAGAGATGGTCAGGAACGGAGTGGTGGAGCCGTCGAGTAGTCCATGGGCCTCTCCGGTAGTGATCGTAAAGAAGAAGGATGGAATGACCCACTTCTGCGTAGATAACCGGAAGCTTAACATCCTGATAAAGAAGGACAGCTACCCATTGCAAAGAATCGATGACGCCCTAGCAGATTCCAGTCTGTTCTCAACTCTGGACCTAAAAGGTGGATACTGGCAAGTAGAGATGGACCCTGCTGACAAGGGGAAGACTGGTTGATAGTTTATATTTTACTGGAAGACTTTTTAAATTTCTTTTTGGTCTTTTATTATTCCAATTTTATACAACAGTGAAAAAATTCAATCTTCCTTTATGATATATATATTTTTTCAATACATTAAAAACCTCATAACGTTTTGAGGCTTATTGCCTCATCTTCAGGTGTACTGCAACAATATTTTACATAATATTTACAACTTTTTTTAAAGATTTTTTTTTTATAAAAATTAATTTACAATAATTATAAAATTTGAAAACATTTATGATTTAAAATCCTATATTACATTATATTCATTATATACATACCAATACATATATTATAACCATACAACACATCAATTCATTAAAATCTCGTCCATAAATAAATAATTATGTCAGATTATACTTCTTTCTTTGGCCACCTCACTGTTACTGGCTTTAGGCTGTTGCTACTTAAATGCTACTTAAGCTATTGCTACTTAATCTTTGGCTGTTGCTACTTAATCCGTTTTATACTTGTTCACCTTTTGTTCTAATTATTATTATTATATTATATGATATATATACATACACAACCTGTTCATGCACACACACACACGCACACGCACACGCACACGCACACGCACTATACGTACACAATACCTGTCTATTTACATGTATTTATCATCAAATTTTTAATTTTTAATTATGGCTGCCTATGGTTTTAATGTCTGTTTTATAATTGACTGTTCTATTAATGTTTTTTGTGATGTATATGGCCTCTGTAGTTTTCCTGTTATTTGTGGTATTGACTGTTTCTATTATTTTGGGCTTGCTAAAATCAAATTTATGTTTTTTTTGTTATACTATGTTGGGCGAGTGCATTTTTCTTTTCTTTTACAATTGCTAATATGTTGCGTTATTCTTGTTTTGAGCTTTTTGGAAGTTTCCCCAATGTAAATCCCTTCACAATCTTGACAGTCTATCTTATAAATTATATTTTGTTTGTCATTAAATTCAATTTTATCTTTCATATTGTTTAAATAATTACTTAATTTATTATTGTTATATCGCCCTAACTTCAAATTATAGAGGTCGTCATTTTTAAAAGCCTTATTTATTTTTTCTGTCAATTTAGGTATGTAATTCATTTTATAAAATCAGTAACCTTTATCATTATTTTTTCTCTGAATTTTTCCTTCATCTGATTTTTCTTTTCTTTTGTCATCCATCGTATTATTCTTTATGTAAAAATCAGTTATTGTGGTTTGTTTTCGTTTTAATGATCTGCTATTGTCTTTATTCTTATGATTGTTATTTTTATTAATTTCCTGATTATTTTCTCTTATGTTATTTTCATTTTTATTTTTATTTATTCCAAACTTCCCCCTGTTAAGTTTGGTGTACCACAATTTATTGATAAACTTTTTTGGGTAAACATTCTCAATTAAAATTGTATATACTTTTTCTTTTATAATTGTCAAATATTCATTATCGGTTAGGGATATGGCTCTATTATTTAGGTTTTTCACTATATTTATTATTTGTGTGTAGGGATGGTTTGAGTGATAATTTAGAATTCTATTGCTGCTAATGTCTTTTTTAGTCCATTTTGTTTTAATATTTCTATCTTTATCTATTGTTATATCCATATCAAGGAATCTTATTGTATTATCTTTAGGTTTTTCGATGGTGAATTTCATTCTATTGTGATGTGTGTTGAACTGGTCCAATATTAGATTTTGATTGGTTTTTTTTGTAATCATTATTATTTCATCTATATATTTTTTAATTAAGATCGGCCTTGTATTTAATTTATCCAAATTTTTATCTAATAAATTATTTAAGTATATTCCACTTAAATTTACAGATAGTCTTGATCCCATTTGTAATCCAAATAACTGCTTAAAATATTTACCATTATATTTGAAAAAACTGTTTTTTATGCATAAATTTATATCCTCTATAAATAAATTTTTATCTTTTCATTAATAGTCTTCTCATTTAATTTCGGTGCCATATTTAATTTTTTAAGGTTAATAAAAGCTGTAGGTCACCAAATATATCATATATTTATTTAAAGTATATAATCCATGACGTTTCGGCCTCAATGTGCCATTCTCAAAAGACAAAACTAAAAATATTAAATAAAAAATTAATTAAATTAAATAACAATTGATATTAAAAAATTCTTTATACACATTTTTATTTTATAAATACCTTTATGCACATAGTCAACCAATTTATCCTTCTAAAAAAATTTGAGAATGGCACATTGAGGCCGAAACGTCATGGAATATATACTTTAAATAAATATATGATATATTTGGTGACCTACGGCTTTTATTAACCTTAAAAAATTAAATATGGCACCGAAATTAAATGAGAAGACTATTAATGATAAAGCAACTGGGAGGCCAGCACATTACCCAGGACTTAGGTGGAATATTGAAATGTTATGGAAGAAACTGAAAATTGATATTATTAAAGATACATGTGGTAATTTAAATCTTTCATGCACATATAGATTTATTATTATTTTATTATTTTTAATAAAATGTACTATCTTAAAAGATGCAAAACCACGGATACAATTCCCCATCATTTGCTTAATAAGGTATTACCTCTGGAAAATCTATTTAATACTTCATTTTTAATAAATAATCAAGAAAAATCATCTAATCTGTTTAATAAATTTGCAAAAGAATGTTTAACATTAGAAATTAAACAATGTTACTGGGCTCTTAAAACCTACAATAAAATTCATAATGAATACCTAGATAACATAAAATATAATAATCCACATATATTTGAGATAATTAATAAACTGCTTGAAGCTTATAAATTAGAATATACCCTATAATATATAAATATAGAATTAATCGACCGTATATAGTTCATATCAAAAAACCCTATAGAGATATAAAAGAAAACCACACTAATACCATTAGTTCTAAAAATCTCAATAAAAACCAAACTATTAACAATAATACAAACCATAAGTCTATTTTAGCCTCTTACGAGCAATTGTATACGAAAGGATCGACGGTTAATACCACGGATAGAAACATACCAATAAATATTCTTAATGTTTTATCTCTTGGAGAAAAATTTAATATAATACCTAAATATCATAATACTGAAATAATAAATATTATAGCTGACGTAGAAAACATTATAAGAACTATTAACACTTCTGATAGCCATAAAAATGTTGTACGAAATAGAATCAATAATGATATTAACCAATTTTTACATAATAATAGGAAACGAGGAACCATAAACCCTTTACACGCTAAAATAAATAAGGATATTATTGAGACAAAGAATTTTTTCAGGGAAAATCCAGATTTACTAGTTATAAAATCAGACAAAAACAATTATCATTGCAAAATCGGAATATGACAAGAAAATGCAATGCCTCCTTGACGACCGACAAATATATGGAACTTTGAGAAAAGACCCGTCTAACGAAATCCAAGAAAAATTAATAACTTATGTAAATAAACTAATTAAACATAAATATATTGAAGAAAAAGATACAGATTAATTAACAAGCACTACACAATACCAAGGATATATGGGATAAGCAAATTACATAAACCAAACAAACCACTAAGACCAATAGTTAATAACATTGATGGAATAACGGAAAAACTAGCAAAATTTCTTAATCATTCCCTAGACCATTTAAATAATAAGAATATTTATGACGTGAAAAATTCAATAGAAGTTAAAAAAATAATTAACAAAGTGGAAAATATTGATAAAAATGAATACCTCGTGAGTTATGACGCGGAATCTTTATTTACAAATATTCCCATTAATGAAGTATACAAAATACTAGACCAAAATTGGCAGGAAATAGAGAAATATAAACCAATAAAAAATAAATTATTGTTCTTAGAGGGTGTCAAGTTAGTTTGCGATAATGGTTATTTTACTTACAATGAAAAATTCTTTAAAATCAGAAATGGGTTACCTATGGGTGGTTCTATGTCGATTAATCTTAGTGGAATATACCTCAACCAACTGATAGAAAAAGCCATAAATAAATTAAAAAATAAACCTAAAATAATTTTAAAATATGTGGACGATATTCTTACAATTTTAGATAAAAACAACATACTCATATTCTTACAACAATTAACCACATTATCCGATAAACTAAAATTCACAATAGAAATAGAAAAAAACAATAATATTAGATTCCTGGATATCAATATTAATAGAACAGAAAATGGTATACTGCAAACACAATGGTGCAAAAAATCAATAACGAGTAACCGAATCCTAAACTGGTACCGCAATCATGCCCCACATCAAAAATTGAACACCGCTAAAAATCTTATAGAGAGAGCTAAATTATTAACGGATGATGTACACATCAGGAAGGTAAAATCACAAATATATGACATCCTTTTGGAAAATTCGTATCCCATAAGAATAATTAATAAATTATGGTATAAAAACAATAATACATTAAAAATTAGTCCAAAAAATAATAAAATAATAGAGGTCCTTAACACTAACGATATTAAAACACACAACAAAAAGAATAAAAATAACATTAATAGAACGAAACTAATAACAGATTACTTCAAAAATGAAAATAATGATACTAAAAAAGAAAACATAGACCATACTCAGAAAAATAATAATCTGAAAGACAATCAAAAAGATAACAATAACCCTTATCCCAAAAAGTTTTTTTCGATTACATATAGATATAGATAGTTTGACCAATAAAATAGAAAAAACTTTTAAATAAAAAACATTTTATAAAAAAAATTAAACCGACTTCGAAAACTAGGGACCAGTAAAAATAAATGCACAGAAAAGTATGAAATAATTACCTTCTGATTTTTATGAATACGCAGCAAAATTGAAAATCGTATGAAAAGCGGAAAAATGCATTAAAACGGATAATTTTATTTTGATTAGTACAAAAACATACTAACTGTTAATAAAAATTATTAAATTAAAATATTAAATACCATGTTCAATACTTAACAATCTTTTCGGAGGCGGCGCAAAATTTAAAATTGTTAACACTAAAAATTAGGAAGATCTTAAAATTCTCTATAGATTTTCTATTTTGCGCCGCTCTTTTTTTGCCGAACATTCTTGACAAATGACTATCTTTAAGATTTTCGTCTCTAGACTTTCTTATCGAGTGCCACCCTAGGGACGTTATCGTAACTTAAAGAAAAAAAATAGACAATTCACCATCATAGATGGAATTGGAGATGGAAGAAAATAATATTGAAATTTTTTAGCGGGACGTTTTTATTTCATGACTATAATAATCAAAGTCCATAATATGGACATATCCAGAATATTTTTCTTAATTTTCAAACCGAATTTAAGCTTAGTTAATAGTTATTTGTTATCTCAAAATCAATAATTTGGCACTTACAGCAATTTTCATCTAAACACCTCAATAGTTGCAGAAACATAATTAAAAACCGATAATCGTAATCTGGATAACATAACAAAATTGTCACTCCAGAGTGAAGAATCCGCACAAGATTTTCTGATTAGATTGTATATTAATATCCGACAGAGATCGAGTGTATCCGGAAGCTGACAGAGGTGCCTGAATCTTTTGTTAAGGCCTCTAAATCAAATGAAAAAGAGCTTTTCCAGGAAGCGTATCGTAAAAGCTACGATTTTACGAATCTCTTTTAAAAAGGGTTATTAATGCTCGGCCTTTCTTTAAATTCTATGAATTTTGTGGTTTTATGATTATGCTGTCCATCCGTCATTTAGACATTCATTTAGGATTTTTAACTGTTATCGGTGCTTAATGTGCTTTAACCTTCTTAAATCTATAAAAAAAATCTTTCAAGCGACCCAAAAAAATGTTCTTGGCAAAATTTTCCAGGAACAGGGTCGAAAAAACAGTAGCTTTGCCGGAACCATAAAGAAGTGTTTCATTTTTCAGAAAACGACAGCGATATTCCACTGATATTATATATCATTATTAAAATCTATTGTTGAAAATTTATTTAAGGTTATGTATAAGGTTTGTTCCAACAAGCACTTAAACCACGTCAATAACTAACACACTTCACATGTTCTCCCCCACTCTTTTAATTCTGAATTTGATTGGTTTGTTTTCCCAACCGATTCATCGACCATTAAAACATTATTGAGCATTGCTTGAAATCAACCAATCAAATTTAGAATAAAAAAAGCGGGGATAGTACATGATCAGTTTGTTATTTATCAACGTGTTTTAATAGTTTGTTGGAGCATACCTTATGATATAAATGCCATATGTTTTTGAAATAAGTAAATATTTTGAGCGATAATTAAATAATTATTTTCATGTTTTTCCTAATAACTTCTTTAATAAATTAAGAACCCAAAAAAGGTTTTAATGGGACCACATTGGGAAAATACTCTACAAGATGCAAAAGGTTTCGTTCCAATTGGTCCACCCATTTCGGAGTAATCGGTGGACATACATAGAAAAAAAAAAAAAAAAAAAAAAAAAGGCACATACGTATCGAATTGAGTAACCTCCTCTTTCGAAGTCGGTTAAAAATATGATTTGAATGAAATAAAATTTGGAAAAAACCAATAAATAAACTAGATAAATTATTTACAAAAACAAAAGATAATATTCCGAAGGATAGATTAACTAATGTGATTTATAAAGTTAAATGCAAAAATTGTGAAAATAAATCATATATTGGACAAACATCACAGTGGCTAGAACGAAGAATACAACAACACAAACAAAATTTTAAAGCAAAAACAACTAAATCAAAATTTGCAACTGGTCTATCACAACATACATATATAAATAAACATGAATTTGATTTTAAAAATGCCTCAATAATACATAAAGAAAATAATCCTAATAAAAGAAAAATTAAAGAAGCTATCTACATTTCAAAAAATATTCAGAATTCGGTGAACAACCATACAGACGTAGAAAATTTGAGCACATTTTACGCAAGTATTATACATAAAATTAATATCCAAAAAAAAGACAATGGATAATAATACAATAGAGCAATAGATTTACCCCACCCCTGCCGTACTTATTCTTTGTCAGTCGTTCCTAGCTAGTTGACGATGTTAGACGTGGCAGATATTCAGATAGATACTTGACATATGTATTTTAAAATATAGACTAATTCTTTTAGAAGGATAAATTGGTTGACTATGTGCATAAAGGTATTTATAAAATAAAAATGTGTATAAAGAATTTTTTAATATCAATTGTTATTTAATTTAATTAATTTTTTATTTAATATTTTTAGTTTTGTCTTTTGAGAATGGCACATTGAGGCCGAAACGTCATGGATTATATACTTTAAATAAATATATGATATATTTGGTGACCTACGGCTTTTATTAACCTTAAAAATTTTTTATCTTTTATTACTGTATTATTTTGTAGCAGTATAGGGTGGGTCTTCCAATTCGAGAGGGTAGCCATGGACATATTAGGACCATTCCCAGAAAGTGACGCTGGAAATAAGTAGTACGTCTTTGTAATCATGAACTGTTTTTCCAAGTGGGTGGAAGTATATGCTGTCCCCAACCAAGAGGCTGCTACCTTGGCTGACGTTCTGGTGAAGGAGTTCATCACCCGTTTCGGAGTACCAATCGAACTACATTCAGATGAAGGGAGGAACTTCGAGAGCACATTATTCCAGGAAGTCTGCAAGAAACTTGGGATTAAAAAAACCAGGACTACGACCCTCCATTCACAGTCTGATGGAATGGTAGAATGGATGAACCGAACCCTCATAAAGTTCCTTTCCAAGGTAACCTCCGACCATCAACGAGATTGGAACCGTCAGATCCCATACTTCCTCATGGCCTACCTCTCTGTAGTTAACGAATCCTCTGGACAGACACCTATGAGAGTTCTCTTCGGCCGAGAGATGATGTTATCCTGTGACCTCATTTTTGGCAGAAAACCCTGGGTGGATGTGTCTGGGAAAGACTATGTTTCCGGATTCCAGATGAGAATAGAATACACCCATGAGCTAGTTCGCAATAACCTTCACCTCGCCAGCGACCGGATGAAGAGACACTAAGATAGTAGAGCTGATCAGGGCAGGTACAACGAAGGTGACCTCGTTTGGCTCTACAACCCGAGAAGAAAGCGAGGATTCTGCTCAAAGTTGCAGAAGAACTGGGAGGGACTCTGTGTGATAAAGAAGCGCATCAACAATGTGATCTACAGGGTTTGCAAGTATCCTAAGGGAAGGCCTATGACCGTTCATTACAATGCAGGGAGTCACGATGAAGAACAAGCACAGCGGATTACGGGAGAGACCAACCCTGTGGAAAAGAAGACATCTAAGAGGAATGTCTCTAAGGAGGGGGCAGTGTTACGTTAAATCGTTAAATAAAAACATATGGTTAAAATCCCAGACTTTTTGTTGGGACGAACTTGCGGTTGGAGCGAACTGTTAGAGCACGTGTTTGGGACTAGGTTGTTCAACGGAGACCTGGAACATTCCAGAAAGACTGACTATATATAAGGAGCAAGTGACTGGACCAATTAGTCAGAGTCTTTGTCTTGACTGTGAACCTCAAGCCATAGGATTTGTGTGCTGTAAAGTTATAATTCTTGTGACCTGCTCGAATATTTGTGTTTTTAAACTGGTGTGGCTTTAATAATTGTATATTTTTGTTGAATAAACATTGTTAACCTGCAGAAGTGTTACAATACTATAGAATAATTGTTATTTTTTTAATCACTTTTTTTAGTTGATGAACTTTCTGCAGCCAAATTTTGTTGGGACCTAGTTCTTATATATGTTGCTTTCAAGTTTCTTCAAGGAGGTGGCACTGGAGGAATGGGTCTTCTAAACAATTTAAGATCATTTTTATGGATTCGTGTTCAACAGTACACTACTAGAGAAGTGGAGGTATTTATTATAAAAATAAATTATTGATCTTGCTTTTTCTTCTTTGATTTGCCCAGATCATTTATTTTCCTCACTAATTTAACTGTTTAATTTTTTAGGTAGAACTGTTTGGACACCTGCACAGCTTAAGCTTAAGATGGCACCTTGGAAGGAAAACTGGAGAGGTATTGAGAGTTATGGACCGAGGCACAGATTCTATCAATAATCTGTTATCGTATATAATATTCAGCATTATGCCTACAATCACTGACATTTTTGTTGCCGTTGTCTTTTTTATTGTATCTTACAATATTTGGTTTGGGCTTATTGTTTTTTCAACGATGGCCTTATACATAGGTAATACTCTAGTCATTTCATTTAATACGTTTAAATAAAATAAGTATTTTTTAATCTAAAGATTTTTCACTATTAATATTGTAACGTTAAATCGTTAAACAAAAAAACCTGGTTGAAGTCCCAGACCTTTTGAACCTTGAACCCTTTGAACCCAGACCTTTTTGAAACGAAATAACAGCTGGAACAAACTGTCATAGCACGTGTTTGTGACTACAAAGTTCGAGTCCCATCCACGAAGTTCTACGAGGTTCTAGACCCTGCTCCTTACGAATATATATAAGGAGCGATTGCCTGGACAGTTGGTCTTGGTCTTGGTTGTGAAGCTCAAGCCATATGATTGTTTGTGTTACAAAGTGATAATTTTTGTAATATTTTCTAATATTTGTGTTTTTATAATTTGTATGGCATTGACAATTGTTATTTGACAACGAGATTGGAACCGTCAGATCCCATACTTCCTCATGGCCTACCTCTCTGTAGTTAACGAATCCTCTGGACAGACACCTATTATGTCAGGCATAAGAATTGGAGAACTTAAAGTAGTGGAGCTGAGGAGAGAATTAAAAGAGCTGTATTTAGACAATAGAGGTATGAAAGCGCTTTTGTTGGCCCACTTACGTGAGCAATACTCGAGTCAGGGCATCGAGTCTGAAACCGTAGAGTTAGAGGATAACTCTTTGAAAGTTATGTTTGGTGAATTGAATGACAAATTAGCAAGCCAGTCGGTTGAGCTTAATGATAAGTTATCCAGCCTAAATTCTAGTTTGTCGGCTGAAATAAATGACAAGTTGGCAAACCAGTTGGCTGAGATAAATGATAAGCTGACCAGCCTGTCTGATAATGTAAATGACAAATTGGCCAGCCAATCTACTGATATAAATGAAAATTTTGCCACCTTATCTAGTGATGTGAATGCGATTAACGACAAGTTAGACAGCCACTCAGCCAAGATAAATGATAGGTTGAATAACCGCTCATGCGAAATGAATGACAAGCTGGTTAGACAGTCTGTTGAGCTGGAAGAAAAGATAACTAGCCTTAAGTCGGATTTGTCGGCTGAGATGAATAACAGGCTAGCCCAACAAGAAGCGAGGGCCGTTGCTTTAGAAGAGGAGGTTGAGAGACTAAAAACGACTCTGGAAAAAGGGGCCCAGGTGGTCGTCAGGGAGCAGCTCTGCCCACAGCCATTAAAAGATGAGGAAGATGAGGAAACACTTGAACCCCTAGCCACGGAGAGCCGAGCCAGGATAAAGCCCCAACGATTGACGATAAGTCGTCCTGGTCGAATTACCTCAAACAGTTCAACGCAGCGGCTAGTGTTAATGGGTGGTCCCCTAGAGATAAGGCTGTTACCCTAACAGTAGCCCTCCGAGGCGAAGCTTTGGATCTCCTTCAGACCCTCAAAGCAAATGACCCTTATGATTTTGACTTATTGGTAAGCCGGCTTGAAATGCGATTTGGCCATGCCCACCTAGAATAGGTATACCAGCTGGAACAAACTGTCATAGCACCTGTTTGTGACTGCAAAGTTCGAGTCCCAATCAAGGCCTTCTATGAGGTTCTGGCTCCTGCTCGTGTGAAGCTCAAGTCATATGATTATTTGTGTTACAAAATGATAACAGTTTTTTTAACCTGTTCTAATATTTGTGTTGTTATAATTCATGTGGCATTGACAATTGTTATTTTTCTTTGAATAAATATTGTTTTACCCACAAAAGTGTTACATTATTTTTATGTGTATTTCACATTCAAATTGAAAAGGTGCATACCCAAAAGTGCGATTGATATTTTATTTGTTGGACACCTCTTAACCATGTAAATACCACTTAAATATGTGTTAAAAGATTATTCAATTATTTGTCTTCATTTGATAACTTGAAAATTATTTTTATAATTTTTAAATATTTTTTTAAGAATAGAACCATGGCTGGGATTTGAACCTGAATGACCATATCACTAAAACGGCCAGCTAGCAACTTGTAACACATCCCGGCAAAGCCAATCCACTCTCTTCACCAACCCCTTTCCCTCCTATCTTCCAAATTTTGCGAATCATACCGGGAGTGGAATAGTAGTCAAATTAGTAAGATTTCTTGACCATCGTTAGTTTTTAAAATTATTTTTTCTTGTTTTGACAACTTGAAAATTTTTAAATATTTTCATATTAATTAAATTTTTTAAAATTATTTTGTTTGGGAAGAGAAAATGTTGAGAATTACTTGGCTGAATTTCTAACAGGATGAAGAGCCCACTCCCCCATATTATTTTTTGCAAATATAATTTGTTGAAAAAAATGGATTGGCTTGACCAGGATATGTGCTTGGTGGCAAGTGCGCCTTACTAGTGATACGGTAAGGTTAAATCACTAAAATTTAAGGTTAAAAGGACTAGGTTAAATCCTAGCCAAGGCCAATCTTTTGTCTTCTTAAAAATAAATAATCGATCTTAGAAACCTACAATACTAAAGGTTGCGGGTTCGCGTCCCGAAGTGGTCCCAGGATTTTTTAATAGGAGTAAAAAATCCTATTAAAATTTTACTCCTATTAAAAAATCCTTTTCTATGATGTCCCTTGGATAGGATGTAAAATGGAGGTCCTGAGCCTGTACAATGTCAGGTACTAATTAAAGATCCCTATCCTAATTATAACTGGATAGGCAAAATTTAGGACTCCCAGTGTAGCATCGTCCGATTAGCTTTAGTGGCATAAAGTGACATTAAAACAAACAAATAATCAATATATATTATAAAGCTAAATGTATAAATAATGTGCGTGCCGTGCCGATAAAACTCAAAAACAACTCCACATACGTTTAAGAAAGTTAATTTTTTTTTTTTATATATATACCCCCTATTCATTAAGGTTTCCATTTTTATCTTAAAGGTGTAATATTGCAAAGACAAGAACTTGAATTTTAAGCCTCTCGCAATATATAATTAGACTATCTGTGCATGACGGAAGGGTTAATGAATGGAAAATTTAGAACTATGGATAATCTAGACTACCTGGGAGCTCTAGGATGCGGTTCATTCAGTTTGTAATGGTTATATTTACAGTTAAAATTACACAAAATTAAGCTCAAATAAATAGTTTTTCCCTTGGTGTTTAAAAATAAAATAATTATTTTACATCTCTAAAATCAATTAGAAAACCAACTGGTTTCCTTAGCAAATTAATTTTAACATAAAAAGGCTAATTGATGAACACATTACATTAATCAATATTGTAACGTTAAAAAAAAATAAAAGACAAAACATATGGTTTAGAACAGTTCTGTACTTATTGTTGGAACCAACTAACAGATGGAACAAACTGTCATAGTACATGTTTGTGACTATGAAGTTCGAGTACCATCCACGCTGGGGCAGAGCATTCTATGCCAGTCCTTTTACGACTATCTATAAGGAGCAGTGGGACTGTAGAATTAGTCTTTGTTAAAGAGAAGCTCAAGTCCGTTAAATAAAAAATTATTATCCCAAATAAGTGTTAGAATATATAATATAAAATTAAATTTATTAGTGAAAACAAAGTGAAACTTTTAAATTACGGTAATACAAACAAAAAAAACAACAACAAAAAGAGATAAAGTATCAATATAAATTTAAAATAAAGTGTGTTAAGAATTAATACACCAAAGTCTTTCCGATCCTCAATTTTATGAATCCAATATCAATTGCATCAAAACAATCCTTTTAACCAACAATTCCCCTCACCTAATAAGCAAACTTATAAATGACCACCAAAATTGATCTTCCTCCAATCCGACATCCTCTAATGTTTCTCCACAACCCAATATGCTCCCCATTTTACCATACCATCCCCACACTTTCCGACAACATTCACAAATCTTTGCACTCAAAAAATCCATACTTACGCCTCGCCTTCAAATCTCTGAACAAACTTTCTAAACTATACATCCCTCTGAAAGACCCACTCCTCCTACACATCATTATCAAGTGGTTTATCATATACCATGTAATATTCCAAATTGCAACTCCTCTTACTTAGGTAAAACTAAAAATCTCTTCCAAAACCCAATCAACCGACACAAATATTCAATTTCTTAAAAAAACTGTACGGCTTTCAAAACTTTCTTAAATTCATTATCCTTTAACGATTCATTAGATTTTGACAAATCGACCTTCTATTTTAGCAACTGTCCCTATCCATCAAAAACATTCATTACTGAGAGTTTCTTCATCCAATTAGATCCAATTAATTTCAAGACCAAAAAACAAAACATCCAAACCTATTCCAAATCTTGATTTTATTAAAACAGCCATTACTGACCCACCCATATTTATTCCATTTTATTTTACATACAATTTTCAATGTCAACACCGCCACTATTAATCAACAGGTTTAAACTATATACTAACATGGATTTTATGCCATCCTCCCTCCTCTTCGTTATTTTATTTAATTATTTTACTAGCTGGACCCGTGCGAAGCATTTCGCTGAAAAACTGTATATGAGCACACACCAAAAATGTTCTCCTTGAAAGCCTGAAAAGATTAATACCATTTAGAAACCTCTAGGACCATTTTGATTTTCTCGAACTCGCAATCGAAGGTGAATTGAGAGATTTGCCAATTTTATCGGTGTAGGGGTTAAGGAAAGCTTTAAAATAATGCCTCATTCATGAAATTTGATGAAGTATTAACGAAGTTATGGCGCTCTGACAAAAAAAGGCTATTAACAATAAGTATATGATATGATGCTGGACCGTGCGAAGCATTTCGATTATTTTTACGCATTTGCATTACAAATTTTACTTCTAGGTTTAACGTAACTACGAAACATTTTTTTTTTTGTCTGTTCACGCCCCCCCCCCCCAATTACCCGGGCCTTAAGGAGATATTATTTTTCTAAAGCAGTCTTTAATAATTAAGGAAGGACTTCATGTTCTGACGTTCTTCTCTTCAAAGCACTTTCCTGTAATCTTCCTGGAACATTATGAAATCACTAAGAATATTGCATAGTCCCTGGATTAGAAATTAACCTTTCTACATTCTGATTTCAACTACCCTTCCTTATGACATACATAAATCAAATAATAGAACTCTTAACGAAATAGATTAAATTTCTATAAAGCAAATAAATGAGTTTCTTGGTATGAAAGAAGGAAGTCAAAAATAAAAATCATGAGCATCTATATCATTAAAGTGCCTACTTAATAAACCTTATTTGTTTTTTGCAAAAACTGTTCATAAGGTGGTTTCCACGGTTACCTTTCTGACAATCGAGGGGAAGGTAGTCTTTTAAGAGTTTACATGAAATAAGTTTCTATCCATGGAAAGGTAACAAAACAATAAGTAGCCTCATAAAGCGGAGGGGTCCATGCCTTTTCTTAAAAACAATACTTTTCACAGATTTAAAACGTCTGGCCCATATACATGGATCGTGTATGGGTCATAAAGCCCGCCTTGAAACCATTGAAATTCATTTTCCTCATTTCGATCCTTTATTTTATTACAAAGTCCTGATATAAAAAAGGTTAATTCATAAAAAACAACTTGTTTCACCTCGGTCTAACGAATCACTATAAATAGATTTCATTTATTTCTTACATTTTTTGGACTACAGTAGTCTCCCGCTTATCCGCCCTTGTCGGAATCGATACAGTTAGATCAAATCCCCCACAGTTCTATTAAGAAAAAAATTGTATATTTTCATAACGGAGTCAAAATTAGATTATCTTTCTTTTCAACAAAGAAACATGTCTAAATATTGCATTTTGAGCTTGATTTAAAAATTAAATGGAAATTATGTTATAGAATCAATTACAAAAATGCTGATTTTCTTGCTAATAAAAAAAAAATTAACTGAAACAATAGAAAAAATATTAATTTATATATCTTTTTATTTAGCCAGAAAATCACTATTCAAATCATCACCAATATTATGTTATATATTTTTTTATTAAGCCAGAAAATCACCATTTATCTGTAATCATGTAATTTAAGGCGGGTTCACACGAGGTAGTGAACAGGGCGAGAACACGACCAGTAATGCGCATGTCACACGACTTGCTTTCTCCCAGTAGGAGCTCACGACCTTATCTAGTTCATACGGTAAAGTGCCTTTGTCCGGTCGTGCTTCTCTCGCGCTTGTTCTCGTTATGGCAGAATATGAAGCCGCAAAAGTTCTATGCGAACTATTAGTGCAAGAGTTGAGGATTCGCTTGAAAAAGTTTCAAAACAAGAAGAGAAAAGTGTGGGTTCGAGAGTGGGTAAAGAGGCCGAATTCATTCGGCGCCTATATATATATATATATATATATATATATATATATATTCATGGGTCCTCAGGGGGGGAGGCAGGGAAGGGCAGCTGCCCCCTTCGAAATTTAGAAATAAAAACTACCAATTAAATAAATTCATATTCATTTACTATGTTTATTAAGGGCCCCAGAAAGCACCACCTATTCGGTTGAGGCAGTTTAGAGTCAGAGCTACCCTATTTCTCAAGCACTCCAGCGACGATATACGACTGAAGCGGGCGTGCTCACTCCAACTAAATGGAGATTTCATGACCCGTCACTTCAAGGTCGTGCAATACCAACATTCCCACTACCACTAGTTCACATGAGGTAGTGATCACGACTGACTAGCCAGCAGGTAGTGCTCTCGCCCAATTCATGACCCCGTGTGAACCCGCCATAATTCTATTACATGATTTCCATTTAATTTTTAAATCAAGCTCAAATTGCAATGTTTAGACATGTTTCTTACTAATATTACTGCATGTAGTATGAGCCAATGTCTTCAAAGATTTGAAATAAAGAGACCTCCCTCACCTCAAAGCTGAAACTTAGCTCCTTCAAACCAACCTTTGTTCCAGGTAATAGCTCTAAATTTTCTAAGAAAAACTGCTAATTTCTTGACAAGACAAAATTTTTCATCCAGAATGGAAACAAACCACTGAACAAATCAGTACATCCTTCAATATTTTTACTTTCACTTACCTATGTATAAAAATAGTTGTATATACCGGTTTCACCCGTAGAATTTCATTGGTAAAAACCGACGTAAACGATTTTTGTAACAACAAAGAATATACCCAGATATTGGCTGAAGTTATGCAATTTTAATATGGACAGGTGTTCGCACCTGGTATCAAAGAACCACTGAGCGAAATTTGGAGAATTTAGGTGAAACGGTATGGATTTCTACTAAGAACAAACAAACAGAATTTCATCTTTATTTATATAGATATATAGTAAGGGAAAGTATTGCGATCGTGAAAAATTTTGACTTCTGGTTTTCAACGGATATACACGTTTTGGGGTACCTTGAGTCCAAATAACCAAGTCCTGCAAAATGGTCTGTGTGTGTGTGTGCGTGTGCGTGTGCGTGTGCGTGAACAGACTAGCTCAAAAACTGTAAACAATACGAACCTGAAAATGGGTATTTGGTATATGTATACGCCCGCAATGTGACAGCAAAAATTTCATCAAAACGGAGGGGGTACGTTATTTCATAACTTTTTACATTTTTTTTTATTTTCTCAAAAACGGCTCTATTTAACGATAAAACTATATACGGCGCTATATAACAATTTTGATAAAACTGGGTATTTATCTATTTTTATACCCATGATTTGACTCTACAAAGTTCAGCAAAATTGATCAAGCGGAGAGGGCTCTTTATTTCAAAACCTTTTTTTCCAA
Source organism: Aelia acuminata (assembly GCA_911387785.2). Classification (NCBI taxonomy): domain Eukaryota; kingdom Metazoa; phylum Arthropoda; class Insecta; order Hemiptera; family Pentatomidae; genus Aelia; species Aelia acuminata. The sequence goes on from OU426981.1 coordinate 81,833,011, forward strand.
TTTTTATGTTTTTTTCAATTTTCTCAAAAATAGCTTTAAAGATTTTGATAAAACTGGGTATTTGATCTATGATTATGCCTGCTATATGACAGTAAAAATTTCATCAAAATTTATGTAACCGAGGGGGTACTTTGTTTCAAAACTTTTTTTCCCATTATTACGTTTTTTTCAATTTTCTCAAAAGTAGCTTTAATGATTTTGTTTTTGATTAAACTCATCATGTTTTGTGTGAATCAAGTTGTCTCTCGTTTTTCCTTATAATAAGAAATGGCAAAATTGAAAAATAAAAAAAATCAAATAGTCATATAGAGAGAATATTCCATCTACTCATAAAACACGTTGAGCCCACTTATGTGCAGTACACCTTTAAAGACCGGCGATGTTCATATCTAAAGATGTTCTGTTGTTAATGGAAATTATTTATTTCATGATGGTAACTATATAAAGTTTTCAACAACTACATAGAGAATTATAAAATCAGAAGACTTTAACTTATGCTTGCATTGCCGAATTCTCACAAGTAAAAACTTTTATTTAATAATAAAAAAAATTAGTGTACTTGAAAGAGCAAATACAAACAAAAATAAGTAAATGAATGTGGAAAAATTCTTGACTTTGAGAAATGGCATTTAACAAAACGACAATTTCTAATCAAAGTAAGTTGGTAAGTGAAATTTGTGTGTTTCGCTCATCGCCCAGATTTTTTTTTTATTATTTTTGAATCAAAATTATGTCATTTCTTTCTTTTTAACAAAGAAACCTGTCCACATATTGCATTTTGAGCATGATTTGAAAATTAAATGGAAATTATGTAATAGAATAAATCACAAAAATGGTGATTTTCTTAAAAAATATTATGGTGTTAATTAAAAAAAAATTTAATTTAATATTTTTTCAATTATTTAAATTAAAATATAACTTTTGTTTTTTTGTTGTAATATCTATCCTCATGTCCTATTTTTATTAAAAATATTTCTTATGATTAAACATCAGTTTCAAGATTCCTGCATGCCGTGCTCGGTCTTTGATTTAGTAAGCCATACTTTTTAGATCTACTGGGCTTATCTTAAAAATGTTCTACATAGGTTTCTCATCAAAGAACAAGTTTTGTCCTAAAATCTTATTTGTTCTTAGACATTCTAATATTAAAGTGATTCTTGCGAACAAAATTTAAATATTAGTTTTTATAACAATATATTAAGTACTTTGTATAGTTGAAATGAATGTTTGTTTTTTAGTTGCAACAATATGTGTAACTGAATGGCGCACAAAGTTTCAAAGGAGGATGAACTTGGCAGATAATGCTACCAAAGCTAGGAGTGTAGATTCATTGTTGAACTTTGAAACTGTTAAATATTATGGTGCTGAGGAATATGAAGTAAATGCATTTCGAGAAGCAGTATTAAATTATCAAGTGGGTAGAAATTATAATATATATTAATATATTTCAAAAAGGACACCTACTTTGATCATATCTACCTTATATATCAGTTGCTTTTTTATAACTACAGGATGAAGAATGGAAATCTAGTGTTACTCTTAATATTTTGAACACACTCCAGAATATCACTGTCAGTTCTGGACTTCTCGCAGGTTCTATACTTTGTGTTTATTTGGTGGCTTACCATAAAGATGGTTTTACTGTTGGAGATTATGTTTTGTTTGCCTCTTACATCATGCAGCTTTATGTACCTCTGAATTGGTTTGGTACATATTACCGGTATGTCGATCTTATTTAATTATGAAATTATTAATTTTAATTTTGAAACGTTTTTATCTCAGGAATTTAATGGAAACATAGTGTGCTTTACACTCAGAAAAACAGTATGTTTACACCAGTCTTGTGTTCATTACTATGTAAGGAAGTACTGTTACTTGGGTAGCGGTTGTCCAAAGAGGTGATTTGACAGTGATCACATTCAGCCACCAGGTTTCCCCCCTTAATTTTTCAATTAAGAGTATCCACTTTACTGAGGCTGGGTTTTCCACAGAAGGGTCTCTCTGCGGCGGAGACGATCTGTGACAGAATATTAAAGACAGTCTAGCCAGATTTGAGCTCAATGCCACCATAATACTCGAAAATACCTTAACCTGTTAACCTGTTATAAATGTGTCCTTGAAATATATGTTGCATCCTGGAACTGGTGGGACTTATATTTTCGTACAACAGAGGTATTAGTCATAAGTACATGTTTCCACATGAATTATATATATATATATATATATATATATATATATATATATATATATAAATAATAATAAAAACAACATATATTTCAAGGACATACAATTATTTAATTATTTATACGTCCCGCCCGGTTAACAGGTTAAAGAACTTGTAACCGTGAAAAATAGATGTTTCCTTTGAAGTTGCTTAATTGCCTTAAAGATAAAAAAAATTGCATTGTTATCTGCACTAAGTGGGGTGTTCAGTAAAAATTTTCTTGTTATATATTTATTTTTCTTCTACTGTTTACAGTGCTATACAAAAGAATTTTGTTGATATGGAAAATATGTTCGATCTACTGTCTGTGAGACCAGAAATTGTGGATGCACCTGGGGCACCTTCTCTTGTTATCAGAGAGGGATCTGTAGAATTCAGGAATGTCAGTTTCTCTTATAACCCAGATAGAGAAATTCTGAAAAATGTTTCTTTCTATGTCCCACCTGGAAAAACTCTTGCTCTGGTAAGTTATATTTTTTGAGCCCCACTTTTTTATCAAATTGATGTTGATAATAATATTTATACATGTATTAACATTGGTATTCTGAGGTAATGTTTTATTCATCCGTCTGTTATTTAAATTTAGCTAAACTGCAAAGCAAAGATAAATCGCTATGAATTAACTTAGTTATTCACCGAACTTGACTAACTAAAAAGAGCCGTTGACTTAACTAACTAAACTGAACTCAGCAACTAATGAACTCAGTAAAATAACTGCACTGCTATTCTCCGTTAATCACAACAATTACTTTAATTTACTAATTCAACTTTAAATTACTTAAACAGAGATCATTACGATATTGTGCCCTACAATGAATTGTAGTGCTGAATAACAATTCATTTTGAATGAATTGTTATGCACTGGATAATTATGCCCTACAATGAATTGTAGTGCTGAATAACAATTCATTCTGAATAAATTGTTATGCACTGGATAATTATGCCCTACAATGAACAAACAGTGTTCGGCATAAATTTATATGAGTACACAGATACAATTTTTTAAGACAAAAGTTAACAATAAAATAAAAATATAAAATATATAGGTTTGGAATATTTAACTGTGTATAATCCCATTTATAGAGGTTAGAGGTAAATGATTATACTTACTATGTTGCTGATGGATAACACAAATAAATTACTCTTACAATCTCTTACTATCTACCATTATCCATATTATCCATAATTCAGTTTTACATTCTTAACCTCTTTATTTTATACAGGGTGTCCCGAATATATTGGCAAAACTTCAGGAACTTATAGGGGATCGAAAAACTAAGACAAAAAGTCCTTAAGAGATTTGCTCGTTTTTGCTTAGTTTTGGAAAAAATCGCAAAAAAAGAAACAAAACAAAAATGTTATAGGTAGCGATTATCATCTTTCAAAGTTCGTCAGGCTAGGCAGTGAGATATGTAAACACATAATGTTATCCTTTACATTCTTTTATTTGTTTACATTTTGGCTTCCTTCTAGGATTGTAATTCCTAAATCAGTCTTCAGTCAGTTACTTAGATATTTTTGTATGAATAGCATCAGCAACAATGCCACGTACATATTCTAATGTTGAATACGCTGATATGATTTTTGTGTATGGTTTCTGTAACAGTAATGCTTTAGAAGCGATGCGGGAGTATGTGCTTTCCAGTATTCCGATTTCCAAATAGAAGAGTGCCTAATCGACGAGTCTTTTCGTTAACTTTTAATAGACTATGAGAGACTGGGTCATTCTTACTACGTAATGAAGGCGACCAATTCCAGGCAGCAATAAGAGCAGATTATCGGAGAAGAAATTGTGTCCAACGCTACTTCGATAACAATCCTGAGACTAGCATCCGAAGAGCATCTGCTGCATTAGGAATATCGCGGAAAGCAATATGGCGAACTTTGAAAGGTGATAATCGCTACCCATACCATCTTCAAAAAGTTCAGAATTTATTACCTCAAGATTATGTCAAGAGATTGAATTTTAGTAACTGGTTTCTTGAAAAAATTTGCAATGATAATTTATTTCCATTAAAAATTATATGGACTGATGAAGCTACCTTTACAAGAGGAGGAATTGTTAATCAAAGAAATTATCATGTATGCGAAAATCCCAGAGTTATTAGAGAGAATAGGTTTCAGCCTGAATTTGCTATTAACGTTTGGCTTGGAATTTGGAACGGATTGATTACTGGTGGGACCATATTTTTTACCTGAAAGATTGAATGGAATCACATTTACACATTTTTTGGAGAACGACTTTTCTAATGATTTAGATGACTCCCTTACAACAGCGGATTGAAATGTGGTTCCAACTCGATGGATGTCCAGCTCATTATAGCAGAGCTGCTCGAGCTTGGCTGGATATAAATTATCCACAACGATGGATTGGACGTGGAGGAGTAGTACCTTGGCCACCCAGATCACCTGATATGACATCCATGGATTTCTTTGTATGGGGAACCTTGAAGCAGGAAGTTTATTCGGTGTCAATCAACTCAAGAGAGCAATTAAGAGACCGAATCATAGATGCAGTGCACCAAATATCATCAGAACAATGTTTAGCTGCAATTTGTCAAATGAGTGGTAGATGTAATGCTTGCATTGGTGCAAGAGGACAACGTTTTGAGCAATATTTACATTAAAAAGAACATAACATAAATATAAATGTAAATAAATAAGTATAAAAATGAAAACTCGTTTTTTTTTGTTTTGTTTTTTTGCGATTTTCTCTAAAACTAAGCAAAAACGAGCAAATCTCTAAAGGACTATTTTTCTTAGTTTTTCGGTCCCCTATAAGTTCCTGAAGTTTTTCCATTTAAATTCGGGACACCCTGTATATTTTACCTATAATCTTACAAATGATTACCCTTGTATCTCATATAAATTTATCCTGACCTTTTTGTCATCGTAGGGCATGATTATGAGAACAATATTGTCTCGAAACATCGCCATAATATTGATGTTAATTTATTGACTGAACCTCAAGAACCCTATAGTCCATAGTGCAGAAAATATCCTGTTTGCAGTATTAACATAAATGTTACTTAATGAATTTAAACAAAACAGGTAATAGAAAAAATAATTAATCTAATTTTTTATAATAAAAAAATTCCTAATTTTTTAAATAAAAATATTTAGAAATAAGTCAAAGAGAAATGAAAATAAATGTGTGATATGAAAACAATATAATTGCTGTTATCGGTTTTGAAAATTTATTTTAGTAACTCTCCACATAATTATTTTAATTTCAGGTTGGACCATCAGGTGGTGGTAAGAGCACTATTATCCGATTGCTTTTCAGATTCTATGATGTCAACAGTGGAGAAATCCTGATTGATGGACAAAATGTGAAAGCTGTAAAACAGATGTCGGTTCGTAAAGCAATTGGTGTTGTACCACAGGATACAGTACTCTTCAACAATTCTATAAAGTAAGCCTTATTTTGTATTTTATTAAAAGAAATACAGTAAAACCTCCTATAAGCAGAACCTCGATTAAGCGGAAATTTGTGTATGTCCTGGTTTAAATTAAATTCACCTCCCATATCCGGAAACTCTAATCAACGGAAACGGACGTTTCCAGAAGTTTGCAGCATCTGTGTCAAATGTTGACTCATGGATCTTACTCTGCGAGCCAGGGAGTGTGCTGAACGCGCGTATATTCAGTCACAAAAGCAGAAATCCATAATGGACTACTTAAATAAGTAGTCCAATAAATTTTTATATTGTTATATTTATAGTTCAAATAAATTGTTTTAATGGTGTTTCATTTTTTTTTTTTTTTTCTTATACATAAACCTTCATGTAATGGAAACCTCTGTTCAACGGAAGAATGGCGGAAGAAAGAATTTAATGGAGGTTAAACTGTAATTTTAGTCCATTTGCTTTTTACTTTTTTAGATCATATTGAACACTTATGTGTGTTAAGCATTTTTATTAAATAAAAAACTTTTGTGCCAGTAGTGTCTAAATCTAGCTCTTCCAATACCCTCCTCAGTTCTGCTACTAAAAGTTTTCCCATCCGTTTGCCTGGATTTTTTTTTTAATCTTTAAACCCCACATCTGACTCCAATTGTTACATTTATGTGGGTTAAGCAATTTTTTTTTAACAAAAATAAGATTTTACAATGCCACACAAACTATGAAAACACAAATAATTAAACAGGTATACCAAAATTATCGCTTAGTAGCACAATAATAACCATATGACTTGAGCTTCAGAACAAGACCAACTCTCCAGTCCATTGCCCATTATATGTTGTCGTAAGAAGAACAGCCTGGAAGGTTGAAGGCCAGCGTAGATGGTACTCGAACATCAGTCACAAACATGTTCTATGAAATTTTGTTCCAACCCTTAGTTCATTCTGACAATTAGTCTAGAACTATTCTAAACCATATGTTTTGTGTTTTGTTTAACATTGCAATTTTTAATTCTTTTCTTATCTTTATTACTGTTTCAGATTTAATATTCAATATGGAAGAGTTAATGCCCCTGAGGCAGATATTATTTCAGCAGCACAAAATGCCGATATTCACGAAAGAATCTTATCTTTCCCTGATGCATATAACACCCAGGTAAACATTTTATTTTTTTCTACTTTTTCTAGAGAAAGCTCAGTTGATATTTTCTAATCGAAACATAAAATACTGACAATTTCTTTGTGGAATATTTTTTTTTTTATTTATTTTTTTTTTTTGCAAGCTAAATAAGCTAAAATGGCTGCTGCTCCTAGTTTTCTCTTATTTTGTTTTCTTTGATAATGTGTAACTTGACAACAATGTGTCGACAGGTGAAACTAGAAAATTTTAATGGTGGATGGTTATAAATTATGAAACAATTTAATAATCAAATGAGAGAGTCAATTTCTCTATTTAATCAAAATCAAAAGTACTTTATAGGAAGACTTTTTTCTTTTGCCATTTTTGCACCATCAGAACATTTTAATGATGATGCAACCTACCTGATATTAAAGAATACTTGATTCTCATTAAAATAAAAATTTTAATCAAAATCGGTATAGCCGTTTTTGAGAAAATGGCAAAAAACGTAAAAATGTGATAAAATTTATAAAATTAAGTACCCATTTACCCTCCATTTACTCAATTCTGATGAAATTTTTGCTGTCACATCATGGGCATATACCTATCTCAAATAAAAATTTCACTTTTGTATGGTTTATCATTTTTGAGCTAGTCTGTTTAGACACACGCATATCATGTAAAAATTCACATCTGCGAAGATTTTATTTATGCTTATGGAGGATTCACCAATCAGGCTGTAGTGAAGACCAATAATTTCAAATCAAATTGTTAAATATAAAAATCATGACAATGGTTATAAATATACATATACCGGACTTGAAACCGGTTCTCTGCATTAGCGTAACAAGTTGCAGAGATCTAGTTTCGTAATTATATGTATATATACATGTATATTTACAAACCAGAATCTCTGCAACTTGTAACGCTAATGCAGAGAACCGGTTTCAAGTCCCGGCCATGGCCTATACCTATTATATATATTACACTTCTACTTCTACTTTGAGAGAAGGAATAGAAGTTGGTTTTAGTAGTTATTTATGGTTTTAACAACCTAGTTTACTCAAACAAACAAAAAGGGTGGGTTAGCAAACTACTACATTCCGTTTAAGACTGGTTAAGAAGGTCAAGATTCATTAGATAGCTCTGCCACAGTATAAATATCATTTCTTGTTTTCTGATATTGACACTATATATTTCTGGTCTAGGATACCATTTTTTATTTTTAAACAAAAACTTCTTAATATAGATAATATTCTCAGAAAGTAATTTCATCATTACCAAAACCAAAGAATTATCAATTTTTTATAATGTTGCATTCATTTTTATTTCCAGGTTGGCGAAAGAGGCCTAAAGTTAAGCGGAGGAGAGAAGCAAAGAGTGGCAATAGCTCGAACCATTTTAAAATCGCCTGCTGTAGTTCTGCTTGATGAAGCAACTAGTGCCTTAGATACCCAGACTGAGAGGAATATTCAGGTAAGAGTTTAACTAAATTTCTATCTTCTAATTATAGTTATGTCGTGAACCGTAGGATATGTGTTAGCAGTTTCCAGGTTTTCTTACTTGTGTAGAAAGTGTTTTTTTAGGCATCTTGCTCTCAGTCTCATGAGAATTATTGTTGTGCCCCGCTATCTTCCACCTCTCCTAAAAACATCATCTGCATTATTGTTTTCTACAGTTATTTTTTTTATTTTATTTTTTATTATTTTAATACTTTTATTCAATATAAAATTTACATTGACAATAATACTGAGTAATTACAATATAAAGTATATACTGATATAGCGCGAAGGCTGTCTGTCAGGAGCGCTGAATATCTACAGTTATTGTTGGCCATTAATTTTGCTAATAATGGATGGTTCTCTTCTCACGGAAGAAACAGAAATTCTGGAGAGATGGAAAGAACACTTTGAAGAGCAGCTCGGAGTTGCGAGACTTAATGCCATCCGAAACATATAACATCAAGAAGCTATTACAACCGATGAGCCTCCGGATGAGGAAGAAATTTTGTTAGCCCTTGAGAGACTTAAGAACAATAAAGCTCCTGATCACTACGGTCTCTCAGCTGAGATGTTTAAGCGTGGAGGAAACCAACTAGTTAAATGCCTTCAGGATCTTTTGTTGGATATTTGGACAGAGGAATCAATGCCGAATGCATGGAAAAATACCCTGATCTTTCCCATAAATAAAAAAGGTGATCAACTTGCCTGCGAAAATTATCTTGGTATCTCCCTCCTACCAATTGCCTATAAGATATTAACCCGAATAATCTACGAGAGACTCATACCACATGCAGAGAGAATCATCGGATCATACCAGTGCGGTTTTCTTAAAGAAAAATCAACTATTGATCAGGTGTTTACCCTGCATCAGATTCTTGAAAAAAACAGAGAATATAATATCAATACCCATCTCCTGTTTATTGACTTTAAAAGTGCCTACGATAGTGTCGACAGTGACAAGTTATATTCTGCAATGGAGGAGTTCAATATACCAACAAAACTAATTCGGATGTGCAAGGCCTCAATGGATGGAGTAGAGTGCATGATTAGAATTCAGGCTGGTCTCAGCAAACCATTTATCTCTGGGAGGGGCCTTAGGCAGGGAGATGCTCTAGCGTGTCTGCTGTTCAACTTGGACCTCGAAAAGGCAGTGCGAGACTAAGGCATTCAAATAAATGGGACCATTTTTAACAGATCTGTCCAGCTCCTAGGCTTGGCGGATGATCTGGATGTAGTTGGAAGATCCCTTAGAGACGTGCAAGCAGCCTTCCAAGCACTAGAGCAAGCTGCGATGCGGTTTTGGGATTGGAAATCAATGCCTCTAAAACAAAATATATGGAAACGGAGCATGAAGCGTACCCAGGAGAAACGATAACAGTTGGCTCATATGTTATCGAACGAGTTAACGACTTCTCGTATCTTGGCTGCAACGTGAACATCAATAATAGTATAGCAGATGAGATCAAAACAAGAATAATGAAATCTAATCGCTGCTTTTTCGGCCTCAGGAGTCTTCTACGAATTAGGGTGATAAACAGATCTACAAAGATAATATTATATAAAACCCTTATACGTCCAGTGTTGACATATGGCTCGGAAACATGGACCATCTCCAAAGCAGACGAACACGCCCTTACAATTCAGGAGCGAAAGATACTGCGATCCATTTTCGGGGGTGTCTGTACTGGCCAGATACGGAGGCGGAGAACCAATCTGGAGATCTATGAGCTCTATAAGGATATAAATATTGTCCACTTCATTCGTGTTGGAAGACTAAGGTGGGCCGGGCCGGTCATGTTGCTCGCATGGCAGATGGTGATATTCCGAGGAGGACCATGGAAGAGGTGTTGCATGGGACCAGAAGACGAGGAAGACCGAAGCTCCGTTGGAGGGATGGAGTCGCACATGATGCTAGGACCATGCTTGGCGTTCGGAACTGGTTTGTTGCTGCACAAGATCGGGAGAACTGGAGGAGGCTGATTCAGGAGGCCGAGACCTAGAAATGGGTTGTGCGCCAAAAGAAGAAGAAGAAGAATGGAACATACAATTTTTACTTATAAAGTTTGTTTATATTAAAAGTTTAAAAACTTATCTATTTAATTATATTTCCAGATTAATTGTGAATATCTCAAAGATTCATTTCAGTTTTTTATATGTACACATGATATCTTTACATTGGTGTAAAAACAGCAGTTGCTAAAATTTTGAGGGTTTTTTTTTTTTATCATATGACTAGTGACCTCTATTTTATGAAATGACAATGAATATTTAAAATAATTCGGAGCTGAACTAAGGCACCAATTTTGTTTGTTGAGAACCAAGAACCTGAATAACCTAAGGAATTTACTTAAACCTGAATTTAGAAATTTTGGCATTGTTTGCTTTTGCACTAAGGTACAGAAATAAGTAATAATATAGAAAAAAAAAATGGTAAAACTGTAGTATTATGAAAATTTATTTATAATTACTTCACATATTCAAATCTTCTCAAGAAATTAAAAATACAATTTATGTTAACAAATAGGACCACCTCTATTTTTTTTTCCTCCCACCTCTACATAAAAGAGGATATCATGCATTATATCTCTTATGTTCACTGTACTACTTTTAATGTTATCACTGTCAGTGTTTTTTGAATTTCTTATATTTTAATTTTTTCATTTTAGGCTGCTTTAGCGAAAGTTTGCGCTAATAGAACTACTATCATTGTTGCACATCGGCTTTCAACAATTATACATGCTGATGAAATAGCTGTCCTTAAGGATGGCGAAATCGTAGAGAGAGGAAGGTGAGTTAGATTTGTTATAGTGCTAATCTTTAGAAAATTTTGAAAATTTTGACTTTGTTAACTAAACATTTATTTTGAGAAATTACCCAAATGAAGGATTACTTTCATTGCTTTCAGGCACGAAGAGCTTATTACCCAAGGAGGTGAATATGCTCTAATGTGGGAACAACAATTACGTAATGATGCAAGTGGTGAGCGCAGGGGTTCCGTGGGTAGTAATGAAGTAGAAACATAATATATTTTAATTTGGTTATCCTGTACATTAAAGTTTTATTAATCCTTTGATTTAGATATTATTCTTTTCAACATAGGTGAATAAAACTTAGGAATCATAAGTTAATTTGTTTATTAGATTTTTGGTAGGAAACGGTTTCGATCAAGTGTTAATTAATTTGTTATATTTCCTATATTTTTATGATATTTAGCTGAATTATTGACCATTTATTTTATATTTAGATATTTGAGACTGCTTATATTTGAAAATGTTGAAGTGTTTGTCATGTTTCAAAAACATTATTCTTTACTTATTAATATTTTACACCCGTTTGGGTCGTCACGATATGTTTTAATCCTTAATTAGGAATTCCAAATCACAGGCATAAGAATTTCATCCCAAATTTAATTAATTTTTATTAATTTATAAGTAAATAACAAAGAAAATTTTATAAAATGCCAAAGCTCAAGATCAATATATATTTTTATCAACCCCAATTAATCAAACCGGAGGAGAAAAAAGTAAAATAGAAAATTTCCTTCATTAATTGTTAGTATGCATGTAATTACTTCTGAAAACAATTTTGTAAATGCTAATTTTTTTAGCATTAATAAATAAAAAAAAATGCTACAATATGATCCTTACTTCATGTATTCTATCATATTAAGTATATTTAACACAGATTTTCTTTTTCATGTACAAGATTTGCAATACTAAAGATGGTGGACAGATACCTCTAAAATACATATGTTGTACATTCTAAAATATGAATAGACTATAACTTTCTTATTTTTTCATTGTTTTCTAATTTTATAATCGCAACTGCATAGTATTTATGTATTCCTAATTTAAAAATATAATGAATGCATTATATTTCATATTTAAAAGAATTTTATTATAAAACTTCAATGTTCTTGATTTTTTTTTTTCAATTCACAACTTTTATTAATTTATTGAAGTTTATTATACACAGGTTTAACTGTAAGTGTTGATAAATAGTTATCAACTAATAGACTGCACGCCCTTCCTTTTTGATTTTAAATTTCATTGGTTGGTTTTCCCAGTTGATTCATTGATCCCGGTATTGTGCATTGTTATATTATATTTCCTTTTATTTCAAAATATTATGAATTTATTTCTTAAATTTAAATCATTTAATATGTTTTATTTGTTTAATATTAATTTTGCTCCATAAGAACTTTTTTTAGTGAATTTACAATATCATGTTGATATAACCAGAAATTTGAATTATTTCTTTGTTATTATTTTGCTTTATGAACTAAGTCTATAGCTTTATGAAGTCTAGCAGAGATTATTTATATGTTGGATAGGGCAATACTTAAATTATTATAATTATTAAAATTTATTAGGGAGCTTTGGTATAATGTTGATCTTGAATCTTATATTATCTTTATAATATTAACTCACTTAATTTGTAATAAACATGGATTTTTGCCCCTAGGTTTATGATCATGTGAATTTCCATTGTCTTTGAATTAGTACAATATTGTTATTTCGAAATAGTATTGTTACTCTAATTAATATAAACCACTTATATTTTTACGATTTATCTATATATCAAAAATAAGAATTTCAATAGAATTTTTATTTTTTTATGGTGTTAAGAATTTATTTTAAAGTTAAAACAATTAATGATGTTTGTGATTTGTAATATGAAGGGGTCGGGGCAAAATAGTGCCAAGCAACATTTTTAAAAAAATAAACTGTAACTGCTGTCTCTTGTATGTTATGTATTACTATATGTCTATGATGGAAATGCCACCTGAAATATGACTATAGAGCACTCTATAGTCATATTTAGGTGGCATTTCCATCATAGACATATAGTACTACATAATATACAAGAGACGGCAAGCCACAGTATATTTTGTTAAAAATGTTGCTTGGCACTATTTTGCCCCAAACCCTTCATATATTTATTAGGTTTTGTGCTATCCCATTTGAGATACTAATAATGACTGAGTAATTTATTTGAAAATATATGAATTTTAGTATAGTTTCACCAGTTTTTATCGGTGTAATAGTTATCCATATAGATATTTTTAATGTTTTAAAGTCTTTCTATTTATCAGAATAATCCATTAGATTAATATTTTGTTTACTAAAATTTAAGTTTTTGGCTGTTCACTTTATTACATTGTAGTATTGGTAAACACTAACTTGAACTTTGTTTTGTCTTACCTATTCTTTGAATATTCATATAATTTATATAAAAACTCAAGATTTGTTATTTTAATTTTAAGAATCAGTGAAATATGTATATTTTAGTGAAATATATATATGTGTATATATTTTATTTAAAAAGTACTTAGAACTTGCTCCCTGCCTCTTGTTGATTCTGTTGAGGTTTGAATTAACTTATCTATTCATAATATATCCCTGACTACCCTATAAATCCCAGGTTCTGATTTGTTGTGATGCGACAGATAATGACATTTACTTGAGGTTTATAATTAGAACATTCAAATTGTGAGTAACGTGATCATTATTATGATCTGTGACATTAAAAGTGACAATAAAGACTAGAATTTTATATGTCAATCCATATGTCACAGAAATGACACTTATTACCTTACTTTTAAGGATAGCAGTACAATTAGGAAAGAAAATAAATAAGTAGCACTGCTCGACCTATTTGCAGCAAAATTAATTTACTGAACTCCCCTTTGTACCCCCCCCCCCCACAAAGGATGGTTGCCCCCTTTAATTTTTATGGACTCCGCAGATCTGGAATCTCACTCCTAAAAGGTCTGAAGTTATGACTAAGGTTTCATGAATGAACAAATTTTTGTATGTACATGATCAACTTTGATCTATTGTTCTTGTACTAGAGTGCAAAATATTCAATTCTTTGGCTTTGGTGTAAAAAAATCTTTTCTAAGGTTTCTTCAAATATGTGGCACTGCAATATTCTTTATTGACATGATAAAGTATTATTATTATGAAATTTGAAAATAATTGCTTATTTTTTTTATTTTTTTTTTGAACTTCCAGAGCACATTAAATCTTATAGATTTTACTACTTTGAGAGGAAGTGGATATCTCCGGTCATTTCTGACAAGTAATTTTTGTGAGTTTTAACATTATACAAAGTTTAATACTGGAATAATGCAGAAGGACCTCCATTATACCGGCCCATGTTTAACTGATGATTTCTGTTTTCATTTTTGGCTGTCTTTATTGTTTCTTTATCGCACTTTTGACCACACAAGCCTAATGGTCCTGATGAGGACCTGAAATTCGGATTGAAACATGGCACAATTAAATATGTAAAACATATTTTCTTGTGTTATTTATTTACCCCCAACCACTTCAACTTCATTATGTTTTCTTTAATTTTCCAGTGCTTTGTTTGAATGCTGCAATGAAATTTCAATGGATTCTGAAAGTTGATGATTTTATGTAAATGAATGAATCAAAAAATAAATTAAGATCTTCCGGTGTTGAAACTATTAAAAAGAATCTCTAACTTTTAATTCTACAAAAACTTTTTTTTTTCAAATTGCAGTTTGGCGTTTCAAATTGCATCCCATAAATTGTAGTGTGTTTATCCACAGGTGCCTAAACAATTATGTTAGTTTTATATTAATTTAATCATTTCTTGTGGGTAACCTATCTCCTTTTTTTCTCATTTTGTTGCAAAACTATTTAACCTTTATTTGAAGGTTCTTGGGCTATTTATATATATATATTTATATAACAAGAACAAGATGCTTTCATAACAACTATGATAATTATCCCAATGATTCAATAAAATACTATTTATATCTGTAGCCTGGTAGATAACATCTTTAGTGCTGATAGTTGGATATGGACAAAGAGGGCTAAAGGAAAGGTAGGTGGAGAGCTATTATGGGCAGAGGTGGCAGTAATACTACCTGGCCTGACCTAATGCCTTACCTAATTACAGGGCGGCTGGCCGATCCCTCCACTGGTACAGTCCCCAACCACAGATCTCTCACCATGCCTTCTAAATATTTTTAACACACTGTATATACGTATTATCTAATAGAGATGGTGATCGGTTTTTATGTAAGTAATTCATTGTTCTAAGAAAACTTCATAAATTTATTTTGAAAAAAGATAAACAAATGAAGAATGACTTTAATAGAATATAGTCAATGTAGAATCGAAGCAAAAAATTAGAAAAATCGGCAATAATTGCTATAAAATATTTTATTGTTTTAATGGCTTGTATCCCAATGTGATATTCCTGTATCTAAAACTTAATTTTTTAACCGACTTCGAAAGAAGAGGTTACTCAATTCGACTCATATGTACCTCTTTTTTTTTTTTTTTTTTTTATTTATGTTCACTGATGATTCCGAGATGGATAGACCAATTGAAACCAAACCTTTTGCATCTTGTAGAGTATTTACCCGAGGTGGTTCCATTACAACCTTGTAAGGGCTCTCAATTGTTTACTGGAGTATTTGAATAGCAAAACTTGAAAGTTCTCATTTCTTTTCGGTTTATTATTACTTATTTATTTTTTTTAAGGAACCTATTGGGTTGTAAAAAAAGTTCGTAGCGTTTTTCAAGAATATATTTAATTAAAAATTTCAGATACATGTAAATAATTTTAATCAATGATATATGACCCATTTTGATCTATAACTTGTTTCCATCTTCCAGGTAATTTTGTAATTCCGTCCTCCCAGAACTGTTCTGTTTTCTGCGCGATGAACTCGTCTATGTGCTTTTTACAGTCCTCGAGCGAGTTATATTGTTTCCCGTTGAGGGAGTTTTGGAGAGACCGAAATAAGTGGTAATCTGTTGGGGCAAGATCTGGTGAATAGGGTGGGTGGGTTATCACATCCCAGCCAAACTCCAACAATTTTTGCCGAGTCTGTAAAGACACGTGAGGACGGGCGTTGTCGTGGTGAAAAACAATGCCTTTGCGATTAGCCAATGCTGGACGCTTTTGCTCAACCGCTGCCTTTAATCTTTCCAACTGGGAACAGTATACTGCTGAATCAATGGTCTGGTTGGGTGGGAGGAGCTCATAATAAAGCACGCCTTTCCAATCCCACCAAATGCACAGCATAACTTTTTTTTGGATGCAATCCGGCTTTTGGAGTCGTTAACGGCGGGTCACTTCGAGGATTTTTTTCTCACAGCATTATTGTACAGGACCCATTTTTCATCCCCAGTAATCAACCTCTTTAAAAATGGATCATTAACATTGCGTTTAAGGAGGGAATCGCTGATGGAAATGCGGTCCAATAAATTCTTTTCCGTCCAAATGTGAGGAACCCATACTTCGCTTCGAGAAACATATCCCGCAGCTCCCAAATGATTTGAAACACTTGTATGTGATATGCCAAGTGTTTTTGCGATATCCCGGGTCGTATAGTGAGGGTTATCGGTCACTAATTGTTGAATTTTTTCGTCATCAACAGTTGAAGGACGACCAGAGCGCTTGGCGTCTTCCAACTCAAAATTTCCGATTCTGAACCGAGCAAACCACTTTCGGACGGTGCTTTCCCCTACGGCGTCATCTCCATACACGCTGCAAATTTTGTTGACCGTCTGTGCAGCGGATTTTCCTTTTCGGAAATAAAATACCATTATATGGCAAAACTGAATTTTTTCCTCCTGCATTTTGGACTAACACAATACACTTGAATAATAGAAGACTGAAACTGATGCATAAAAGAACGTTATCTAATCCCTTTTTAGGATATGTAAACATTATTGACCATGTAAACAGGATTAACAAACACAGAAAGGATTAAATTAAAATAATGAAAAACGCTACGAACTTTTTTTACAACCCAATAATTTCGTCAACATTCGAGATTTTTTAACTGCTTGTTTGTTTTTTGTATATATATCGTGATGGTAAATCGATAGAAGGTTTATTTACGTCTCGTAATAAATTTTATCTCTTATGCCTTTCCGGAAACCGAGAACGATTACTGTCCCTCTAAAACCACTTAATATTGCATTCAGAAATCTATTATAGAACCAAAGTTTATTAACTAAATTATAGTTGAAGATTATCTTATACCATATTTTTTCACACCATAAATGCTTTAAATAAATAAATAATTTTACATAAAAATGAGACAAAATTTATTAATTAAAGTGCCCCCTCCATTTAACCAATTTTAATAAAATTTGGGCTGGCACATCGTGGTCATATACATACATCCAATTCCCAGTTTGATCAAAATCGTTACAGGACTTTTTGAGAAGAAAAAAAAACAACATAAAAATGAAACAAAATTTATTGAATAAAGTGCCCCCTCCGTTTGACCAATTTTGATGATATTTTGGCTGTCACATTGCGGTCATACACATACATCAAATGTCCAGTTTGATCAAAATCGTTACAGCCGTTTTTGAGAAAATAAAAAAATAAAATCGTAAAAATTATGCAACATTTTTCAAATAAACCAATTTTGATGAAATTTTTGCTGTCACATCGCGGAAATAAATATACACTAACTACCAAATTTCATTTTGTTTGTTTAACGTCACTTTATGCCAATAAGGCTAATCGGACGATGTTACAGTGGGAGTCCTAAATTTTGCCCTATCCAGGTATAATTAGGATAGGGATCTTTAACGAGTACCTGAAATTGTACAGGCTCTGGACCTCCATTTTACGTCCTATCCGAGGGACGGCATGACTAAGGATTTTTTATTCCCATTAAAAAATCCTAGGGCCACCGCTGGGCGCGAACCTGCGACCTTTAGTAGTGTATTTATTTTTTTATTTTATTTCTTTTTTTTTTGGGACTTTAAGGCTTCCACTTGAAGCCCTATACTGCCCATACTAACACCCATGGCACTGGGTGATACTTCTACGAAAGAAAAGCACCACCCAGGGTGGGACTCGAACCCGCAGCTCCGGCATAGGAGTACGACGCTTTACCGCCTTTAATATTGTAGGTTGCCATGCTAACCACTATACCACAGGTGACCCCACCCAATTTCATGTTCGTACGATTTATAGTTCTTGCGCTACTACGTACACACACAGACCATTTCGTGGGACTTGGTTATTTGGACTTAGGAGGGCAACCAAAAACGTGTATTTCCGTTGAAAACCGGAAGTCGAATTTTTTCACGATCGCAGTACTTTCCCTTGCTATATATTATATATATAGGTAAGTGAAAGTAAAAATTGAATAAGGCTTAAGGATGGAGAAAAATCCTAAACCTCGGGTTGAGATATTATGGAAGACTTGATTTTAAATAAACAATGAAAAAGGAAGTTGACAGTTTATTCATCTATGAATAAATAAAGAAGATAGCAATCAATATCAATATATATTATAAAGCAAAGTGTACAATGTGCGTGCCAATAAGGCTCAAAAACGACTTCACGTACGAACAAGAAATTTATGTCGTCGTGTATCCCTATACCTCCTAACGGTGAAGAAGGTTTCCGTTTTTATATTTACGGTGTAAAATTGAAGAGAAAAGGGCGAGAATTTTAAGCCTCTCGCACTATGTAATTAGCCTATCTTTTTGGGTTAGTGAATGAAAAATTTAGTTCGAGCTGCAGACTACCAGGAAGCGCTAGGGTGCCTTTCACTCAATGTTTATTGTCCATTATTCATCCAATTGTGCCTTCATCAAATTTTTGTTTTGACTTTGTAATAGTAGTAAGAATCGAGATCTGCAAAATTAAGGGAGATATTTTAAGGGAGTTTGAAATGGAAGAAAGATCTTAAAAAAAAGTTAGTTAATAGGACCATTTATACATATTACATTACATTCAACAGATCGAAAGTTGTTACAGATTATAGTTGAAAAAACCATACTTTGCTAACTCAATGATTATTAGGCACATATCGCACGTCGGCAAGAAAATGGTTAAAACTCGAAAAAAGTATTTTTATTTTTTTTGCATAATCACACGTGAAGTTTCAAGTGGTTTCTCATTGTTATTATGTACCTGCAGACAGCGACTAGGGAAAAGTCTACCATTTGCGTCGTTTAGTACCAGTGGGGGTTTCCATGAGAGGAATTGATCAAAGGTAACGCCTAGGTTTTAACGGAATTGTGGAATGAGATAGAGGTGTTGTTCAGCACTAGGTTTGGAGCAAGAGGGGTTGATTTGAGGAGAGAGGGAGATCCAATCAAGATGGCTTTCGTCTTCTCGGCGTTTAAGGTGAGGTTGTTGAGGTTTGCCCAAGCGCAAATTCCGTCGATATCTTCCTGGAGTTTTTGGATGGCACCTGGGGAATCAGCGGGGTCAAAGGAGAGGTAAATCTGGACGTCATCGGCATACATATGGTATTGACAGTGGTGGATGGAGGATGGGAGGTCATTAATATAGAGAGAGAAAAGGGTGGGGGATAAAGAGGAACCCTGAGGTACACCTTTAGACAATGGCAGAGGCTTTGACGAGGGTTTGTCAGGGACTGCCACAAATTGGGAGCGACTGGTGAGGAAAGATTGGAACCATAGGAGGGCATTATAAGACATGTGAAAGTTTTTGAGTTTGTTTAAAAGAATGTTGTGGTCCACTGAGTCAAAGGCTTTGCTGAAGTCGAGGAGAATAAGGATGGTGAGTTTCTTTTGGTCTATTGCAGTGTGGAGATCTTGGGAAATTTTAATGAGGGCGGATTGCGTGGAATGGTTAGGTCTGAAACCAGACTGAAGATGGTTCAGAAGGTTGTTTTGCTCTAGGTATTTGGATAGCTGGGATTGAACTAAAAGTTCCAAGGGTTTGGATAAGTTGGATAACAGAGAGATGGGACGGAAACCATTAAGGGTTTCTGGATTGGAGGTTTTTTTCAATGGGCGTACAAGAGCGGTTTTCCAGGTACTGGGAAAAGAGGCAGTTTGCAGGGAAAAGTTGTAGATATGATAAAGGATAGGGAGAATAAAAGGTAATGAGGCTTTAATCAATTTAACTGGGATGTTATCTGGTCCAAAATCATTTGTTTGAGACTTACGGATGGATTTGAGCAAGTCGTCAGGGGTAATATGGGTGAAATAAAAGTTGTTGGGGTTAAATGAGGAAGGAATAAGAATCGGTGATGGTGTTTGGAGAGGATGGGAGGTGTTGGAGACAAAGTGGGAGTATTTCTTCTAGTTCATAAAATATTATGAAAAAACCAAAAGGTTTGTTGTGATCCATTTAAAATACATCTAGCCCCCGTTACAAGGAATCACAATCTCAGGGCAATCACATTAAAAGAAACAAAGTATGTCAAAGAAAAAAATCAAAAAATCTTGGGCCCAGGAAAACTGCATTGCAGAAACTGTAGAAACTTAACAGATGACCTAAATCTTATGAAAATAAAGAAGAAAATGTTAGACACCATCAAAGCGACGAAGAAAATAAGGAATAACAATTTGGTGATCAGTCGTGAAAGATCAATTAAATGAAGTTCTTACAGGATTAGATTTAACACCACTGAAACTGAAATCATTTTCTGCAAAAACAAGACAAAAGTATTTCAATAAGAAGCTTAAGCAGGCTAAAGCACAGGTTAAAAACATAAATGTGGTTTCTTATGAAATTAGACGATTCTCAAAGTGAATCTTCAAGGGGAAATAGATTTCAGCTGTATTAATTGCTATGCGAATGTAAGGTTAATTTTACTTTACTACATTCAAATCGAAATATAACGACGGTAGTGAGTTGACTCCAAAAAATCTATTACTATTTCAATCCAGATGTTCTTAAAATGTAACTTTCTGAGTTGTCCCATTATTTGCTCAGCATGGAAATACAAGTGCAGTACACTGCAGTGCAATATATTTTATCCATTAATTAATATTTAATATTTGCTATTGCGCATCGAATAAATGTGAAAGCGTTATGTTCCTATAGCGTGTCTTTTGTCTAAGATGATTTATTTAAAATATTCTGCTTCTGTATTTCACACATAACCGCTGTGGAAATAATATTTATGTTTTACTTAGCTGGATTAATAACTGTGATCAAATTAAAAATTTATATGTAGAAGAAGGGGAAGGGTATTTGTTGTTTAATTATTCCATCATAAAGGCTCAAGGAATTTTTTTTTTTAATCTTTGGCAGTCAGGTTATTTATTATCGAAAATAATATTTAAATTGGTGCTTGCGGGAGAGAGAGTTATGATTAGGAAAACTATTTAACGTGAGAGCGGGGATGACACGATGACCTTTACGATGCTGAGCCACGG
The DNA here is from genome assembly GCA_911387785.2 of Aelia acuminata. Taxonomy (NCBI): domain Eukaryota; kingdom Metazoa; phylum Arthropoda; class Insecta; order Hemiptera; family Pentatomidae; genus Aelia; species Aelia acuminata. The sequence continues at coordinate 81,854,420 of OU426981.1, forward strand.
CCATGATGCTAGAGCCCGTTTGTAATATATATTCCAATCACTGCCTCCATAATTGATATTAATAGATTCAGCTTAATATTCATTTGGACAAGAGGTTTTTACGATTAACTGAATAATAAAATGCTGAGTGGGCTCTGCTTAAAGCTCATTGATATAATTTAACTTAATGTCATGCTTGGCCATGATGTAAAATTATTGAATTATGGTATATTAATTAGTTAATCAAATTAAAACAAACACTACTCGTGAAGTAATATAGAAAGTTTTTAATCACATAAGACGCCATCTGAATTTAGCTGTCGTCAATCTTACAATGAATCCAGTAGGCAATATCCTTATATTTTGGTACTGCAGACATCTTTGTTGTTTTATTAATTTCATTAAGCAATTTTTAAATTTAAATCAAATTAAAAATGAGTTTTTTAAAATGACTTTGACATTAATTGATTTTAGTGCTGATAATAACAAAAAGGATTAGAAAAAAGATGTATATAAGGACTTACCTCGTTTGCAGAAGGTTATAGTTCAGCACTGGGTTGACCGCTGGAAACTTTGATGGATTTTTAACAAATCGATGGTTTAGGACCCATTGTTATGGTTGTATGCTTTCTAGGTATGATACTTGAAGCCCGAAAACAGGGTTAATGGGGCGGGTGAGAGCGGTTACACCGATTTTTAATAATATGCCCGCACCTACCCCCCTATTTTTGGTCTCATCCAATTTCCATCACCGATTGTTAGCTTCTACCCTTAGAGCCCTGACTCCGCTAGATTTTAATTTTTTTTTAATTTTATTAATATTTCGATTTAATTAGTCCTTTTTACTCTTTCGATTTAATTAGCAATTTTTAGACTGCCTAATAGTCCGTTTCCGTCCAATTTGTATGCTTTCTAGATATGATATTTGAAGCCCGAAAACAGGGTTTTGGGGGCGGGTGAGAGTGGTTACACCGATTTTTACTCATATGCCCGCACCTACCCCCCTATTTTTGGTCTCATCCAATTTCCATCACCCATAGTTAGCTCCGAACATCAATTTTGATTTCGCAAGTCACATTCAACGACCCACCAACTACACAGAGTTACTGACTTCATTGCTTTCACCCCCTCCCCTGACTACCGCGACCAAATTTGTCAATGCGAGCTCTAGTTAGTTCTCGCGAACTTAAATTTTCAAACCGTAATTATTACGGATTTTTTTTCGTGACTAATTACCTCTCGCATAGGTAATTAGTCCTAAAATCTTTATTAGGTAAGATTATAGATTAGGGATGGGCGGTTTTCCCCGACCCAACCAGGAACCACCACTATCGCCAACTCGATAGATTATTGTTATTTGAATTCTTTTAACATTGTAAATATTTTCTTTATTTTCAATGAATGAACTATTTTTTTTAGGGTTTCAGAAAAATAAGAGTTTTATGACATCATAATTTTTAATTATTAGAAACTTACTCATTGAGAAGTTATCTTATGTAATGAATTATTAATCAAAATTAAATTAATGTATTGATATTTTCACGTGGAAAAGCTAAGCAGGCCATTGAACCTAGGAGACCCTGAGAGAGAGGGGGAACTCCTAGAAGAGGCTGACCTAGGCAAGTAGAACGGGCAGTCTGAGATGGACACAGTCTGAGGTGGCAGTCTGGGAGAGTCTGAGGCAGACAAAGAGGCAGTCTGAGAGTGGCAGTCCAGGTCTGGGAGAGACAGGCGGGATGAGGCAATCTGAGTCTGAGATTGGCAGTCCAGGTCGGGGAGAGACAGGCAGTCTGGGACAGGCAGAGTGAGGCTGAGGCAGGCACCGACAAGCCTGGAGTGGGATGCGAGTAGGATAGCAGCCCCTAGTAGCGAGTATATAAGTGGCCCAAGTATTTATGAGTAATGAGACCCCCCTTTTTGGTAGTTTAAAAACTCACTAAATTTTAAAAACTCTATATTTTCAAAAAGCTTCTATATTTTTCTGCATCTGATTTTAGCATCTAAGCAAAAAAGCTTATTTTTAATTTTATTTTGGCTCATTTACAATTCCTTTTATATTGTTCTTTTTCGGAAAAATGTCCGAAGTTTAAACGATTGATCGATTTTATCATGCCGGTGCAATCGTGACAATAAATTGTAACAGATCATAGACAATCGTCCATCCCTATCCAGCACTTATCCATGAGTATTTTACCTCATGTATCCAATAAAAGTACGGCTATTTGTTTTATTGCATTACTCCGTACTTTTCGAGGATAACACGTCGTCTTCAACAGCTAACTTTACAGAGACTTGGACCGTGCCGACGAATAAAAAAACAAAAACAAAACAACAACGATGATAGGAAATAAAAAAACACGGTAGAGAACATTTAATTTCGTTTTCTGGCTGGATACGGTCTGCTGCCGCTGCGTAACACTACCTGCCCAACTGCTACCGTCAAAGAAGTTACCTTCTTCCTATATCTTTTTACTCCTTTTTGAACTTTAATTACAAATTCTTATCGCCTAATAAAACCCTTCCTTTATCTAATACTTTCTTTTAAATACCATGTCAATCGATAACCTCCTATGAAACGAAAGAAGGTTTATTTGTAGGTAAGTCAACAAACCTCAGTTCAATTCTTTACAATTGTACGTAGAATTATAATTAAACAATTAAAATGGTACTAGTACTGAAGTGCTTCTTATGCCCCGTTCATTAAGGCGCCCTTCAAAGTAAGGCCCGATCTCCACTGAAAAGGACCCTTTTGGGGGTTTATTTCTCTCTGAAGAGCGAGCGGGAGTCGAAAGCTGGAATCTATTAAAGCTAATCAAGGCACTTTTTAACTGAAAAAAGGCGATTTCTATAACACCACGGTCACATAACCTCTCAAAACAGGCCACGCAAAGTGGCCTGTTTTGAGTCCACGGGTCTGGCCGGACATTGGGCCAAAATATGAAATTTAATTTAGAGGTTTCATTGTAATATTAATAAATTAAAATCCTTTCCCCGTCATGTGCACTAATTTTTAACTCAATCTTTGAGTTAATAATGATTCATTATGAGTTGAAACATGACAGCAAGACATTCATCTTTTTTTTTTAAAGTTAGTGTGCAGAGTTGGGCAAAAAGAAATTCAACTACAAATTACAGAACCACATACACATTAGTTGGGAAGTTGTAGCAACTCCAACTACATTTGTAATTTGTAGTTGGCTGCCCACAATTACAACTACTGTAGTTTGAAAAAAGTAGTTGCATTTTTACAATTACAACTAGTAGTTGTAATTGTAATTATAGACCTTCAACTACAACTACTTTTATTGGTAATGGAGTTTTAATCGATATCAAATATAAATCGATGTCAAGTATTTCAAATGCAATTCAGCTAATATATAAAACACGAGGATTGAATAAGAACCAAAGAATAAAAAAGTAATTGACTGCATGAGAATCATGAAAAAAAAATTGGGTATTACTTCGGATGAGGCGCTCCAAGATGGCCGCCGCCGTCAGTAAACAACAAGGTAGTCCAATCACGCCCTACACGATTTCCTCGGTTCAGTTCGGCTTTGCCGAATCTTCCCCAGCAGATTTAGTCGAGGTAACCTTCCCGCCTCACTCAAAAGAGGGGACAAGCCGACATCGGATCTCGGGCTCAATCTTATTAGATTCTTATCAATTCTTCTTATTCTTTTAATTCTTCTTATTCTTTCTTATTCTTATCAATCTTATTAGATTGAAGAAAGGGAATAAAAGGTTTAAGAAATTGTATCTATTAAAATCAATTTAAGTATAATTATCGGCTAACTTTATTATAATCCACTGATGATTAATTAGTTAGAATTAATTTAATTAAATAAGTTTCAACTAGCAATAATCGCACTTCAGTAGACCTTCATTGGTTACGATATTGCTTCTGCGCAAGGTTAATTTAATTAACGGTTTATATTTTTTAATGTTATTCTACCCTAACCAAATCAAAAGTTATATGTGTAAGGAGCTATAGTCAAAATCTTTAAAGTCTCGGCTGATATAAAAATATTTTATCTTATTATATATACCTGTCATGAGTACATCTTCTTCCTTATCGTAATGAGGATATAAGAAAAAAAAGAAATGTCTGATACACTTTTAATAATTTTATTAGGAACAAATTAACACTCTAACAACTTTATTTTAAATTAAGCACAACATACACGTAAAAACAATTACTTCACACCTGGTCAAATTCAACTCTCTTTTTTTTTTTTTTTTTTTTTTTTATAAAGTCAATTCGAGGTAAATGTTCACGATCGATTAATCGAATTAATCACTGCACATGTGATGACTCTTCTCTGACTCTCAAATGCGCCCCCCCTCTCTCACATTACTCCCCATTTTTCAAAAGGGTGCCCAGAATGGGTGCCCTTTTTCTCTATCCAGGAGAAAACCGCTTCGGGGCTCGTGTAATCCTACCACTTCTTGTCCTCATTGGTGTCATCTCTTCGTTAGCTTCAATACCCTCCTCCGACTCTAACCGGTCGACTGATTCTTCTGGAGCTGCCGTCTCTGCTCTCTCTAGGTCCGAAAATTCATCAACCACTTGATACTCGTCAGGGCTGTCCTTCTGTGTGGGACCATCCTCTTGACGATTTTCCTCTGCTTTACTTGTTGGTGATACTAGCCTGCTGTCGTAATCTCGTGTAGCACGTTCCTCGAGTCTTTCTCTTCCTGGAAGGTACAGATATGAGCCGTCGCTGTCACTACTTTCGTCGTCTTCATTCCGCTGGTCATCATCGCACTCTAGGTCCTCTTCCAGATCCGTTGAGTTTTGTGCGTCATCAAAGCCGAAATTCTGTGGACTGAGTTTTAATCTGTCGATATGCAGCACGTCGTGTTTACCTGGTGCCTTCTCAATTTCATAAGTTACTGGGCTCAGCTTTCCAACAACTCGAAAAGGACCGTTCCATGGAATTGAGAACTTCCGGCATTGCCCTAACGGATTGGAACCTTTCACATATACCCAATCTCCAGACTTCAAATCTCTCAACCTTCTACCCTTATTGATTCTCTCAGCATTTTGTTCTTCCAATCTCTGGCTAGTTCTAAGTGCAAAAAAGTATGCCTCCTGGAGCCGTTTTACCAACTCTTCCAAAAAGTCATGACGTGCGGCATTACTTTTAGGCTGTAAATCACAATCAAAAGGTAGTATTAATTCTCTTCCGTAAGTAAGAAAATTAGGTGTGTAGCCGGTACCACGATGGGTGGAACTCCTATATGCCGCCAATGCAAACGGTATGTACAGGTCCCAGTTATTGCCTTTACTGTTGACATAGTGAGAAACGCTGTCCATGAGCGTCCGATGAAATCTTTCCACTCTACCATTAGAAGAAGGTCGGTATGCCGTAGTCTGTATTTTCTTTGTCCCAACGATTCGACAAGTTGCCCTCAACAAGTCCGATGTGAAGTTGGCGCCCCGATCTGTCAAAAGGAGTTCCGGAGCTCCATGCCTTAAAACTACATTTTCTACAAACACTCTCGCAACTTCTTCTGTGCTTGTGTTCTTTACAGGAATAGCCTCAGCATAACGAGTAAAGTGGTCCACAGTAGTTATGAGATACTTATTCCCTCGGGCCGTCCTCGGGAGAGGGCCCAGTATATCCATTGCTATGAGTTCCCCGGGTCGAGTCGCCTGGTAAGGAGGCATAATAGGCACCTTGGGAAGGAGTCTTCTTCGAGCGCAGCCTTCACATTTTGATACATATTCTTCGATATCAGTTTTCATTTTATCCCAGTAGAAATTCTTCTCAGCCCTTTGTAGAGTACGATGAGAGCCTCCATGACCTCCACAGGGCTCATCATGGAGCCAATACATTACTCGGCGTACCAGTGCACGAGGAACTAGAACTCTCCATCGCTTGTCTTCTACTCGAAACTGAAGCCCATCTTCGTCAAAACGACACATTTCCCCTCGGGTTTCTGCGAATTTCTTACAAGCCGGATCTAACTGTTGTTCTCGGATAAATTCTTCTCTCGTAACTGGTCCCTTCCCGCCGGTTTCTATGACCCGAACAGCTCTGCTGAGAGCATCAGCGTTACTATGGTTCTTCCCAGGTTTGTACTCCACTTCGAAGTCGTATTCAGCCAACTTAATCTGCCATCTCAATAGCCGGGAACTGGGCTCCTTGAGGCCTAGGGTCCATCTTAATGGGGCATGATCAGTGATTACTGTAAATCTTCGCCCATAAAGGTAACACCTAAACTGTGATACTGCCCAAACAACGGCGAGAAGCTCTCGTTCGGTTGCTGAATAATTCCTTTCCGCGCTGTTAAGTTGCCGAGACGCATATGCTACAGGTTTTTCATATCCGTTTATTTTTTGCGCAAGTACTGCTCCCAGAGCCACACCCGAAGCATCTGTTGACAATATGAAAGGAAGCGAAAAATCTGGATAACTCAACACCGAGTTTCCTTTGAGACAGGAACGAAGATCTTCAAAGGCTGAGGTTCGTTCTGGTGTCCATTCGAACTCAGCGTTTGATTTGGTAAGTTCCGTCAACGGTCGAGACCTTTCGGCATAATTTGGGATGAATCTTCTGTAATACCCAGACAGCCCTAGAAAGGCCCTGATTTCCTTCACATTACGGGGTCTAGGATATTGCTCTATTGCTTTCACCTTCTGGGGATCAGGTTTCACTCCGTCCCTAGAAATGAGATGTCCAAGATAGACCAATTCAGGCTTCATAAATTCACATTTCTTAAGGTTTACCTCTATGTTTGCCTCTCTAAGCCTATTCAGGACGTTTCGTAGGCGCTGATGGTGTTCTTCTGGGGTTTCAGCAAATATGATAATATCATCAAGATAAACTAGGCACTCCTCACCTAATAGTCCACTAAGTAGTCTGTCCATGAATCGCTGAAACGTGGCTGGTGCTCCTGCTAACCCGAAAGCCATTCGGAGGTATTCATAATGTCCCTCAGTGGTGCTAAATCCTGTTTTTTCGCGGTCTTCTGGTCGTATGGGCAATTGATGGTACCCACTCTTCAAGTCTATTGTGGTAAACCAATGACTCCTCCCCAGTCTGTCAAGGGTTTCATTTATATTCGGCAGTGGGTAGGTGTCTATTCGCGTCACAGCATTGAGCCCTCTAAAGTCTGTACAAAACCTATACCTTGGTTCCTCTCCTGGAGCCACCTTCTTCTTTACTATGACGATCGGAGCTGACCATGGACTAGTAGAAGGCTGGATCACTCCTTTCTCAAGAAGCTCCGCAATTTGCTCTTTCACGATAGGACGAATGCTATGTGGCGTTCGGTAGGGTCTAACCGCAATTGGACGAGCATCACCAGTATCGATAACATGCTCGACATAGTTGGTACTGGTTGACTTTACCTTCTCACCCGTTGTTATTCCTTTTCTGTACTCTTCTATGACATTTAGGAGTTCTGATCGATTCCACTCATCCAAATGTTGCAACTTCTCCTCTAGAAGCCTACTCCAGTCTTCTTCTACACCCTGTCTGATAACCCTAATGAGATGTGGATCCTCTTCGGAATGGATTGCTTCTACCTCTCCCACAACCGTACCCCGGGACAATTTGACCTCACTATCAGAGGCATTTATAAGTTTGACAAGGACGTTTCGTCCTCTCGGAGCCACTATTACTCTAGCTGATCTAACGATTCCTCCAGGGAGAGGGACTGGCTCGAGGATGACTTCCTCATCATCGACCATTCCTTTAATTCTAGCGGGAGCAATAAGCTCGCTACTTGGAGGGACAACAATAGTTTCTTTAATCCGGACGGTGGAACTCTCCTTGTCCTTCCCAACTTTAAAATTTGAGGCTTCCACTGAGTTCACGTCGGCCGTACAGAGAGCTTCTGGTTGAACAATTCCCTTCTTAACGTCAATGTTTGCAGCTAATTTGTTAAGAACATCCATACCAAGAATGCCATCCGCACCATACTTAAGGGGCGCTATCCATACCTCATGCTTGACTGAAGACTGTGCCAACCTAACCATTAAAGTCTGCTTCCCAGTAATAGATCTTTGTACTCCCGTTACTCCTGTAACAGTACTGCCACCGTCGGGGTCAACAGAAACACCAGGGATTGGTTCATTCAAAAGGGTTATATCGGCGCCCGTATCGACAAGGACTCTTCGTTTCTGTTCGTTGAACATGACCTCAATGATTAAAGGAGCGTGCTTCTTCTTATCTGCTAATGCCACACCAACCCTACCTCCATTATTCGCGGTCCCCGAGGTGGAGGCCTTCACTCGGGACCTTTTCGGTTTAACGGTTCCGGAACAGCTTTCTCGACAGGATCAGACACGTTTGCTTCGCCCTTTTTGCACAGGCGCCGTACATGCCCGAACTCCCCGCAACTGAAGCATTTGATCTTGGGGCATTTCTCAAGGAAATGGCCTTCCTCTCCACATCTGCGACAAAATTCGCCTATCCACCGCTGACAGTCTCGCATCCAATGTCCACGCTCACCACATTTGGGGCAGGGTGTTCTGGGAATGTTTTCTCTTAACCTTCGATCATAATGGGGACTGTCTTGGCGTCTAAAATCAGGCTGGATTTTTCTGACAGCTGGACACCCTGAACGGTCGGAGCTACCCGGATCCCCTTTTCCTAAACAACAAATCGACCCGTTATCATCTTCTTCTGCATGAATATGCCTAATGCAAAACTGTTCTCCCTGTTCATACTCGGACGACATCCTCTCGGCCATAGTGACTGCACTCTCTAAGTTGTCGACGTTTTGTCCCTTCAAAAAACGACGAACCGGGGTTTCCGTACCGAGTTGAAACATTCCCAGCACAACTCTGCGCATCACCGCTCTGGCTCCTTCCCTTTGTTCTTCTGAAGGCAAATCGTCAATAGGGAATGCCAAAATACCCGCTTCTTCACAACGATCTGCATAGGTGCGGTAATCTTCCTTCACTTCTCTTTTTAGTTTTAATAAAGTCCTCATATCCGCTAGAAGGTCTCTTTCCTTGGAGAACCTTTTTTTAAAGAGGGTCTTTACATCTTTCCAATCCTTGCATGCCCTAAATTCGGCCCCGTGTATTCTAAGAAACCTTTCCGCGGTCCCTTTCATCTTTGATAAGAGCACCTCCTTCCTATCCTCATCACGCCATCCGCTACGCACCGCCACTCTTTCAAAACGATCTAAATACAATTCGGCATCGCCAGGCTTAATGCCATCCCCTGACCATTCTGGAATCTCTTTGGTATACAGTCGCTCGCGAACTCCAGGCGGTCGAGCTATCTGTTCTAACGAAAATTTTAACTCTTCATTTTGTAATTTTAGTTGTGCTATTTCAGCTCGCTGCTTCTCAATCTCAACTTGCCTTTTTAGTTCCTCAATCTCCCTGATTAACTTCTCCTCACTCATTTTTGACCCTTAAATAACCCAGAAAAGCTCCTTTAGTTACGATGAAATGCACCCCACACCTGACACCAAATTGTAAGGAGCTATAGTCAAAATCTTTAAAGTCTCGGCTGATATAAAAATATTTTATCTTATTATATATACCTGTCATGAGTACATCTTCTTCCTTATCGTAATGAGGATATAAGAAAAAAAAGAAATGTCTGATACACTTTTAATAATTTTATTAGGAACAAATTAACACTCTAACAACTTTATTTTAAATTAAGCACAACATACACGTAAAAACAATTACTTCACACCTGGTCAAATTCAACTCTCTTTTTTTTTTTTTTTTTTTTTTTATAAAGTCAATTCGAGGTAAATGTTCACGATCGATTAATCGAATTAATCACTGCACATGTGATGACTCTTCTCTGACTCTCAAATGCGCCCCCCCTCTCTCACAATATGTATAAGTATAGTTATTTATTATACAAGTGACGAAAGTAGATCATTTTACAACTCGAGTGAAACGTTTACCCACACGAGCGAAGCGAGTGTGGTAATTTCACGAGAGTTGTAAATTCTACTTTTTTCATGAGTGTAATATTAAATTTTTTCTGTAATCGTGTAATACATGATCAGATTTAACCAGAATATGAACAAAATTAGGATGTTGTGAAGATTATGGTATGTTGTTGGTAGGTTATAAGCATGGTTGTGAAAGGTTATAAAATGTTATAACAATAAATTGAAAATGTTTAATTAAATAAAAAATAATATAATAATAATAATATTTAATCAAACAGTGTTTTTTGAAGTTTTTTTAGTAATATCAAAGATGTCTGTTTAAATTAAAATGATTGTGAAGTAGTGCAGTTATAAACAAGTGCAGGTTATAAACAAGGAAGGTAATTATTATTATATTTAAATTTTAAAATATATTGATTATTTCCACCAATAATTCATTCACATTTCAATTTATTTTGTTAAAATGGTAATTTCACGAGAGTTGTAAATTTCTAAATTTTTTCTGTAATCGTGTAATACATGATCAGATCTAACCAGAATATGAACAAAATTAGGATGTTGTGAAGATTATGGTATGTTGTTGGTAGGTTATAAGCATGGTTGTGAAAGGTTATAAAATGTTATAACAATAAATTGAAAATGTTTAATTAAATAAAAAATAATATAATAATACTAATATTTAATCAAACAGTGTTTTTTGAAGTTTTTTAGTAATATCAAAGATGTCTGTTTAAATTAAAATGATTGTGAAGTAGTGCAGTTATAAACAAGTGCAGGTTATTTAAGTGCAGGGCAGTTAACTACTGCCCAACTCTGTTAGTGTGCCTGTATATTTTTTGGCTAAACCTAATGGAATGTTTACAGTATGATCAAGCATTGCTAATGAATTGTAATACACCAGAAACATAGTTTTGGAAAAACATATGCAACAGTTACGACGGTTCAAACAAATGAAGAGTCCGCGGAAGAAAGGGGGGATGTCATTTGGAGTGCTTTTCGAGAAAATTCAGTTTTTAGGTTTGGATCTTTAATTACTTAAGTATTTTTTATCATTTGTCTTCAATTTTTTTATATGTCCTTTTCCTTTTTGTTTTGCGTGTCAAAATAATAAATTTGCCCGAATAAGACATAACACGCTCTAAAAAAAAATTGTTTTAGTAAAAAAAAACAATTTAAACATAAAAGATAGGGAAATAGTCCTGGATACTCCCCCTTTCTTTCCTGTTATATTGATGAAATTGTGATATTAATACACAATCCATATAATGTTTTGATATTCTATATTTAGATTTACACAATTGCAATAATTATTTTTTTATCATGACCAATGGTCTTGATTGATTGAATTTCTTAACAAACAAAATAATAATAATAATTCAAACTTACATTAAATACAATAATAAATCTTATTAATAATTGAAAAAAGTTTTACAAACATAACATTTTCAGACAAATTAATTAATTTTTCTTCTTCTTTTCGTTGCTGATCGGTAAAGGAGCTGCAACATCAAGTTAACTAGCAAAAATTAACAAACGCTATTTGACCTTAGACGAACAATTATATATATATATATATATATATATATATAACTACAATTCGGAAAAAAATTGACTCTCCCCCTTTCTTCCGTGGACTCTTCAAATGTAAACTATTCGTTACAATAGAGTAAAACGCCTGAAATTACCCGGAAAACTACATATACCCTATTTTTAGCAAAGGTTTGAACTTTTATAAACAGTTTTCCGATCTTGCCACAATCTGCCAGTACTCATTTAAATGAGATTTTACCACGCGTGAACGCTGAACTCTAGAGTGAATTTGGTTATTTAGAACATCTTCCTAGCATATTTGGGTTTTCATCAACTCATAATCCTTAAAATAATATATTTCGAACCAACATCAACGATTTATTCACCAAATTACGATTTCCAATAGAATAGTTTTGAATATTTAAAAAAATTGTTAATTTTTTTAATATCTTATATTTGTACTGCCCTATAATAATTAGTACTTAAGTTAAAAGAGTCCACTGTCTCAAAAAAGAAATATTGTTAACGAAAATATTTCACTGTCTTTAATTTACATTAAATTATAAATAGGCAGTAGTTGCTTGGTTAAAGTAGGTAGATTGGAATTGACTAAAGTTATAATTTTGTTTGCCTTTTTTTAAGTCCTGTCAAACAAAATCAAACGTAATTATTATACGACTTGTTTCGGAATAATGATCACGAAACAAATCAGAAACATGTTTGGGATTACAGAGAGCAGCATTCCAGAAAAACGTCAAGAATCGATAATTTGCTATAAACTCCGATCCCATTTTAATCTCAATAAATAGTGTTGTGAAAAGTAAAATCTCCCAGGAAGCAAGAAGCTTGCTCATAAGGTAGAATGTGAAGCTAATGAATAATTTCATAATTTTAAAAAAGATAAATTACATTTATTTGTTACTAGCTGTATATACCGGTTTCACCCGGAGAATTTCTTAAATTTTTTAAATCTATAAAATCTATAAAGTGAGACTTTTATCGACTCAAACGGTCGATTTCGTAAAAACCGATGTAAAGTTAACCAATTTAAGTTATACAATTTTAATATCGACAGGTGTTCGCACCTGGTATCAAAGAACGACTGAGCGAAATTTGGAGAATTTAGGACAAACGGTAGGGATTTTTATAAAGAACAAACATAATTTCATCTTTATTTCCCGGTTTCACCTGGGGAATTTCATTTTTACAATGTAAAGCGAGATCATTACGATTTTTATAACAATAAAGAATATCAGCTGAAGATCGGCTGAGGTTATGCAATTTTAATATGGACAGGTGTTCGCACCAGGTATGGATTTCTATAAAGAACAAACAGAATTTCATCTTTATTTACATAAATTATAGCTGCATATCTTGGTTTCACCCGGGGAATTTCATTTTTCTAATGAAACGGCCGATTTCGTTAAGAACCATTGTAAAGCGAGATCATTATGATTTTTATAACCACAAAGAATATCAGCTGAAGATCGGCTCAAGTTATGCAATTTTAATATGGACAGGTGTTCGCACCTGGTATCAATGAACCACTGAGCGAAATTTGGAGAATTTAGGACAAACGGTATGGATTTCTATAAAGAACAAACAAACAAACAGAATTTCATCTTTATTTATATAGATTACTAGCATCCCACGTCGCGGCTTCGCCCGCGAGCCTTTAAAATCACTTCTGTGATCATTCTTGGTATTGATTTAATATAATATGTTAACTGATGTTAAGGAGATTTAGTAGAATCGGAGCTTCCGGGAGGTGGAATGTTGGAAGGGGAAGCTGCCGGCTCGGTAGAAGAGAGGGAGGCGCGCAATGGAGAGTTCACTAAAACAGCCGAAATAAAAACTTGCTTATTCCTCATGAAAGCTTCATTTTTCGGCTTTAAAACATGGTTTTCGATGTCCCGTAAGAGCTTACGAGTTAAACTCTTCATATCAAGATCTTTAAAATGAGTTCGAATTAGATATTGTTTCTCGAAGTGCAAAAATAGGTGTCCGTTAAAGTTAAACGACAATTTCGCCATTTAAATCCCTTAGGGGTCACATTTTAGAAATTCCTTTCTTAGTGGTTATCTACATCACGTTTAAAATCTAAATTCCGAACTTTTTTTTAGCTGATTTTAATTGGTCTTTCCGTGTTGCATTGCTGTACCTGACATGTCGCCTTTTAACTTGCTTCTTCTCCTCAGAAAGTTGCGGTAGTAGAGCTTCACACACGCCAAAATGGCCATTACATAGCGTACCAGTAAAACGTAGTCTTTTCGAGGGATTAGAATTATTGCCAAATACCGCATAAAGCTCATCATTGCGATATACTTCAAAAAGGTAAGGAAACAATTCCCCAGCTGCCGTTTAGTTCCACAAATCCGGCATGGGTTGACTGCTGAGACATAAGAGTGTAATAACTACTGAAATCAGAATAATTGTTACAGTAATCATTTTGAGTAATCGCAGAAAATTTGGATGACATGTTGTACTACAATTTGCTGAAAATGACATTTTTCTTGAGAATTCTCGATAATATATGATAGAGATCGAAATTAACACGCACCATCCCCAATCATGGGAATCACAGTGTGCATAATTTGATTACCACTAATATTTAAATAATCAGTTTTGAATAATCTGTAAATACTAATAGAAAAGGGCATTGGGTGAGACAAAAGAACACGAGGGCGACCAGCCATGAGTAGGTTACAACCAACACTGTTATTTCTCAAAAACCTTACAAACATAGTGCCACCTCACAGCTGCCAACTTGATCATAATTAAATTACTCCACTATAAAACATTAATTATTCCATTACCCCCTCTCAATTTCAAGTTCCTCAACTTTAAATTGTCACAAGAATATAAATCAATAATTCAAATAAACAAAGTAATACAAAATAAAAGACAAACAAACTATTGGATGTGTTCGATACCAAGTAAATTTCTGAAGAATTTAAATTTTTCTGAAGGTAAAGCCTTCGTAAATAAATCAGCAATATTCTTACTAGATTCGACATACTTTACATTAACAATATTTTTATTTACAATATCTTTAATGAAATTTACTTTAATGTCTATATGTTTTGCCCTACGGGTATTTTCATAATGAGAAATCATGTGCAAGGCACTCTGATTATCGCAATAGATCACTGGCACAACACTTTTTTGACTTTCACAACTCACACTACACAAATCACTCAAGATTCCGCTGATGTACATCACCTCGGTGGCGGTTTGACTGGCAGCTATATATTCCGCTTCTGCAGTGGATAGAGCGACGGTAGGTTGTTTTGTAGATTGCCAGGAGACTAAATTTCCATTATAATATAAGGCTGTTCCACTTGTACTCTTTCGGTCCTTGTGATCTCCTGCCCAGTCTGCATCGGTGTAGGCCATAATTCCGGTTTGTTGTGAGTTCTTCTTAAATACTAACCCCAATTCATTAGTACAACTTAGATACCTAAGTACCCTCTTGGCTTTTATCCATAACTGCTGAGTGGGTTGATCGAGAAATCTACTGAGGTAAGAAGTGGCAAATGTTATGTCCGGTCTAGTTGATATACTAAGGTACATGAGACCCCCAATTAATTCCCTGTAGGGAACTGATATCAAAGGAAGTGTTTCCAAGTGAGCCTCTTGGGTCATAGGGGTGTCAGCACCCTTACACAAATCCATATTGAATTTTTTAAGAAGTTGCTCCACATACCTCTTTTGAGAAATTGTAATACTGTTTTCCTTTCTTGAGAACTCCATTCCTAGAAATGTTTTCAATGGTCCTAAATCCTTAGCTGAGAACTCATTCTTCAATGCAGTGATAATGTTACTTGTCTCAGTAGGAGTTCCTGCAACTAAAATGTCATCAACAAATATAATCAACATCAGGTCCTTTTTGACGAATAAACATGCATCTTTCCCAGATCGTTTCAGGCCTAACTTTTCAATAAACGTGCAAAAACGGCTGTTCCAACATTTTGCGGCAGTTTTTAGACCATACAGAGCACGGTTCAATTTTAGTACAGAAGTAGGGCTACTTACTCCTTCCGGCTTTGTTATATAAACGGGCTTGTCGAGTTTTCCATTCAGGAATGCCGTGGGAATATCAAGCTGACGCAACTCCATATCATTGATCAGTGCATGAACAATGAAACAACGAATAGATGACATCTTTGCTACTGGTGAATAAACATCATGATTCCCCTCCTCCATAAAACCTCGAGCGACAAGACGAGCCTTTTTAGACCCATTCTGTTTAGTATGAAATATCCACTTGGTGTCAATTACTTTTTCCCCCTCTGGCAAGTTAGCCGGTGACCAACTTTTAAATTTTTCTTGAGCATTGATTTCATCTTCTATTGCCCTCTTCCATTCCTTAGATTTAATTGCTTCTTTGTAATTCTTAGGATCATCCTGAACACTTAAGAGACAAAAGTATAATTCATAATCCGCAAAACGAGAAGGTAATTTGGTTTTTCTTTTACCTTTTTCGACACTTGTTTCATCATCTGTTTCAGAGTTGGGATCATTGGTGTCATCTTCTTCATTCTCTCCTTCCGATGCCTTGTTCTTCTCTTCCGAAGCTTCAATAAACTCATCGGTAGACTCTACAATTTTTCTAGGATTCTCTGTGGAGGAAGCAGTCTTTTCCGAGATATTTTTATAAACAAAATCCATTTCATCTGTCCTAACATCGCGGGATTTTATTATATTATCGGTTACAGGATCCCACAGTCTGTATCCTGACCCACAATAACCTACTAATCTCATTTCGGTAGCTCTCGGCTCAAGCTTCGATCCTTTAGGCAGATTGTAGGCCCACGCCTTACATCCAAATACTCTAAGTTTACTCATATCCAGATTCCCATAAAAAATTTTTGCCGGAACTTTCCCTTCAATTGATCTACATGGGCTTCTATTTAATTGGTAGCAAGCTGTTCGCACAGCCTCGCCCCACAAGTGTTTCGGAAGATTGGTGTCGATTAACATGGTACGGACTTTATCTAAAAGAGTTCTGTTAAGTCTCTCAGACACTCCCATCTGCTGAGGTGAATATGCACAACTAAACTCCTGTCTAATTCCCATCTGTCGACAAAATTAAATGCCATATATTTTGGTTGTTTTGACAAGAATAACTACTTACGGTCTCATTTTTGATAGTCATAAACTCAATCATGAATAAACTTCTGGATAAATTGCACTGAAATAATTTTTCATGGCCTTGCATAACAGTCGCACATTTATCCTCAAACAAAACAGTCAACCCAGCTTTAAGTAGGGAAGGTACTGATAAGAGGTTGCAGGTTATACCCTCGACAATGAGACAATTTATTGTAAATCTCAATGATCGATTATGATTCCAATTCACTCTTAATTTTCCCGCATTTTTTGCAATTATATTTTCCCCATTGGCGACTTTAATTAATAAAGGAGGGATATTCTGTATGTCAAACATTAAATTCATATACTCAGAAGATATTAAACGAGCAGTACAACCTGAGTCAATAATAAAATTAATATTCCCATCTTTAGGGGTTAAAACGTCTGCCGTATATGTCACAAACGTAACATCTTTAGATTTATCACTATTTACCTCATTTTTAGAAAAATGTGCACTCTGGTTCCGCTGCTGATATTTTCTAAATTTCCCTTGAATCCTATCTTGAGAGGCAAATTTCTTCTTCGGGCAATTTGCTATGTAGTGACCCTCGTTGCCACAACCATAGCACTTAAATTTTCCTTTTGTCTTGGCATTAAATGTGCACTCATTAGTATTGCTAACACTGGTATCCCGCACAGTACCCTTCAATTTTAATTCATAGTCCAAAAGTTTCCCTTTAACAAAGTCAAGTGTCAAATCATTGGTCGTTGTCTCCATAGCAACTATTACACTTTCGTAAATCGGTGGCAAAGTCAATAAAATATGACAAATTTTATCATCTGATTCAATTTTTGTACCGGTGTCCTCCAGATCTCGAATCAGGGTGTCAAAACGCATAAAATGATCTTGAAGATCGACGCCATCTTCACATTTAAGTGACATCAACTTTCGTCTAATAAACAGCTTAGTCATCGTACTTCTTCTTTCAAATACTCCTTTGAGTCGTTTCATCATGTGAAATGCTGAAGTCGAATCCCTAATATATTCTATGTGTTTGTCACTTACACATTGCACAATTATTGACATTGCTTTGGCGTCTTTATCCATTAGCGCGGCCTTTTCTTTGGTATCATTGCTTTTCTTTGTCTTTTCAACAAAGTCTTCATCGAGTGCGCACTTCACGCCCTTCTCTCCCAATAAACATTCTACGCGAAAACGCCAGGTCGAAAAATTATTCGGCGACAACTGAGGAAACGCCGTCCCCGATGCCACTGTAACCGACGCCGACATGACCGATACCCGATCGCGGAACTTTTACTTGTTTCGACGAATCGCGACACTTTTGATGCTTACTGGGCCCATAACCTTTTGAATAATCTGTAAATACTAATAGAAAAGGGCATTGGGTGAGACAAAAGAACACGAGGGCGACCAGCCATGAGTAGGTTACAACCAACACTGTTATTTCTCAAAAACCTTACAAACATAGTGCCACCTCACAGCTGCCAACTTGATCATAATTAAATTACTCCACTATAAAACATTAATTATTCCATTAATCAGTAGCCATATTCTATGTGAATGTCTATTTTAATGATATTGTCTATTTAATACATCAAAAAAACAAAAAAAACATGTGGGTTAAAATCTCAAAAATAGGTGTCCGTTAAAGTTAAACGACAATTTCGCCATTTAAACCCCTTAGAGTTTACATTTTTAAATTCCTTTCTTAGCGGTTACCTAAAATCTAAATTCAGAACTTAAAGTTTCTATCATTAGTAGTTTTTGCTCTGCATTGATTCTATCAGTCAGGACAAAGCCTCTTAAATATATGGAGAAGAGATCGAAATAAACACGCACCATCCCCAATCATAGGAATCACAGTGTGCATAATTTCATTACCACTAATATTTAAATAATCAGTAGCCATATTTTAGGTAAATGTCTATTTTAATAATATTGTAACGTTAAATCGATATTCAAATAAAAACATATGGTTTAATATCTCAACAATAGATTTCCGTTAGAGTTAAACGACAATTTCGCCATTTAAGCCCCTTAGGGGTTACATTTTTGAAATTCCTTTCTTAGTGGTTACCTAAATCGCGTTTAAAATCTAAATTCCGAACTTCAAGTTTCTATCATTAGTAGTTTTTGCTCTGCGTTGATTCTGTCAATCAGGACAAAGCCTCTTATATATATAGAGATTTAATTACATTTTAAATAATTTATTTTTTGAAGAGAAAAGATTTGGCTCCGCCGGGAGTCGAACCCGGGTTTCCCGCGTGACATGCACCACAGAGCTCGGCCCCAAGTAGAGCCAATCCTTCCTCTTCACTGATACCTACTTGGGGCCGAGCTCTGTGGTGCAGTGGTTAGCATGTCACGGGAGACCCGGGTTCGACTCCCGGCGGAGCCAAATCTTTTCTCTTCAAAAAATAAATTATTTAAAAATAATTTAAAAATGATGGTCACCCACAAATTAAGATTAGATTAATAGTTACATTTTAAATTATAGTAGTTATCTATTTATTATTGTTACAACATACTATTGTAAACGTAATTGTTATAAATGTTAAAATGAAATTGTTAATGCATTTTGAATTTGTACTAATATATTTTATAATTATAATGTACGTACGATACATTATAATTATAAAATATATTAGTATAAATTCAAAATGCATTAAAAATTTCATTTTAAAATTTATAACAATTACGTTTACAATAGAATGAATGACAATAATTAAGATTCTGCATTCTCAAAATCATAAACTGACAAAAATTGAGAAGTCCAGCGAAATTTCTTTGAGAGTTATAGCCGATGTCCGACGGGAGTGTGGACACATCCCACTTTGCCACGCCCAGCAGCCTCTCTTCAGTACCTTTACCATTAAAATAACTAAAAGACTATAATTAGCGTCTATAACATATCTTTATAAACCGAACTTGTTTATTTTATTTTATAAGTTAGTTTTATTCATTAACCTCCAAGCAGGCGATTTATTCATCAAACGTTAATTTTTTTTAAATTCAGTTTAGCCTTTTAATTCATGCCAACGTTTCGCTGCGAACTATTAGTAATTGTCATAGCTACTCTGTATTAGAAACGGTTTGATTATAGAGGTGTTTAAAATTTAAAAATAAAATAATAATTGAGGCTTTGTGAATCCTGATTTCGGTGTCGATATGGAACCAATCCGTTCCTTGACGCTTCCACGACCTCCCTATTCGGTTCAAATATTCTACACATTACTTAATTTTTTAAAACTTAATGCTTTGTCACCATTCGATGAAAGCGAACTGGTTTTGCGTGCGTAAACCGCCATAGGAAGAATAATTGCTTACAAAATTCTAAATTTTATGTTTCGGGTCAAAAATCGTAAGGAATTTTGGCTCCAAAAAAAATAACAAGTATATTCGGCCTTTAACCTAGCCTTATCTTCTCTCCATTTTCACTTTTACTTACCTATATATGAAATATTGCGATCGTGAAAAATTTCGACTTCCGGTTTTCAACGGAAATACACGTTTTGGGGTCCCCTGAGTCCAAATAACCAAGTCCCGCGAAAAGTTCTGTGTGTGTGTTTTTTTTTTTTTTTTTACGAAGGTAGGTGGAAATCTTCAAAAGACGAGGATAGGCCCGTACCTATCCGTGTGTGGGATTTTTACCGACTAAAACCACCTCCTAACACCTATTTCCCACCCTCCACGGGACCACCGTTAGGCATTACTTCATGGAGGGGGACTGGCTGTGTGCCGCCTCATTCTATTAGGCTACGCTCTAGCTCGCCTTTCCTTCTCTTCTTTCCTATGTTGCTTGATGGTCTGGGCCGCAAGGCGTTGTCCAGCCATCCAGTTCTCATTGCTGATTAGCATCAGAGCGACAACATTATCGGCAGTAGGTTCTGATCCGCAAACTTCTTGAAATTCCTCTCTCTCCTTCTGGAAGCGAGGACAGGAGAAGAATGCATGTTGGAACATACGGTGGACCGTCTCTTCGGCTGATTGGCATACTGGACATTCGGCTGTATTATTCAGCTTAAATCGATATTGATATGCTCGAAAACAGCCATGCCCCGTAAGCAGCTGGGTGAGGTAGTAGTCAACATCACCATGTTTCCTGGTTACCCATGGTTGGATATGAGGGATTAGCCTGTAGGTCCACCTTCCGTTCGATGCCATATCCCAGCGTCGTTGCCATCTCTCCACTGTGATCTCTCTTTCTTCGGCCCGAGGAATGCAGTCAACTCGGTTATAGGAGCGCTTCCTCTCTTCAGAAAGCAGCTCGATTGGCGGCATTCTAGCCACTACACATGCAGCTTCATAGGAAACTGTTCGAAAAGCACTTGCCACTCTTAACAAGCCTCTCCGATATACTGATATCAACTGTCTCTTGTACGATTTGGTGAGCATTGCATCATTCCAAATTGGTGCTCCATATAAAAGAATCGATGGGACAATACTCGCAAGAAGCCTTCTGCGACTCTCTCTGGGTCCTCCTATATTCGGCATAAGGCGTGACAGTAGCGACATGGTTCTAGATGCTTTGTTGCTGATGTACTCCATGTGAGCATTAAAACGGAGACGTGCATCTATGATTACTCCTAAGTACTTCAAAGAGGGCTGGGAACGAATCCCGTGTCTACCTACTGTGACTGTTATGGTCTCTATTTGCTTCCTACTTGTAACAAGGAGCGCCTCGGTCTTGTGACCGGCTAGTTGCAGGCCCACAGTTGATAGCCAATCTCGGATTGTAGCCACTGCCTGATTGGAAATCAGGGTAACTTCTTCTGTATACTTCCCTTAAACTACCACAGCTACATCATCTGCGAAGCCAACAACTCTAGCTCCTTCCGGCAATGATAGCCTAAAAACACCGTCATACATTATATTCCCGAAAAGAGGCCCTAAAACTGAACCCTGCGGGACGCCACCAGTGACCTTATAAATCCTATATAACGTCTGAAGCATAGAGCAGAACTCTGTCCTTGAAGTAGTCTGCTACAACTCTCATTAGATAAGCAGGCACACCCATAGCCTCTAAGGCTTCTAGTATGCAGGTCCACCTCGCCGTGTTGAACGCGATAATAGATAATAGATGATCTCCCTGCTCTAGTGAAGGTCGGGTCGGTCCCGGAGTTCATTAGGACCATGTCACTTATTTGGGCAAATGCTTCCAGGAGAATTTCACCACGGCGATTCGTCGTCCTACTTCCCCATTCCGTTGCCCATGCATTGAAATCACCAGCTATTATTGCTGGCCCATGACCACTGGCATTTACGATTAGACGATGCAACAAGTTCTCGAATTCTTCAATTGTGGATCTGGGGGAGACATAGCAGCTATAAATATGTATATTATTAATCTTACTCCATACAAAGCCAGATTGGGACACTCCCATCTCTTGAATCCCTTGGCTACCACAAGCCCAAATAGCTGCTTTACCACTGTAATCAGATACCCATGAGGATCCATCCAAAGTCTTGTGCGGTTCACATAGAATAGCAACGTCAATTTGTAGTTCCCGCACAGTCTGACAAAGGAGATCTTGAGCAGCGTCACAATGGTTCAAATTCAACTGAAGTATCTTCATCTTCGGTATAGTTTAACACGCGTCTTATTTTGCAGTGCTAAACGAAAAGCTGGGCACTTACTACTCCCGCAAAGGTGGTCAGAGTTATTCTTCCCCTCACATATTGCACAATTAGGACTCAGCTCACAGTCAGCAGCTTTGTGGCCTGCTTGACTACATTTCCGACATAATGAAGTCCTATCCTCTCCAACACAGTGGCAAGCTATATGGCCAAATTCCTAGCACCAGAAACACCTTTGTACTTTTGCTCTCTCGCGTATGCGGCTTTCGACCAGGCCTACGCGTACCTTCCCTTGTGCCACAATCTTTCTTGCCTGAAGAACTGGAAGCTCAATAACCGCCGTTTGCGTATCTCCATAGGCTGGACGCAGCGATTTTACCGCTGTGATCGGTGCTGCCTCTTCACCCAATAGAAGTTTTAAGGCCTCCGCAACCTCCTCTTTTGTGGTAATTGCGTCCAAGTCGCTGAGTTCGAAAAGAGATTCCTCCGTCCATGTCCGCACTTTTGCTCCTTCACCAAGCATTTGCTCTACTGTAGATCTCATAGTGGTGAGGTTCTCCGATTTCTTATGGTCTAGCTGCAGCAATAGATCACCATTATTATTTTTCCGGACTTTGTTTATTGAAGAGCTCAGCTCCTTTATCGCAGGATTGTCCCTTATCTTTCTCAAAACGTCTTAATAAAGGTCTGGCCACACATGTCCGCACCGGATCCGCACCGTAGCAATAAATAAGGTTATGTTCAGAATATTTTTAATTTAAATTACATATTACCTTTAGTTATGCCTAAAGTTCAAACCACACATGTCAGACACAGGCCACTTTAGGCATAACTAAAGGTAATATGTAAGTTAAATTAAAAATATTCTGAACATAACCTGTATTATTGCTAAGGTGCAGATCCGGTGCGGACATGTGTGGCCAGACCCTTAGTCAGGCTCTCTGATACCGTAACAATTACGGCATCAGGTCTCGGAGGCTTGATGCGAGTTTTCTTCTTCGATTTCTTGCGTACAACTTGCCATTGTTCTTCGGAAGATGACTTATGCTCAACTGTAGGTTTTTTAAAATGAGCTGTTTTTTGGTTTGACTCATGGTTCGATTCTCCAGAACTCTTCGGTTTAGTCCTCTTCTCAACTCTTTCAGCTGGAGGAGCCTCAGATGATGAAGATGTAATGATTCTTCCTCTATTTTTGTCACCTACTTTTTTCCTTGGTGGACTAGGCTCCACTGTTTGAGTTTCACTATCCCCAGTCTCTATAGGCGAGGCAGCAATTTCTAACTTTTCAAAGTATATACGAATTTCACAGGCATATCTTTTAATTTCTCCATGAACATTGTGCTTCGTCCGAATAAACGTAAGCAAATCATTGATCTTATGCCCAAGATTCTGCATTACTTCTGTAGTTGTTAATCTTGTATCCTGGGATGCTACAACAGCCAAGTCTCCCACCATTGTAGCACTGCGGTCGTATGATGACGACGCCGGGGAGCCCGCTTTCGCACCCTCTTCCGACGCCGGTATTGGGGTTCCGTGCCCCTGCACCGTAATACAATTTTCTTTCCTCTCCATAACTTCTCACAAATATAAGTATGCATTTTATACCTCCTGCCAGGTGTGATACAGCCGCCTCTAACCTGAGGAACAGACGCTGACCAGGTAGCCGCCTATTCTAGGAACCGTCGCTCCTGGATTTAAGTCTAGTTTTGGTCCGCCCCGGGTATTTTATTACCCCGGTACCCATCATATATGATGGGAATTCCCCTATCCGCCACCTGGGGAGGCGCCCGATGGAAGACTAGCAACTCCACACGGATGTGTGTGTGTGTGTGTGTGTGTGTGTGTGTGTGTGTGTGTGTGTGTGTCTGTGTCTGTGTCTGTTTGTGTGAACAGACTAGCTCAAAAACTATAAACCGCACGAACCTGAAATTCGGTATTTGGTGTAGGTATACGCCTGCGATGCGACAGCAAATATTTCATCAAAATCGGTCAAACGGAGGGGGTACCTAACTTAGTAAATTTTTGCGTTTTTATCGATTTTCTCAAAAACGGCTCTAACGATTTTGATTAAACTGAGTATTTGGTGTATTAATATGCCCGAGATATGACTGCAAAAGTTTCATCAAAATTGATCAACCGGAGGGGGCACTTTACTTAATAAATTTTGTCTCATTTTCACGTGTTTTTTTTTATTTACTCAAAAAAACGGCTTTAACGATTTTGATCAAACTAGGTATTTGATGTATGTATATGCCCGCGATGTGACAGCAAAAATTTCATCAAAATTGGTCAAACGGATGGGGTACTTTATTTAATGAATTTTGTCTAATTTTTACGGTTTTTTCTTTATCTCAAAAACGGCTTTAATGATTTTGATGAAATTCGTCAAATTAGGTTTTCAAATCAATCAATCAAAATTAGGTTTTCTTTAATATCAGGTAAGCTTTATCATTATTAAAATATTCTGAGGGGGCTTGAATGGGGAAGGGGCCTTTTTTGTTTACCTATAAAGTACCTTTGTTTTTGTTTATATGGAGAAATTAACTGTCTCTCGTTACGCCTAAAAACAAGAAATGGCTAAATATGAAATATGAAAAAAATCAAGGAAACAAATAGAGGAGAAAAAAAGAAAAATATTCCGTCAACTCATAATACTCGTTGTGCCCACGCATGCGGAGTACGCCTCTAATCACAGACTATTGTTCATAATTAAAGCCGTTCTGTTCATTAAATGGAAATTATTTCTTTCATGGTAACTAAATGAATTTTTCAACAACTACATAGATAATTATAAAATCAGTCGACTAGGAATATCAGCTTGCATTGCTGAATTATCGATGTAAAAACTTTTATTTGGTAATAAAAAAATTTAGTGCACTTTAGAGAGCAAAACAAAAATAAGAAATGAATGTGGAAAAATGTGTGACTTTGAGAAATGGCAATTAACGAGACCCGTCAATTACTAATCTAAGTAAGTTGGTAAGTGAAAGTTGTGTGTTGCGCGCATCACACCAGATTTTTTTAATTCCCTTTTAACGTAGACCATAAATGCCTCCCTGTGCCTCCTACTTACTTGTCCAGACGTTTGCCTTTCTATCTCTATATCACGTAAATCCTCGCCATTTCTGCCACAGGTAACCACATATTTCGTCTTCTCTCTATTTATGCCCTTACCTATTTTCTCACTGAGTTACAACGATTTGGCTGTATCAAGTTTTATTGTTTCGCTGTATACATTTAGCATCCTGCGTACAGATGTATTTTTTACGCCAATGCAAGAGTAATAGTTTATAGTTTTAGAGAATTAGAAGATATTTTGGATTTAGTCCGATGAAGTATAGAACTTATCCTATTAGATGTTGGCATTAATTTATTGTAGATATATTTCATAGATTATATTTAATGTTGCTTTGTGTTAAATCGTTTGTTTTTAAAAATTATTACTATTTTAGTCTGCTTCAGGAGCAACAGCCTTAGTTTGTGATAGCTCACTTAGGATAATATAAATACAGGAATATATTTCTTTTGCTAATGCATTACCTCACATTACTGACTACAAGTAGGACGGAAACTAATTTAAAATTCATTTACCGTTGCGATATGGTTATTAAGCCAATTAGCAAAGTACACTTTTTATGAAAAGGAAGTTTCCTCGGTGCCTCTTATAATTGGACATTAAGTTTAATTAACTAAGAATTAAGACTGTAATAAACAAATTTCATTAACTTATTGTTTTCTTTTTTTTATTCTGATTCCGGTGCCTTATTTTGATAGGGAGATAATTTAAACAAAAAACATTAGTTTTATTCCTTTTTCAAAAATTTTAGTTAGATTAAATTTTTTTATTATTGAACGCCGCATTATAATTTAGTTTTACTTTCACTTTCCTATATATGAATTATATAGTAAGGGAAAGTATTGTGATCGCAAAACATTTCGACTTTCAGTTTTCAACGGAATTACATTTTTTCGGATCCCCTGAGTCCAAATAACCAAGTCATGTGAAATGGTCTGTCTATATGTGTGTGAACAGACTAGCTCAAAAACTATAAACCGCACGAACCTGAAATTCGGTATTTGGTGCAGGTATACGCCTGCGATGTGACAGCAAATATTTCATCAAAATTGGTCGAACGAAGGTTTATTTTATTCAATAAATTTTGCCTCATTTTTACGTTGTTTTTTTTCGATTTTCTCAAAAACATCTGTTACTGCAGTGAGGTGGCCAAAGTAAGAAGTGCAATCTGACATTATTAATTATTTTGACGAGATTTTAATGAATTGATATATTGTATAGTTATAAAATATATATT
Source organism: Aelia acuminata (assembly GCA_911387785.2). Taxonomy (NCBI): domain Eukaryota; kingdom Metazoa; phylum Arthropoda; class Insecta; order Hemiptera; family Pentatomidae; genus Aelia; species Aelia acuminata. The sequence goes on from OU426981.1 coordinate 81,880,814, forward strand.
TTATACACCTGAAGATGAGGCAATGAGCCTCGAAACGTTGTGATGTTTTAATATATTGAAAAATATATATATAATAAAGGAAGACTGGATTTTTTCACTGTAATATAAATTTGGATTAATTAATTACATTTTAGTTTAGAAACATTAGCTCCATAATAGATTTCTGAATGCAAATTACAGTGATTTTAGAGGAACAGTAATCGTTCTAGGTTTCCAGAACGGCATAACAAACTTTAATACGAGACGTAAATCCACCTGTAAGCTGGTTGCCAATCATATGTTTTTAGAGGACTTATTCATATTGTATTGTGCATGGTTATGGATTTTCTGTCTAGAGATGTAACAATGGATTGTTAATCAATTGGTGTTCTTAGGTGTTATAGTTTTTGTATTATTGATATCTATTATATTGTTTTATATATGTATTAATAAAATAAAAATAATTGCGTAATTTATTAAAGAAAAATATTCGATTTATTGGACTGAACGATGCGAAAATTGTTTTAATGAGATCAAACGGTACCGATCCTCAATGCTTATATTAGCCATTTGTGATAAGGATAAATAGGTTGTAATAGACGTCGATCGAGTCGTTAATATTTGGGGCTGTTTTAAAACAACCATGGTATTTTACATCCTGTCGCATATTTTTCAAAGGAGCTAACTCCAGGACAAATGAAGAAAGAAATAATGTATATAGAATGTGGCCATCAAAGAAGCAATTCTTTTTTTTTGGCAATATTATTTGATGGGTTGAGAATTCGTAGTTATCACAAACCATTAGCAAACTTAAAAGCAAAATCTAGAACTGATAAAGCTATTGGTGATTTGATTTATTTGTCTCAGTACAATTTCAAAATCATTTATATTAATATATATATATTTAGAAGGAAAAGAAAATATTGAGGCTGGTGCTTTATCAAGAAATCCTGTTCTCGAAAGTTTTTCCAATATCGATGATTGTTTAAAAATTTTAAATATGATAAAATTGTAAGAGATAATTGCTGATCAACAATATATTAAAGAAGAAATAGATAAGACCAAAAAGATAGTTACAAATGGTGATATAAGTTTTAAACTTTTGAATAGTAGAATAAGAATTTATGTTTCAGTTTGGGTTCGATTTAATAAAGAAAATACATAAATTTTACGGTCATATAGGTAGTACTCATATAGCAAACAAACTAAGACCTTTTTACTACTTCAAAAACATGGATGATAAAATAAATAAGATTTGTCAAGCGTTTGAAATCTCTAAGAATAATAAATCTAAATTAGGTCGGGCTATAGGTCTACTATAAAATTAGGATCGGCAAAGAAGCCCTTTGAGATTGTATCGATGGACACCATTGGGGGTTTCAGCGTTAACGGTTCCAATACGAAAAAATATATGCATTTGCTGGTGGATCATTTCACTAGATACGCGTGGATTCTAACTTCCGGTAAACAAAATGCTCAAGATTTTATAAAATTACTAAACCCGTTAACGAAAGATTATGAAATAAAAATGCTGTTGGTCGATCGATACACAGCATTAAATTCATTGAAATTAAAAATATATTTTAAAGAAAAGTGTATTCTACTTGTTAATATCTCAGTCAATAATCCTCAGTCGAACGGCTTAAATGAATGATTGAACCAAACGTTGGTGAACAGGATTTGGTGTAAATTAAATGAAGATGGTAACAGTACACCTTGGACAAAGATTGCTGAACAGTGCTTAGATGAATATAATAAAACAGTACACAGTACAACCAAATTCACTCAAGCATATCTTTTATTTGGCACGACCTCAAAAATTGTACCTTCTCAACTAAAACAAGCAAATAATTTAGAAGAGGATTGAGAAGTGGCTTTCAAAAATTCTGAAAAAAGTTTTGAAAGTTATAAGATTAGAATAGACAAGAACGGAAGAGAATATAAGTTTCAAGAAGGTGACTAAATGTATGTAGCAAATAGTAACAAATTAAACAGAAAAAAGCTCGATGAGATGAGAAGTAGGCCATTTGTGACAAAGAAAAGACATTCTAATTCCATTAATGAATTAGGAAGTAGAAAGAAATATCTTTTTCTTTTCCTATTAACACATTCGGTGCGGACCCAGTAGATCTGCTGGGTGCCTGTCTACTCACCGTATGGGCCCAGTAGATCTACTGGCCATGCTGCGTAATTTAGAGACTTCACTAGAAACGCTCGTGAAGGGGGATTTTTGACAATTCTTCGGCAAAAGTTACGTAACTGAATTCTCTGGCGAAATATGCCTGATTTGCCGAAGAATTGTCAAAAATCCCCCTTCACGAGCGTTTCTAGTGAAGTCTCTAAATTACGCAAAGTGAATTTCTAGTCTAGTTCTTGCGTAATTTATTTATATAAATAAAAACTATATATATATTTTGTTTTATTATAGGTATTATAGTTTTTTGATATCTATTGTATTGTTATACTAGCTATATATACCGGTTTCATCCGGAGAATTTCCTTTTTAAATCTATAAAATTTATAAAGTGAGACTTTTATCTACCCAAACGGTCGATTTCGTAAAAACCAATGTAAAGCGAGATCAAAACGATTTTTATAACAATAAATAATATACCCAGAGATTGACTGAAGTTATGCAATTTTAATATGGACAGGTTTGGATGGACGAAATTTGGAGAATTCAGGACAAACGGTATGGATTTCTATAAGAACAAACAAACAGAATTTCATCTTTATTTATGTAGATATTTGTATTAATAAAACGGTGTTTCTTGCATGAGATTGACTCCACTTTCTTACAAGATCAGACACCTTCTATCGATTCACCTTCACGATATATTTACTAAAAGCAACTCGCGGAAAAAAACCAAGCAAGCAGAAAAGAACACTAGACTGTTGATGGAATTAGGTCCTTTAAAAAAATAAATAAGCAATAATGAATCGAAAAGTACTGAGAACTTTCAAGTTTTGCAATGGAAATGTGTAATGAAAATACAATGAAAGTGCAATGAAAATACTGTATAACTTAAGGAAATTATATAAATATAAGCACATAAATGTGTGAAGTTGAGGAATGGCGTTTACAAATTATCGAAACACGTCCATTTCTATTCTATGTAAGTTCGTAAGTAAAAGTTGTGTGTTGCGCGCATCGTACCAGATTTTTTTTCAGTTACTGGAGAGTAGTTTTAATAAAGTTATAAATATTTATATTTCTTAAATAAAGTTTTAAAGCTATTCGTTTCATGGCAAACTGGAGCATTTTTTTAATTGTGCCATCATCAAGACAAATACTCTCTGGGAAATAATAGGAAAAAAAAACTAGATATGGTTTTTGTTTTACCAACAAGCAGCAGAACACCTATACAGTAGGAGAACTACCTATACAGATTCACGTCGAATTACGACCGATTCAAGTCACTAATATTTATGGTTATCATTACTACCGCCTTCATTAGGTTTTAATTTGGCCGGGCAATAATGTTCCATACGTTAAACATTTTAGTAGGACTGATAACTGTACTTTTTGCCAACCACGGTAGGAGGGGTGACCTTCTCTAGGCTGTCTCTTATCTCATAAGAGTTTGAATAACTTTAAAGCTACACCTTCTCACTATCACATACACAAAAGCCGCAAAAGTGTCCGGACCCTGGAGTGAAGCCAGGATCCCCGACGACAGCTGTGGCTCTTCCCGAAATAGAGGATACGCATGGAAATAAAGGACCCTTTTCATGACGGATTTAGTTGGGCTGATTGATGTCCTCTCCACCAATAAATACTCTTCTCGTCGGCGCCCTTGTTCGAGGGTCCGATTTGTACGCTAGCTGTGTGGCCGATTGTAATGGTACTTGACCAGGGGTTCCCAGGGGCTTGTTTTGGATGCCTTATTTGAGAGAAATTTGCAGGAACTGCTGTAAGACATACGGGGTAGCAACATACCATGGATGGTTAATAATCGATAATATTAATTTAATCATACTTCGCGGAAAGTTTTTTTAATAGTAAAATTAAAACTTTTTCTTACAATACGGAAAAGAGTTGAGTTTGAAAAACGTAATATTTACATTACATTATTAATGTAAATTCATAAATTTATTCTATGGTTATCAATAACCAGTGGCGGAACCAGCCGGTTGTCAAGGGGCATCATCTAATGAGGTTTTTTACCTTTTTTGTTCCCCTCCCGCAACTGACATTCTACTGGTTTAGCATGCTATTATTACTTTCTTGCTTTTAGTGAAGTTAAATTCTCTTTTTAAATATAAAAAAAAAATCAAAGGGGGCTGCAGCCCCCATTGCCCATCCCCTGGATATGCCTATTTCAATAACCTTTTTATTAAACCTTTTTCTTCTAAAATAGAGCCGCATGTTAGTTGTTGGTAATTTATAGTTAAATGGATATCACCAAAAATCCTTTAAAAATATTGCTTTGACCGTATGAATTGAGAAATAAAGTATAAAACAAATGATAATGAAAGCCGCAATAATAAAAGGGATAAAAATAATAATTGGAATGGAAAGATATTGGTATTGACACAAATTAGATTTAGAGAATTCATAATATGGAAGGAAAATGATAAACAAAAGCTGACAAGGTTTTCTGCTGACTTCATTTCAAGGTTTTCATACTTGGCCTTGATGTGGGATATGCACTACATTATTGAGCCACTCATCTCCACTAGCCCTCGACTTTAGTAATGAGTAATACCAACATGAGCTACTAACATAAGTTACATAATAGCACTGAGCCTGATCTGCTTAACTAAAGATATATTTGCCAAAATATGGCCTGCTAGTATATAGGGATAAGTTTACGTTCGACTGATAGGTTTATAATATAGTGTATTATTAATTTTTATTACGATTTAGAAACAGATCAATACTTCGCAATTGCTAGAATCATACACTTTTAATGTCTAATACAGTGGACTGCAAAAGTCTATATCCAGCATTTATGGATAATGAAGGTGAGGTATTGCTTGGGATTTTCCAGCATTGTAAAATCTCTCCTATAACTGACGTAAATAGGGATGAACTGAATTGAAATAGGCATTAAAACTGGCCTGAAGTAGGCAATTGTAGGCATGTAGTGAGTGGCACTTTATAAACATAGGTCAACTTCAAAAATCTCATTGGCTAACTGACCGTGGGGACAGACAGCTACCTGCACTACCCAAGAAGGAACACCTCATGAACGGTTTGTTCCAGATCAGGCTAATCACCTTCAAGTAAAAATTTACCTCTTCATTGACCACTAAACTTTTTATTAGTCAAATTTTATATACAAATATTGAATAGAAAATGGATTAAATTTAAACCTTTATTAGTCAATTATAACGTTTTCTTGCTCACTTTAAATTAGGACCTTCCTGGATCATTTTCTCTTTACAGTCGATTACCTACATTGTCTATCGCTGTAAGCCAACTTCATATGTAGAATTACATGCTTTATAAACTAAATCCTTCAACATTAGAAAAACTTCTATCATCAGTAATTGATATTAGCGTATTTGATATTAGTAATTGCCTCTATGATCAATAGAGGTTTCAAGCAACTAAAGGATAAGATTTATTTTTAAAAAGTGCGCTATCCTCTATCAGAAATTTCTGGATCCAATGGTGTCCGCAGGATTTTGTCTAGGGGGTAAAATTTTCATCTAGGTCGTGCAGGCTGGTTTATTCTTATGCCTGGGAGAAGGGTTCGAGGTATTCAATTTTTCATTCAAAAAAACTTATTGATATTCAAAAGTTAAAATATTTGTTTATATAATGCTTAGTAAATGATTAGGAATTTATTTAATTTGTAGTTTTTGTTTCGCAAAATTTCTAGGGGGCAGCTACTCCTCCTTCTGACGCCCATGTCTGGATCTGCGAATAAAAGTACTGTAATATGAAAACAATGTTTGCTGTTTATTGTATTATATTCACTATCACTATATTAATTTAATATATTTGTTTACTTTTTTGACTTATATCATATCATATTTTAATTTTACCACACCAAATTTGCTGATGCCAAAACAAAAATATAAACATTTCTAATTTGCAAATTATAACCAGAACTTCGAGTAAATTATATGTTCAACATTCATGAAAACATTAACTTATGCATTTTATGCTGGGTTACAGAAAATGAATCTTCTTTAATGTAACTTTAATTCTGAAATAAAAAGAATCTGGTGCGTGCGCGCAACACACAACTTTCACTTACCAACGTACTTTGATTAGAAATTAATGCGTTTTGTTAATTGCCACTTCTCAAATGAACAGAACGGCTTTAATTATGAACAATGGTCTGTCATTAATAGCGTACTCCGCATGCGTGGGCTCAACGAATTGACTGAATATTTTTATTTTTTTCTCCTCTTTATGTTTTCTTTATTTTTATCATATCTCATATTTAGCCATTTCTTATTTTTAGGCGTAACGAGAGACAGTTAATTTCTCCATATAAACAAAAACAAAGGTACTTTATAGGAAACAAACAAACAAAAAAGACCCCTCAGAACATTTTAATAATGATAAAGCTTACCTGATATTAAAGAACACCTAATTTTCATTTAACATGACGAATTTGATAAAAATCGTTAAAGCGTTTTTGAGATCATCGAAAAAAAGGTAAAAATTGGAAAAAACATTATGAAATAATGTACCCGCTCCGTATGACCAATTTTGATGAAATGTTGGCTATCACATCTTTGGCATATACATACATCAAATACCCAGTTTGATCAAAATCGTTAAAGCCTTTTTTGAGTAAATAAAAAAAAAAAACACGTGAAAATGATAGAAAATTTATTAAGTAAAGTCCCCCCTCCGGTTGATCAATTTTGATGTAATGTTGGCTATCGCATCTTTGGCATATACATACATCAAATACCCAGTTTGATCAAAATCGTTAAAACCGTTTTTGAGTAAATAAAAAAAAACACGTAAAAATTACACAAAATTTATTAAGTAAAGTCCCCCAGTTGCGTGTTTACTGCGGTAGTGTTAACATCGCTCCAGTAATCCTCTGCAGCTTCAGATAAATAAGGCCAGTCCTTTCCTTTTCATTATTCATCTGTACATATATTTATTTTATTTTTTTATTTTTTATTTTTATTTAAAGATATTATATTATTTTTATTTATCAGTGAACTATTTTAAGATTAATTGATGGGGGTAGATAGTGATGGAGGGGAAAACCCTCCTCCCATTCATACAGATAATAAAAATCAAACAAATTCTGGTTTAAATATACAACCTCAATTCGAAAATATCAAATATCTCCGTTATTTTAAGGACCCGTTTATAGTAATAGTGGAAAAGAATGATCAAGAAAATCTGTCTTTTTTCCATGACATGAAAGTAGGTAAGTTTTTCGGGCTTAGCGATATTCATGTTCATAGAATTCGAAGGAAAAATCAAAATCAAATAGAGATCACTTTTAAGTCGTACGAGCAAGCTAATCGATTTCTTGATAACCCTTTTCTAAGCAAAAATAATGTCAGGGCCTTTATACCGCTTCAATATGTTCTGAAATTTGGTGTTATTAGAGACGTTCACACATCCATAACAGAGGAAGAAATATTAAAAAATTTATCGTCTACAGAGAAAGTCCTAAAAGTAAGACGTTTTAATAGAATTATAAGAGACGATAAGGGGGAAATATCCAAAGTACCTTCTGGTTCAGTACAAATAGTTTTTCATTCACAAAGACTGCCGGACAGTGTAGCTTTATATTTGGCCCCACGAAAAGTAACCCCTTACGTTACTAAGCCACGTTTTTGTGAAAAATGTCTTAGATACGGGCATATGAAAGATAGGTGTAGAGGTCGAGAGAGGTGTATGAATTGTGGAGATAACCAACATACCTCTCAAAATTGCTCAGCGTTAACAAAATGTATTCATTGTAAATTGAACCACAAACCAAATGATAAAACCTGTCCTGAAAAATTAAGACAAGACAAAATCAAAGAATTAATGGCGGTTAGACCTATTAGTTATAAAGAGGCCTCTGATATATTCCCTATTCAGACAACAAATAGGTTTTCACTTTTAGATTTCCCACAAATTGAAGACAATTCGCATCAGTTTAATACTTCTCTTTTAAGAAATCCTCGAAAAAAAATTCCTCAACCGCGTATCACAGACTTCGAGAAAAAACGGAAAGCGGAAGAACAAATCGAAACCACCGATTTTTCTAGCAATAACGCTGGTTCTATTAAACCTAAAACTGTAATTAATTTTGAAAATCCGCATAAATCCACACCCGACTCAAAATACGTAAATATGCTAAATGCATTAATTCAAAAAATTAAAAACGTAGAAAAAGATGAAGACACTATAAATATCATAGGGCAAACGTTTTATAATTTTGTTCAAGATAATAAGGAGGTTATAAATATCATTACAGAACGTAACGGAATTGAGAACGATGCAATGTGTATAGAATAGCAAGACTGTTAAATTAATAGTCAACATTATTTTAAATTGCTTTACATTAATCATGACGAATTACACAATATTTTCAAGAAAATTAAACCTTAAAATACTTAACATAATTGCCGCAGTATAAACAACAAATTTCAGGAATTAGTAAACTTATTGAATATTAACGAATTTCATGTAGCGTTACTCCAGGAAACCTGGTTTAAAAGTCAGAGAACATATAACGCTAGAAACTTCACCATTATCAGCAGAAATAGGCGGGATAGGTATGGTGGAGTAGGAATTTTCTTGCACAATAGACTCAAATTCGAAAAAATCGAGATCCTCAATACCGGCCCAATTGAAGCTTTAGGAATAAAAATAACAAATACAAACCCACAATTAATATTGGTTTCTGTGTACATTCCTCCAAGAGGTAAACCAACAGCCTCAAATTTACAATCCCTTTTCTCTCTTGATAGTAGATTCCCGGGGCATTCTATAGTCATCGGGGAAGATTTTAACGCCCACTCATCTTTTTTCGGTACCGAGGAAATGGATTCACAAAGAGGAGATCTGATAGTTCAAGAATCATCTAAGTCGTCATTCATGCTATTAAATGAACCCAATGTAGCAACAAGAATAAGCTCCCCGCGAATCAAACCATCCATTTTAGATCTAACCTTTGTCTCACTTGATTTGTTTAATAAACTATCATGGACACTTTCCCCTGAAACCTTAGGTAGCGATCATTTTCAAATAATTTTGGAACACGACAACTTAACCCTCAAAAATAAATTCTATAATAAAAGAAACTTTAAAAGAATGAATGAAAAGCTCTACGTTGAGTCGATAAATAAACTTAATGATGAATCCGAATTTCAAAGACCTGACTTAAAAATCATTACGAAGTTGATTAATCTGGCAGGAGAAGCTTCAATTCCACGCTCTAACCCTAATCCGAATCCTCAATTCATCCCAAAATGTTGGTGGAATGACATACTTAATTCTGCCTATAAGGACAAACTAAATTCCATCAAAGTTTACAAAGCCAATATGACCTTAGAAAATTACAAAAATATGAGGTCAAAGATAAACAAGACTAAGTCTTTAATAAAAAAAGCCAAGAGGGACTCATGGAAAAAATACACGGAAACTATAAATCCCCAGCAGGCCGGTAACATGTGGCATAAAATAGCAGCCATGAGAGGAAAAAAAATAACTAAGAAAAATGTAGTTACCAGCAATCAAGAAACAACAGTATCATTTTTACAACAACTGTGCAATATTTTCGAACCCAGACATCCATCAATAATCAAGCAATTAACACCATGGCCAACAATAGACCCATTGGCAAAACCTTTCCAAGAAACTGAGCTTGAAGCAGCACTTAGGGGCAAGAAAGGCACTGCTCCTGGATTAGATGAAATCAACTACACGATGATACGACTCCTTCCTAGCCAAATACTTAATAAATTATTAGTTGCATTCAACAATATTTGGCAGAAATCGGAAGTTCCTCCAGAATGGCGAACAATCCAGATCGTACCCATTCCGAAACCAACCAAAGATCCAGCCCTTATCTCCTCCTACAGACCTATAGCCCTAATATCCTGTTTAGCAAAAACTTTTAATATAATTGTAAAATCTAGACTCGAATGGTTTTTAGAAAAACAAGAAATCATCAGCCCATATTGCTTTGGTTTTAGAAAATGTCGGTCAACTGTGGATGGAATTTGGTATCTCACAAACATAATTTATAAAACATTTAAGGAGAAAAAAATTTTACTTACTCTAACACTAGATATTGAAAAAGCGTATGATAATGTCAGGATTCAAATTCTAACGAAGCAACTAAAAACCCTAGGTATTCCTAATATTATGATAAACTGGATATCAGAGTATCTTTCCGTTCGCACCTATACAATACAGACAGACGAGGGGCCAGTCAGTTTTGATTCATTTAACGGATTGCCACAGAGGGATGTTTTAAGCCCAACTCTATTCAATATTTACACGGCACATATTCTTAAGAACCCACCCCCAGACTGTCACATGATTCAATTAGCCGATGATTTCCTGGTTTTTACGGTAGTAAACAACCCAGAAGAAGGGAAGGAAGTCATTAGCCGAGCTCTTGAGTATTTGGAAGAACGGTTTTCTAAAATACATTTTCAAATTAATCCCGACAAATGCACCTTGGTACCTTTCACAAAAAAAAGAAAATTTGCAATAAATAATTTTGATGTCATCAATAATCGTTATAATATCAAAGCTGTAGATAAGGTTAAGTTTTTAGGGGTCATTTTAGACAATAAGCTAAATTTCAAATCTCACGTCATGCACCTAAAACACAGAGCCCTTCAGAATATGAATATTTTAAAATCATTAGCAGGAGTCTCGTGGGGATCCCACCCGCTTAACTTGTTACTGCTATATAAGACTATTGTGCGCTCATTATTAGACTATTGCTCAATAATCTACAACGAAACCAAATCACCTCTGATACACACCCTAAATACTGTACAAAACACAGCTATAAGAATATGCATAGGTGCATTTAAGACCACCCCAGTAAACGCTCTGTTGGTAGAAGCGGGTGAAATGCCTTTAACATTACGAAGAACATGGCTTTCAAAGAAATGCTTTCTAAAAGCAAGTGCCGATGATCGGAACCCCATGAGTAAAGCGATTCTCGAAAAGAAAATTTACGCTCCGAAAATCTATAATCTGGCCTTAGAGATGCATACACTACTTCAAGCAGTGCACATTTCCTCTGGACCACTAGATTTAGCCACACCGGAACCTAAACCAACTATTACACTCTCCAGCAGATCCACATTAGATGCTCAAAACCCCTCAAAAAAGACAACCTACTCTCCAGTTGTCATCAAACAAATTGCGCTACAAACCATCTCAAACCATTACCCCGGTTACATTCAAATCTTTACAGATGCCTCAAAAACAAACTTACAGACTTCGATAGCGGTCATAGACTCAAAGAAAGATCACAAAATTTCAACTTCAATCCCTAATAAATTCAGCATCGCATACGCCGAAATGTATGCCATTTACAGAGCCATAAAATACTGTGAACATACGTATGCCAAGCAGAACATTGTTGTATTAACTGATTCAGCTTCCTCATGCGCTAAACTAGAAACCATTCATACAAATAAGATCAATTCCTACATAGAAGTCAACATAATCCATATTCTAACCAAATCCAATAATAAGTATTATTTTCAATGGGTACCAAGTCATGTAGGGCTCTCCGGAAATGAGAAGGCTGACAGAGTTGCTCGAAATAGACATATAGAGAGGGACAACGTAAAGGTTCCAACTCCCGACTTGCTCAGAGCGATAAAAAAACAGTCTATAAAAGAATGGCAGGATCGGTATGACTGGGAGTCACAAACAAAGGGGAGGGATTATTATCGGGTTCAGCCCCAAGTAAGCCTAGCCCCGTGGTTTCGAAAAATCCGCATGGATATAGACAGGAACGATATAGTGAAAATAACGAGGCTGAGGACTAATCATGGGAGCACGAAGAAGTATCTTGACTTAATGAAAATAGAAGCCAGCGGAATATGTGAGCTCTGCAACTGTCTAGAGGACCCACGTCATGTAGTGTTTAGATGTAAGAAATACAACAAGATCAGAGTAGAATTAAATTTCAATCTTAATACTGAGGAGGAAATAATATATCTAAAAGAACTGGATAAAGATAAGGTAGTAAAATTAAGGGAGGTGTTGGATAAAATAAAAGGAATTCTATAAATGAAAAAATAAATAAAGTTTATAGACTAATTTAGCTCTAAATAAAAACGCGACATATGGTTATATAGGATTTGGAAACAAATCTTAAAACCAAAAAAAAAAAAAAAAAAAAAAAAAAAAAAAAAAAAAAAAAAAAAAAAAAAAAAAAAAAAAAAAGGTAAAGTCCCCCCTCCGGTTGATTAATATTGATGTAATGTTGGCTATCGCATCTTTGGCATATACATACATTAAATACCCAGTTTGATCAAAATCGTCAAAACCGTTTTTGAGTAAATAAAAAAAAAACACGTGAAAATGATACACAATTTATTAAGTAAAGTCCCTCCTCTGGTTGATCAATTTTGATTAATTTTTTACAGTCGTATCGGCATGTAAATAGAACAAATACTCAGTTTAATCAAAATCGTTAGAGCCGTTTTTGAGAAAATCGAAAAAAAATTTAGAAAGTTATTGAATAAAGTACCCCCTCCCTTTGAGCAATTATGATGAAATTTTTGCTGTCACATCGCGGGCATATAGGCGGGCGCAATCGACTATAGGGTGCGCTAGTAGTTTTACAAAATGTCGGAAAGAACGGGGATAGATGTTGATGTGATAGAGATAATTGGTGATTTTAAGAGACCATTAATTGAAGGGCAGGCTATCCTTGATGCAAACCACATAATTACATGTGGAATAATATCTATAAGTAAAAAAACAGTCATTTTACAAGCCTTGTTCCTTCAAACAAGCGATCTGAAAGGACTGCCCCATGAAATTAAAGTGGAAATCAAATTTATTAATAATAATAAGTAATTTTCTTGTAATTGTAGGTGTAAAGCTGGTAGTTCTGGTAAATGCAAACACGTCATTATAACTTTACTCTACGTTTTTCGGTTAGTAATAACATTAATTACCTATTCATAAATTCATTGTGATGGCTGCTTTCATTTTCATGACAGCTTAGTTTCTTTGTCATATTATTTATTTATATGTCAAAACTTTTAGGCATCGCATTGAAAACTTGGAACAATTAAGCACAACGGATGTAATACAAAAATGGGGAAAATTAAAAAAGAAAAACAAAACTGACACTATGGTCCCAATGTTATTTGCATAAAACTAGTATTTTGAAATAATAAAATGTCAAATACTAATATTTACCTGAATAAATATAGTCACTTTCTCTAAAATGAAGACTACATATCGTCATATGTTTCGAAACAGGCTTATCTATTCTTAATTTTACAATCCACCCTTTAAGAAGCTTTTTATTTTTTGGAAATAAATGGAATTACACGTCTTTTGATTTTCTAATTGAACACTGAGGGACCGAGCAATACCTATTAGACATTTTTCAAACAATTTTTTGCTCAATCGGGTTTTAATTATGGAAAAATAAATTAAAAACGCCAAAAAACCCTATGAATCCCAGGTAATGGACCGGCTTCTATCCCCGTTTCTCTAGTTCCTCAAAGAAGCAGCACCGTCGCTTGCGCTCGCCTAAACATACACCAAATACCCAATTTTAGTTTTGTACGGCCTATAGTTTTTAAGCTAGTCTGTTCACACAGACACACACACACACACACACACACACACACACACACACACACACACACACACACACACACACACACACACACACACACACACACACACACACACACACACACACACACACACACACACACACACACACACACAAACACACACACACACACACACACACACACACACAGACCATTTCGCAGGACCTGGTTATTTGGACTCAGGGGACCCCAAAACTTGTATTTCCGTTGAAAACCGGAAGTCGAAATTTTTCACGATCGCAATACTTTCCTTACTATATATTTCATATATAGGTAAGTGAAAGTAAAAATATATTATTGTTAAATAATGAAGCATTTGTTGTTATTCCCAAAACCGGAATTCCATTGCGAATCAATAGTACAAACATGCTAATCAAAAATCAAAATGCTAAGTATAAGTAGCAACCGATCAGAATGATAACAGTTTCCTTACAAGTATTTCTTCGGTTTCTATTAAGGTTTTATTATGTCCATTTAGAATGATCCACTAGATCCGAATTCCCTACAAGAATGCTGTTGATGGGTAGTGTATGTGCAAGAAGAGAAGTCCCCATTGTGGTGAAAAGCATTGATCTCCACTGGGCGTTCAACCACCCTGCCATTGTGAGGGCCAAATGACCGCCTCGGGGCAAACAACCCTTTGTGGCGGAGTCGTTGGGTCCATTCTTTCCATTCGGGACCGGTGCTGGCTCTTAGGGCCCCGGGTCCAGGCCCAGGGGATTATCCCTCCTCGCTAACTATAAGCATCGACTACCTAAGGGAAAGATTATTCTCTATAATCCGGGTATAAGTGGCATCTTGCAGTTCACAGAAGCTTGTTCAAGAGCTCTGGGAACTTCCAAATTCTATATTCGAGTACTTCACAGTGGTTAGGTCTAATATTTTAATCTAAATATGATTTACCTGCATTTTCTTCTTCCTTGCCTTCTATATATTTAATACATTTAATGTCCGCCATTATTGACTATTTTTCAGTTACTACATCTCAGCAACTCGAGTATCAACAGTGATACCACAGTTTGGGAAACGCTGCTATATAGGATTGATGGACAAGGTAATTGTAGAAAGACAAAGGGCGGGAACTTGAGAGCGGCACAATTTACAGAGTATTTAGTAGTATTTAGAGTATAGAGAGAGTATTTAGAGTAATTTGAATGATTTTTTTTTACTTTCACTTACCTATATATAAAATACTAGCAGACCCGGCCACGCGTTGCTGTGGCTCAGTAGTTATATCCTAATATTTTTAAACAAATACAGTAATACCAATATTCATTGATAAAGATGAAAACCTTTCAGCTAATCAAAATCCAACGTGATTGAGAATAGAGCATTACACCATTTAAAAGTATTTGGTAAAGAATATAGGAAAGTTAAAGTTTTTATTTTTTACATCTCATACTTCAATGCAGTTTGATTAAAAAGGAGCTGGTTGTGTTTACGACTCACAGAGCTGCCAACACTATCGCCCTTTTTTTATGGATCAGTATAAACTAACTCGAAACCGCTATATTTTTCCACTAATTTTAAAAAGTATGACTGAAGTAAGTTTTAGTAACCTCAGCCATTGATCTATTGATTATTGGCCTAACACTACTTCAACTTGGTATTGTTAGTTTAACAACGGGTTTAATTTTGCTCAGGGTCATGCCAATCTTGGTTAACGCGTCATATATGTCCTTTTGATAGGCTTTTTTCTCAATTTCTTTGAGACCTCGATTTCCCAACCCTTCGGCTAATAAGTGTTCGGTAGGAGGGTGGTGTGTTGAAGCTTTTAATTTAGCAATATATTTGAGTGATAATAAATCTCTTCTTAAAGAGGTTTTTACATAATACAATTAAGAATTTTTATTTATTCAAGTACTAATTTGTTCAAAATGTTTTGGGTTAACCTGTTTTTTTTTTTTTTTTTAACACAAACCAAAGATTTGATGGTTTCCACACACGTGAGCAGGCGATACCCATTTCCCACGTGAGTTATGCCATTGCCCAAGGGAAAAACACGGATTTTCAAAGTCCAAGTGGACATTGTTTGCCCTTGGGATTTGTTTATGGTCATGGAAAAAGCCAAACGAATAGGATATTGAAGCCTTTTAAATTTCATTGAAAATTCTGTCGGTTCCAGGGGAATAGGTGGCAACAGGGCGATATCTCCTGTAAACCTTCCAGGCAACATTTTTTCTTCAATAACATTTCCTGTGATCCTTTTAATGACCGAACGTGTACCGTTGCACAATTGAGGTGGATTTAAGTTACGAAGAAGAATGATCGGTGAGCCAATCTTCAACTGGAGATAGTTTGGGTGTATATCCAGGGAATTAAAAAAATCAGATGGGAAATTTACGCTTCGTTTACATTTAGAACATTGTCAATTGATTTTGGAAGTTTATTTCATCGAAATCAACATTTTTTGCTGCCAAAATAGCACGACTACCCAGCCACTTATAGTCCAAATAATTGTTCAAAATATCAGGAAAGACACTTTATATTTCGTAGGAAGTTCATTTTTCGTCTCTACAACAGTTCAGAAATTATCTGGTAATTTGATAAATTTTGAATTTCGATGAAGCTCTATTTCACCGTTTCCAATATAGAGCAATTGTTTAAAAAATATACCTGCCGATGGATTATTTTGCAGTAGTACTCTCATATTTATGGCGGATAAATCTGAAACTTGAGGTTACCCAAATAACAATTATTCCTGTTCAGTAGAGGTGTAATAATCATTAAATGTAAAATTTAAAAAATCCCGCGATTTGTAATCCTTTCTTAATCAACAATCATTTAAAGATAAGTAAAAAATTGTATTCTGGTGAAATTAACAACGAAATATCATTCCCAATAATAGCCTACTTTAAATTAAAGAAAGGATTAAAATCTTCGCTAACGTTTCTTAAATTTTACATTTAAAGATAATTACAACTCTGCTGAACAGGAAGTAACAGCCTCTATTCGATTGGGATTAAATTTTCTCAACTTTAAATTATTGTTGATAAAGGAGGAATTACAAATCTTCACTGACATTTTTTAAATTTTACATTTTAGATCTCGGGATAAAAATGATAAAAAGGTTTGGTAAAATAAAAAAACACTGTATTTAAATAATAATAACAAAACGAATAATGAAAATAAAGAAACTTCTGTTAAATAAATCAACTGAAAATATAATATTAAAGTCTTAATTATGCAGTTCTTTAGCAAATCACAAAGTATCCCACAACACCTAATCAAAACACACTCTTTTTGTGAGGGAGTTTTTACTGGTTTACCCGCAGTGTAGCCAGCTTACTAATTTTCACTAATTTTTGGCAACACTGACTCCCCAAGTAAGGTTTCTATTAGGTTACACATATGACAGTAGGTGCTGTTACAACATTATAGAGTATTATTTCAAATAATAGCCTAATATAAATTATTAAAATGTATTTACTTTACTAAAAGTTGAAATCAGGGTGGGCCACAGCAAAGCGTTTCAGCGCTTAGCTAGTAATTTAATTTAAATACAAATAAAAAAGGAAAAGGAAGAAAAAGTACCTACACATTTGAGAATTTATTGTAACCTTTTCTTGATTTATTTATTCTTTATTGAAAATTAACAATAAATACAAATTTGTATTACTATTTGTCTGTGGAAAATAATAATATAGGTACAAATAACTGCACTCACATTACGCAATACAAAATTATAATAATGATAACCTGTATTACAACAGCATGCTTATAAACAAAAACATTATGAAATCGACATATGACGCCATGTTAATAAATCGAAACACGACCTACTGTATTTGCAATAATTCGCTATATAAGAATTATTTTGATCACTAATCAAGTTAAAAACTATCCGGTCCGTTAAGTTGGCCAAAACTATATATATTGAGCCAAATTTCATTAAAATCGGTTGAGTAGTTTCTGAGAAATAGAGAGACAAACATCGGGACACGAGATTTTTATATATATAAGGATATATAAGTGGAAGTATTTCGATCGTGAAAAATTTCGCCTTCCGGTTTTCAACGGAACTTAATAAATGTTGTCCCATTTTCACGTGTTTTTTTTTTTATTTACTCAAAAAGGGCTTTAATGATTTTGATCAAACTCGATATTTGGTGTATGTATATGCCCGCGATGTGGCAGTCAAAATTTCATCAAAATTGATCAATTGGAGGGGGCACTTTACTTAATAAATTTTGTCTCATTTTCACGTTGTGTTTTACTTTCACTTACCTATATATGAAATATATAGTAAGTGGAAGTATTGCGATCGTGAAAAAATTCGACTTCCGGTGTTCAACGGAAATACACGTTTTGGGGTCCCCTGAGTCGAAATGACCAAGTCCCGCGAAATGGTCTGTGTGTGTGTGTCTGTGTGTGTGTGTGTGTGTGTGTGTGTGTGTGTGTGTGTGTGTGTGTGTGTGTGTGTGTGTGTGTGTGTGTGTGTGTGTGTGTGTATGTGAACAGACTAGCTCAAAAACTATAAGCCGTGCGATCCTGAAATTGGGTACTTAGTGTAGGTATATACCCGCGATGTGACAGCATAAATTTCATCAAAATTACTTAAAGGGAGGGGGTACTTTACTTAATAACTTTTTAGGTTTTTTTCGATTTTCTCAAAAACGGCTCTAACGAATTTGATTAAACTGGGTATTTGATGTATTTATATGCCAAATATGTGATAGCCAACATTTCATCAAAATTGATCAACCGAAGGGGGGACTTTACTTAATAAATTTTGTATCATTTTCACGGGGTTTTTTATTTGCTCAAAAACGGCTTTAACGATTAATAAAAATAAGATATGAATGTAGAAAGTTCTTGATTTCAAGAAAGGCATAAGAGACGTAAATACTCCTATCGATTCACCTTCACGATATATTTACAAAAAGCAACTCGCAATATAAAACAAGGAACCAGTAAAAAAAATCTGGTGCGTGCGCTTCACTTACCAACTTACTTAAATTAGAAATTGGTGTGTTTTGTTAATTGCCACTTCTCAAAGACACATTTTTCCACATTCATTTCTTATTTTTTCTTTTTGTTTGCTCTACAAAAAACATAGTTGTTTTATTATTAAATAAAAGCTTTTGGTAATTCGGCAATGCAAGCATAATACTCCAAGTCGTCTGATTTTATAATTCTCTATGTAGTTGTTGAAAACTTCATTTGCCATGAAACAAATAATTTCCATTAAATGAACAAATTGGCTTTAATTATGAACAATGGTCTGTCATTAAAGGCGTACTCTGCATGAGTGGGCTCATCGTGTTTTATGAGTTGACTGAATATTTTTCTTTTTTTCTCATCTACTTTTTACTTGAATTTTATCATATCTCATATTTATCCATTTCTTATTTTTAGGCGAAACGAGAGACAGATAATTTCTCTTTATAAACAAATACAAATGTACTTTATAGGAAAACAAAAAAGACGCCTTCCTCATTTAAGCCCCCTCAGAACATTTTAATAATAATAAAGCTTACCTGATATTAAAGAACACCTAATTGTCATTAAACACGACGAATGTGATGAAAATCGTTAAAGCCGTTTTTGAGATAATCGAAAAAAAGGTAAAAATTGAAAAAAAAGTTATGAAATAAAGTGCCCCCTCCCTTTGACCAATTTTGATGAAATCTGTGCTGTCACATCGCGGGCATATACCAACACCAAATACTGAGTTTTGTCAAAATCGTTAAAGCCGTTTTTTAGTAATTAAAAAAAAAAGGTGATAATGAGACAAAATTTAATAAGTAAAGTCCCCTCTCCGGTTGATCAATTTTGATGAAATTTTTATAGTCGTATTTAGGGCATATACATACATCATATACCCAGTTTGATCAAAATCGTTAAAGCCGTTTTTGAGTAAATAAAAAAAACACTTGAAAATGGTACAAAATTTACTAAGTGATGTCCCCCTTCCGGTTAATCTATTTTGATGAAATTTTTACAGTCATATCTCGGGCATATTAATACATCATATACTCAGTTTAATCAAAATCGTTAGAGCCGTTTTTGAGAAAATCGAAAAAAACGTAAAAAGTTATTAAATAAAGTACCCCCTCCGGTTAATCAATTTTGATGAAATTTTTACAGTCATATTTCGGGCATATAAATAGATGAAATACTCAGTTTAATCAAAATCGTTAGAGCCGTTTTTGAGAAAATCGAAAAAAACCTAAAAAGTTATTAAGTAAAGTACCCCCTCTCTTTAAGTAATTTTGATGAAATTTATGCTGTCACATCGCGGGCATATACCTACACTAAATACCCAATTTTAGGATCGCACGGTTTATAGTTTTTGAGCTAGTCTGTTCACACACACACACACACACAGACACACAGACACACACACACACACACAGACCATTTCGCGGGACTTGGTCATTTTGACTCAGGGGACCCCAAAACGTATATTTCCGTTGAAAACCGGAAGTCGAATTTTTTCACGATCGCAATACTTCCACTTACTATATATTTCATATACAGGTAAGTGAAAGTAAAAACACAACTATTGATGAAATTAGGTCCCTCAAAACAAGAAATAAGCAATAATAAATCGAAAAGTACTGAGAACTTTCAATTTTTGCAATACAAATCCTCTGTGACTTATGCAGATATACAAATATTAGTGTATGCTTAAATGTTGAAAAATGTGTGAAGTTGAGGAATGGCGTTTACTTATTATCGAAACACGTCGATTTCTAATCTAAGTACGTTCCTAAGTGAAAGTTGTGCGTTGCGCGCATCGCACCAGATTTTCTTTATTAACTCAAAAACGGCTTTAACGATTTTGATTAAGCTCGTTATTTGGTGTATGTATATGCCCGCGGTGTGACGGTCAAAATGTTATCAAAATTGATCAACCGGAGGGAGGACTTTGTTTGATAAACTTTTTCTTATGTTCACGTGTTTTTTTTCACTCAACAACGGCTGTAATGATTTTGATCAAACTGGATATTTGGTGTATGTATATGTTCACGATGTGATTTAATCGAAATTGGTCAAACGCAGGGGGCTCTTTATTTCATAACTTTTTATTCCAATTTTTACATTTTTTCGAATATCTCACAAACGGCTTAAATGATTTAGATTAAATTGACCATTTTTAATCAAAATCAAGTCAACTTTTTACTTTCACTTACCTATATATGAAATATATAGTAAGTGGAAGTATTGCGATCGTGAAAATTTTCGACTTCCGGTTTTCGACGGAAATACACGTTTTGGGGTCCCCTGAGTCAAAATAACCAAGTCCCGCGAAATGGTCTGTGTGTGTGTGTGTGTGTGTGAACAGACTAGCTCAAAAACTATAAACCGTGCGAACCTGAAATTGGGTATTTAGAGTATGTATAAGCCCGCGATGTGACAGCAAAAATTTCATCAAATTTGCTCAAAGGGAGGGGGTACTTTATTTAATAACTTTTTAAGTTTTTTTCGATTTTCTCAAAAACAGCTCTAACGATTTTGATTAAACTGAGTATTTGATCTATTTATATGCCTGAAATATGACTGTAAAAATTTCATCAAAATTGATCAACCGGAGGGGGGACTTTACTTAATAAATTTTGTATCATTTTCACATGTTTTTTTTATTTACTCAAAAACGGTTTTAACGATTTTGATCAAACTTGGTATTTGATGTATTTATATGCCAAAGATGTGATAACCAACATTTCATCACAATTGATCAACCGGAGGGGGGACTTTACTTAATAAATTTTGTATCATTTTCACGTGTTTTTTTTATTTACTCAAAAACGGTTTTAACGATTTTGATCAAACTTGGTATTTAATGTATTTATATGCCCGAGATACGACTGTAAAAATTTCATCAAAATTGATCTACGGGAGGGGGGACTTTACCCAATAAATTTTGTATCATTTTTACGGGTTTTTTTTTTATTTACTCAAAAACGGCTTTAACGATTAACAAAAATAAGATATGAATGTAGAAAAATGTGTGACTTTGGGAAATGATATTTAGCAAAACACGTCAATTTCTAATCTAAGTAAGTTGGTAAGTGAAAGTTGTGTGTTGCGCGCACGCACCAGATTTTTTATATTATTTATAGAAATGGCAATTAAAAAAACATGTCAATTTCTAATCTAAGTAAGTTGGAAAGTGAAAGTTTTGTGTTGCGCGCATCGCAACCAGATTTTTTTACTTTCACTTACCTATATATGTAATATATAGTAAGTGGAAGTATTGCGATCGTGAAAAATTTCGACTTTTCAACGGAAATACACGTTTTGGGGTCCCCTGAGTCGGAATGACCAAGTCCCGCGAAATGGTCTGTGTGTGTGTCTGTGTGTGTGTCTGTGTGTGTGTGTGTGTGTGTGTGTGTGTGTGTGTGTGTGTGTGTGTGTGTGTGTGTGTGTGTGAGTGTGTGTGTGTGTGTGTGTGTGTGTATGTGAACAGACTAACTCAAGAACTATAAACCGTGCGAACCTGAAATTGGGTATTTAGTGTAGGTATATGCCCGCGATGTGACAGCAAAAATTTCATCAAAATTGCTCAAAGGGAGGGGGTACTTTATTTAATAACTTTTTAGGTTTTTTTCGATTTTCTCAAAAACGGCTCTAACGATTTTGATTAAACTGAGTATTTCATCTATTTATATGCCCGAGATATGACTGTAAAAATTTCATCAAAATTGATTAACCGGAAGGGGGACTTTACTTAATAAATTTTGTAACATTTTCACGTGTTTTTTTATTTACTCTAAATCGGCTTTAACGATTTTGATCAAACTGGGTATTTGATGTATTTATATACCCGAGATATGACTGTAAAAATTTCATCAAAATTAATTTACCGGAGGGGGGACTTTACTTAATAAATTTTGTAACATTTTCACCTGTTTTTTTGATTTTCTCAAAAACGGCTCTAACGATTTTGATTAAACTTAGTATTTGATCTACTTATATGCCCGAGATATGTCTGTAAAAATTTCATCAAAATTGATCAACCGCAGGGGGCACTTTACTTAATAAATTTTGTATCATTTTTACGTGCTTTTTTTATTTACTCAAAAACGGCTTTCACGATTGTGACCAAACTGGGTATTTGATGTATGTATATGCCAAATATGTGATAGCCAACATTTCATCAAAATTGATCAACCGAAGGGGGGACTTTATTTAATAAATTTTGTATCATTTTCACGGGGTTTTTTATTTACTCAAAAACGGCTTTAACGATTAATAAAAATAAGATATGAATGTAGAAAAATGTGTGATTTTGGGAAATGATATCTAACAAAACACGTCAATTTCTTATCTAAGTAAGTTGGTAAGTGAAAGTTGTGTGTTGCGCGCACGCACCGGCTCCCTAATTCCGGATAACAACAGTATGTTTTGTTTTAATGTGTTCTTGTTTAGACGTAAAATTGTATTCAAGTTCAAAAATAATTTTTACTTCCACTTACTATATATTTCATATATGGGACGTTCTTTTACAAACCGAACACCTTTCTGACCGACACATTTTAGATTTAACTGAAACTTTTTTTACGGGTTCTATATCGAAAAAAAAGAGATACGTGTAAGAGGATTTTTTTTTATTTTCGATATTTTGAAAAATAAACAAGATCGAAAATTCGTGAATTTGATGATTTATCGGTAATAGCCTATTTTTCAAAAATTCATAACTCCGGTTCTGTTTAAGCTAAAAAATCTAATTTTTTTTTATTTTGAAGGTAAAAAGACAAGCTTTAAGAAAAAAATACTTTCAAAAGAGATTGTCGAAAAATTCAAATTGTTATCAACAATTTAAATGTTTAAATCGGTTTTTAACAGTGGCCCCACCCATGAATCAACTTTTTACTATTTTTATCGTATTCTGCGTCAAATTTTCTATCGAAAACGCTTTTAAAAACGATGGAGAAGTTATTTTTACTGTAAGAAAAAAATTAATTAATTTAGCGCGGTACGTCACATCGACAAGTGGGTCACATTTTACGGCTCATATTCTTGTTTTACACCGTTTATCTCTTAAATACAAATAATTGTTTCATTGTTTTAATTAAAAAACATATTTTAGTAGCCATGAAGATGGGAAAAAATAGAAAAAATACATAAATAAAAAACATTGTTGAAAATGAAATTTTTTTATTAAGATTTCGATAATGCATTAGTTAATAAGAACAATATTTGGAATGTTTACATACAATATTTAAAAATAAGACAATGTTTACATTTTCTGTTTAAAATTTTTTACAATATCCTTTTTTTTCGCAAGATGAAAACCGTTTCGCTTCCAATTGCTGTAAAGAAATCGGATTAATACAATGATATTTTAAAGTTTCTTTTATTGTTAAAGCTTTTTGGAAACGTTCGGACAATTGTTTTTTTTTATCATTTGTATTCTTATTCTAAATCAATTAATTTTTTACCGGAGTTATGAATTTTTGAAAAATAGGCTATTACCGATAAATCATCAAATTGTCGATAAATCGATTTCTTTACAGCAATTGGAAGCAAAACGGTTTTCATCCTGCGAAAAAAAGGATATTGTAAAAAATTTTAAACAGAAAATGTAAACATTGTCTTATTTTTAAATATTGTATGTAAACATTCCAAATATTGTTCTTATTAACTAATGCATTATCGAAATCTTAATAAAAAAATTTCATTTTCAACAATGTTTTTTTTTTTTTTTATTTATGTATTTTTTCTATTTTTTCCCATCTTCTTGGCTACTAAAATATGTTTTTTAATTAAAACAATGAAACAATTATTTGTATTTAAGAGATAAACGGTGTAAAACAAGAATATGAGCCGTAAAATGTGACCCACTTGTCGATGTGACGTACCGCGCTAAATTAATTAATTTTTTTCTTACAGTAAAAATAACTTCTCCATCGTTTTTAAAAGCGTTTTCGATAGAAAATTTGACGCAGAATACGATAAAAATAGTAAAAAGTCGATTCATGGGTGGGGCCACTGTTAAAAACCGATTTAAACATTTAAATTGTTGATAACAATTTGAATTTTTCGACAATCTCTTTTGAAAGTATTTTTTTCTTAAAGCTTGTCTTTTTACCTTCAAAATAAAAAAAATTAGATTTTTTAGCTTAAACAGAACCGGAGTTATGAATTTTTGAAAAATAGGCTATTACCGATAAATCATCAAATTCACGAATTTTCGATCTTGTTTATTTTTCAAAATATCGAAAATAAAAAAAAATCCTCTTACACGTATCTCTTTTTTTTCGATATAGAACCCGTAAAAAAAGTTTCAGTTAAATCTAAAATGTGTCGGTCAATTTTTGTCCAAATCTGTTCGGTTTGTAAAAGAATCTCCCATATAGGTAAGTGGAAGTATTGCGATCGTGAAAATTTTCGACTTCCGGTTTTCAACGGAAATACACGTTTTGGGACCCCCTGAGTCGAAATAACCAAGTCCCGCGAAATGGTCTGTGTGTGTGTGTCTGTGTGTGTGTGTGTGTGTGTGTGTGTGTGTATGTGAACAGACTAGCTCAAAAACTATAAACCGTGGGAACCTGAAATTGGGTATTTAGTGTAGGTATATGCCCGCGATGTGACGGCAAAAATTTCATCAAAATTGCTCAAAGGGAGGGGGTACTTTATTTAATAACTTTTTAAGTTTTTTTCGATTTTCTCAAAAACGGCTCTAACGATTTTGATTAGATATTTGATCTATTTATATGCCCGAGATATGACTGTAAAAATTTAATCAAAATTGATTAACCGGAGGGGGGACTTTACTTAATAAATTTTGTATCGTTTTCACGTGTTTTTTTTATTTACTCAAAAACGGCTGTAACGATTTTGATCAAACTGGGTATATGATGTATGTATATGCCCGAAATACGACTGTAAAAATTTCATCAAAATTGATCAACCGGAGAGGGGACTTTACTTAATAAATTTTGTACCAATTTCACGTGTACATATTTTTTATTTACTCAAAAACGGCTTTAACGATTTTGAAAAAACTGGGTATTTGATGTATGTATATACCAAATATGTAAAAGCCAAGATTTTATCAAAATTGGTCCAACTGAGGGGGCACTTTATTTCATGACTTTTTTCCAATTTTTACCTTTTTTTCGATTATCTCAAAAACGGCTTAAACGATTTTTATCAAATTCGTCATGTTTAATGAAAATTAGGTTTTCTTTAATATCAGGGTATTAGGTATTTAATATCAGGTAAGCTTTATCATTATTAAAATGTTCTGAGGGGGCTTTTTTTTGGGGGGCGGTCCTTTTTTGTTTGTTTCTTTCTTTCTTGTAAAGTACCTTTGTTTTTGTTTACATGGAGAAATTAACTAACTCTCGTTACGCCTAAAAATAAGAAATGGCTAAATATGAGATATGATAAAAATAAAGAAAACATAAAGAGGAGAAAAAAAGAAAAATATTCAGTCAACTCATAAAACTCGTTGAGCCCACGCATGCGGAGTACGCCTTTAATGACAGACCATTGTTCATAATTAAAGCCGTTCTGTTCATTAGAGAAGTGGCAATTAACAAAACGCATTAATTTCTAATCTAAGTAAGTTGGTAAGTGAAAGTTGTGTGTTGCGAGCACGCACCAGATTTTTTTTTTTTTTTTCGGGACTTTAAGGCTTCCACTGAAGCCCTATACTGCCTATGCTAACACCCATGGCACTGGGTGATACTTCTCATACGAAAGAAAAGCACCACCCAGGGCGGGACTCGAGCCCGCAGCTCCGGCATGGGAGTACGGCGCTTTATCGCACAGCCACACCGGGCCCTTAAAAATAATTTTAAAACTATTTATAAGGTTTTCAGCCAAGAAATCTTCCTGTAAGTAAGAAGAAAAATTACAAGCCATCGTTTTGGTTAAACTTGCTGGTAATCTTCAAGATTAGAATATGTGTACGACAAATCCTATTGTCTCACTCCTGTTCCTCTGACAGATTTTATCATTGATGCATACCACTGAGTATCCTCTCCTAAAAGAATTTATTAATTTTATTTAAACTACTTGATTAGAAGATAAAAGATTCGACCACGGCCGGGAATCGAACCCAGTCCTCTGCATTAATTATATTGCATTTTAATTTTATTTATTATGTATTCCTGCAGTTTTATTTCAAATAAAAATTAATATGCATTGATTTTATCTCAGACAATGTAAGATTTGTTATTACTTAATTTCATCATTATGTACACCCCTCCGATTAATTACAAACATTTTATTTGGTGGAGGTCATCCAGTTCTCAGAATAGAGTGACTGAGAGGAGACGAAGCTGTCGGAAAAAGTCGAAGAAGTGGAGAATGCAGCGAGGAATCTCACATCCGCCGTCTCTTCAGATAATTGCCTCCGAAAAGCAAAACGCTAAACAAGAATCCTTTGAGGGCGGCCGAACTGAAGAACTCAACTATCTGGAAAATCTTCTTCATACCTTTGTCATATTTAAAAAACAAATCGGAGGAGAAGCCACGCATTGTTGTCAACATTTTTGAGCATTATTAAATACGAAAAAAATGAAGCTGAATGTTTCACAAAAACCCTCAGCTTTGTCAGAAAGAGAATATTGTAGATAATTAGTAATTTTAAAAGTAATGTGCAAGGACTAAGATAAAAAATCTGGTGCGTGCGCGCAACACACAACTTTCACTTACCAATCTACTTAGATTAGAAATTAATGTGTTTTGTTAATTGCCACTTCTAAAAGTTATACATTTTTCCACATTCAATTCTTATTTTTGTTTTCATTTGCTCAAAAAAAACACACTAATTTCTTTTATTGTTAAATAAAAATTTTTACTTGTGATAATTCGGCAATGCAAGCATAATATTCCAAGTCGTCTGATTGTATAATTCTCTATGTAATTGTTGAATATTTCATTTAGTCTCTATGAAACAAACATGAGCAATGAACAGAACATTTTTAATTATAACGCATTGGTTTGTAATTAAAGGCGTACGGCGCATGCGTGAGCTGAAGGTCTTTTATGAGTTGACGGAATATTTTTCTTTTTTTCTCCTGTATATGTTTACTTGATTTTTTTCATACTTCATATTTAGTCATTTCTTATTTTTAGGCGTGATGAGAGACAGTCAATTTCTCAATATAAACTAAAACAAACGTACTTTATAGGAAAACAAAAAAGGCCCCTTCCCCATTTAAGCCCCCTCAGAAAATTTTAATACTGATAAAACTTACCTGATATTATTGAACATCTTATTTTAATTAAAAATGACGAATTTGATTAAAATCATTAAAGCCGTTTTTGAGATAATCGGAAAAAAGGTAAAAATTGGAAACAAGTTATGAAATAAAGTGCCCCCTCCGTTTGACCAATTTTGATGAAATGTTGGCTGTCACATCTTTGGTATATACATACGTCAAATACCCAGTTTGATCAAAATCTTTGAAGCCGTTTTTGAGTAAATAAAAAAAACACATGAAAATGATACAAAATTTATTAAGTAAAGTCCCCCCTCTGCTTGATCAATTTTGATGAAATTTTTACAGTCATATCTCGGGCATATTAATACATCAAATACTTAGTTTAATCAAAATTTAGCCGTTTTTGCCGTACGTTAGAGCCGTTTTTGAGAAAATCGAAAAAAACGTAAAAATTTATTAAATAAAGTATCCCCCCCCCACCCTTTGACCAATTTTGATGAAATGTTTGCTGTCACATCGCGGGCATACACTACATACATACACTAAACACACAGCATACATACACTAAATACCCAATTTCAGGTTTGCACGGTTAATAGTTTTTGAGCTAGTCTGTTCACACACACAGACCATTTCGCGGGACTTGGTTATTTCGACTCAGGGGACCCCAAAACGTGTATTTCCGTTGAAACCGGAAGTCGAAATTTTTCACGATCGCAATACTTCCACTTACTATATATTTCATATATAGGTAAGTGAAAGTAAAAATTGTTATTTTAACTGTAAAGAACTTCATTTCTATGGGGTGTGTATATGACTAATCTAATTTTAATTAGGATCCTCTAAATAAATTAAATGTAATCCAAGATTCCTGAAAGAAAAAATATTTTTTTTTAGATATAATACAATTGATTATTAAAAGCATTTATGACAGTCTTTGGAACGTACACCTAAATTTAGTTTTACTACCTACACCTATAAATTTAATACGTATTCTAGTATTCTCAATAGTATTCTTTTGATATAAATATAGATAAATAGACTGATCTCTTAAAACTGAAGACATGTACTGTCACCACTAAATATATTACTAATCGCTCCCATCATTACTATTAAGTGGTTACAGAACCTTTAACAGCACTTTAAGTTAATGATAGCCCAGACTAGTATTGTCCTCCTTCTCCACTCCCACTCCCCCCCCCCCCCTCTATTCATACTAAACTATATTTATTGAATAGGGCACATCAACACCATTTTATAGTTGCATTTCATGAATGAATCATCCCGCAGAGAAAATAAGTACATAATTCATGTACTCCTATGGTAGCCTATATTGAGGTAAAAGCCTTTCTTTGCCTCGTGATCGTCGTCAATCTGAGACAAGATGATTTCTAAAGAAGACGAGTCGATAATGACAGGACAAGGTATTTTAGAAGAATAAATTAATATATATATTTTTTTTAATTTAACAACTAGGAGTGAGGTACTCCAGTTCATTCTCGCGAAAGCGATCATTCTCAACGGCCGGATTGTTCTCTCGCCTCGTTGAAAGGTTTACAACCTAATTTAGGAAGAATAGAAAAGGTCACCTCTTTTAATTTAATTTAAACTTTAAATTTTAGCACTGTTAAGGCTTTTTGTTGTTGTTTGTTTGTTTAACGTCCCTTTTATGCTACTAATACAGTTAATTAGAAATTAACTGTCTCTTATTATGTCCAGTAATAAGAAATGGCTAAATATGAAATATTAAAGAATTTGGTAAACAAATAATAGGAGAAATAAACAAAGTTTTTCCTCAAGATAAAAATTTTAATTTCCGTTAAGGAGTGCAATAATTGCGTTGAAAACCTGATATTCTCTCAGAAAGAATAATAGATAGTTTGTAGATATATGCCCAAACATTTTGGAATAAATCCGTTTTATACATAACGAATATGAGGTAGTTCCAATATACCGAAGCACTTAAAACACATTGACAACTCTTTCGCATGCGCAGTACTTTACTAGCCCCTTGTTATTAAGATAGCCGTAATGCGCGTGTGAATGAATTATCTAGATGTTTTAAGTACTTGTTGGAACCTACCTATTTGTTGCTGTTTATTTATTATAAATAAATTAGCGACTAAGGCTAATCGGACGATGCTATAGTGGGAGTTCTAAATTTTGCCTATCCAGGTATAATTATGATAGGGATCCTTTAACGAGTACCTGACATCGTACAGACTCGGGACCTCCATTTTATGTTCTATCCGAGGGACGGCATAGCTAAGGATTTTTTACTCCCATTAAAAAATCATAGGGCCACCGCGCGACCCGCAACCTTTAGTATTGTAGGTTACCATGCTAACCACTAAACCACAGGTGACCCCTGTTAAGGCTTGTTTACGCGGTTAAGATTTGGAGGCCGAGTGGGCTACGCGTTGTCCCGGACAACCAACATATGATTGATAACCCGAAGATATCCAGTACAAAATCCGGAACGAGGGGACATTTAATAATACCCGGCATTAATTCCCCACCCTATCCCCTGGCCCGGGAAAACGCTGTATAATCTAAAGGACAAGGATGGGGAGGACACAAAAAAAAAAAAATAAATAAAAAAATAAATTAAGATTTCGGTACAAAGTTTGGAACCTGGGGCCCGGTGTGGCTGTGCGGTAAAGTGCCGTACTCCCATGCCGGAGCTGCGGGTTCGAGTCCCGCCCTAGGTGGTGCTTTTCTTTCGTAGGAGAATTATCACCCAGTGCCATGGGTGTTAGTATGGGCAGTATAGGGCTTCAATGGAAGCCTTAAAGTCCCGAAGAAAAAAAAAAAAAAAAAAAAAAAGTTTGGAACCGAAATCTTAAACCATGCTTCACTATTGGACCTCCAGGGGCAATTAGCCTGGACGAAGTAGACCTGTTTACAAGGTTGAGTTTTTCTATCAATCTTGGGATTGAAATGACTTAGCTTACTTATTGACCGGTTTATAAGAAAAATAATAATCATTACTGGTTAATAACCATACCAAGATGGATAAAAACTTGTAAACACCCCAGATGGTCAAGAAGCGGAGCAAAAAAAAAAATTAATCGTGTAAACAAGCCGTTATACATTTCTTGTTTCTCGTAAAGAAAATTTCTTATTCTAACAAATACTTGAAAAAATTACTATCTATTTATTTTAGAAGTGAATAATAGTCAACTGTTTTTCTTTACGATAGGTTGATTGATAGACAGGATTTTCAGTTATTTATTTTTTATTTTGGGAAGCCAAAGTTTCGATCCCTACATGTGGATCTTCATCAGGGCTTTTGAGTCCAGAGTAGTTCATATTTCGTATTTAGACATTTCTAATTTTTAGGTATAACGGGAGACAGTTTATTTTTTCATACAAAAAAATAAATAAAATACAAAGGTACTTTATAAGAAAACAAAAAAGGCCCCTTACCCATTGAAGCCCCCTCAGAACATTTTAATAATGATAAAGCTTACCTGATATTAAAGAAAGCTTGATTTTCATTGAATTTGATCAAAATCATTAAAGCCGTTTTTGAGATAATCGAAAAAAGGTAAAAATTGGAAAAAAAAGTTATGAAATAAAGTGCCCCCTCCGTTTGATCAATTTTGATAAAAGTTTGGCTGTCACATCTTTAGCATATACATACATCAAATACCCAGTTTGATCAAAATCGTTATAGCCGTTTTTGAGTAAATAAAAAAACATGTGAAAATGAGGCAAAATGTATTAAGTAAAGTGCCCCCTCCAATTGATAGATTTCAATGAAATTTTGACTATCTCATCGCGGGCTTATACATACATCAAATACTGAGTTTAATCAAAATTGTTACAGCGGTTTTTGAGCAAACCAAAAAAACACGTGATAATGAGACAACATTTATTAAGTTAAGTGCCCCCTCCGTTTAACCAATTTTGATGAAACTTTGACTGCCACATCACGGGCATATTCATACACTAAATACCCAATTTCAGGTTCGCACGGTTTATAGTTTTTGAGCTAGTCTGTTCACACACACACAGACCATTTCGCGGACTTGGTTATTTGGACTCAGGGGACCCCAAAACGTGTATTTCACCAATTCACGTTTATTTTTCACGTTGAAAAACGGAAATCGAAATTTTTCAAGATCGCAATACTTTCCCTTACTATATATTTCAATATAGGCAAGCGAAATTAAAAATAAATAACTGAAAATCCTGTTTATTTATTTTAATTTCAAATTTATTTATTTCAATTTTTATTTACATTTGACCTTCGTTTATTCTCTGCCGCTTGGTAATGCTCTCTCCATGTTATTTATTTTCTTCAGAAAAGAAGAATGTCCAAACCGTCTTCAGCAAATAAATAATTTATTATTCGAGATTTCATCTCTCAAGATATCAACAGGATAACAAATTTTATAATTCAACTTGAAATAAACATGGCAGCGCATCTGAAGCAGATACAGGAGAGTTACCCAAGTCTTATTGAAGTGCAAAAGATCCTGGTGATGCCTACAAATATTTATTTGCTTATGACTGTTTTGGCCTTTCTTCTCCGCAGCAGTCTCCGGTTATGATTAAGCTAATTATTTTTCACAAAAAATTCAAA
Organism: Aelia acuminata; assembly: GCA_911387785.2. Classification (NCBI taxonomy): domain Eukaryota; kingdom Metazoa; phylum Arthropoda; class Insecta; order Hemiptera; family Pentatomidae; genus Aelia; species Aelia acuminata. The sequence continues at coordinate 81,913,277 of OU426981.1, forward strand.
TATTCTGGTTAAATGATTGTCAGGGCCACGGCGTGGCCGAGGGGATAGCGTCTCCGACTCCCACGCTGGCGGTGCTGGTTCGAATCCCGCTCGATTCTGATCGGTGACGGCCTCACTGAACAGACTCAGCGGCTTGCCATGGATTAGAAGAGGTTGGTTACCCGTAGATAACCCGTCCCGATTAGCCTTCGTGGCATAAAGCGGACGTTAAAAAAAAAAAAAAAAAAAAAAAAAAAAAAAAAAAACATTTGAGCATACGTGCTAAATTATTATTGAAATGCTTTTTTTCCGGGGAAGTAAAATGAAAAGTCGACGTAAACCAAAAAGTATTAGATTAATACATATCTCATAAAATTGTGTAGGCAGTTGGCTATTGACCGTGATACACGTTGATCTTATAGATTTTTGCGCATAATTAGGAAATACTTGCCATAACTCTCATTCAGATTCAGAAACAACTATGTATCAAAGAATTAGTATTTCTACATCTTGGAGCTACATTTAAAACGCCATAAATAAAATCGACAATAAATTATTGATCAATGCATACCCTTTTTCTGTTATCCATTAAATAAACCACCACAATATATCATAAGTCGAACATAACTAATTAACATATCAATAGCAACGTCGCAGGCCGACCCCTTTTGTTAAAAATTGTTGATTTTCGGGGATTAAAAATGCATGAATGCAGAATCCTCAGAATCTTTCCCAAAACTGTGAAACGTGTCAAACGATTAGTTTTTAAGGATATAGCTCAATAAAAAATCGAAAAACTAATCTAATGAATATGTTAGGCATCTAAACTTTATATGAATGATTTAACTTAATTAATATTATTATTTTAAATTGTTCAATATAATTGAAAGCCAGACCTTTGTTTTGTATTTTAAAACTATTTTAAAGTTCATAAATAAAGCAATCGACAGTTGTTTACAATCCTTAATTATTACATTTTAGGCAAAATTAAGATTCTAAAAAAAAAAAATAGAGAACCGTTTAACTTTCCAAACCAATGGATCGATATATACTAGCCTAGAGGCCGATATAATTACCTCGGTAACTACCATCCTCTGATATATCAACTTGTCATATATTAACTTGTAATATTTAAAGTCATTACAAGCATACTCACTCATTAAACGGAATTATTAATTACTTATTTAATGACACAATAACAGGCTACAGGTGTCCGTCGCACACCTACGTTGGCCCCGAAACCAGTTTTTTGCTCTCCCAGCTCTCGGTCTAATTGATGCCAAAGGCGATGGAAGGCTGCTTTAACTATAATGCTAGGTTAGAGATAGTCGATTATAGTTGTCCAGCCAGAGTTCCAGGCATCTTTTTGAGTAAAATACGAGGTTCACACGGATTTCCTAAGTCTGTAGTTCCAAAGATTAGATAAGAAAAATTACCATTATAATTAACATTGATTATTATAGGCCTATTTTAAAACTAAAAAAAGAAAAACATTTTTTTTACATTAAAAAAAAAAAAATGATTGTCCAGTTAAACTTTAGTTACTTCATCTACATATTCTTTACAGTAGTTGAATCTCTGAATGGTTTAATATGTGTCGTATACACTAGTCCAAAATAATTATGATTGTTATGTGTCAGATCCATTGGCGGATCTAGGGGGGGGGGGGGGCTGTGGGGGCTGCAGCCCCTCCCTTTGGAAATTTTTTCGTCATTTAAATATAGAATTTTACTTTCCTTATTGTAAGGAAGCAAGTTAAAGAACAAACAATATGCAGAAGAAGTAGAATTTTAGTTGTGGGAAAGGAACATAAAGGTAAAAAAGCTGATTAGCTGATCCAAATGAAGGGCTGTGGGGCAGCAGCCCCCCCCCTTTAGGACCGCAGCCCCCCCTTTACGATCGGCTGGATCCGCCCATGGTCAGATCACAACAGACTGAACTAGGATGCCATTGTGAGGATTTAACGGCCTTTTCGAATCGGGGCTGATCTTGATGAACTCAGGCTGAGTAAATGTGGTACCTATTTATCGTACTCCTATTTGTGATTGACTCAATATGATTTCCCTCACATGAAGTTTTAATAATCATAATGTTTCTTTATTTCAAAAAACAAATTTTTATTCTCAATTTCTCTATTTCAGTTGTTTAAAGAAGAAAATAAATAAATAAAAATAATATCAATGACTCCTTCCTGTCAGAATCGGTTATCAAATATTTCCCTTCGGATGATGTTCAAAGCACACATTAGTTACAACATACAGACCGTCCAACACATACTAAAAAAACAACTTAACGTTTTTTTTTTGCCTCTCCAGTTTTTATTTATACAGGGATCCTTTGAAGATGCAGCGACAGTGTTGACAACCTTTATCACCGAACCTATAAATATTCCGCCGCGGCGGAAAGAGATAACGACGAGGCTACTGACTTCTCGCCACATTAGTCAAGGATTAGTGTTGAGGATGGGTTCCTTTCCAAATTTAATCTCTTACTGGTCAAAGGTTAGAGCCACAAACCTTTGACTGAGGTAATTAATTGTGTTGCTAACGGCTGACTTTGAGGGAAATTATATCTATTTATCGTACTTCTATTTGTGATTGACTCAATATGTTTTCTAGCTAGTCTGTTCACACACCCACAGCGACACACAGTCGTTTTATTTCTTATTTAATGTTTCGGCTAACAGTTAAAAATTAACAGGCGAGTAATATTTTTTAGCAATAACGTAAAATACACTTTATATACAGTTATATCTATATTGAGACTGGACAGCTTCCGGTTTCTTGGTTGTAGTAACTATCTGTGTTTTTTGAATTCGTGTTTTTTTTTTTAATTCATTCAATAAAACCACGAAAAAAACCTCTTTTGATGTGGTTTTGATTAGTTTAAAAATAAATTAAAAACATATTTTAAAATCACAAATAATTTATGGCATGGATATTAAAATAAGCAATGAAATCTGTGGGCTTGTTGTTCCCTACACAGTTTATAAGGTAAAAAGCAAGTTATTAATATTTTGTTTATGATCATTTTTACGGTGTCCCAAGAAAACAATCGCGACACACAGTTTGGGAGGGACTTAGGCAATTAAGAAATGTTCACTTTATAATTGATAATGCATTATAAAAAAATCTGGTGCGTGCGCGCAACACACAACTTTCACTTACCAACTTACTTAGATTAGAAATTAATGCATTTTGTTAATTGCCACTTCTCAAATGAACAGAACATTTTTAATTATAACGCATTGGTTTGTCATTAAAGGCGTACGGTGCATGCGTGAGCTCAAGGTGTTTTATGAGTTGACGGAATATTTTTCTTTCTTTCTCCTGAATATGTTTACTTGATTTTCTTCATATATCATATTTAGCGTTTCTAATTTTTAGGCGTGATGAGAGACAGTTAATTTCTCAATATAAAATAAAACAAAGGTACTTTATAGGAAAACAAAAAAGGCCCCTTCCCCAACTAAGCCCCCTCAGAACATTTTAATAATGATAAAGCTTACCTGATATTAAATAGCAACTAATTTTCATTAAACATAACGAATTTGATAAAAATCCTTAAAGCCGTTTTTGAGATAATCGATCAAAAAGGTAAAAATTGGAAAAACATTATGAAATAAAGTGCCCCCTCCGTTTGACCAATTTTGATGAAATTTTTACAGTCATATCTCGGGCATATACATACATCAAATACCCAGTTTGATCAAAATCGTTAAGACCGTTTTTGAGTAAATAAAAAAAACACGTGAAAATGATACAAAATTTATTGAGTAAAGTCCCCCCTCCGGTTGATCAATTTTGATGAAATTTTTACAGTCATATCTCGGGCATGTAAATAGATTAAATACTCAGTTTAATCAAAATCGTTAGAGCCGTTTTTGAGAAAATCGAAAAAAACTTAAAAAGTTATTAAATAAAGTACCCCCTCCCTTTGAGCAAATTTGATGAAATTTTTGCTGTCACATCGCGGGCATATACATACTCTAAATACCCAATTTCAGGTTCGCACGGTTTATAGTTTTTGTGCTAGTCTGTTCACATACACACACACACACACACACACACACACACACACACACACACACACACACACACACACACACACACACACACACACACACACACACACACACACACACACACACACACACACACACACACACACACACACACACAGACCATTTCGCGGGACTTGGTTATTTTGACTCAGGGGACCCCAAAAACCGGTAGTCGAAAATTTTCACGATCGCAATACTTCCACTTACTATATATTTCATATATAGGTAAGTGAAGTAAGTAAAGTAAAGTGCCCAGTCCAATTGATCAATTTTGATCAAATTTTGACTGCCACATTTCGGGCATATGCATACATCAAATAACGAGTTTAATCAAAATCGTTAGAGCCGTTTTTGCGAAAAACTAAAAAAAACATAAAAATTAGACAAAATTCTTTAAATAAAGTACACCCTCCGTTCGACCAATTTTTGCTGTCTCATCGCGGGCACATACATAAATAATAAATAAATAAATTCTTTATTTTTTTATTTAAGTGTCCCTTAAGAACAATTTTAAATAATATACATAAGGGGGCTTTAGAGCCTTAAAGTTTAAATAAACAAATTAAAATGATACTTCTAAATAACTACAAATAATTAGGGAACCTCTAGTTTAAAAAGATAAAATAAAATACCTACACATTAATTATTCGCTCAGGTGAAAGAAACTAGTTTTCACATCTAATCATATATACATATTTACACACTTATTTACTACACACACTTATTTTTATTACACACTTATTAATGTAGTATTTACATTTCCTAAAAAAAAAAAAAAAAAATCATTATAAAAAAATAAAGTAAAATATATATAGGGAAAATAAGAACTGTCATCGGTTTAAAAAGGACGTTGGATGGCTAAGAAGTGATGATATAGGCGGGATTTAAAGGTGGAGAGGGTATTGGAATTACGGATGGAAGTGGGAATGGAATTTCATTACGAGGTGGACCGGATAATGAAAGATCTATTGGAAGCTGACGTTCGGTGGGCCGGTGTAAATAGATATGAAGACCTGAGCGGGTATTGCGGGATTGTACCAAGGATTTGGGATGAAGAAGTTCGGGGATATATGATGGACGGCAGGATCGGATAACTTGGAAAAGGAAGGTTGCTAGGAAATACTTAGGGCGGTAGAAAGGATATAACCACTTTAGCTTTTCGTAAAAAGGCGATATGGACACGTCTCTTGGGATCCCGAATATTAATCGGATAGAGAAATTTATTAAACGTTTTAGTTTTGCGTCGAGATCCTCTGAGATACCCCCATACACCGTGCAACAATAGTCAAGGTGGGGGAATATCAAGGAGGTGACCAGAAGTCTGCGTGTTTCGAAAGGGAAAAGGTCACGGAAATGGTTTAGTTGCTTTAAGGTTGAGATGGTGCGACGGGAAATATTGGAGATATGGTTATTCCAGGAAAGAGTTTAGTCAAAGGTTACACCAAGGTTTTTGACTGTTGGATAGAATTTGATGGGATTGTTATTTAGGAACAGGGGTGGGATGTTAGGGACGGTTTTAAGGAGGTGGTTGGAGCCTATTAAAATTGCCTTTGTTTTCTCTGCATTCAGCTTCAACTTGTTAGCCTCTGCCCAGAGACTGATTCGATTTAAATCTTCTTGAAGCTTTTTCGTCGCTGGCACCAACTCGGAAGGTGGGAAAGACGGGTATATTTGGAAGTCATCAGCATAGATATGCTATTGGGAGTGGTGAATCAGAAGAGCAAGATCGTTAATATAAATAGCAAACAGAGTGGGGGATAGAGAGGATCCTTGAGGGACACCGCAGGTGAGGGGAAGTGTTTTGGATGGAGGTTGACCAGGAACGACTACATACTGTGACCGATCTGAAAGAAAAGATTTTAACCATTGTAAGGCGCTGCTAGATAGGTGGAGTTTTTGCAGTTTTGTAAGAAGGATGTTATGATCGACTGTGTCAAAGGCTTTGGAAAATCCAGAAGTATAAGAATATTTAGCTTTCGGAGTTCGATAGAGGTTTGGAGGTCATGGGCAATTTTTAGGAGAGCGGATTGAGTTGAGTAACCAGATTGGAGTCGGTTAAGGAGGGTGCGTTCTTCTAGGAATTTTGATAGTTGTTTTTGAAAAAGGCATTCTAACGGTTTTTAGAGATTGGAGAGAAGGGAAATAGGACGGAGGTCATTCATTGTGGAGGGGTTTGAGGTTTTGTTCAAAGGTCGGACTAGAGCGGTTTTCCAGGAAGAAGAGAAAACCGAGTTTTGTAACGAGAAGTTGTATATGTAATAGAGAACAGGAATAAGTGAGGGGAGGCAGGAACATCATCAGGACCGTAATCGTTAGTCCGGGATTTTAGGCTGCGGTAAAAAGGTCATCGTATGTAATGTGGGAAAAAAATAAGTTTTCCGGATTGAAATTATGATTATTGATAACTGTAGGTAGGGATAAAAAAGAAGTGAAGGATGAGAAATGGATATTGAGATCATCTGGAGTGAACGGAAGGGAACTGGAGTTTTTGGAACCAAGGAGGGATAATTGTCGAAGAATTTTCCATTTACTTTTATGATCGTGGGCATTGGAGAGGGCATTGCGGCAGTGGAGGGATTAGGCTCGTCGGATTTCGGATTGGGTCACATTTCAAGCTTTTTGAAAGACGCATAATCAGCTGCAAAACGGATACGCCGAAATTTGCGTCTTGCAGCTTCCCTTCTTTTCATCAAATCCTTTATTTCAGAAGTCAGCCAACCTGCAGCGGGGCGACGTAGGGTTCGGGTTTTCAGGGGAGCGTGGATATCTAAAATGGATTTCAAATTTGATGTGAGGAAGGAGACCATGGAATCGACAGAATCATAGGAATATATGATATCCTATTGGAAGGCGTCGAGATCGAATTGAAAGGATTCGTAGGAAAGGTGGTCAAGATTGCGAGATGATGTGACCTTAGGAGAGAAACGTTTGGCGGGGATATCGTATGAAATCTGGATGAGGTCATGTGATGAGAGAAAAGGAACGGGAATTTCGAAAAGGAAATGATTTTGACGGGTGATTCATACACCATATACCCAATTCCAGGTTCGCGTGGTTCATAGTTTTTCAATTATACAACAAAATTATATATATATATATATATATATATATATTGATATATATATATATATATATATATAAAGATAAAAAAAAATATTATTTCAGTAAATATCTTGGTTGAAAAATAAATAATCATTCAAATCTTTATAACTTCTTACGAGCATTGGAAATTTTCAATTAGAACCTTTATTTTTCTACGAATTCAAGTCTGAATCTTTTGCAATAATTATTAATGCATTTATCATTACCTAAGGTTTTTTTTTATATATTTAACTTAATATATTTGTAAATATGAAATATTTACGAATATTAATTTCTAGAAGGAGGAGTTATTGGTGCCTATCCCCAAACCCAAAATCATCAAATCGAACACGTTACAAGCAAAATAACTAACGATTAATCGTATAACGATGAACGTTATGCGATAGTCGTAACAAGTAAAACGCACATCAAAGAATTATTTATAATTGACAATAGGTATAATTATGCTTATTAGAGGGAGCCTAAAATTAAAGGTAAGAAGAAGAATAGTTAGTCGTACTTATACAGAGTATGAGCGAATTTCCTACTGTCTTTTTTTGTATCGAAAAAAAAAATATTTGTTTTTCTTTTCGGATGTTTCCAAGTTGATTGTCAAATAAAATGAGTTATTGAGAAGTGATGATTATAATAATATCGAACTTTCTTACTGATACATGTATTAATCTCATAATTCATCAAAAACATTACTTATTTTTTTAGAATTAAATTTCCGGAGGTTCGATTAAAGGAATAATCCACTATCTTTCAATTCGCTTTTAATTATTAAGGTACGATAATGAAAAAAATCTATATCCATTTAACTTTGATTTATATCCAATTTCCCTAATATTCCATCAATAATAGCAAAAATATGTTTATTTTTTTTCATTCAGTATGGTTGGGCGCTTCTCCGAGTTTGTCTCCAGGATCAATTCATATTAAACAGAATTTACTTTTCTTATACCACTTAAACAGAATTTACTTTTCTTATACCACTTAAACAGAATTTACTTCTAACACTTGTGTTAAAATTATAAATGTTATAATTCCTTTTACAAGTAATAGTTTGAGCTGCATACATTTTAATAACCACGGTTGGCAATTTGCCACGGTACTGCGGTGGAGCTGAGGCCTGAGCCCCCCTCCCTCCATGACTAATGAAAGCAGGCCTCTTCAAACGCTCCCTCGCTCTCTTTTGTGGCACTTCTTTGTTCTCTCTTCTAATTCCGATATTCTCCGACGTTTTGCTTCGAATGCCGTTTTCGAGAATGATCGGTTCCTCGGAACAGCCAAGAAAGGACTATTTTTTGCACACCATCAGGATCTTTTCAACAACAAAATGTTGATATTTTGTGAAACGTTACAATATCTTGTAATTACTCGATTACCTTAGGTTGTTTTAAATATATATTTTATTATTATTATAATTATTATTACTATTTGGGGCTACGACCCTTAAAGTCGAGTCCAAAATCGACCGCCAATGATCTCTGTCCAGTGCTGCTGAATTCCAGTTACTAACATCCAATATGGTTCGGGCGTCCGAAGCTACGCAGTCCTCCCACCGAAGTCGTGGTCGGCCTGCTCTTCTCACCCCAAAGACCTTCTCTCTCAAAGCTATAGCTGGTATTTCGTCCTGCCTCATCTTAATCCCACCCCAGTCTCGCCAACTTTATAAATTGAACTACATCAAGGTCCTTATAAAGTAGTTTCAGTTCGTTGTTGGGCCACGGCCTCCATTCTCCACTCACTAGGACTGGACCATATATCCTCCTGAGGATCTTCCTTTCGAATCGCAGCAGAGAGGTTTCGTTCGCTTGGGTCAGGGTCCAATTTTCAGAGGCATATGTGAGGACTGAACTCTCATTCGACGGTTTTATATAGAGGGACTTTGCAGGATTTGGACAGGAGGCCGCCTCTTAGATGCTTCTGTATAGCAAAATAGCAGCGAATAGCAGCCATAATCCGCTTCTCGACTTCTGCCCCAATATCATTTTGTAACTTGACCAAGGATCCAAGGTACACAAATTCCTCAACTCTCTCTACACGCTCCCCGTCGACTAGGATGTGGTTGTCAATATTTTTTTGTTGAGGATTTGCGCAAATGTCCTTTGTTTTGTTTTAGTTGACGATAAGTCCCATCCTCGCAGCGGCAATCTTTAGTGCGATAAATGCTTCCTTGACTGCTGCTAGTGATCTGCCAACAATATCAATGTCATCTGCAAATCCAAGGAGTTTCACGCATAATTTAATAAGTGTACCATTATAGTCTGGATCCCATTGTCTCTAACCGCCTTTTCTAGAGTGAGATTGAAGACCATGCCAGTCCGTCTCCTTGCCGAACTTCAGTTCTACTAGAGAAGCCTCTGGAGAATTCTCCATTAACCTGGACAAAGGATATGTTGCCTTCCATTGCCATTCTAGTCAAACTTACCAATTTTGGAGGAAGATTCATATCAATCTTGATACACCTCTGATCTGTTGACTGAGTCGTAGGCTTGCTTGAAATCGACATATATAAGGTGCGTCGTGATCTTGTATTCTCTTGTCTTTTCCAAAAGCATTCGGGGGGTGAATATCTGGTCATTAGTTGACCTACCTCTTCGAAATCCATACTGATATTTTCCAATCTCTCTATCAGCATATAGTTGGAGCCGGTTGAACAAGATCATCGACAATATCTTGTAAGCCGAGGGAAGTAAGGATATTTCCCTATAATTACTACAAGATCAAGTATCCCCCTTCTTGTGTATTGGATAGATCACTGTTTTCTTCCATTCCTTAGGTATATATATATATATACCTGCATGTGCATTCTTCAAATATGCTGTACGGTCAGCGGTTGCTGGCAGGCCTCGGCAATGAGGTTGATTCTCCATCGAGATCAGGTTCACGTGAGTCAGGTTGGTACGGCCGATCCTCAAACTGGTCAAGACCACTTCCTTCCGCCTTTTGGCACTTATCCACTGTTATGTGGTCCTTTTAACGTGTTTTAATTTATTGGAGGTTGGAATGTCTGTCCACATAGATACCCAACTTCTACGAACACGTTCTTTGAGATGCACCCTCATGTCGTTGGGTTCGTATATTTGTAGAACTGGTGAAGGGCTATGGGCTGCTTCTTTTGCTGCTCTATAGATCTGCTGCCAGAGGAAATTGACATTTTTACCGAGTGTATTTAACAAATCTATGTATTTATGGATTCTGTTCAATGTTGGCCCGGTTTTATTAAAGTTTTTTAAACTTTGAAGTGCAGAAATTGAATCCGAGCAAATTAATATGTTTGCTTTTTCACAACTGACGGAGAGTTGCAGGGCAGTATAGATGTAGAGCTTTTAGTATAGCTTGTAGTTCTCGTGGCTATTCCAAAAAAAAAAAAAAAATACTGCGCATCCAACGTTTTCGTTCTGTTTTGAACAGTCTGTGTTTAATATTTCATAGTTAGAGTATTTTTGTTCTATTGGTTGAAATTTGTAGATGTGGGGATTTTGTCTTATTTTTTTAATAGACAAGTATATTTTAAACCGCGGTTGGTGTTTCCATGGAGGAGGAGCGAATGGAGGTCCATGTAGCTCTCTGCTCTCTGCGTACGTTGTTAATTTCATGAGCGGTTTCTTTTTGTCTAATTCCTAGTGGAGCAGGTCTGGATTGGTTCGTTTCGTATTTCCTAATGAGTTGTGGATTAAATACATTTGTATAAGGTGTGTGTGTTGGTTGGACCGACATTTTGTAAAGTAGTTATTGATGAGCTCCTGCCTACGAAAAACGAGAGGAAGCATGGATGCTTCAGCACAAAGGCTCTCAATTGGGCTCGTCCTGAATGCGCCAGCAGCGAGCCTGATTTCAGTGTGGTGTTATAAGGCTCTTACAAGTTGTGTTTATAAGGTCTAGTAGAGAAAGGTGTTTTTGTTTTGCAGAAGAGTAAACTACACTAACATACTCTAGCTTCGATTAATACTTGTATAGACCATCAGCATAGTTTTCCGATCAGCCCCCCAAGAAGTGTTTGCAAGGACTTTCAGTAGGTTTATATTCTTCTCGAAAGTTCTTTATATGTGCCTTTCAGTCGGAGGTAAATATATGTTACAGATTGTTATATCGAGACCTAGTTTTACCCTAATAACGATTGCCTGGATGGAGTTTTGCACGTTCAGTTCTTCGGGGTATATACCTTTTCTCACTGTTGTAGCGACACCGCAGCAAGCTCTTTCTTCATCTCCTATTATTTTTTCTTTCCTGTATTTTTGGTAGTCCTTTAAATTAAAGTTTAGTTTGGTTTCCTGTAAACATAATACAGCTGGCTCTAAATCGTCTAAAAGTATTTTCATTTCTTCATATTGTGTCCGTGTACCATTACAATTCCAGCTGATAATAGTCATTAATACGTAAGGTTATTTTTATTTATTTTAATTTGTTTCCATTTCTTCATTACTTTTAGAAGAATCTTTTTTATTTTTTCTTAATGAGTTCTGCCGAGGTAGCGACGGAGATTGTAGAGTCTCAGTGTTCTCACCCCTGCTCTGGGATTGAGGGGCGCCCACTGAGGCAGTAGCCTGGGCTGGCCCAACAAAGCTACACTGCTGGTAGTGGGCTGGGCTGGGCTGGGGGTGGGTTGGGATGAAGGGAGGGGCTATGGGCTGGGCAGGCTGTTTGGGCATCATCTACCTTATCAGTCTACAGTAAGGCTTCTTTAGAGGTTGTGGCTTTATTCAATTGACTGGAATTACAATGAAATTTGTTTAACTCGTCTGTCTGACATCCTACATCATTTCCTACTTTCCTGGTGTTCCTGACCGTTTCAAAATAGGTTTTGTTTTGTTTCCGTTGTATTCTATTCTTATCATCATTAATAATTTTTGGATTGAAAAACGGTTGTTTAAAAATTATGTTCTCTCATGAAGACAAATCAAATGAAGCATACATTTATCATCGCCAACCATTTAGTAACTATCTACAGTCAATTTTATAAATATCATTGCTTTTAAAAAAGCAAATTGATGATAAGCGCAACCCACAACTAACATTTATCGAACTATTTAAAGTAGAAATCTACTTGCTTTTAATAAATGTGTAACCATGTAGCGATTTAGCACCACAGAAAATAACTTTTCTACACTTATTATAATTATTGCCAAACTGAAAATTCCTCAGTAATTCTCGATTCATTATCATTTATTTCTTTTTTTAAGGGACCTTAAATAAATCCTAATTTAATCAATAGTCGAATTTTTTATTGTTTTATTTCACCATTTTTCGTAAATATATCATGAATAGGAATTGATATAAAGGTATTTAGGACTTACAGTAAATTGAAACCGAATTTTAGTCTCTAATGCCTTTCCAGTAATTAAATTTTAGATTTTTTTTCTTTATGAGTTATAAAAGGCCCTTCATAATGATTTATTTTAAAAGGAAAAATTGTTTTAGAAACTAACTGTAGTAGTCCTCCTCGGCTATTGTTTCTCGAGGACGACAAGTACTTTGTTTCGATCCCGGGCCGTCTTGTGCATTTTACACGGCTATCCTTAACTCATGTTTAATTCCATCTAAAAGCGTTAATTGCTGAGCTGGCATTTGTCGCGCAAACCACCCCCCCCCCCTTCTACCTTCGCCTTTCCCACCGTACTTCCCGAGCTGTTAAAGACATTAACACTGGAATAAAAAATGATGAAGGAAAGTAATAAAACAAAAAATGCCGAGGTAGAGAAGAGAGCCGCGGATCTTTTATAGCGCCTCGGGTAATAAAGGTCCCAAACTATTTTTACAAGGGAAGCTGTGGTAGGTCATTTAGTGCACCCCGGGCGGCGGGGATCAAAGGGAATGCACTCACTACCTGCCCGGCTTATCTTACGGCCTCCAACAATATCTTGCCTCTTCTTCACCTATGGTCTTCTACAATACTTCACTTGGGGGAGTAACTTCATTGATGACTAGATCAACGATTTACTGCTCATAGTAGAACATTGAAATAAGCTACTTGATACAGTAAAATTAATATTTACATTTAGAAATATTCACATAAAAATACACTAGCACAAAATAATAGAAATTTATTACTTAAAAATTAACATAGTTGTGTAATTACTTCCATTTATCTGTTCCTTATCCAAATATCTGTTTCATGTTAAACTTTTTTAGATTTCATTTTGAGTTATAGGTACCATATAAATCATTGAACTAAAAACGACAAATTTAATAAAATAGTTATCATTTCGAAAATCACCTTTTTCTCTGGGTGTTGAATAATAAGCATATCCCCCATATGCATAGGGAAATATGTTAACTTCGTTTTCCATTACTCAAAAATTATTTAACTTGTATAAGTGTATAAGATACGGAATTTCATTCACATGCTTTAGTATATTATTATGATGATAATCCCTTGTAATGGACCGAAAGTAAAAAAAAAACAAAAAAAAACAATCAATATTTAGCACCCTAAAGATTTTTAATTAGGGAGACATTCCTTAGGGTGACGAATAAGGATTTTTTCTTTTTATTATATTTTTTTATAGAAGTTATCCTGATGTTTTGTGGAATTTGTATGGGGAGGAAACCTATGAGACTTTATCCCCGAGGCTCTGCTGAGCTTTGGGTGGGTCTGATCAGATCTGATATCCAATTCGAATTATTGGAAAGAACCGATATTTTTTTACTTTTACTTACCTATATTTAAAGTATATAGCAAGGGAAAGTATTGCGATGGCGAACATTTCGACTTCCGGTTTTCAACGGATATTGTTAGAGTCCTTTTTGGGGTCCCCGAGTCCAAATAACCCTGAATGTGTTTGTCTTTGTGTCTATGCCTGCGTGTTTGTGAACAGACTAGCTAAATAACTATAAACCTTACGAACCTGAATTGGGTATTTGGTGTGTATTTATGCCTACGATGTGAGAGCTACAATTTCATCAAAATTTGTCACACGGAGAGGACAGTTTATTTAATAAATGTTGCCTAATTTTTAAGTCTTTTTCAATTTTCTCGAAATAATTAAGTAAGCTCTGCAAAATGGTCTGTGTGTGTGAACAGACTAGCTCAGAAACTATTTGTCTTACGAAACTGAAATTAGGAATTTGTGCCCGCTATTTGACAGCATAGATTTCGTCTTATTGAGTAAACGTAGAAGACAATTACCCCGACGTCTATTTTTACTTTCACTTACCTATATATCAGAGTTGGGCATATTTATATTTATAAATATGAATACGAATTTATTTTTATATACAAATTTTTCTGTTAATAAAAATAAATTCACAGGGAAAATTGTGAATATTCACAAAAAATGTGAATATTTATATCTAAGTCTCTGAATTCGGCCGTATTTACAAAAAAATCTGGTGCGTGCGCTCAACCAACTTAGATTAGAAATTAATATGTTTTGTTAATTGCCACTTCTCAAAGTTATACATTTTTCCTCATTCATTTCTTATTTTTGTTTTCATTTGCTCAAAAAAAACAAACTAATTTCTTTTATTATTAAATAAAAGTTTTTACTTGTGATAATTCGGCAATGCAAGCATAATACTCGAAGTAGTCTGATTTTATAATTCTCTATCTACTTGTTGAATATTTCATTTAGTTCCGATGAAACAAATAATTTTCATTAAATGAACAGTACATCTATAATTATAACGCATTGGTTTGTCATTAAAGGCGTACGGCGCATGCGTGAGCTCAAGGTGTTTTATGAGTACGGAATAGTTTTCTTTTTTTCTCCTGTATATGTTTACTTGATTTTCTTCATATATCATATTTAGCCATTTCGTATTTTTAGACGTGATGAGAGACAGTTAATTTCTCAATATAAACTAAAACAAAGGTACTTTATAGGAAAACAAAAAAGGCCCCTTCCCCATTTAAGCCCCCTCAGAAAATTTTAATACTGGTAAAACTTACCTGATATTATTGAACACCTAATTTTCATTAAACACGAAGAATTTGATCAAAATCGTTAAAGCCGTTTTTGAGATAATCGAAAAAAAGGTAAAAATTGGAATAAAGTGCTAGTGGAATAGTGAAATAAAGTGCCCCCTCCGTTTGACCAATTTTGATGAAATGTAGGATGTCACATCTTTGGCATATACATACGTCAAATACCCAGTTTGATCAAAATCTTTAAAGCCGTTTTTGAGTAAATAAAAAAAAACACATGAAAATGGTACAAAATTTATTAAGTAAAGTCCCCCCTCCGGTTGATCAATTTTGATGAAATTTTCACAGTCATATCTCGGGCATATTAATACATCAAATACTTAGTTTAATCAAAATCGTTAGAGCCGTTTTTGAGAAAATCGAAAAAAACATAAAAAGTTATTAAATAAAGTACCCCCTCCCTTTGAGCAAATTTGATGAAATTTTTGCTGTCACATCGCGGGCATATACATACTCTAAATACCCAATTTCAGGTTCGCACGGTTAATAGTTTTTGAGCTAGTCTGTTCACACACACACACACACAGACCATTTCGCGGGACTTGGTTATTTCGACTCAGGGGACCCCAAAACGTGTATTTCCGTTGAAAACCGGAAGTCGAAATTTTTCACGACGGCCCCACATCTCGACCCTCCGACCATGGTTAGAATAGGTTGGTTACACCTGTAGAGTAACCCCCCGTATGCCACACATGGCCAGGTAGGGGTACCGAAAAAAAAAAAAAAAAAAAAAAAAAAAAAAAAAAAAAAAAAAAAAAAAAATAGGTAAGTGAAAGTAAAAAGATGTGAATATGGAAAAATTCACAATTGGGGTGTGAATTTCTACTAAATTCATAATTTCTCAATAAATTTATAAAATTCTTTTCGGATTTCTCTATATTGGTACACATTAGTGAGTTAACCCTTTTTATGGAAATCACATCAGATATTACCTGATATCGATTACTATGTTTTTTGGGATGCTGATTATTAAAAAATATCGATTTTGAGATTGAGATTTATGAAAAAAATATAGTAAAAAATATAATATTTTGAGATTCAGGTATCGATTTATTACAACTTACGTGACATAATCGATCTTGGTATCGGCTATAGTGTTACCCGAGGTGCTGATTATGAAAATGATATCGATTTTGAGATTCCGCCGTCATGTATTGATTTATTACAACTTGCGCGATATAATCGATATTCGATGGACTACTATGTTATTGTAGGTGTGATTATGAAAATCGTAACAATTTATTACAACTTACTAAATATAAAGTATACTGGGATTCACTGTTAGGTTTTCGATTTATTACAAGTAACGTAATATTAAGTTATGTTGTAAGGTAGGTATATTTTTAATTTTAAATACGAATATGAATTTAATCATACTCTAATTTTTATATCGATATGATAACAAATTTATTTAGATTATATTGATTTAATCATTATTGTGGGTACAATAATGATAATAATAATGATTAAATTTGTTATCATATCGACATAAAAATCAGAGTATGATTAAATTCATATTCGTATTTAAAATTAAAAATATACCTATAAATATGTTGACTTGACAGCGGAATCAAAAAATCAATATTATTTTCATAATCAGCACCCCAGTTAACCCTATGTACCAATATGGAGAAATCCGAAAAGAATTTTATAAATTTATTGGGAAATTATGAATTTAGTAGAAATACACATCTCAATTTGTGATTTTTTTCATATTCACATATCTATTTGTAAATACGGACGAATTTACATACTTAGATATAAATATTCACATTTTTTGTGAATATTCACAATTTTCCCCATGAATTTATTTTTATTTACAGAAAAAATTGTATATATGAATAAATTCGTATTCACACCTGTGAATATGAGGTCTATGCACCAGTATTGCTGGAGGCGGCCCCCTGGAGTACCACCGGCGACACAACTAACATGTACATTGTATACAGAAATGTATGGTATGTACAGTATACAAAATAAACTCCCTTCTGACAGGGTTACTGTTAGAAGAAAAATAAAAAAAAAAACTGTGAATATGAATTTATTTGTATTCATATTCACAAATATTGTGATATAAATAAATTTATATTCATATTCACATTAAAATTAAGATAAAAATAAATTCGTATTCGTATTTATAAATATAAATATGCCCAACTCTGCTATATATGAAATATTTAGTAAGAGAAAGTGTTTAATTTTTACTTACCTATATATGAAATATATTGTAAGGATAAGTATTGCGATCGTGAAAAATTTCGATTTCCGGTTTTCAACGGAAATACTTACACATTTTGGGGTCCCCTGAGTCCAAATAACCAAGTCCCACCAATGGTCTGTGTGTGTGTTTTGTTTTTTTCAAGGCTTCCACTGAAGCCCCCAATAACACCCATGGCACTGGGTGATACTTCTCCTACGAAAGAAAAGTACCACCCAGGGCGGGACTCGAACCCGCAGCTCCGGCATGGGAGTACGGCGATTTACCGCACAGCCACACCGGGCCCCGTGTGTGTGTGTGTGTGTGTGTGTGTGTGTGTGTGTGTGTGTGTGTGTGTGTGTGTGTGTGTGTGTGTGTGTGTGTTAGTGTATTTGTGTGATTGTGTGTGTGCGTGCATGCGTGCGTGAACAGACTAGCTCAAAAACTAT
Organism: Aelia acuminata; assembly: GCA_911387785.2. Taxonomy (NCBI): domain Eukaryota; kingdom Metazoa; phylum Arthropoda; class Insecta; order Hemiptera; family Pentatomidae; genus Aelia; species Aelia acuminata. The sequence goes on from OU426981.1 coordinate 81,930,979, forward strand.
ATACCGTGCGAACCTGAAATTGTGTATTTGATGTATGTATATGCAAAAGATGTGGCAGCCAACATTTCATCAAAATTGTTCAAACGAAGGGGGCACTTTATTTTATAATATTTTTTACAATTTTTACCTTTTTTTCGATTATCTCAAAAACGGCTTTAATGATTTTAATCAAATTCGTCATGTTTTATGAAAATTAGGTGTTCTTTAATATCAGGTAAGCTTTATCATAATTAAAATGTTCTGAGAGGGCTTAAATGAGGAAGGGGCCTTTTTTGTTTTCCTACAAAGTACCTTTGTTTTTGTTTATATGGAGAAATTAACTGTCTCTCGTTACGTCTAAAAATAAGAAATGTCTAAATATGAAAAATGATAGAAATAAAGTAAACATATAGAGGAGAAGAAAAGAAAACAATTCCGTAAACTCAAAAAACACGTTGAGCCCACGCATGCAGAGTACGCCTTTAATGGCAGATAAAAATATGAAAAACGAAATTGTTCATAATTAAAGCCGTTCTGTTCATTTAAAAGAAATTATTTGTTTCATGGTAACTAAATGAAATTTTCAACAACTGAATAGAGAATTATAAAATCAGGCGGCGACTTGGAGTATTATGCTTGCATTGCCGAATTAGTACAAGTAAAAACTTTTATTTAAGTAATAATAAAAAAAATTAGTGTTTTTTATAAAGCAAATAAAAACAAAAATAAGAAATGAATTTGGAAAAATGTGTGACTTTGAGAAGTGGCAATTAACAAAACACATCAATTTCTAATGTAAGTAAGTTGGTAAGCGAAAGTTGTGAGCTGACCGTACGCACCAGATTTTTCACTTTATGATTCAAAAACGGCTCTAACGATTTCAATTAAACTTATTATATTTAATCCTAATGAAGCATTCTTTAAAATAAAGTAGATTTGATCATCATCGAAAAGGTCTGATGAAATGGCTTAAGTGGCTGCGGAAAATTATATAGTTATGTAATGTATAAGGTTATGTAGTATTCGATTATTATAATTTGTATTGAAAAGCTTGAAAGTTCTCAGTACATTTCGATTCATTATTTTGTATTTCTGAGGTCTAAAAAAATTGTAATTTTATTAAGAGTCGAATTTTTCCTACTGCTAGCTTCTTTTTTACAGCGAGTTGCTTTTTGTAAGTATTTCGTAAAGAAGAATCCATAGGTGTATTTACGGCTCGTAATAAATTAAATTTCAAATGTTTGTCGCTTATGCGTTTCTGGACACCGAAAATTAATGTTATTACTGTTCCTCTATAACCACAGTATACAGAAATATATTATGTTACTGAAGTTTATAAACTAACATTTAAATATTAAAGATTATCGTTTACCTTATGTTTTTCACACCGTAAACGGCTTTAATCAAATTGTGTTTTATTTCTAAGGTATAATAACATTTGTTATTGTTAAATAAAGTTTTTTATTTGTGATAATACGGGAATGCATCAAATTACTTCATCACATTTCATAATTCTCGATTCAGTTGTTGACAACTTCATTTAGTTATAATGGAAATAAATAATTTCCATTAAATATGTACGTTCCAAAAGAATTCTCCTTAATATGTTTATCAAAGTCTTCATATTTAGACATACCTTAATAATGAGAGACAGATAATTTCTCCATAAAAACAAAATCGAAGGGACTTCATAGGAAGAAATATTTCCATCGCAATTTAAGCCCCATCAGGACATTTCTATGATGATAAAATCTATTTGATGTTGAAGAATACTTGATTCTCATTAAACGTGACAAGTTTATTCATAATAGTTAAAGCCTATCCCCTCCGCTCATTCGATTGTGACATTTTTGCTGTCACATGACGGGCATATACATACCTACCGGAAATACTAACTTTTAGTTCCGTGCGGTTTATCGTTCTTCAGCTAGTCTGTTCACACACAGATCATTCCACGGGACTTGGTTATTTTGACTCAGGAGACCCCAAAACGTGGATTTCCGTTGAAAACCGAAATTCGAATTGCACTACATTCCCTTACTATATATTTCATATACAGGTAAGTGAAAAAAAAAAAAATCATCTAGGACCCTTGCTTTTTAAGGTCCACATATTACATCTAGAATTAACATTTATTCTGAATTACTAATGTTTTCGGACCTGTTCGTTCACGATTGTTTGGCCCCTTCGCACTCAGAAAAATCAGAAATGTCTCTTGCAATACATCCTACATTGCTAAAGTTCTAATTCCAAACAACTAACAAAACTTAAATTATATTTATATGTACAAGACATTGAATTCATGTTGGAACATTTGATTCCCACACCCAACGTGACTAACTTTCACTAATTAGGCAAACTTAAATAAAGAGAGGGAGAAAGTTTCGAAGGTCACATATCATTTTTTTTTTCATGAGAATGTTAAAAGAAATCTATCTCACATTTTCTTTTCAAGTGGAAAGTTTAGTAGGATTAAATTCTAAATTAATACGTGACTTTGAATTTGAAACTTCGGAATAAGCCAAATACGTAGTGGTAACTTATGAAGAATCCAAAGGAGTTTCAACAAAAATTATCAGGAATATTTAAAACATTACGAGCCTCCGAAGCTATTATTACCATCCATCGTTGTATATTTTATTTCCTATTTGCGTTACAACTTAAAGGTAAAAGGAGGAGAAGGATAAAATCAATACAATTATTTCTAATTTATATTTTTTTTTCAAAAGCGAAAATGAACAGAGAAATAATGACATGGTTTGTTAAATTGGATGCTATTAGATAATATAGTAAAAAACAAAACAAAACAAAAACACGTTATAAGTATAGATTATCAAAATTTTAAAAAGCATTACAATATAAAAAAGATTTTTAAAAAAAAAATTAAACCGACTTCGAAAACTAGGAAACAGTAATGAAAAATTCACTAAAAAGTATGAAATAATTACTTTCTGATTATTATGAATACACGGAAAAATCGGTAATGGTATAAAAAGTGGGAAAATGCAATAAAACGAAAAAAAATAATTTGATTTGTACGATTACACACTAACTCTTAATAAAAAGTATTAAGTTGAAATATTAAATACCATGTTTAATACATCACAATCTTTTCGGAGGCGGCCAAAAATTTAAAATTGCTAACCCTAAATATTATGAAAAATTTATCGATTTTCTATGTTGCGCCGCCTCCGAAAAGATTGTGATGTATTAAACATGGTATTTAATATTTCAACTTAATACTTTTTATTAAGAGTTAGTGTGTAATCGTACAAATCAAACTAATTTTTTTCGTTTTATTGCATTTTCCCACTTTTTATACCATTACCGATTTTTCCGTGTATTCATAATAATCAGAAGGTAATTATTTCATACTTTTTAGTGAATTTATCATTACTGTTTCCTAGTTTTCGAAGTCGGTTTAATTTTTTTTTTTTTTATAAAATCTTTTTAATTTCATACTTTTTAGTGGCGGGAGATAATTTATAGAAAGCAATAAGTTAATTTCTAAAAAAAATCTAAGTATTTTTTTATAAAGATTTTAAGTGTATTTTGAACTGATTTCTTGTTTTCGAAGTACTTTTTTTTTTCTTTTTTTTTTGTTTGTTTTGTAATAATTACAAAACAAAAACCAAATTATTTGGTACTCCTCTTCGGACACTAATGGAGAGTTTGGTTCATTGGTTGGTTGTTCTATCTAGGTGGGAAGGATGAGATTTATTCCGTGGTTCCGTCGCGAAATAAAAGTCAATCCAGATAGCGCTCTACCATATTCGTCTATCCCGGGCCTTTATATTATAATTATATTAAGAGTCACCTTTTCAATTTTATGAATACGCGCGGAAAATCAAGTGCGGGGCGTGCATTACACTCCTTTCAACACCCTGCCTACTTTAATTAGAAATGGACTTTTTTTTCTGAAAGACCAATGTTTCATTGGGACGACACATAAAACTTAAAACTTTTTTTTCACAATGACATTAATTTCCTTTGCTGATTTTTTTTTGTCAGTAAATGTCTTTTACATTTATACATCTGTGTTCCGAGAGGAGGTATCGAGTTTGCTTCGCTGTCACATAATTCCAAGATGATGTAGGTACGTCACTGAACTGTCGAGATTTTGGCCGTATTTCGAATATACATGATGATATAATGAAGATGTTTATATAGCCCATAATAAATTGGACCCTAATTTTTGAATTATGATCGCTTGAGTATTCTTTTAAAAACTAATGCAATGAGGTATACTGCTCTGGTAGGGACCTTTTATATTTCTTTCTTTAAATTTATCGTCGGAAAGTAGTAATTAAACTAAATTGCATTTCCAAAAACAACATCATTGGATAGAAGTACTCGTAGCAAATAAGGGGCAGCCATAAAATTGATCGTTATCAAAACGAGGGCAGCCGCTAGGATAGAAGCGACAGCGTTTTGGGAGTCATTTTATGGTTAATTTATTATTACGAATGATATTATTGTTCTCGATATTATACTACTGGTTTAATTCAATAATATTTCTTGGTCGAGTCAATTATGTTCGTCATCCCTTTCGATGAATTGCTGACTAAACTTGAGAGCGAAATGGTACGAATAATATCCTTCTTAATAAACAATTATCCAGAAAATGAGTTTGTAGAAAACACTGCAGTTTCAATTCTAGCGGAGTAGCCTTTTTGACAGCAAACATTTTTATGGCTGCTATATTTTTGCTGCGTGGACTTTCATACAATGTGGTTGTTTTTTTGAGAGGTATCAACTTTAATTTGCCGTTAGTTTTATTGATGGATGAACATTGGCAAACATTGAAATTTTAATTTCTTTTTTAAATGTTTGTAAAGAAGATTTAATTATTATTACACTACTACTGGGAGAATGTTTCCTAGGAAAATATTCATTTATGGGGGAATATAATGCACAACATATACGTTAGTTATTGTGGTACTTGAGTGCATGGCCTCCTCGAATGCGGAGAACCCATAAACACATCTAACCCAGACTGTTTTAAGTCAATATCATATCTGTTTCAATAAAATGCATTCATTCAACACTAGACTTAGGTCCTGAAAAGCGAACTCATCCTTTCAGGAAACGCAAACGCTTAGTGAGGTTTTGACTTTTGAAAGTCTTGGCAACCTTCATAGAATATTTAAATTTCTTTCGATTTAATAAAGATCGATCAAGACTTCAAAATCCATAAAAATTGAAAACACAATCTGGCTCTTTAGTAAAGATTTATTCTGCTACATTCAGTTATTATATAGGAAAGGATTGATACTAACACATACGCACACTATAATGACTCTATTTAGAAAATAGCACATCCTAAGTGCCACAAGCTAGGGTCGTTATCATAACGTAAAGTACAAAATTATACAATTACGCATCATATATGGAATTGGAGAACGTATCTATTGCATTTTCGAACCACATTTGAACTTAGATAATAGTTATTTCTTTCTCATAATCAAGCCATTTTCATCATACGCTTCAACAGTTGCAGAAACAAAATTAAAAACCGATAATAGTAATCCGGATAACATAACAAAAGAATCACTCCAGAATATCTTTATTTAAATCTATTGTTGAAAATTTATCTAAGGTTATGTATAAGGTTTGTTCCAACAAGAACCTGAAACACGTCAATAGCTAACAACAGACTACTCATGTTTTCCCCCTACTCTTCTGATTCTGAATTTGATTGGTTGGTTTTTCCAACCTATTCATCGAAAATTGAAACATTATTAAGCATTGCTTAAAAACAACCAATCAAAACTAGAATAAAAAACTGAGGAAATTGCATGAGCAGTTTGTTAGTTATTAACGTGTTTTAATTGTTTGTTGGAGCATACCTTATGTTATATATGCCATATGTTTTTCCAATAAGTAAATATTTTAAGCGATAATTGAATAATTATTTTCAAGTTTTTTCCCTATAACTTATTAAATAAATTAAGAACCCAAAAAAGAATTAAATGGGACCACATTGGGAAAATACTCTACAAGATGCAAAAATTTTGAGGTCTCTGTTTTAGGTTAAACAAAAATATCTTGAAAAAATTTATAATTGTATAGTTTCATAATATTTCCGTTCAATTTTAACCAGCATTATTCTTAGTTAGTACACTCTCTTACTTTAACATGTCATGAACAAGGTGTCTGGACTATTTCTTTCATATGCTCTTTTAGAAGGTTCTTATAGCCGAGTCCCAAGGAATTATTTTTAACACCTTTCGAAACTTTTTTATTAATAATAGTTTTCTTTAAGGTTGAATTTTTTCTGATTCTTCTCCATCTCACATAATATAACAAGTTCACATAATTGTTTTCCCTACATGAGTAGAACAGTATTGGTATTATTTTTAACAAACGGGCTCCAAGTGGAGTTTTCTCACAGATTGTAGTTTTTGAAAGAAATTTCATAGAGAATCATTCTGTAACAATTAAGAAAGGCAATGTATCGCAAAATGAGGTTGTAATATGATCTTTTTATATTCTGTAAGATAAATATTCTGCTCTATGATCCTCACATTGGAAAATCATCAATGAAAAGTATTTTGACCCTCTCTTTTCACAGTAGGTATATGTAGAAATTCCAAATATTATTACAGATTTATACTCCAAATCTAATTCATTTAATACAATTTCTTTAATTTAATAAGCCTTAAGATTTACTTTATTGTTTAAATCCTACTGTCACGCGGTTAATGTTTTCATCTCCTGGATGTCTCCTTATCCGGTTGGGGAGAGGGTAGTAAATACATTAAATATTTACTTATGCTTTAACATAAGATAAGTCATAAAAAAATGCATAGAATAAATATTATAAAATAACGAATGGTTTAGAATGGGTAAATCGATTCCCAGCATCACCCCATGGGACATTTTATGTTACGAATATTTTAAGCTAGGCTGATTAACCCATTGACATATAAGTAATTTATGAGTTATATCTAATTACTTTAGTGAACCATGGGTTTCTGAAGATTTCGTATTTTTTTTCTTTTCCTTTTTTAAATGACTAAAACCGACATCGTTGTGACGTGTGATTCCCCTCGATTTTTCTCTTTATGAAATGTATTTTTTCGCACCTCATGGTGTTAAAACTGGTCTAATACAAAAAAAAATATGTAAACATGATAATTTTATTGAGCTTATGTAAATTTTTACAAACGCAAACTAGATGTTTGCTAAAACATTTGGTGCCAAATTATAAGTTACAGATAGCTATAGTTGTAGCTCCATAACTTCAATCACAACTGCTATTTGGTATTCACCATCACAATTACTATTTGACATACAACAACAAACGTAGTTAAGATTCCCAACTAAATTGTACTTATTTGTAATAGTTTTAATTTTAGCTTTTATTTACACAGCTACAATTACAATTATTGATAATGGACAGTTTTATTCCAGGTCAGGCTGTGTTTATGGAGACAGACCCAATAGTCTAATCGAATTGTTGAAAATATATAAAATATTTCAAATGAAATTTAGCTTATACATAAAACCCGAGGTTTGATTCGCAACCAAAGAATCAAAAATAGCAGCATGAGACTCCTCCATTCCTCTCTATTCGCTTCTTTTCTCCCTCATGTTTGCTAACTCATTCTTCCTCAACATCACCAATCCATCTCAGACATTGACTTCGTCCATTTCCACCTCGTCCACTTGTCCACCTCACAACAACGGCGGATCCAGCACAAAATTTGGGGGGTCATGACCCCCCCCCTGTCTCATAGTCACGTGGCTGACAGAACCATTTGTTAAAGAGATTATTGTATTAAGAAGGACTGCGATCTAAACCACCAAAAGTGTTAAGTCTAGGGCAAAGTAACTCCTTCTTCTTCTTCCTCTAACTCCTTTGTGCCGTCAAGCGTGGAGCTGCAGTTCCAGTCCATCTAGTCCACTGGTCTCTGTCCCTAGAACCCGTTGTCCCTGGGCAAGGGGCCTCCATTTACTGGGCCAATCACCCGTATGGAGTATAGACAATTCAAAGGAACTCATGCAAAGTAACTCCCTGATTGCATTATATGTTTAAAAATACAAAAAAATTGAAAAGCCAAAATATTTGGGTGGTGACGACCCCTATGACCCCCCCCCCCCCCCCCCCGCCGGATATGCCCACGCAGAAGCTTCTCCAAGTCAAGCCTGCAGTGGAGACTTACGAATTGTCGTCTCAGATGTAGTTATTTCAGTAGTACTGTTCTCACACTTACAAGACATTGTTGAAATATGGATTGAGTACAAGACATTCATTCCAATTCACGAGATATGTGTCAAATTCTCACCAGAAATTAGCAGAAACTTGTTGGTTTTTCATTCTGTAACTGAGTGCACGCAGAAATGAGATTCGCATGAAAGGTGATTGTGTTTGGTATCAACTCTGTCAAGCACCTCTGATATTCAGTGTCCTAAACTGTTGCAGCGATTTGTGACTCTACTTTATGAGCATCAGTGACTGCAGTGTAGTGTTATTTACAAGAAAGAATCAAGCGATGGAACACAACACGCAACTAAGCTATTCTGCGAGCAAGTATTTGGAACTCCAGCCTCGTTGCTCGGTACACATTATCTTAGCCAACTGAGTTGGGATGAATAGTAACTTTAGGAGGATCATAACAATCTGTGTGGAAAACAATGGAAAACACACTGTAGAACTTATCTGTATTAACCTTTAGAAAGATATACATTTCATTTGAAAATTAACATTTTATTAAGTTCTTTTATAGGGTATTTTTGACTTTGGATATTAAATTGGAACAATATTGTATTATATATTATTTTGTTTCTCCTTCTTCTACATTATTGAAACATAACTTACAGAATTAAAAGTTTCATAGCCCCAAAAAAGTGAAATTGATTAACATATACATAAAAAATTACGATAATTACATTTGGTACTCAATCAGTTATAAAGCTGTTACTGATATAAACTGTTACAGTTATTACTTTTTGAAGCCTATCATAATAACATTGTTTAAATAACGACTTGCACTGTGTTGCTACATTGTGTTGGAAAATTTTTAGCCATTTTTGGTGATAAAATATAAGCCATGTACACTGTTCGAAATGTAATATTCCAATGAACAAAAAACTATAAGACATGTTTTGAGGTAAATGGAAAGGATTCCAACATGTTATTTAGCAAAAAAAAAATCAAAATAAAAAACATTTAAAAAAAAAAAAGTATATATAAAAAATCTGGTGCGATGCGCGCAACACACAACTTTCACATACCAACCTACTTTGGCTATTTATATGTATTTATTGCTTTCGTAAATACAATAAATTTTTTTTATTATTAAATAAAAGTTTTCAGTTATGATATTTCGGCAATGCAAGCATAATACTCCAAGTCGTCTGATTTTATAATTCTCTATTTAGTTGTTAAAAACTTCATATTGTTACCATGAAACAAATAATTTTCATTAAATGAACAGAACATCTTTAATTATAAAGAATCGTCTGTCAATAAAGGCGTACTGCGCATGCGTGGGTTCAACGTGTTTTATGAGTTGACAGAATATTTTTCTTTTTTTCTCCTTTATGTGTTTACTTGATTTTTTTCCATATTTCATATTTAGCCATTTCTTATTTTTAGACAAAACGAGAGACAGTTTATTTCTCTTTATAAACAAATATAAAGGTACTTTATCGTAAAAAACAAAAAAAGCCCCTCCCCATTTATGCCCCATCAGAACATATCAATAATGATAAAGCTTACCTGATATTAAAGAATACGTGATTCTTATTAAACATCACGAGTTTAATCAAAATCGTTAGAGCCATTTTTGAGAAAATCGAAAAAAACGTAAAAATGGGGAAAAAAAGTTATGAAATAATGTGCCCCCTCCGTAAGATCAACTTTGAAAAAAGTTTGCTGTCATAGCGCGGGCAAATACATACAGTAAATAGGTACCCAATTTTATCAAAATCGTTAGAGCCGTTTTTGAGAAAATCGAAAAAAAAACGTTAACAGTTTTGAAATAAAGTACACTCTCCGTTCGACCGATTTTGATGAAATTTTTGAGTCAATTGGCGGGCTTATACATATACCGAATGCCGATTTCAGCTTCGTATGGTCTATAGTTTATAGTTATAGTAGTCTGTTTACATACACACACACACACACACAGACCATTTCGCGATACTTGGTTATTTGGTACACTTGGTTATCAGGGTTATTCCAAAACGTGTATTTCCGTTAAAAACCGGAAGTCTAAATTTTTCACTAATTATCATACTTTCCCTTACTGTATATTTCATATATAGGTAAGTGAAAGTAAAAACATCGTAATACAAACCCGAGTTTTATAGATAAATAGCTTGTCAAATTTTGGCGGCCCTATTGATGACGTTATAATATCAGCTGGGGAGGGGAGGACAGAAAAAATTGTGTCCCGCGCTTTGTAGACCCGTCTACTCCTGTACTATCTGAATCAGAATTCCAATATAAAAACAAAAGATTAAAGCTTAGGATTAGTTTGAAGTATGGATAAAAATACAAAGAATCGTCGTCGTCGTCGAAAGTCGTCGTCGAAGTCGTGAAGGTCAAAAGCCGGTCTGTACTATCTGAATCCAAAATGGCACGTTGGTTGCCGGAAGTTGTTTTTTTTTGTTACCTACCAGAGTATGGGCAAATGGGTGTTTCGATTAGTTTCAATATTCCATGAATTTCTTTCTCTCATCGCGCGTTGTTCTTGCTAAGATACCCGATTATTTATCTCAACATGTCAATACGTCGAAAGATGCCTTCTTTAACAGCGTCTTTGATCGTCAACTGAGTTGAATAATTTCAAAACTTAACCGCTTCTAAAAAACTTTAAGATTGATTCTTCGCAAAGAAGTAACTTTAAAAACATATATATATTTTACTTACAAATGAAAAATAGACTTAAACTTCTTGCCTATTCCGTTGGAAAATTTAGCTTGAGAGGAGGTACGCTGATTCACGAGGTCATCAACGCCTTCATCAAATCGAGAACTGAGCCGGAGGGAGGTGATGGAAGCTTGCGCTATCACGGTGATGGGGCTGAATGAGGCTGGTGACGCAGCAGGCGGGGAGCCTGTAATTTCATCATTAGGGCTACTCTCGTCTTGAACATTCCCGGTCGGCTTTAATTACCGTTCCTCTTTGTTGGCTCATTGTCTGCCTTCGAATCAATCATCTGACGTCCAATTAGTCTTATTGTTGTTACAAATACTGTCATTGTTGTGCATTCCTGCCAATAGCATTCTCTCGTCTCCTTGGATTAGAAATTCAAAGAATCAAAACTCTTAAAGAACATTGTCGGACTCGTAATTGACACTTCCAAGATTAGAGAGGCTACTTTATCCAATCACGCTCACAATTTAGATCTCTTCCTTGTTTCACTAGTATTGGAGGCAACGAAGCAATCATTATAATCAACGATTCTGGTCTAGTATTCTGTCACAGAGGAGAACTACTTTTCCACTCTTTTGTATTTCACATATGCATCTCTAGAGGATTCGAATGACAATAAAAGTATAATATGTGATAAGATTTTTAAAAACTTTTCTCTAAATATACTTACCTTAAAAAAAAATAAAACGAATTTTTTTGGGCGAGAGAGAACAAAAGTTGAATAAGAATCTCTCTAACGCCGCACAGTGGTGCCGATAGGGACAAAACCCTAAAAAATGAAGATGCTCCAACCGGAACATTGGAGATATTTTTTGACACTTAAATACCTCTAGAGCAAGGACCCATACCAATTTTTTAGATTGATCTTCATTAAACCTTTGAAAACAAGGTAATTTTTAGCATCTTTTAGGAATGACACAAACGCATTTGTTAACGTCCTATTTTGAAGTGATCGTAGTAAAGCCAAAACACCGTAATTTTCCGAAAATATTTTATATAGACATCATGAAAAAGAGGTCATAAAGAGGAGGGGATGGAAAAGAGAATCGGATGATCTCTAGAGACATGTCATAAGTGAAATCGTTATTGTTCGTTTTCAATGTTAGCTCCGTCGACCTCCGTGTTCTGGTTGATATTAAATGAATCCAGAGGTATCACATGAAATCTTTTGGTATCAATTCCAAAAATTTCAGACCCGAAAACGTCCGTAGTGTTTGATGAGATCATTTCATATTTACGTATGCGTGAGTGGGAGTGCCGTTTGTTTATGTCTCCCATGTTCAAAGTGCAATGTTTTCAGGCTTCCAATCAAACACGGCAAGAAAGGGGTGGATCCAAAAAAAAAAAAAAAAAAAAAAAAAAAAAAAAAAAAAAAAAAAAAAAAAAAAAAAAAAAAAAAAAAAAAAAAAAAAAAGTTGTTTATTTGCCTCAATTTTCAGTTTTCTTTCAACAAAGAGAGTGAAATATTTATTCAATCTATTCTTAATAATGATTTATTTAAAATTTAGTATAGATAACAACGTCATTTCCTACCGCGATGTATGTGATATACTGATGAATAAGCTACCAGCACTGATTTCAGGGGCGGAAGGTGAGCCCTTATTTACTATTATATGAAATAAAAAAATGATTTGTTGGACATTTTAATAAACTTTTTAAGGAGGTGTCGTACAATAAGGACTATTTAATTAGAAGACCACGGCCAGGAATCGAACCCAGGTCCTCCGCATCTACGTTGCGGCGCTCTTACCACTGAGCTAACCGTGGGGCCGTCCCAATCGTGATCGATCGAATCTTTCTCTTCTGTGATCCGAACACCAGGTCCTGCCACATTGTAGCGAAGTACCGGGGGGCTGAACAATTGTCCAGACATACGTGATCTGATTGACGTACGTCAAATATATTCATGTAATGATATTATTTATTCATGGTCGTTGGTTATACAATTAAGATATAATTTTTAAACTATTTAATTTCAGCCCCCTGGTACTTCGCTACAATGTGGCGAGACCTGGTGGTTGGGAAGAGAAATCGGGACGGACCCACGGTTAGCTCAGTGGTAAGAGCGCCGCAACGTAGATGCGGAGGACCTGGGTTCGATTCCCGGCCGTGGTCGATTCTTTTATCTTCTAATTAAATAGTTTAAAAATTATATCTTAATTGTATAACCAACGACCATGAATAAATAATATCAGTACAATAAGGACGTTTTTGAAAGAAAACGCAGTAAATGTTTAGAAAACAACTTTATCGTGCCCTTTGTGCCGAGACCGACCGTGAGCCTGGTTTTAGAAATTTAGGGGGGGGAGACCAATCCTAGATTTTACTGGATGTTGTAGGAAATCTCGAAGAGCAATGAACGAAGCTCCATTCTATTTTATATTAGTGTCATCTGAGGCCTGATTTGAAAAAAAAGTAAATATCTCTGGATGTCCACAGCTTTAATTTTAGAAGATTAATATCACATCATAAATATATTTATAAATGAATGATTTACTTATATAAATATTAAACTTATATTGCACTGAAGATGGTCTAAAAAGTGAAACTGGTCTACAATTGTATTGTTTATGTTGGAAAAAGACTATTAATTTTATTTTCGAAGTTATTTTTGTAAATATATATATACTCAATTTTAGTTCAAATTCTGTTGGTTCCCTAATATTCCTAATATTCTTATATTAAACCAAAAAGTGTTAATTTTATTTGTTTATTACGATCCAATTAAACTCAAAATTTTATTTTTTTAAATGTAACCCTTAAAATGAAATATTACAGCTTTGAAAGTGGCATAAATCGATTCAGCGAACCAAAAACCATGGAGTGAATGCATTTAATCGTCATTTTGACCAGTCAAGGGTTTTGTCCCTAAATTGGGTATTTTGAACCACTGTGCGACGTCCTATTAAAACATTACTTAATATTTGATAAATTGCAATGAATAGCCAACATTTTGCGCCTCCCCCCTCCCCTCCGGAAACATAATCCATAAAATAGGCGGATCCAGGGGGAGGGTGTGGGGGCTCGGCCCTCCTCCGTTTGATATATTTTTTTCATTTAAATAGAATTGAACTTTAGTAAAAGTAAGGAAGTTACGTAAATAAAAAATAATATGCAGAACAAGTAGGACGCTAGTTGCGGGAAAGGAACCTAATGGTACAAAACCTGATTGTCTGATCCAGGAAAATGGCTGTAGGGATTAGAGCCCCCCATTGGGTCTGACCCTCTCTTTACAACCATCTGGATCCCCCATTTTTTCATGATGAAGAAAAAACATGCAAGTGAAGAACTTTATATTTAAACTAACAGGTCATTCAATATCCCCTTTATCATTTGGGTGAAGTTGAATAACTTTGGCTTGTAAGGAAAGGGGTATTTTGATTCTTTGTTGCGTACTATATTACTATTTTTCCAATCTTTTAGCTATTATATTTTCACTCGAAGTCTCATTTCAGTTCTTTTCTCCACTATTAGAAAGATCGGAGTGCTGCAATAGATTGCCTTCACATACGAACTGCATTAACCAAAAATAACTTAGAGAACGAGCTGGCTCATAGGAATTTCCAACATTTTTTTTCTCAAACGCAATTATAGAAAGAACTTCATTTTATTTTTCTCTTCCAAAACTAAAGCAATTTTCTCATGTTTACGAATGCCTATGTTCCCGGCACTCCTTATATCCTCTCGTGATCCAAAATGTCAGTAGGGCCTGGAATGTGCAGTATGCCCCGCCAGCTAAGCTTTTAAGATAGAGATGAGATCTGCCAGGCGGACACTCGGCTATATCTGAGCCAGGCATCTTTATTGGCTCACCGAGGAAGAACTCTTCCATATCGGGAGCCGGGAACCGGTTGCCCGCTCTGGTTCGGAATGGATCTGAAGAAGCTAATGAGCGGATCAAGGGTTCTCTTGACGAAGGACCGTGGTGCGGCAATTATCTGGGTCCAGTCTCTGAAAGGACCTCTTATAGAACGGCAAATAATTGACCTTCCCCCACACCAATTAATCCGATTTATCAAAAAGAATGAATACATAGAAATGGTGAGATCATGAATCGGTAATGACGAGTCATAAACATGATTAGTGAATCTTAGCAAATATTAATAACAGTTTTTGATTTTTTATTCTGGAATGGCAACCTCATAATAAATTGAGATGGAAAGAATTTATTTAGTAAAACTGGTAGGGGTCACGCAAAAGTGAAGTAAGCGTCAAACTCAATATTTTGAGAAAAATAATATTAAAGTTGAATTTTGTGAAATAGGGTTGTGTTTACCATTGGTGGATCCAGGAGGGGGGGCTGTGGAGGCTGCAGCCCCTCACTTTGGAAAATGTTTCGTCATTTAAAGATAAAATTTGACTTTATTTAATGTAAGAAAGCAAGATATAGAACAAATAATGTGCAGAACAAGTAAAATTTTAGTTATGGGAAATGAACATAGAGGTAAAGAAGCTGATTAGCAGATCCAAATGAAGGGCTGTGGGGCTGCAGCCCCCCCCCTTTACGATCGGCTGGATCCGCCCATGGTGTTTACTTCTATCGCTTTTGAAGTACTACATATTTCACTTTGCCTTTTATATTATTCAATATAAAGGATATTCAAATGTAAAGAATCATAATTAAAAAAATAACAAGTAATTTAAAAAATTCAATAAATTGTTTGGTGCTTAGTTCACTATGGTTTTATATCGACCAATTGTCATACATTTTTTTTTTTCTATTATTATTGATTTATTGATGTATTGTTTTTTTTTTTTTTTTTTTTGGCACCAAGATTTGTTGACAAATCCTATTTCGCATTTATTGATGTAGTGTACCCACGAAAATAATAATTGACTGAACCTAAAACTATTGCTTAACATTTTTAGCAATTTTTGGTACAATTAATTGATTGCTGTACCACTTATCTTCCACTGTCTTGAAAACAATAGACATCGCTTAGGTGGATTATGCCAAACTTTCCTCCAAGTCCTCCAAGTAGCTGCTAAAAGTAAGTATGTCTGTAGCACCTCTTTCTTCCCTTAAAATTTTTAATTAAAAAAAAATTGGGATTCAAGAACCTACTCCAGACTATATAAGTTATTTTAAAAGAATAGTGAAATTATTCTGTGTTAAAATAATTTGTCTTACAAAAAGTGAAGGTTTGGAAGAAATAAACATGAGACCCCCAATTTTGGTCATCGTTTCCTGACACAAAATCAAATTATTTACAATTTCAGCCTTCTAATTTAATATAAGAAATCTGGCTAATGCATAAATGATTTTTAAAAGTCAGACGCCTACACTCTTGCTGAAATGGGGAGTTATTTCATGGTACTCTGCTATGCTGGTAGAAAATAAGCATTCAAGTGAGAGGTTAAGTCAAATTTCCTTGCTTTTCAGGGCACTTAGGGGATTTTTAAAGTTTGAACAGTATTGTTATAAAATCAGGTTTTCAGTATTAAGCATTGATATTTCGTAAAAAATACCAAAGTAAGCGCTGCTGATTAATGCTACTGAACTAACGGAATAGATCTTATCGTTAATGAGATATTAGAGCTGACCCATTTTATACCGACCCTTTACAAAAGATTTAACAACAATTAAAATAACACTTCAATTACGACTGACTTTTATACTTATTCATTCAGTAACCGATTCCAAGCTCTTTTTTTTTTGAGCCACTAAAGAAATTTTGGGATAAGTAAAATTTAACCACTTATTCACTGGGATGAAAGATAAATTTGTTTATGTTAATTTTATTAAAAGATTAAAGATTGACCACGGCCCGAAATCGAACCCTTGTCCTCTGCATATCCGTCACAGCGCTCCTCTTCTAATACAATTATTAAAAAATTCTATAGAAATTATTAAAAAAAAATAGTAAATAACTAATTTTTTTTTCTTTATGTGTATGGATAAAACATATCCCCCTGCTTTGAACTTAATTAAATGTGAATTTTATTTATTTTTAATGGATATTCCTGGAAATAAGTAATAATGAGAGCGAAAGCTGTAAAAAGAGACCGCAATAAGGTACTATCGGAAAATATATGAGAACCCTGTGTAAAAAAAGGGATTTAAGTTTTGTCATAGAATGTTATCATAGATTTAATGAGAACGATCCCTAACGCTCGTTCTTGTTTTCTCATTACGAAGAAACAGTGCAGCAAAGGATATTGCTGTGAAAGCTGCCGAGGCCAGGAGGAGAGCTGGCCAGAGCGGAACTACGCGGCCCACCGTTGCAGGTGCGTGGCATGTTTATGGATGGGGCGGCAGATCTGATACCGAGCTCTCCTATATACCGGCATTAACATACGCTACACCGTGTACTCCACTTCCCCTCTCTTGTTCCCTAACGGTCGACATCCCTCCGGGGGTTACACTTCTGCCAAGCGGTCAAACCCTGAAACAGGAAGGAGCGTTTGGTGCACTGGCCCCGGGTCGCAAAGTTTGGAGGTTGAACTGCCCTCGAATTATGAGCCAGTTTGGAGATGGCACCTTGTTTGTCTAAATCCAGTTTTACAAAAGCTCCCTTAATGGTATTCAGTCATCATTTAAAGGAGGTTTCATCATCATCATTTAAAGTTGGCAAATTCTGGCCAACATTTCTTTATTCCAATTTAAAACAAGTCGCCTGATTTTATAATTCTCTATGTAGTTGTTGAAAACATTCAGTTACCATGAAACAAATAATTTCCATTAAATGAACAGAACGGCTTTAATTATGAACAATGGTCTGTCATTGAAGGCGTACTCCGCATGCCTGGTCTCAACGTGTTTTATGAGTTGACGAAATATTTTTCTTTTTTTCTCCTCTATATGTTTACTTGATTTTTTTTCATATTTAGCCCTTTCTTATTTTCAGGCATAACTAGCGACAGTTAATTTCTCCATTTAAACAAAAACAACGGTTCTTTATAGGAAAACAAAAAAGTCCCCTTCCCTATTTAAGAACTCCTCAGAACTTTTTAATGATGATAAAACTTACCTGATATTAAAGAATTCTTGATTCTCATTAAATATGACGAGTTTGATAAAAATCGTATTGTTCGTTTTTTGTCCTGTACATGTTCCCTCGATTTTTTTTATATTTCATATTTAGAAATTTCTTATTTTCAGGCATAACGAGAGAGAACCTGTTTTTAGTCATTGAATCCTCCACTTCAGGTAAGCCGGGTTCATAAGGCCAAGGTTGAGTTATAGAACCAATAATTGCTTTGAGAGGTGTAAGCTCTAAGCGGGGAAACGGTTTTTTACTTTTTAATGCTTTTAAAATTTTAGTATTCAAGCAAGCTTTGTTTCCTCAGGCAAACACTAAGTGACCATAACATTTGCTTACTGCTCAAATTTACTCCCCGTATAGGTAGATTCGAACAGCAAAGCCTGGTTGAGCATATTAATCGATTGGCCTAATGGCCTAATGGCCTAAGGATTTGTGAGATAAATTATATAGTTGACGGTTATTTTAAGACGGCTTATCACAATGCTATTTAGGTTTATGGAAATATTGTAACCCTAACTTCAGATTTTACCAGTCCCACTTTCCATTTTTGATTACTTAACATTTTGCAAATTAAATATTTTTATTCTAATTAAAAGTGGAAAAAACCTTTATTGTCCGATATTAGTGAAATTTCGGATCCTTTTAAATGTTTACATCGTAGATTTTTATTCTACGAAATGTAAATTCTATGTCATCGGTTTGACATAGAGTGTGAATAACAGATATACAACATATCCATAAATTCGTTTTTAATGATTTAGTTTAAATCCGTTCTTAATGATTTAGAAACGAAGGAGTTCCATCGAGCATAAAATGGTCGGTTTTTTGATATTTTTTTAAAATTACGAATCAGGTTTTTTCTTTATTGGAAGCTTTAAAAATTTAGAAATTTTTTGTCATGTTCCTCAATATACAACAATAAAGAGAGGAATCTTTGATTATTTTCAATTCGCAAACAAATTTTCAAACTCTTACATCGGTCGAGATCTTTTCAACTTCTCGAATTGAAACAATAACTCGCATTGCAATAGGTTGCGAATTTGTTAGATGTTACTAGATTATTGGGTCAGGGTTGTCATAATTATTAGCTATATGGTTGATTACCTTATTAAGATGTAACAACAATGTCATGTAAAAGAACCATTAGACACATAAAAGCTTGAGCGGAGGGAAAGGATACATGCATCTGGCAATATATTCTTTTATGAGAAAACTTTCTATTGATCCCTTTCTGAGATGCCTCAGGTGGAGAAATCCTACGCAAGGGAATCTTTAGCGGTGAAATCGCCACATCCTTTTCTTGCCTTTCGTCAGCCCTAGAGCTTATTGCTTTCAGCTAATGTGGAATAGCAGTGGAGAATGGTATATGGGATAGCCAAATTTTGCGAAAAATGCGAACATTGTTACGCAAAAATCATTGGTTCTTACAGATAAGATCAAGTCGCACCGATAAAATGGTCTGGTATATTTTATTTATTTTATATCTGTTATTTGTTTAACATTGTCAAATTAGATTTGACACAGGGTTTCTGATTTATTTATTTTTTAATCAGAAAAATGTTTATATTACAGTCAAAATCGAATCCATTTATAAATTAAAACATTTCAATTAACGTTTTAAGATTTTTTTATTTATTAATTTATAAATGAAATAACGACTAGGTTCAGTAATGCACTGTAAACTGCGTTTGCATTAGTTGATTCGTATTAAAGACGCTAGGTAATACGAATCAACTGGATAAGGAACCATGCCACGACAAAATGTCAATGAGACCATCACAATATATATTTATAAATAGGGCATCCGAACTATGGATGAGCTCTACTTATATTGTACTTTTAATATGTATGTGTGTATATATATTTATGATTTAAAATAATAAATAAATAAATATTTTTAAAAAATTAATGACATTTAATGAAACTGCCTTTAGGTATCAGAACAAATATTTCTTTTTAGGTCAACCTCTTTCCAGATCGGAGGATTGCCTGGATAAGAAGTGAGGTTAGAAACTAGCGAGTTAGTATGGAATGAGAAGTAATGAATTGATTTTATTTTTGACAAAATAATTAACATTACTAATATTTTTTTAAGACTTGCAGGATTTAAAATTATTCTGGGTTATCCTATAGTTTTAAAAATGGTTCAGTACCGATTTTATTACATTCCATATTTTATTTTCGCTACTACATATCTCACCAATTGTCCTGTATATCATCAATATCCAAAAATAAATTTAATTATTTAGTTCTGTTCTGTTTTCAAAACATCTTTATAGACAATCATTAACCAAGAAACAGAACCCAACCATGGTTACAAATTACCATAAAAAACATCCACTATGGGTGCAGTGCTACAATTTTTTTTATGTATCTGGAACTCAGACTAAAAATGTATAGAACGAGTTATTTATAAGAAGGCTAATGGGTTTTAATTAATAGCAACTGTGACTAATGGCGGAAGGACGTAAGGATACGCGAAAAATTTATATGTCCCTTAACGTCATAATCACGACTTTATTCCATTTGTTCCATGCTACTATTATAAAGATATATGATTCATAGGTAATTGGTCATTGGTCCCATAATCAGCTCTTCCCGCTATGGACGAGAAAATCTGTAGATAATGAGCGAGTATTAGAAATGAGAATTTGGAAGTGGCGTTGATTAGGTGGACCCCTGGATTTGGCCCGGTGCCGCTACCGCTCAATGAGACAGCTAATCCTGGAGGAATTGAATAAGAAGCCAACATCAATTATGTCGGGGGAAGGCAGTCATTTCGCCTCCATCACCTCGGGCCACTCATAGATCATCCCTGCCCGCCTAATGTGCTCACTTCGTCTCGACCAAAACTGGACAAAAAATCGATCTCATGTCGAACCTCATTGGTCTAAAGAAAATCGTTACCTGAATATAACTCAGAGGTTTGCTATTAAAAGTGAGCTATCTCCATTTGGATGAGTTCATACAAAGTGACAGTAAAAAATATTTTTTTATGCCATTTGGAGACGTTAAAATAGCTTTTCCCCCCTTCTCACTCATTTCTGCTAAATGGTTTTCTTTGCCGTGCCAGGGGTGAGGGCAGATGATTATGCATGCATATACTGCTTCCAAAGTCTATTTTCGACTCTAACGATAATTCGGTGAAAATTATCAACTGTGTAAATAATTTAAATTTGCCATTTCAGCATCACTATAACACAGTTTCTCCCTGATCTACTCGCTTAGAGCTATCAGCCTGGTGAAGAATAGCATTTATTTTATTTATCGTCCTTCCCTTGCTCGCCTTTTTAGGCTATCGGTTTTTCCCGGACCAGGGGAGAGGGTGAGGAAAAGGGTGGGGGATTAAGGCCATGTATTATTAAAAGTCGCCTGGCTCCGGATTTTGAACTGGCTATCTTCGGATTCCCAATCATACGTTGTCAGGGGCAATGCGTGTTTCCTAACGCGTTTGCCCAATCGGCCAATCCGCCGCACCTCAAAACAAAGCCATCCCAAGTAAAGAATAGCAGAGGATCATTCGCTTGCAGTTATCTCACTTGTTAACTGAAGTAAACAGAACCTAGATCTAAATATAAACATTTTTTTAATTTATCCCAAACATTATGTACTTCCACTTAGGGTAAGCATAATAAACCCTGGATTCTCCATGTATGATAATGTTGTAGTGCAAAAGGTGGCTGACCGAAAATCCTGTATAAAAAATATATAAGTTCTAGTTATTTATTTACTTTTATTTATTTAGTTCAACTCAGGTCAAGGGTACCTCCTTAGCAGCTTTGAGGTTAGTTTAGCAGGTTGAGATATTAATGAATTCGATCGGTTTATAAGTAACTAAACCACTTTCAACACTGACTTACAACACTTCCTATACAATATATACTATAATCCTTACTACTTCTTCCTATGAAAATCTCAAAACCGCCTTTTTTTTTTACTTACTACCTAATAAAAACATTCACTTATCAATGCGATCGAGTCAATATTAAAAATAACTCCTCCGTTCTTCCATTTTCTAAGAAAACTAAACAGAATACTAGTTTAGGAACGGTTCGCTAACCCGACGAATGAGTGTTGGCGTCAGTTCAAATTAATAAGAAATGTCTTCTAAGAATCTGAATTTTATGGTCCTAATCTTGCCTCCGGGTGCTCTTAAATATCTATTTTTTAAAACGTTTGAGTGCAATTGAATCGTTTACTTCAGATACCCGTTAACCGAAAATTTAATCGAAAATGGGATGTGAACAGATTCTGAATGCCGCAGGACTGAAACTGAAACATACCGTTTTATCCAAAACCCCGTCAATTTTCAATCATCCCTATTGGTTTATTTTATTGTAAAAAAACCTTTTTGTGCATAAACCCGTCAAATAAATCACATGGCAGCTTTCTGCAGTCAATTTCATGTTTGTCTTTTGCAGTTGTTACCAAAATGGGGGAATAAAAATCAGGTGTGGGCTGATTTTTTTTTTTTTTTTTTTTTTTGAGAATGAAGAAATATGGTTGGGTACGCGCAACACACACAACTTTCACTTACCAACCTATTTAGGCTAGAAATCGCCGGGTTTTCATAAATGTGTAAACTCCATTCAGCAACTTCACAGAAAATAGCCTTTTCCACATCTGTTTATTATTCTCCATAAGTTAAAAGAATATTATAATTATTGAAAAACTTTATAAAGTCCTCATAAAATGTCCATTTATTAATAGTTACATTGTCATTTTTTAGGAGCCTAAAAAATCCTGATATCATCAATTCAGTTTTTTTTTTTTGTTTTTTTTTTTTCTGCTTGCTTGTAAATATATTGCGGAGGTGAATCGATAGAAGGTGCATTTACGGCTCATAGTAAATTAGATTTTCCAATTTTTGTCGCTTAAGCCTTTCCGGAAAATGGGAACGATGACTGTTCCTTTAAAACCACCTTATATTTCATTTAGAAATATATTATGGAACTAAAGTTTCTTAACTAAATTATAATTGAAGATTATCTTATACCATATTTATTACCATATTAATTTTCAAAGGAACAATTTATTTTTATAGCATCAATTAAGCTCGTGTAACAGTGGACAACAAGGGTAGTTGCTAAGGAATCACAAATCTTATAGTCAACTTTCACTTGCCAATTTCTAGAAAGCAATGAAATTTCTTAGACAAGAAGAACTCGTGTGCCATTACACTATGTTGGTTCTTGATTTTAGAAAATCAAAGCACTGTTATTTATAATCTTTCCATAAGTTACTTCATTATTTTTTCCTCGACAACAACGAATTATTGGTATCTGTAAACGAGGCCTAAATAATTGAAGCCATGCGGTAAAATAATTTGAACATTTTGTCTGTTTTTTGCTTTCATGCGTAATTACTTTGCCTGGTTGTTATGACCGGCTGCGGTTCAGTTTAATCATTTTTGAAGCCACATAATCATGTAAGACTAATCACCCTTACAATTAAAAGTATGTACACCGTAGTCTCACATACCTTCCCTTTGGAATAATTCTAAATAGAGAAATGTTCAAAATTTTCAGAATACATATTATTTCGATCCAGTCTCATTTATCCAATCTTATTTATTCATCACGGTTCAAAGGAACTTCTTGATTTATTAATATAAAAACTGATTCAGTAGCGGTTTTTTAAGATCGTTTAATGTTACAAGTGATAAATATATCGCAAATAGGTACAGGATTAGTAAACAAAAGTTTTTCTTTTTAAATATGTCATGACTTCTGGCCATTACCTGCCTTCATAGACCGTACCCCAGTCTGCTTTTATGAATGCGCTGTAGGCTTAGAGTCCGTCCGTGTAATAGGGCAATGCTTCATTTCCACATAATTACTTAGTATTCACCAAAGGAATACTGTCTTATCACAATTTTTCCGGGGACCATAGTGGTTCCTTGAAATGTGGAAGTTGGCGTTGAGCCTAAAAACGCTGCATTAATTTTCCTGCAGCAACCGATTCATGAGAAAATTTGGAGGCATAGTAAGCTAACCTCATCCTCTGTTCTCTGTATGGTTTTTAAACTTATGTTTGGACGAAAAGAACTTTAAGACTAAAGAGATTTTACTCCCATAAAGTAGATCAACGATTATTAAAAAAATATCTAGTTTGGAAAGGAAGTACTAAAAAAAAGAATGAAGTACTCGAGTGTGCTGGTTATAATACATATTATTATTAATTTAAATAATTTAAAAAATAGGTGGTTACTCCACAATAATGGTTAAATTAATGACGAAAGTCAAGAGATGCCCAAAATTGGAAAAAAATTGTCCATCTCCCGTAAATACTCGCAAAACTTGCGAGATCGTGGGATAGGTGTCAGTGAAGAGGAAGGATTTCGAACCGTTTGGAAGCGACTCCGTGGTGTAATGGATAGCATACCGCGCATGTCACGCGGAAGACCCGGTTTCGATTCCCGGCGGAGCCAAATCTTTTCTCTTCAAAAATAAATTATTTAAAATAATTTAAAAAATAGGTGGTTACTCCACAATAATGGTTAAATTAATATATTATTATTAAGTTGAAAGGTGCCCCTATTACATGCAGAAAAATCAGCCCGGGGAACAAATGGGTACAAGTCATTAACATCATTTGGAAGTTTCAAAACAATTAAAAAATCCTGCAATCATTTCAATAACTTTTTACTTTCACTTACCTATATATGAAATATATAGTAAGGTAAATTACGAAAGTATTACGATCGTGACAAAATTTCGACTTTCGGTTTTCAACGAAAAACACGTTTTGGGGTCTCCGGAGTCAAAATAACCAAGTCCCGCAAAATGGTTTGTGTGTGTGTGTGTTCAATCGTTTCGATTACTGTTCCACTATCGATTTTCAGAAAGGCATAAGAGACAAACTTCACTACGAGGTGTAAATACTTTACTACGAGACGTAAATACACCTTCTATCGTTTCACCTTCACGGTATATTTACAAAAAGCAAATTGCTGTAAACCACAAGCTATCATTAAAAAAACTCGACTGTTGATGAAATTAGGTCACCGAAAAAAAGAAATAAGCAATAATGAATCGAAAAGTACTGAGAACGTGTAAGTTTTGCTTTATGGATATATTATAACTTATGAAGATACACAAATATGTGCACATAAATGTGGAAAAGTGTGGGCGTTTACACATTATCGAAACACGTCGCTTTCTAATCTAAGTAAGTTCCTAAGTTTCCTAAGTTGTGTGTTGGGTGCATCGCACTAGATTTTTTTTATTGTGGTTTGATTGATAGTTAGGAACACTCTAATTTTTATTAATGTAGTGATACCTGGAATTCAATTGATTTATTCTATTACACCGCGGATTTACACCTTTTGACCCTCTTACTAAGGAGTTAGAGTGTGTGAGACATAAACAAATATTAGAATACCACGTTTTGATGTATTGTTTACATTATTAAAATACCAATTTTAGAATTTCAATCATGACTTTTGTCCACTTAGCTTATATTAATTGAAACACTGAGCGCGGTTCGGCTCTAGAATGCTAAAGCGAGTAGCGTTTTGACACGCTCGGCTAGTCCGGCAATTTCTGTAGCTCAATTAAAATCGTCGAAATTTACATAATTAGTCGAAATCATGTAAATATTCAAATTGTTCTTGCTTGTTTGATTATGACTTCTTCTTGTAATTCGGGATATATAATAAGGAATCTTGGTTTATACCATAAAATGCTACCAACAAATCCAGGACTTTTTTTTGTTTCTTTTAAATGTTATTAACACCTAAATACGGTTCATCCCTGGCTTTGATTCAATTTATAAAGTAATTTATAAACTTATTAGAAGTTTCATTGTGAAAATGTTTCCAGAAGTACAAATAATTTCAACAGTACCCACCCAGAACCTCAATTATTAATAACTTTAAAAAAATTAATAGTTTTTGCTCCGTCTATGTATATTTTTTGGGGAATCTGGCCTTTTCAGACCGTCAACGTCTTAGAAGAAACTATTCCTCTGTAATAACATAAAATGCAATCACGTTCCATGGCCGGTATTATACTGGCCCCCAGACCGGCGAGATGAAGAAATAAAGAGTCGCCGACAACACAGAGTCGGAAGTACGACGGGCGGCAGCATCAAAGGAGTCCACCTGCGCGCAGGCGCACACTGTCCCCCCTCCCCCGCCCCCAGCACTTCACTGGCCGGCCGCTCTCCAGTCTGAAACAGGCACTCGATGAGGATGGGTGTGAGGGTGTTGTCGGCATTCGTAGTGATCGCGGCGGCGGCTGTCGCCCAGAAGTGCGAGGTGATCGACATCCCCATGTGTAGGGAGCTCGGCTACAACAACACCGTCATGCCCAACGTACTCGGGCACGAGGACCAGTCTGTGGCTGTGAGGGAGGTAAGCAGTCTCCTTCCTGTTTAAGAACAATCTGTCCTAGAAGGTTTCTAGGATATTTCTCTTTTAAGGCTCCGTTTCTTGCCACAGGTATGGTCTGAACGCGATGATAATATGTAATAGCTACAAAATATTAAATTTTCAGTCATTCAGGTAACAAGACAATCCTTTTATGTTATTGTTCTTAGTACTTATAATAATTTTTTCACACATAACAACGATAACAAATTATTTTATGATATCAATTTGACTTAGACCATACTTGTGTCTTGTAATCACTCTTTTATAGCACACAAATTTTAAATCTTTTTAAATAATATGTACATCCGAATTTAATCTTCTTTAAATTTAGCCAATACATTACCAATGGATTTTTGTTGTATTTATCCATTGAGAGTACTATTATTCTAATTTTAAAATATGTTTAGAGACGGTGTTCAAAATTATTCTCTTATCCAGTTGCAATTATTGGCTAGAATAGGTATTTATAACATTGTTAAAGGTTTCACTTTAAATTAAGAATTAGACAATATTAAGATGGTAACAAGAACTAATGTTGAAGCTAATAGATTATTTGTATATATTTATTATCAAGATGAAAACTAGATTTTATTTGAAATTGTTTGAATATATTTTGATATGAACAAATCTGCCATTTTTAAAGCCGTGGATGCCACATTCTTCAAACGCCTGTATGGTTTTGTTGGTGATAAGATGAAGTTATCGATGTTACAAGTATTACTTCTCAATGTAAATGACAATGCGGCAATGCCATTTAAACAATAATATTCTTTTTGTCTTTTAAATTAATAATAATAATTATCACCTTTAAAACAACAGTAGCATAGTAAGTACATAATATCTTACCCAAGAGCGTTAGCTCTCGTAGAAGTAAGGCCGTTGACACTTGCTCCAGCTATATTCTGCGGCTTGCTAGATCGTGAAAGAGAAAGCACTGAGCTCCTCCGCCGGCATCTCCGTATATTTTTTTTTCTATTCTGCCTCCATAACCATGTACACACAACTCGATATATTAATATTAGATTTAGGTGAAGATAAATGCATACTTTGTTTGTGTCATGTACCATACGACACTATTACAACTAGTTCCAAGTTTATATTCTAAAGTTATCTATTGATATGTTTTTATATCCAGTAATGTTCTGTTTCACTATGAAGCAATATAAAATTCGGCAGCCTAAAAGATATAGACGATTTTATAAATTCATGATGGAGATCAAGTATGAATGACCGAATCTTATGTCTCAGTAGTTCCGCATCTTTTTGTCTATCCTGCAAAATCAACATCACTCCTGAACATCGATTTCTCTGAACATTTACTTCTTCGTTTCAATAAATCATTAAAGGAGTTTTTACAATCCATTGCTAAAGACACGCTCCACTAAGCGTGATCAAGGCCTATGTTTGGCACTGGTTGTAAATATAACCCGTGCTAAAATTTCTTTGACCAGTCCATTTTAATTAAGACCCTTTCCCTAATTGCCTGTTAAAGCTGGCAAGTCGGGAGGAGAAGAAACGAAAAGTCGTCAAGTTGGAATCGGGCCAGTTATGTGTTATCAGTCTGATCAAATGATTACAACATTTGTGTTCGTTTTCTTTTCGTTCGATGATACAAAATAACAAGTCTCTTAGAATTAAAAGAACGTGTCATACACAAGGCAGTGTATCTTCATAGTGCATAGTTATTGTACAAAGATAAAGATGTCATTACATAGTAATAAATTCTTGAAAATTTTGTGTCTCTCTAATACATGTTTTTTTATTCGGCAAAATTTACTTATTTTTAGCAATTTTCAATTACTAATTCAGTAGGCGACAACTGAAATATTTTCAAACGTTTGTATTGCAATGTTTGTACGTTCCAAAATATTAACTATTTTTAACCACCATGTTTTTAAATTATTTTAAATAATTTATTTTTGAAAAGAAAAGATTTGGCTCCGCGGGGAATTGAACCCGGGTCTTCCGCGTGACATGTGCGGTATGCTAACCATTGCACCACGGAGCACGCTTCCAAACGGTGCCAGTGAGGAGGAAGGATTTGGCACCGTTTGGAAGCGTGCTCCGTGGTGCAATGGATAGCATACCGCGCATGTCACGCGGAAGACCCGGGTTCGATTCCCGGCGGAGCCAAATCTTTTCTCTTCAAAAAATAAATTATTTAAAATATTCAATAAAATTTATTTATATCTATATTTCCTTCTGATAATATTTAATTTTTTTTAAATCCTCAAAAATATTGTTTAAATTCGAGTATTTGTGGCAAAGCAAAATTGTAAATTCTAATACAGGTTTGGGAATTTTAAAACGCCTTAGAAAAATAGTCCTACCCTCATATCTCGGTCATTTTTGAAGATACAAGAAGAATACTCTCTCCAAAAATTCTTTATCTATTCATATTTTATTTACATTGTAATAAACGTTTAAAACGTTTTTATATTATTTAAGTAGTATTATCTATCTGAATTAATCATATAATTGTAGTCGATTATCATTATTTTTGAAAAAAAATTTATTATTGCGGGTTGTTAACAAAAATATAGTAAAAATGAAAATTGAAATAACTTAACTTGGTAGAGCCATTAAATTGTAGAATTGTCTTAAATATTCTTATAATCCTATTCTTTTCTCTCAGCCTGCGACATAAAGCAGATGAAATGTGATAAAGGAATTAGGAATGTCAGGGATAAAGTAAGTAGATTTATATTTAAATTAATATTAGCGTAACATAATAGTTTTTTTTATTATTAGGATAACAGTTATTAAATTAACAGTACGCATTATCAGATTTAACCTATTCCGCAATGCAACCTACTTATTGAAATACAATTTTTCAGCTCCATAGTTATAGAAGCCAGATTTTTGTCGACGTATTGAAACTTACTGAATATCCCCTAAATTTCTGTTAATTTTAATTTTTTCCTAACGTCATATTTCCCGGCAAACTTCAAAAAAACAGTACGGTTACTTTACGATATTTACCGTCATTACATTACACTACACAGGTATGTTTAGGGCTAAGCATTTTTCCCTTGAAACTGTAATTGGTATACAGGTCCTGGCTGAGTACCTGGGTACCTTTGCTGGCTGGCCTTCACCTGGTGTGAAAATTATCCTCCTTTACCTAAATCCCCCGCCCTTAGCTCAAACACAAGAGGAATCTAACATTATTGAGAAAACTTAAACTTGTTTTGTGTATCCATACCTACTACTAAAAACATTACAAGCTTCACAAGGTTGGGTTTTGTGAAAATAAAATATAATTCCTGGTAAGAGCGCCTCCTCAATTGCTCAGCGCCTAGGACTCTTTATATTCTTCATAAAAGTCATTATAGACATATATACATATAATCTTCATAATATGTTCCTTTCAAAATATTAAAACATTGTTACTTAGCTTTTTAGCTTGATACGAGTAATTGCTAAGATTAGTTCAAGATATCCCCATGACATTCACTCCTTTCCTCAATATGGAGTCTACCTAATTATTAATTGACTTTTGCTAAATCCTACTAAAAGGATGTTCTGCAAAGAGTTGTTCACACAGATTTACTCTTTTCACCAAAAGATTGGTTACGAATTATGGACATTAGATGGGCCGGGGGTTGCCTCCTGTGTGACTAATGGTTGGACGGCGTCTTTATCTTAGCTCATCGGCCCCGTCGTAAAACTTTTATTGCTGTACCAATTAAGCGCTCAAACAGGAAGCCATAAGTAACCTCCCTAATAATAGATAATAGGCGGCATTAAAGAGGCCAGCCCTCTTTCTCTTTGAACTCCTCCGTGACTGATCCCGTGTCGGCTAGCTTTATCCTCGCTCTTCTCTGTCCTCTTCTTTTGGTTATTAGCTTTCATGCTTTATGTCACTAGTTGATTCAAAAAGTGTTTTTTATTTTTAAAGAGCGTTATAAAAAAAGCTTTAATTGATGTTGCCATATGCTATATGTATAAATGTTCAAGTGTAGTGATCAATGACTAATGCTAGTCATTGATCCATACACTTTGATAGATGAGGACACCGTGTACCTTGTATGTATTTATTCCTCAATAGGTTTTGCTGGAGTTTTACTACAATTATTGTCTTTTTGACAATACTACAAATGTTATTTCAAATTACATTACAGGTAAAAAACACATTTTGCATCAAAATGATATTGCAGCAAAAAAAAAAAAAATCTGGTGCGTTGCGCGCAACACACAACTTTCACTTACGAACTTACTTAGATTAGAAATCGACGTGTTTCGATAATATGTAGACGCCATTCCTCAACTTCACACATTTTTCCATATTTCAGTATATACTAATATTTGTATATCTCCATAAGTTATAGAGGATTTGTGTTGTAAAACTTTAAAGTTCTCAATACTTTTCGATTTATTTTTGCTTATTTCTTTGTTTGAGGGACCCAATTTCATCAATAGTTGAGTTTTTTTTTACTGGTTCCTTGTTTTATATTACGAGTTGCTTTTTGTAAATATATCGTGAAGGTGAATCGATGGGAGTATTTACGTCTCTTATGCCTTTCTGGAAATCAAGAACGATTACTGTTCCTCTAAAATCGCTTTATATTGTTTTCAAAAATTTATTATTTTTGAAGAACAAAAGTTTCTAGACTAAAAATACCTATATTAATTATATACTATGTATTACCTTATACCACATTTTTGCACATCTGCGATGCTTCAAAAATTTGAGCATCGCTTATTTACTCTCTTAAGTAAAATTAAACTTTTTATTAATAAATAAAAGTTTTTATTTTCGTACAACGGTTAATAAAATTTTGGCTGTCACATATACTAACATCAAATACCAAGTTTGATCAAAATCGTTAAAGCCCTTTTTGAATAAATAAAACAAGTGAAAATGGGACAAAATTTATTAAGTAAAGAACCTCTCCGTTTGACCAATTTTGATGAACTTTGGGATGTCGCATCGCGGGCATATTCATACATCAAATACCCTCTCAACGAACTTATAACGATCAGTTTGATCAAAATCGTTAAGCCGTATTTGAGTAAAAAAAAACAAAAACGTGAAAATGGGACAAAATTTATTAAGTAAAGTGCCCCCTCCAATTGATCAATTTTGATGAAATTTTGACTGCCACATCGCGGGCATATACATACAACCATTACCGAGTTTGATCAAAATCGTTAAGCCGTATT
The DNA here is from genome assembly GCA_911387785.2 of Aelia acuminata. Classification (NCBI taxonomy): domain Eukaryota; kingdom Metazoa; phylum Arthropoda; class Insecta; order Hemiptera; family Pentatomidae; genus Aelia; species Aelia acuminata. Next base: position 81,962,372 of record OU426981.1, read on the forward strand.
TGAGTAAAAAAAAAAAACGTGAAAATGAGACAACATTTATTAAGTAAAGTGCCCCCTTCGTTTAACCAATTTTGATGAAATTTCGGCTGTCGCATCGCGCATATATATATATACATCAAAAACCAAGTTTGATAAAAATCCTTAAAACCCTTTTTGAGTAAATAAAAAAAAAACGCGACATGGGACAAAAAATGGGACAACATTTATTAAGTAAAGTGCCCCCTCTAATTAATCAATTTTGATGAAATTTTGACTGTCGCATCGTGGGTATATACATACACCATATACCGAGTTTAATCAAAATCGTTAGAGCCGTTTTTGAGAAAATCGAGAAAAACATAAAAAATAGACAAAATTCTTTAGATAAAGTACCCCCTCCGTTTGACCAATTTTAATGAAATTTTTGCTGTCACATCGTGGGCATATACATACATCATATACCCAATTTCAGTTTTGTATGGCCTATTGTTTTTGAGCTAGAGTGTTCACACACACGCACACACACACGTGTATTTCCGTTGAAAACCGGAAGTCGAAATTTTTCACGATCGCCATACTTCCACTTACTATATATTTCATATATAGGTAAGTGAAAGTAAAAATATATGTTAACTCACAATAGATTGGTAATAAAAAATCGGATTTTTATGTTGAATAAGGGTCATACATGTGCATTTGTATATAAGTGTCTTTTTAGAAATATGTTGCCAATTATGAAAAATATATAATAAAGTAATCACAGGACATACAAGAATATCTCCGTGCTAGTATACAATATTGCGCTAATCGTCACTTATAACACTTTTTCATTAAAATAAAATATGTTCTTTACTGGCAGCTCTCTTTGCTCGTAAGGCTCTCTTCATTAACGGTCAATATTCAAAGTCGGCCTAAGGTGTTTTTTCATTTACTTCCTGTCATGGTTTACTTTCGTACCTGCTGATCTCTGCCACTGTAGAGGAGGTTTTGTATTTGATATATCAATACAATGCCTACTACTCAACACCATCCCTTTCTATTTCTTCAGAATGACTTAAAAACTTAATTAAGAAATTGTACTACAACTACAACTATTTAACACCTATGGAAAGAAATTATACTTTAATATCCTATAAAAATATTAAAGAAAAAGAGATTATAAAACCAAATCAGTGCAAACTAAAGAGATGTTTCGGCAACATTAGTACAATAAACAAACAAAGTTAATGGAGTAATGTTGGCTGACCTTATTAATTACTGCTTTTTGAGTGCCTCAAGAAGTTATTTCGAAATCTTCCAATAACCACTTAATGAGTTGATCAATGTGTCATTTTAGTTTTTAATAAGGCCGTGTTCGTGATCCTAATGCCGTCGCCCTGTTCTTTAAAGGCAATTATTAGCGTTAAACATTGTCGGACGGGTAAGAAAAAAAATCAATTAAATGGTTATTAAAGCCCCCTCATAAACTATATCGCATCAAAAAGACAAAATAAAATTATTCTGTAAATAATTGTTTAGGAACCATATTTACAAGGATCCTTGCACTCTTAAAAAAGAAATATAATAGAAACGTGGTGGCCTTTGATTTGTAACTATTGGTGGTAATCGAAACGATAAAACAAAGCTATGACAATATATCGTGGCTCAGCTGTAGGAAGATATATTGAGCTCTCGAGAGGATGATGGAGGGGGGGGGGGTGTGAGGGAGAGCGGGGTTGAGAGCTCTCGTAGTGTTAGGGCCTAATTATTGGTCCATTGTGGTTCAGAGCGATCTCCTCAGCTAATAGCCTCACTCCGGGCATTAATTCTACATTTCCCTTCTTCTTTTATTTTTTTCAATCTTCTTTTTTCCCTTCACTCCTTCTTTTATTTTCTTTCTTCTTCTTCCTTATGATTATTTAATACGCCGCTTAAAGGGGCGGTGCGCATGAAAAATGTGGGCACGGAGCAGCTATTGTTATTTGCCTGTAAATAGATAATTAAAAGGGGTGGGGAGGAATTTTTTATTTAATTTTTATATTGCGGAGGATGTTCATTCTTGAATTCCTCCTACGATCTACTACCCGACAGTTCTCGAGTTACGGCTGCCTTGAATACTGTTCACACTTTCTTTATATTGATTAACCTATAGTAATAGTTCTATTACTACGAAATAGAACAAACATTTTATTTGCTTTTTGTTAGTTTTTTGTAAGAATTAGTTAACTTACTGCAAAAAATTAGCTTTTATTCTATTTTTTTATAGGAAGATTCCGCCCTCCTAAGTGTATTTCGTGATATATGTATATTTGTTGAAAGAGGAAGTGGTCTGTGAGATTTAAACAGAGATTTAATAAGAGTCCTTGTTTAGTATAGATTATGTATAATTATTAAGATAAAAATGATTAGACGGGGAGTGAACGCTAATAGAGAACGATTCTAATAGTTTACTGGTGTTCAGTATATTTCATGTTTATAGTTTAAACAAAAATAACTTATTTCCATTCCAGGTAATCTCATTTATGCATTTAAAATTTTCGGCACCTTTTTTTTTTTATTAGTGTAAAAAGTATAAGAGAACGGCTGGACAGATTTAACTTCTTTTTTTTTTTTAACTGTTCGTAAAAGTCCACCCTTTGAGGACCTGAAATTCGGGTCGAAACGTTGGCAAAAATAAAATATGTGATTCTTATATAGCAGTGCTATTTATTTTAACCGCACACCCAACCATTTCATCTTCATTATACTCGTATCTACGATCACTTATCTTCCACCACCATTTTATATATATATAGTGTAACTGTATCATTAGTTGACAGTGCTCCAATAGTTGACATTTTGTACAAAAAATGTGAACAATAAAATTCAGGGTTGATTATTTTGGTTCAAAAATTGGCGGTAATTTGCCAAGTTATACAAGTTAAATGTGCTGCCATCGACATTAGTTCAATGAAAACTCAAGCTTATTTGTAAGGGGTTATAATGGCGAATTTTCTGGTGGCATGAAATATTGGTTTCTGCTTTCCTGTTTCATTAGGGTGGAAGTCAAGTTAAATAAGCTTTTTAGTTGACTTATTTGAGTTCAATTATGATTTAATTACTTTAATGGTATTCATTAAGTTCATGAAAATAGTTTGATATTCTTTAATTTATACAATGTTGAAGGGCTTTAATGTAGATGTCAACTATTAGAACAGAAATTACTCCTTAATTTCAATAGTTGACATCGATGTCAACACACCGCCAGAATTAGGAAATCTGGCATGGTTTATCCGTCTGGGCGTGGTTTATGGAAGTCTGAGTCTGGCTGGATAACAGGTGTCTTATTTTATGAATTTATAGCTAGTTTGCTCTGTCCATGGATCATCGAGAGCAAAATTGCATTGCCAATTATCCTATTCCTGAATGGACAAGCATCTCAACTGACTCTCTCCTCTTCCACTTCTGCAAAGAAAATGTGATACTTGCTATTAGTCACCCTCTATCAAAATGCTACACATTTCATCCAACCAATGAATGTGGCCATCTTTGATTGTTTGAAAGAGCACTGGAAGAGTGAAGTTCATCATTAGAGAGTCTACAATTGTGCAAACCCAGCATTAAAAAACGAAATTTCTGGCCATTTCTAAACTCTATTTACATACTTACTTAACTGGGTGATCTCATTTTTCGTTTAAATATATTTTGTTTTGTTTTTGGAACATTTAAGCTTTTTTTGTGTAAAATCATTAAATTGTAGACATTTTATTTCGTTTCCATTGTGAATTTAATAGTTTATAAAAAATAAAAAAAATTAACTTTTATTATAGCCAATCAAAAATCATAGTAAATCGAAAATTAATGCATGTGTCAACTATTGGTTCATTTTAGAAGTTTCTAAGAAATTATTTTTTATAAAAACCATAAAAGCAGACTATGGGATATTGTATTCCTAGTTTTCTAAAGGGATTGGCATAACTAAATTCATAATAAAAATTATCCTAACATCAATATATTGGTAAACAGTGTCAATAATTTAATTTTTTTTTTCTTAAACTGTCAACTATTGGTACAGTTACCCTATATATATATATATATATATATATATATATATATATATATATATATATATATATATTTTTTTTTTTCAATCTCTGTCATTTCCAACTTATCTAATTATTAAGTCTTTGGAAGGCAAATCAAATGACCTCCTTTAAGGCCTGTATGGATTGCATCAATTTCTGATAACACATATTAGATAATACTAATATTCCAAGTTATCTACCTAAGCTCCTCCTCCTCCCAGGGCATTCCGGTCCTATTGAGAGGGACACTCCCTTACGGGCTAGGGGCGCCAGTATCTCAGGATCTGGGGATAAGATCCGACACCATTAAATAATGGCCCGTAAGCCTGCCACTACTAATACTGAGCTTAGATTGCTGTTTATGAAGACCTGAAGTGGTCGTGACCTGGTCCTCTGAGAGGTTGGAGCAACTTTCACTATCGCGGTCTACGCTTCTCTCTACTCCTCTGGTGGTACTATTGCCTTGCTGGAGCATCCCAAATACCATCTGCATCGCATAAGGTTAATAAAGGAACAACAGTACAGTTACACAAACAACTGGTATTCAAAGTCATTTTAAAAGTATAATCATACAATTATTCAGATAGCACAATAACATTTTAAGTAAATATGCTCGATTGTTTTAGGCTTTTTGTTCTGATAATATACCGCTCGTCGGCAAGAAGATCGTTAAAACTCAAAAACCTTTTTTTTTTGGATAATCACATGTGAATTTTCAACTGCATTCAATTCAATTTCATTTGAATGTGTTAGATAATATTGAAAATCTTGGCCTAGTTAAATGTAGCTTGTAAATGCCTGCGACTACCTTTTTTATTTATATACTTTTTCTTTTCTTTTATTATAATTTTCTAAACTTAGCTTAACTGAGTTTCCAGACAATTGAGTACAATCAAACCAGCATTACCATCTCCATCTGATATAAGTTAGAACGCCTCTGTTGAGACCCCACGGCCTTATGAATTTCTTGCGCCGCCCCAGGGCCTAGGGATCGGTAATCTGGTAAGTTTTTTCCTCCATTGTGTGGGACTCGGACACGGGCCATTACGACATCCGGCGGTAAGACCACAATAAATAGGAATAAAGGACGGAACGAAGTGGAGGGGGGAGTGGCACCTGTAATTAGGTCTGCCCAGGTAGCCCCCGCCGCTATAAACAAATTGCACCCTTTTCTTTTCTTCTTTGTCTTTGTATTGGACCTCCCCCTGTAATTTGGGCCTCCTTGCAGTCTTAAGTGTTCCGCATATCACCTGCTCAACTTTACCATAGTTATATTTATTCGTTCGTTTCAAAACAGCATTAGTGTGCGTCCATAGTGCCCTGGTCCTGCTCATACGCTCGATCCCTCGATTCTAGCAGGTTTCCCGCTATAGTCAAACAGGTTATAACGAAAAGTTATGGAACTTTCAGGACAGTACGTCATGTATTTTTTTATGCAGATAACCATACACAAGGGGTTACTAAGGGGGGAGGGAGGTACTGACGACGCATTATTTTATATTTTAAATTTCCATGCCTACTCTTTAATAAAGTTCCTATTACTTTCGTAGATAAATAAATTTTCTGGAATCGCTTCTTTATATTTTTTAACACCTATTCTATTACACCTATGTATTTACTGCATTCATGGCCAAAGGATAACAAATAGCATGTTCGGATATAGGGATAATAACAGCATAGTTATTTATTTTCAAAAATAATAAGAACTTCGTTAAATAGTGTGCTTGTGAATTTGTAAAAATTAGATGTGTAAATTTATTCATTTATTTTTTTATATATATATATATTCTAGCCTCCCAGTCGATCCCTCAATCCCCCTCCCTCTTGGGAACACCACTGGTGTGATAACAATTATCTGCATATAAGAAAATAAACGATGTACCGTGGTAAAAGTTCCGTAACTATCGTAACCTGGTCGACTTGAGCGAGTAACCTGCCAGGATGGAGCGTTTGAGCGGAGAACGCACCCTAAAAGAATAAATATTTAGAGCTAGAAAATGGCCAACTTGATATTAAAAAAACATTTTCCAAACTATTTGTAATTAACTTTATAATTTGTTTTCTCTTATTAAGTATATAAACTTATATTATTCCATGTACACGCAAAAGCCTAATATTTTATTTATATATTTATTTTCACTCTTCGATAGAAACCTAGGCTATATAAATGAAATTCTGACTGAAGTTCCGATTTATCATCATTCCTGACAATTTGTCATATCGGGGAATAAATTTTTGTTTGTGTGAATTTCAACTCTGTTGTAGTGTATTTAGCAGAACTATTACTTTATTGTCGTTTCTTTTGAATTGGTAAGAATATATAACGGTGAACGATTGAATTAGGTAATTGTAAACAGGTAACTGTCTTTGACCCGTGTTTATTGGGTAACATGGAGTATTAAATAATAAATAAGAATCCAATGGTTTATATAGATGTTTATGAATAAAAGAGAGGAATGGAAATCCATCTTGAATGTACTATTTCACTGTTGGATTTTAGTTTAATGGTGTAATTTAAAGTTTACAACGGCCCACAGTGGTTCAAGGGTGGAAAAAAATAGCCATTGTAAAGTTTGAACATAGGAAATATTTCATAAGTAATAACTTATCCCTTGAGATATAGTAACGTGCTCCATAAGAAATATTTGAAAAAAAAAATCGCTTATGAACAAAAATAGGCCAAGAACATTATACAACTATGTTTTTACATTTTTTAGAGGTGCTCTTAAAAATTTAGTTTTAATTCTTACGTTCAATAATAGGAACTTAAATTTATTAAAAGTAATATCCGTTGGGTTTCCAAACCTCTAGCATACATATTTCACTGGAATTAAAAATTAAAAATTCATCAAAACTAAGAACTATCTGAAATGAAAAAAAAAATTAATTACGAAAAAATATAATGGAAAATATTGATGAATTTACTTTTATCGGCGGCTTCCGGTGGGCTGAAAATTGTGTAGAAAAATATTTTAATCCTTCTTGTAAATAAACAAAAGCATTTTAGCTGCGACCACCTGCGACTGTTGCGGTGGCAGATATTTTTATTTTATATTCGCTATTTACAAACACCAAGATTGTAAGCATTATTCATTCCAGTTGTTATTTGGGGCAGGACAAGCTCAGTTTAGATTTCCAGGTAATCATTATACTATCGTGTATTTTAAAGATTGTGTAATAATATTAAATTAAAATGGAAAAATTTGTGATTTCATATATCGAATTAGTTGAAATGCTAATTTCAATCAATCGGGAAACTTCAAAGTGTGTTGAAATTATTATTAACAAATATCCCGGGATGTCTGATGATTTGATAGAGCGAATTGAGCTTAAACTACGTCAAACTTTCTTGCCTAGTTTTACTAAAAAATGGCAATCGGCTTGCCGTAATAACGAAAGATTTTTTAAACAGAATAACATCTGGCTAAAAGGAACGTTTTCAGTCGAACGGGTGTCACGAGTGACATCGCACCAGGACCTTCATCCCATGATGGGCGCAAAGAAAAACCTTTCGACCAGTGCTGTGATAGGACAAAACGTATGAAAATACAAAAAATGCGTGAAACTTTTTCAGAAGAGTTCATTTGTTCGGCGGCTAGAAAAAATCAGAATTGTTTAAAACCTGAAAGGTTTACACCAGACAAAGCTTTAAGTTTAATGTTAAATGCATCTTTATCTAAAAATCAGTACCAAGTTCTTAGAAAAGCCACTTTGGAGCTCGGGTATGACATTTTTCCACCGTACCGCAAAATATTAGAAGCAAAGGAAGAATGTTATCCATCGGATATTAAAATAAATGAATGTGGGGCAAGTGTGAATCTACAGAAATTGTTAGATCACACCACTAGGAGAATTTTCGAAAAAAAAAGCGAAGAACAATTGTCATCAATGGCTTCAGAATTAACATTGTGTTCTAAATGGGGATGTGACGGATCATCGGGGCATAGTGAATATAAGCAAACGTTTGAGGAAGATGATATTTCGGACGCGAATATATTTTTTACATCGTTAGTTCCTCTTCATTTACATGAAAAAGGAAACATGTCACAAGTGCATTTGAAGAACACCAGAACATCTTCAACCAGATACTGCAGACCTGTTAGATTCCAATTCTTGAAGGAGACAGCTGAAGTGACGAGAAATGAAATTTCACGAATGGAAACGGAAATACAAAACCTTACGGAAACTGTGATCCATTTAAGAGGAAAAACATTCAAGGTAGATCATAAACTTATATTTACAATGATTGATGGAAAAATTGCTCAAATAGTATCTCAAACACCATCAATGGCAGTTTGTTGCATTTGCCAAGCGAAAACATCCGAGATGAACAACTTAGACACTATTAGATCTAAACCTGACAATGTCCATCTTCTTAATCTGGGAATGTCACCTTTGCATGCTCGAATTAAATTTATGGAGTGTATTTTCCATATTGCGTACAACAGTTCATTTCAACAATGGAGAACAAATGCTGAAAAAACAAAAAGAAGAAGCAAAAAAGAAGATTCAAGATGATTTTTTTCGATCAATTGGTTTAAAATTGGATGTAGTTAAACAGGGAATGGGTACAACTAATGACGGAAATACCTCACGAAGATTTTTGGCTAACCCAATACGAACTTCTGATATTACTGGGGTAAACGAAGAGCTGATAAATCGGTTTTCAGTCATTCTGCAAGCAATAAATTCCGGTGTTCATATCGATCCTGAGAAGTTTGGAAGGTATTGTTGGAGGACTGCAGAGCTTTACATACAACTGAATGGATGGTATTACATGCCGAATACTGTTCATAAAGTTTTAATACATGGTAAAAAGATTATAACAGCTGCTTTGTTGCACACTGGAAATACTGACAGAAGAAGCGCAAGAGGCACGTAATAAGGACTATCGTGTATTCAGACAAAAACACTCCAGGAAATGTTCACGTACTCTAACTAATGATGACGTTATGCACATGCTGTTGGCGACATCTGATCCTTACTTAAGCAGTGTTCGAACAAAAAAATCTGATTACGACTTGAACGAAGAAGTAAAATCTTTGTGTTGTGAAAATTTGTAAACGTTTCTTTTTAATCATTTTTATCTCTTTTTTATATATAATAACATAAGTAATGTTGCTGTTTTTTAAAATATATTATAGATAGACAAAACGTGTTTATTATTTTCTGAATATCGTTGAAGTTAATAAATAAATTATCTTCAATCCTACGAAATATAAATTTCGTTAAGCAATATTTCAATAACTGTGTACCACATTAATTGTGTCAAAATCCGAAATATGATTTATAAAAATTGAGTGATTTTTCGTTGTACTTTTTTTTTTGTCTTACTCTATCCAGAAATAAAATATTGGTTTGTAAGATCAAATAAACTTGATAAGATTCTCAACTTTCTAAGCGAATTCAATAAAATCAATTTTTTTCCGAATTTCTGTTATGTTGAATCACTTTTTCTTAAGAAATTGCGGTTTTGAAACGTATTAATGTTCTTTTCTTTGTTTTATTCTAGCAATTCTATTACCATAAAACTATTTTAACAAATTGCCAACATATATTATAAGTATTGCATAGCATTATTTTAAAGGAGATTTGAGGCAATTTTAGATTTTTGCCGCTTATTGTGGCTTTTGAACCACTGTGCGACGGTTAATCCGAATAGCCGGTTAAGCGGGGCTCCAATCTATACATTTTATAGGAAATTTAATCGTGGTTATGAAAATATCAACTTTATTATTTTGCGGCTTACAGATCAGGTTTGACAAGATTTTTTCCGAAAATAGTCGATTTCGAACCACTGTGCGGCCTGTAGTGGATACAGAAATGTTCTGAGAGGGCTTTTTTTCTAGGCCCAAAGTGCATAGCAACGTTGCAAATAAAAATAAAATGCTAAATTATTTTGTTTAAGCGCTTAAAGGTTTGCAGAATAAAATGGTTTTTATATAGAAATCGTAATAGTTTATTTTTATCCTCATCTCTGAAACGATGGGGTCTCCCGATGGTGACTACGGCAGTTTTTCGAAGTATTCTATTGTAAATGCACCTCTCGAGTACCGACTGCACCGGTCGGCTCATATGGTCTCTGCCTACAATAATTTCTTGCTTTTTTAAGTCCTAGTTACACGTTGTGCTGGGTTAGTTCCCTCGAGTGGCTAGTAGCCGCCGGCCTCTGGAAGGAATGCTCCTTTGGCATCCACCGACGGACCGCTAAGAACACAATTAATCCTTAAGGCTTAAGTGCCACGATAAAACAGCCACGAAGTCATATCTTTACAAGAGATTTTTCCTTTGGTTTCATTGCTTTTAATATAGGATAGGAGTTGAAGTACAGTATATAAATTATAAACTTCGATAACACGACTCGCATTTCATAGTGTATACAATTTTAACGAGGTTTCAATCCTTAAAAAAAAATTAATAATAAACTTATTATTTAATATAAAAAAGAAACAACCTAAAGATTTAAGGATTTCTCTTGATAAATAAAAATAAAATTAATACATTTTATGTGAAATAAGTTTTGTTAGGAATTTTAAAAATATGCTTTCAATCTTGAAAAAAAATCTTTGTCATTAATAAGTCGTTAAAGGACAATCCGGAGGTAAATAACACCATGTCATAATTTTGTTTTTGTTCAGAAGAGCCAATTTTTCAGAAGTTTGAGATATTAATTTTTTATCTTATAGAGATAGTAAAACTTTATAGTTAATACAATTTTGTCACATTGTTATGAAATATTATGGTATTTAAATCCAAAGCGTTAAATAAAATGTTATAAAAAATAGGCATGATGTATTTACCTTCGGGGTATGTTCCTTTTCCATGTTTAGGAATTTGTTTAGTTGGAATTCACATAAGCCAAAGATGGTTAGTATAAACCGTTTTTTAGTAAGGCAAATTCTACCTGTTAAATACTCAGGTCACTCTTTACATATGAATGGCCCATGTAAAAAGGTCCAAGTGTTCCCTTTTGGGATTTGAATCGTCTCAGAGGCTAAGAGCAACAAACGCTTCTTAAAACCAAAAGAAGTCCAGTAGGGTCCTTGCTAAAGCAGTTGTTTAGGAACGTATATTTAATATTATTAAATCGTGAGCCGACGTTTCCAACTTTTACACCACCAGATTAGATGTATATTTTATTATTTACTTCTATTTTAGGACTTTAATAATATATGAATAGTTTTATAAGTAATTAACAAGCCTGCTGGATGTCATATAATTGTTATTATTATGAGCTGTTTTTATTATATTGTGGGATTTATTTGGGCAGAAGGATTTCTTTTGTAAGGAATTAATTCCGCGACAGTAAGAAAAATAAAAATAAGAATGCAGTGAGGCTGGGATAAAGGGGACTGTAACAAAAACGAGAAGGCTGACTGGAATCCAGATTGGGAATGCGAAAGGTCCCGCCCTGTAATGGCATCACTCTCTATCTGGGAGCCTCTTCTTCAGAAAGCAGCGGCGCACTCCGTCCGGGCCGTTATCGTCCTCCCGGGCAAGTCGGGGCCGCCATCTGTCATCGTGCCTGTCCCCTCCCTCAGGATGGTCGGGAAGGAAGAAAAACTCCTCCGGTACTATAGTTCACTTGGGCTCCCTGTCACGTATTCACCTTTCTTCCTTACTCTTCTGCTGATTTTTTCCTCCTCATTTCTTTTTCTAAAAGAGAAAAAAAAAATCTGTCTGCCGGCTCGACAAAGGCAAGGAGGGAATATTACATCCCATGGTTTATGATGCTAAGCTCTTGGTAAAGCATTTGTTTTTGTTTTGATGCATGGAGAATGCAGCGATCTTCAAAAGACTCACCGATTGTTAAACAAAGAGCTTAGTAAAAAAGTAAATATTTTTTTTTATTTTCTTAATGAAAATATGAATTTTTTCCTTGTGATGAAATGTGAAAAGATGAACTTTTAAAATTATCTATTTAAATAATTATGTATTGATGGACGTAAGACATACAAATTTATAATTGTGTTAAATTAAATATTTAATATCAGTCACTTCCTGCCTAAGAAAAATATTAGTGGCACTATGCTATATAATAAGTTACTACATAATAACTTCCTGTTTCAAAAGCTGCTACAAAATAATGCATAATAGACTTATTATTGGATCATCCACAAAAGCTGTACGTCCCGCCCCCGAAAAATTTAATTGATTCTGATGAATCCTTTATCCGAATCATGTTAACTTTTTTCAAACAGCAAATTCATTTTTTAAATATTCGATGCATTAATAATTTATATCATGTAGGTAATAACAATGTTTTTTATCTTTATCGAAATATTTTTTAAATAACTAGGCAAAAATTTTAATTTAAATTTCAGCATTCTTATTTAATTTGAATTAAGGCCTGACAGAAGTGGGAGAGTCTGGAAAAGACAATGCAGTTTGCCTCCACTAAGCAATATCTTTTTTTCATCCCACATTTGCTCTTTATATTTTTTTCGAAATATTTTATATAGTTATGTAATATCAACGTTGTAACTTACCCGACATAGTAATGAACATCAGGCTGGGAAGTCTGCGCTGGGCTGACCACGTTGCTCCTTTGCCAGAGGATGTGATCCCTAGAAGCATAATGAGTAAGGACATATATACCCTCTTCCTGACGTAGAAGAAGAACACGGGTTAGGTTGATGGACGGTGTAACAGGGGATGCATGGAAGATCTTTGGCCTCAGAAGTTGGAGAACCACTGCCCAACATCGTGCAGGTTGGCGGAAGTCATTAGAGGAGACCATAGACGACTAAGTTCCTTCCAGTCCCGCCAATAAACGAAAGTAGAGAGATGCAATGCAATATCTTTATATCTTAAATTTGTTAGTTGCATGAATTATTAAGAACGATGAAGTGTTATGGCGATGACATAAAATTAGGCCCTGGGCCCTTTTGATTGAAAAAACGTTCAGATTTGTTTTTGCGTCTTGTAGTCCCGCTTTTGCGAATACTAGGAAACGATACTAAAATTATTAGTTAGTTGGTTAACGATTAGTTTGTGGAAATATTGGTAAATGCTTTCTTATAAATAGCTTCTTTGTTGGCACTTATAAAAGCACTTTTGAAGTTGGTTTCGTTGTAATTTGTAGGTAGCTACTCCTCCTTGGATTTCCCCGAAGCAGTAGTTACCACCCAGGAGGTTATTGTCAATGTTCCCTCGTCATGCGACAGTTAAAAGGTGCAAACAGGCAAACAAAACTCCCAATACTAGATGGCCTCCCAGCGCACCTGGAACACCATTGTTGCATTGCACCATGGTTCTATCTTCCGTGGAGTTCATAGGGCTGTTTAGTCACACCTCGGGTCCGGGCATTTATATGACTTCTTTTAAACTGTTACTTCGTCAGTTGCGGTTCATTAGTTCCGCACTCATTTTGATCTTTTCATTTCTTTTAGAGGAAAGTTCACATGCGATTCCAGCCAGACATCCTTTATGTTCGCCTTTTTCATAGGGATAAAGTATAGTTCACTTTGGAATTCGAAATATCTAGGCCAAATAATAAGTGACTTACTAGCTAAGTGCATGAATGCCTATATAACTTCACTCTATAATATAGATAGCTGAAAAAAAATCGTGGCTATATAGTGAAGAAATACTTTTGTGAGGTTTAAATTATCTTAGTTTAGGTCGAGGATTATCTTAATTAAGGATTGTAACCTGCTTAAACAACAGAACTATTGATCTCATAAGTATGGAAACATTCTCACTACTAAATTTCTTTACGAATTAGAACTCTTATTACCCCATCAACATCTATCCAAAATATACATTTTTTTCTCTTCCTCTACGACTCTACGAAATATCGGTTTCTAAAATATCTTTGGTGTATTTGCCCTTGACTTGACATCGAAAATTTCATTTAAATTGGGTAAACGGAGGGGGTACTTTATTTCATAAATTTTATTATTTTTTTGCAATTTGCTCAAATGCGGCTCTAACTATTTTGATTAAACTCGACATGTTTATTGAGAATCACGTATTCTCACGTAAGTTTCATCATCATTGAAATGTGATGGGGCTTAAATCGCGAAGGAAAATATTCTTCTTGTAAAGTGGTTTTGGTATTTTTTATAGAGAAATTAACTGTCTCTTATTATGTCCAGTAATAAGAAATGGCTAAATATGAAATATTAAAGAATTTGGTAAACAAATAATGGGAGAAATAAAGCAAAGTTTTTCCTCAAGATAAAAATTTAAATTTCCGTTAAGGAGTGCAATAATTGCGTTGAAAAGCTAATATTCTCAGAAAGAATAATATTTAGTTTGTAGATATGTATATGCCCAAACATTTTGGCATAAATTCATTTTATACATTACAAATATGAGGTAGTTCCAACAAGAACTTAAAACACATTGACAACTCTTTCGCATGCGCAGTACATTACTAGCCCATTGTTATTAAGATAACCGTAATGCGCATGTGAACGAATTGTCTAGATGTTTTAAGTACTTGTTGGAAAATACCTATTTGTTGCTTTTTATTTATTGTGCCACTAAGGCTAATCGGACGATGCTACAATGGGAGTCCTAAATTTTGCCTATCCAGCTGTAATTACGATAGGGATCTTTAACGATTACCTGACATCCTACAGGCTCGGCACCTCCATTTTACGTCCTATCCGAGGGACGGCATACCCAAGGATTTTTGACTCCCATTAAAAAACCCATTAAAAATCCTTGGGTAGTCAAGGATTTTTGACTACCCATTTTTGACCCATTAAATCGGGTCACCGAAGGACGCGAATCCGCGACCTTTAGGTAATGCGCACATTAAACTGTGCCACGCAGGCGACGCAGAACAGAGCAGAGCAGGCGGCACGAAAAAAAAACTGCGTCGCACAGGTGACCGCGCACATTGGAGTGCAGTTTCTGTGCCGCAGTTTTTCGAAGGCAGGGGCTTATTTTGTGAAAGTATGTTAGATTTCTTTGATTTAAGTTCAGAGCCTGATTCGGATATAGAGTTGGAAACAAAGAAATTTGCTATATCAAAATCTATGATAAAAAAGATTGTGATAAAATGAGTATGTGGAGAAAAGACCAGCCCAGCTTGTTCCTTACATCATATTAGTCAAAATCTTTGCGTGTATGCCTCTTAAAATCCTTGTATACGATTTTAACAATATAATATCATTATATAATAAATGTTCATTAATTTCTTCTTTATTTTTCTTAGAAATTTACTTTAGTTTATTTCCGAAATTATTTATTTGATTAATGAATGTATTATTTACTACTTTGGGTATTTTTAATTTTTTATAAATATTTACTTTGTTTTTTATGCATATACCATCTTTCATTATCCACCATTACTATAATTATTTAGCCAGTAGTAATTTTATTTTTTGTTCTAGTCAGTTATTCCTAATGGATCTTGTCTCAGAATAAGGTTTATTTTCTATCCTATTATGAATGAGGATATAAGTAAATTATGTAGAGATTATCAAAGAGAAGAGTTATATTTACATCAAACTTTCTTATTAAAAACGTTCCTATCGAGACATGATCTATTTACGACTCTTTTACGATTAATCGCGTTTTTTTGTTTTTTAAATAGCGTTTTTTTTCTTTTACTAAAATATTATCTGCCAAATTTTCCTGAGATTATAACTTGTTAAATCGTTTAATGAACTTCTAGTATCACGGTAAGACGAATAAAAACTAACAAAAACCGGAATAAGGAATTACAAATAAAATAACAATATTAAAAATATTTATGCAAAAGTATCTACTTTTAGAACTTCAGAAAGGCTCTCATCTAAATTTTAAAATGTGTATATTTTTTTCAAAATGATTTTACAATAATATTTTTCATCCAGAAATTGTTTAGTTTTAGAATTTCAAAACACACGTATCATGCACATTTGGAATAGCGAGAAATTTCAAAATTATATTATATATATGTACCTATATGTTTTTTTAATTATTGTATTTTTAAAACCGTTTTTTTCCAGTACTTATCTAAAACACCCTATATATATAGAAGACCTACCTAGTTTCATTATCCTGCTTAAGAGAGAAGTAGAATTTCTCAAACAACTATATTAAATGTTAATAATAGGAATTAAAATAATCAAATGGCGAAAACTGCGTCGCATCGGCACTGTTTTCTGTAGCACATCCACGAGTGCCACATCGGCCTGCTATGCTCTACGTCCCAATGTGCGCGGTTCCAATCTAATACACTTTCCACAAAAACTGCTCTGCTCTGCGTCGCGAGTGCCTCAATGTGCGCTCGGCCTCAGTATTGTAGGTCGCCATCCTAACCACTTCACTACAGGTAACTCCTACATACCTATTTAACGTAAATCATGGGCCACGGCGTGGCCGAGGGGATAGCGTCTCCGACTCCCACGCTGGCGGTGCGGGTTCGAATCCCGCCCAAGCCTGCTCGATTCTGTTCGGTGGCGGCCTCACTAAACAGACTCAGCGGCTTGCCATGGATTAGAAGAGGTTTTCGATCGGTTCGATTAGCCCTCGTGGCATAAATCGTTCCCATGGTAACTAAATCAAGTTTTGATATTAACTGAATAGAGAAGTAAAATTAGACGCCATGTTGCATTATCACATTATCAAAGATAAAAATAATAAAAACTAATGCTAAAAATATTAAAAGCTGTTTTTTAAAGGTTTGGTCCATTATGACCCTTAATAATTATAATTTAGTTTCATAATAGATTTCCAAATAAAATATAAGGTAGTTTTTGCATCGATAATCATCTTCGTCTTTGGGAAGGCAGATGAGCCATACCACGTCAATTCAACATAAGATTCAGCCTCACCATTTCAGATTTTCTTGAAATTTGGTATATGTGTACTACTTGTACCTACTAGAACAATTGTGAAATATTACTGAGATATGTCAATCCGTTTTTGAATAATTGGTCTCTAAACCCTTAAATTAGGTCCAGAAACAGAAAAAATCATGATTAAAAATAGCTGTAGATGGTTTCCAAATTTGACTAGGACTATGAGATTGGTGTCGTTTAACAGCGTATTCCATGCCGTTTCATATGATATCCACCAATGTATAGGTTGGTACTAAATAAATTTTCCTAAAACTAACTGTAATATTTTAATTTCAATTTTCTCAAAAAGGGAATTTTTTAAAATTTTAATATTTTTTTGAAAAATAGGTAGTATTATATCTATTCATACAGCAAAATATAGAAGTGGGATGAAAATTTCTTCATTACTAAGAAAATTGAAAACTAGTAATGAAATTTCATAAATCTAGCATTTTCTGATTAAAAATAGTTGCAGATGTTTTCCAAAATGGACTAGGACTATAAGATTGGTGTCTTTTAACAGCGCATTCCACGCCATTTCATATGATATACAGCAATGTATAGGTTGGTAATAAGGAAATTTTCTTAAAACCTAGTTTAAAATTTGCATATCAATTATCTCGAAAAGGGCATCTATTAAAAATTTTATATTTTTTGTAAAAAATAGGTAGTAGTATATCTATCCATACAACAAAATAAAAAAGTGGGATGAAAATTTCTTCATTAGGAGAGAGCGGGGTTGGTTGGCATAGGGGGTAGGTTGGCCATTGGCTTATAGTTTCCGTCACACCTATTTTGAAGGCCCCACCATTGTACCATGTGACCCGCTCGACCTTGGCAGTCTTGTCCTGAGTTTTCAATCTGATGCTAACAGTGTAGAGAAGAGTGTGCTGCATTGATTGATTTAACAACATGTAAGTAAATTTTTATATTTTAAGTAAATTTGGCTTAAAGGCATGACAAAACATTTGACTCCGACTCTGTTTACATGCCCCAAACTCCTTTGAAAAACCTTACCTTTCGACTAACCAGTTTCTTGTTTCATTGTTCTCCCCTGTCCTGGCAGCCATCTTTCATATGATCTCTCCTGTGGGGTTAATTGGATCTCTTCCTCTGAGTTTTGTTTTGCGCAGTAGCAATTCACAAATGCTAGGTAAACATAAAAAAAGGTGAAACTACCAGTTGTCTTTAGTTCCAGCAAGGAGGATGAGAGCAATTTTTCTTATGCAGTAAGTGACGACAGTCTAAACTTCTATCTTCTTTTATTGTCATTCTATCTTCCCTTAAAAGCTGTTAAAAACCAATTCATAATTATTATACCATTATAGTGCCGCTTTTAATAACAATAATATCGGTCTGGCAGTACTTGAATGAGATGGCTAAACAACCCCACCTTCTAGGCCAACCTGCCCCACATATGGGGTTAATTGGCATCCCCTGGATTGACGAATTCTTCAATTTTCTATGATCTTAGTATTAAATATTATTTGGTGAAAAAAATAATTGAAGTACTCTAATACTTGGAGTTTACAGTGGTATCAGCCCTATTGGGATTATATTAACAGGAACGACTCAACAATCAAAAAAGTGAAAACTGTTGCCAACCAACCCCGCTCTCCCCTATTAAACAAATTGAAAACTAGCGATAAAATTCAATAACTCTAGGTTTTTATGATTAAAAATAGATGTTTTCCAAATATGACTAGGATTATGAGATCGGTGTCGTTTAACAGCGCATTCCATGCAGTTTCATATGATATAGAACAATGTATAGGTATAGGCAGTATGACCCATTTAAAAAAAAAAATTCCTTTTTAAGAAAATTGAAATTAAAATTTTAAACATAGTTTTAAGAAAATTTCTTTAGCATCAACCTATACATTGTTCTATATCATAGGAAACGGCATGAAATGCGCATGCGGCATGAAACGACACCAATCTCATAATCCTAGTCACATTTGGAAAACATCTACATCTATTTTTAATCATAAAAAGCTAGATTTATTGAATTTTATCACTAGTTTTTAATTTGTATAGTAATGAAGAAATTTTCATCCCACTTTTATATTTTGTTGTATGAATAGCTATACTACTACCTATTTTTTACAAAAAATATAAAATTTTTAAAAGATGCCTTTTTCGAGATTATTGAAATGCAAATTTAAAACTAGATCTTAGGAAAATTTCTTTAGTACCAACCTATACATTGTTGGATATTATATGAAACGGCATAGAATACGCTGTTAAACGACACCAATCTCATAGTCCTAGTCAAATTCGGAAAACATCTACAGTTATTTTTAATCATGATTTTATCTGTTTCTGGACCTAATTTTGAGGACTTTAGAGACCAATAATTCAAAAACGGGTAGACATATCTCAGTAATATTTCATTATTTTGTTATATTAGATACAAATAGTACACATGTACCAAATTTCAAGAAAATCTGAGATGGTGAGGCTCAAAATGATATATTTTTGTGTTGATTTCACGTGGAATTGCCCATATGAGACTATAACTTTTTGAAGTTTTCCAATTGTATACATACCTACCGTTTATGCCCCTTCTATCGATTTCCATTTCCAACATTATAAAAACAAAAACTCGACTATCCATTAATTAGGATTTGTTCTTATTAATAAGTAAATATTAGATCAGTAACTACTTATGGAGAATAACAAACAAAAATAAGTAAATAAACATGGATAAAGCTATTTTCTGTGAAGTCTAAATTGTGTTTACACAATCATCAAAACCCGTCGGTTTTCACCCCAAGTAGGTTAGTAAATGAAAGTTGTGTTGCGCGCATCGTAATGGTTTTCTTTATTTTTGTTTTATAATTCATTTTCTTTACTTGGTTAAATCATTTAATAATAAACATATAAGTTTAATTCCTATGATCTTGTTATCTATAGTGAATGCAGATTGTTTCATAGGAAAAGGCTAAGAATACCTCTAAGTGACATGTTACTAATATATGACATTCTAGTATTAAACATGATGTTTCCTTAACAATGTGTTGAGATTCTGCAGAAAATTACGATGTTAACTCCACATCAGTGGCGGATCCAGGGGAGGGGTGCGGGGGCGCTTCCCCCCCCTAGAGGTGAGGGCACCAGTTAACGATTACTACGTATCTGTATAAAAAGAGTTGTATGATATATACCTTCAACTTAATGGTAAGGCACAAACCAACTTTTGTGAATTAAGTGGACTGTATTTGAAGGTTAGAGATGTTAAAAATGAAATGGAGTTAACAGATTACATAGATTTATTGAGAAAAAAAAAGAACAAAAAAGACCCTACAAAATATTGTTTGTTAGTGGGTATTTTAATATATTTAAATGGGATGGCCATGCTGACTCACTTATAAATAGGCTTGTTCAAATTCTTGGATATGCAGACGCTCTGGACCTTACCGGAAGGACACTGGAAGCAGTTAGGGAAGCTTTTGAGGCCCTGGAAGTAGCAGCAGCAAGCATGGGGCTGCTAATAAACACGGAAAAAACAAAATACTTGTGTGTTAACCCAAAACATGATATCCGGGAAAGCTTTGTTCAGTTGGGTTCACACCGTATAGAAGTGGTAAGAGATTTCGTCTACTTAGGCTCTCAAGTGAACTCCCGAAATGATATTGGAGAAGAAATAGATAGACGAATCCTGGCTGCTAATCGGTGTTCCTTCGCACTTCAGAAGCATCTCCGGTCTAGGATTTTGTCAAAATCAACAAAGGTCAGAAGATACAAAACCTTGATTCGACCTGTTTTAACATATGGCTCTGAGACCTGGACGCTTACAAGGACTCAGGAACTGGAACTCTCCAGGTTTGAACGGAAGATTTTAAGGAGAATATATGGGGCCGCATATGTTGACGGAGACTGGAGAAGAAGAACCAACCTCGAGCTGAGAAGCCTATACAAGGTCTTAGACGTGGTTGATACGATTAAATTATCTCGATTGCGATGGGCGGGACATGTTGTTCGAATGAATTCCTCCGAAATCCCATCTAAAGTCATATCGGCGAAACTGTTTGGATCACGGAAGGTTGGACGCCCTAGGCTCCGATGGGAAGACTGTGTTGCTACTGATGCACTTTTGATGCTTGGCATTCATGACTGGAAGGCAGCAGCACAAAACCGAAATAACTGGCGGTCATTGCTGATTTGAAAAAAAAAATGCTGACTCACTAATTAGTTTTCCAATATGCCCCATCTTCTCCATATTGTCTCTGGAGTTCTTCAAGAAGATCTCTCTGTACTCTTCATCGCCTCCAGCCGGGGAACCGGCTCCTCTTTTTACTCACTCATGTCTTGAGTAATCTTGATTGAAGAGAAAAAAAATACGAAGAAATGGATGGGCCAGGCCTGGTCTCTTTCAGGAATCTATCTCACCAAGTTCCTTCTCAGCCTCTGCCCCCAGCAAAGTTCGCCGGTGGGGCATTCAAATCTTGGCGGTCCCGCCATGTGATTTGCCCGCCCCCTTCTTCTGCAATTTGTATTACCTTTCGGGAAGCCGAAACTGGGTTATCTTTAGTTGTTTTTTTTTAACACCTTAAATGAAAAATGGATTGTATTTAAATATTTAATAGTAATTTGCAAGGTATCTCTGCACTTATATTTTAAATTAGAACCTTCACGACACGTAAAAATTTCAAAATAAAAAAGTGCGCAGCCCCCTCTGGAACTTTCTGGATCCGCTAGCGCTCCACATGACTACTGTTGCTGTTATATGCTTAAGTATGATGAAAGTTTTAAACATCTCGGTACACACAAGCTAAAACATGTTTAATAGGAGGAATAATCATTTGACATATTCAGTTTCTTATCTGGGATATAGATACTGTAATTCTATATTACTTTTTTTTTCTTCATAAAAACCTTAAGAAATAGAGTTGCAATAATTGTCAACTTGACTTTTATCTCGAAAATTTTATTGTTATAAAAAATGTTATATAACTTTATATTGTCTACAATTATATTTTATTTGACTTAATACCTTATTAATTGGTATACCTTTGCGTCCGAGTTATGAAGGAAAAATCAAGTCAAAAATTATGAGAGGATCCCGACCATTCGCTTCAAGTCGTCTCACGTATCGCCTACAAGGATTGCTCTTGAATACATATCTCTGCATCTGCATATCAATGTACCCGCTCTTTACCTCCGCCGCGGGACACTTAGTAGTTTGAATTTAAGTGCTCTCTCTATATAGGTGGGCTCCCCATGTTATCTTCTATATACTAAAATTAACTTTAAATTTTTGATATTTATCTAGTTACACATAGAAGATAAGATATAAAACTGAATTATAGGAAACTGAGGTACTACTAAATACCATATTACTTGGTCTTAACTGAAGGTCTTCAGGTGAATGAGGTAAAAAGTAATAATTATTGTCGAAAATCCATAAGACGTAATATGCTGCGATGTAGAGGAAAGAAGTATTCACTCTGTAATTGTGGGAAAAGAGCAGGAACTATAAATGTTAATATATTTGAAATAGAGGAGATCTAAATATACTTTTCAGCCAATTTAAATAAAGCAAAGAAAGAAAACTATTATGCATATTGGACTCGGTTTAATTGAAAGTTTTGCCCACAACTTATATGTTGCATATTCTAGTCTAGGATACAGAGAAAACTTATTTGAGAAAAGGAAAAAACTATAAAGTAGCTTAAAACTATTTTGTTGTAGCCAACGTTTTGGCCCAACAATGCAGGTCTTCGTCAGGGTTAAACGAACAACACAGACAAAGATGACAAAGCATGTGAACTAAGAAGATAAAATATAAAGGTCTGTACACATATAATGTAGATACACAAGATTTAGTATGGCTATTGACACTGATAGTATTGGTAGTGTGATGAAACTGGGTAAGATACATAAATTAAGGGGATATGGTATCAGAATGGTGTTTGATGAGAAGATATGGAGGCAGAAATGGACTAGAATGGGGATTGATATGTGATGGAGTACAGATATAGAAAATATATGTAGAAGCTTACCTTGTGACAGGGTAGCTGTCAGAGCCAGAGTGGGGCTCCTCCCCGACAGTGCAGGTAAAAGGAGAAGAAGAAGGGGAAGTCCAAAAAACGGAAGGAAATAGTTGGAATTTGTTCATAACATTGTACATTGTACAAATTTGTAACATAACTTAAAGCAGTATAACAAGAATGAGAAAATTGATAACTACCTAACTATATATGTGTATATATATATTTACATTATAGGAAAACATTAAAAAAGTTACATTACAGTTAATATAATATAATATAATTATTAAATTATTATTACCTATGTAGTGTTAGATGGTCGAAATTGTACAATGTTGAAAATAACTTAACATAAAATATTTTATTATAATATATATTGAAATAGTGCAAATAATCTAGGAACAATGTATATAATAAAAATGTTTAATAATATGATGTATGATGAATTACAGCTAATATTGGTGGGTATATTGAGGTGCAATACAAATAATAGTGGTTTTACATAAAAGGTAGATCTATTCTATTACACAAATAGTCGTAGATCTGTCCGATTACATAAATCTATCTAGTTCTATTTGTTGAGCGTGATCACGGTCAAATCACCTCCTTGCACGACCGCTGACCAAGAAACAGTACTCTTCCTTACATAGTACTGCACCCAAGACCCTTTATGGGTTGTAGTGGTACAGGTTTTTTTTTTTTTTATCTAGTTCTATTACATAAATAGTAGATACAATAAATATGATTAAGTGAATATGTTAAATTAAGAGCGAGATGGGGAGGTTATACAACAAGTAACGAAAAGTATTTTTGTGTGTATGTAATCTAAATGTGTTTGTATCGAGAAGCGGTGACGGAGATTGAAAATTTTATGTAGATCTCTGAACCGATATAGGGTGGATATCTAGCGTGGAGGTTGTGACGGAGGGATGTGACAGATTATTGTTGTTTAATTAGGTTCAAAATGTGTCTGTATGTAAGAGAGATACAATTCTTGTCTACCTTGTGATTGACAGGGTTTGGTTTAAGATATCTGTATATGGATTCTGATATGTGTCTTTTTTCATGGTTAGGAACTGTGGGGAGGACAGAGGTTTTATCGAAATCAAAGGAATGGTTTAGGCTTAAGGCGTGTTCTGAGAGTTTAGACTCGGAAAGGTTGTGGGAAGTTATGGAATATTAGTGT
The DNA here is from genome assembly GCA_911387785.2 of Aelia acuminata. Taxonomy (NCBI): domain Eukaryota; kingdom Metazoa; phylum Arthropoda; class Insecta; order Hemiptera; family Pentatomidae; genus Aelia; species Aelia acuminata. Next base: position 81,986,355 of record OU426981.1, read on the forward strand.
TGGGAAATGCGGTAATTTATGTATCTTACCCATGGGCGGATCCAGTCGATCGGAAAGGGGGGGGGGCTGCAGCCCCACAGCTCCTTATTTGGATCTGCTTATCAGCTTTTTTACCTTTATTTTCCTTTCCCACAACTAAAATTCTACTTGTTCTGCACATTATTTGTTCTTTAACTTGCTTCCTTACATTAAGGAAAGTCAAATTCTATCTTAAAATGACGAAAAATTTTCCAAAGGGAGGGGCTGCAGCCCCCACAGTCCCTCCCCTGGATCCGCCAATGATCTTACCCAGTCTCATCACACTACCAGTACTATAAGTGTCAATAGCCACACCACAGCCACTTTTGTATATACATTATATGTGTACAGACTTTTACATTTTATCTAATTAGTTCACATGCTTTGTTCTATGTATTCATAATTATTTTTGTCTGCGTCTTGTTCATTTAGCCTGACGAAGACCTGCATTGTTGGGTCTAAACGCTACAATAAAATAGTTTTATACTATTTTATAGTTTATTTACCGCCACCCCGGACTATTCTCATCAATATTCAAAATCCGGTTAACCATCGTTTATCCAGATTAAGAATAATAAACAGGATTTAAATTATGTGGAATGCAATCAGTATAGACACTTGTAGTGCTTGTCTATCTGTGCAGCAAATATTCAAGATAGAACTTATGATATATATAATAGTTTGACGATATAGCTACACCCTCATGGACCGATCCAGCAAGTTATAAAGAGGGAGGTGCAGTCCATTTGGGGGGGCATCCCTTTTTAGGGGGCATTCCTAAAGCGCTTCCCCTGAATCTGTCAGTAAGCTGTTTACCTTTGTTTTCCATTCCTACAACTAAAATTCTGCTTGTTATACACATTATTTGTTCTTTACCTTACTTTCTTGCTTTTAATAAAGTCAAATTCTATCTTTAAAAGACCAAAATTGCCCGCACAACCCTCCACTAAGTTCCGCCTTACTGATTTATCTTACGCGTATAAAACTGTCAAACGTATGGTTTATATACGTTTTAATTTAATTACATTAAATAATTAATATGTTTTTAATTATATAACATATGGTTTATATACGAAAAAACTAATATATATATATTAGTTTTTTCCTTTTCTCAAATAAGTTTTCTCTGTAACCTAGACTAGAAAATGCAACATATAAGTTGTGGGCAAAAATCCTAATTAAACCTTAATTAGTTTCATAATATTTTGCAGTTTATTGACCGCTACCCCGGACTATTCTCATCAATATTGTTGCAATGTACCATTTCTTTGAAGGAAACCTCCACAATATTTCTTTTTTAAAATAACGGATTTAATATCCGTGAAAATAGTCGATTTTCCACTTATAGATTCGTGTGACATGTGATCAACCCGACGGGATACAGGATAAAAAAGATACGACAGCCGTACCGTTCTTCGACCTCCCTCCCTCCAGTCAGGGCGGTACAGCAGCCTTCGAGGCCTGGCTTGTGAAGGGACTGACTGCGTCGTCGCTATAACTGGAGCGGACCGTGACGGCAACACAAGAGTCTGCTCTCTGCTTCCTTCTGGAGGGTCTGTTCCGCCGGTTCTTGGCAGCCCACTCTTCGAAACGGGGGCTCTGGTCGGGATGTTTAAGAATTCTGCACTTCGAACCCTGACCCAGATTTCCTCTTCTTATTCAAACCATGTTCTTCTTTTAGATAATATAATCCTCCACGTCTGCAGTCTTTACAACTGTGTTTGTCTATTTTCAATTTTCGAATGATTGGTGGATTCGGCATTTCGATCCTCAGACTGCTGCCATCTTGTCTAAAACACCACGGATGCTGATCGGATTGTGTCTCAGATCGAGAATGTAACATGCTACATATTGTAAGTTTTCATCCGACTTCTTACATTTTTCTCTGATCGGGATCTCCGATGTATCAATCTGTATTTTAATTTGGATGTGCTATTATAGGTTATCTATCGGATCAGTGTTAAATACATAGTAGAATGTGGTCATAAGCTATGAAAAAGAGAACATCCTATGCTAACAAAAACGTAACCAACTTTTACTAACCAAATTAAAACACAATGATATTGCAGGGAAAAACAAGAAATTTAAAGAGTAAAGGTGATAAACCTATAATAAAACAAAACAATATACTGAACGAAGGCAATGGGAATCTTTTAAATATAATGTTAGTAGGAGTACACAAGAATTCTTCACTTCCTTAACACCACATATAAATATACTGAAGAAAGACGTGTAATTCATATTTATTACTTTATTCAATATTTTCAATTCAAATATTTTTTCTATTTTTTCCTTAACAAGAGAAGGCAAGCTTGTTTTGATTTTTTTCTGTAATATTTTAGCAAAATTCTATTTAGCCACTATTTATTTGTTTCTTGGACGAGATTTAAACATTTATCCGCTACATAAATTTCAAAAATTCGAACCAGGTTTTTTTGTTGATGGAAAAGAATCTATTGTACTTAATGCATGCGAATCGCGTAGTCTTAAATTCAGTTGAAGTTAAAAAGAAGGAATTTCATTACCGCTGTAAAAGTTGGTAATCGGAACTTTTTCCTCAGAGAGAATAGTTTTCAAAATTGAAACCTCACGTAAGGGAGGTAATGGCGGCGCGATGCACTATAAATCAAAGCTACATTGGATTTGACTTAATTGATATCTATAGGAGGCAGCTGCTAGCGCTGACTGTACCGCGGCGTACATCAGTCGGGTACAGTCGGCGCCGCCGCTCCAGGGTTCCTGTCCTAATTAGTAGCGACTATACCCTCTTCCTTTTGTCTCCTCTCTGTCTAGTGCCTATAGCTCAAAGCTCTTAGGAAATGTCGCTCTTTTGATGTTCCATTAGAATTAGAATTACACCAAAAGGCAGCTTCAAAGTCGGAGCTCGTAAACGATAGTGCTCGATGAAATAATTCTATTACTCAGTTTTATTTCCCTTCACGAAAGTCTGCATAAGTTGTTTTGTTAAGCAGATCGAATTCAAATGATTGTCTTAAAACTCCTAAAATCCTACCTACCCAATACAACATCAAATCCATGATGGAGGGAACATTAGTTACTTAGGGAAAATTAGAACATTACTTTTCAGCTTAAGACAATATTAGCTTAATCACGACCTCTTCTGAAGTGTCTCCTTAAGAATTCTGCACCTCGAACCCTGAGCCAAATTTCCTTTCCTTATCCAAACCATGATCCTTCTTTTAGATAATCTCATCCTCTGTGTATGTGGTCTTTATAACATTGTTTTCTATTTTCAATTTTCGAATGATTGGTGGATCCTCAGACAGCTATAATCTTGGCAAAAACACTTCGGATGCTGCTCGGATAGAAAATGTAACATGCCATAGTAACTTTTCAACCGACTTCTTACATTTTTCCTTTTCGATTCCCTATGGTAAGGCATCTACATTGTTTAAAGTTAGCTCTTAAGTAAGTGTCGCAATGAGAGTAGCCTGATATAATTTTGAAAATGGAGGACAAATATACAACTCGGCAGATTTATTGATTTTTACATATATAAACTTAGTACATAAACAAAATAATTTAATACAGACATTTTACACTCCTGAGTTAGCAGAAACTTTAAGAATAAAGAGTTGAGTATAGAATGCAAACCATTCTTATCAGTAAAAAAAAAAATGTGGCGATGATATTTTTTATTGTAAATCTGGTTTGGGTATAAAATACTTGCGAAACTCTCTGCATTTTATTTGTTTAAAATTATATTTTACTGTTGTTATTATTAGTCCTTTTTCCTAATAGTCTTATACAGCTTCCATAATCAGTGGTTTCGCTCATCGCTCCATACTACATCAATGTGGGAAAACACTTCATACTAGAGTCAGAGATAGGCAAAGCAAAAAAACAAAAAAAAAAACTCACAAATTTTTAATAGTTAAAAAAACATTAGTTGAAGTAAACAATGTTATCTTTAAGTTTTTAATACTCATTAAATAAGTCTTCAATGAGAAATCTATTTAAATTTTATTTTTTATATTAGCATTTCTTCCTCCAAAATCCGGACGTCTGACCAGATCTAGACAGTGACCACCCTGGTCACAATTCAGTTTCAGATCTAGGAACAAAAAATATTTGTCCTAATTTTATAAATGAAAGATTCCTTTAGTTAGATAGTTTGATTTAATGCTGAAATTTCTAGTAATGTTTATTTTACGGAACTTTTATCGAACTTACATTCTTCATTCTTAAACGTTATTTAGCTCATTTACATTTTATAACTCTATTACATAGCTTAACCCTCCAGCTGGCGCGCTGCGCCATTTGGACCGCAATCTGAACATTTGTCAAAATATTAGGAATACTAATTGTATCAGTGAGCTGAGGGTTCCAGGTATTTGTTAACTGACATGTTCTGGTAGGATTAGACGGCCGTCCCGCCGTCTTCCGGTTTTCCTCAGTAGTTATGTATATTGCCCTATATGCAGTAGGTCTGTAAGTGCGGTCCAGACACCGCGGCGCGCCCTTTCGCGTTACAGATTCAGACAATCTCCACTGAATTATTTTATCGTATTCTGCGCTTTTTTTATAAATTAAAATGCAAGTATTTTGGTTTTTACGTTGTCTAATATTGTTTGATATATTTTTACACATAAAATTATTTTTAGTCTTGTTTTACTGAATTAGTATTCGTGAAACATTAACCCTTACATCTATGCCAATGTTTAATATTAGAATTCGAGCACTTATGAACGAACGATGAACGAAACGTTGGCAAAAATAAAATATGTGATTCTTACATATCAATGCTATTTATTTTGACCGCACTCCCGACTTTTTCCTCTTCATTATAACAACGGTCAACCATCCTCCACCATTATTCCTATGTTCATATGAGCAACATTTATTATATTGAGCAGTTTATTATCATATTATATCTATACAGTATACTATCAATTGTAAGTTTTTTTGTGTGTTTTTTTATCGCCAAAGCTATTTTAATTTATTTTATTTTTTGCCATCCTTTTCTTTATAAAATTTAAAATCTTCATTCATTAGAAATGGTATAAAGCAACGAGTAAACAACAAAAAAAAGTAAGTTATTGCTTATTTTCTAATAAAATATATATAAAACAAAGATGGGGTCCAAACACCGCAGCGCGCCCGCTGATGTAACTCAAGGGTTAAACGTATTCGTTCACAAGAAGAGTGTAATGATGCAGTCGACTCTCCAATCCTGATGCCCAGGCACACCGCCGAGGAATCCCCCAGCCAGAACTTCACAGTTCATCTTCGATTAGGCCGGAGATAATAAAACAAAGCCATGACTAACCGTTGAGGATAGGACGTGCCGGCTGCCGTGGAGCGGGAATGGTATTACATATCGGCTCCATAATTTACAACGGCTCATCCCACCGGCGGAAATAATTCCTAATAAAGCCCTTACGCCGTGCCTGCCTGGGTATAGTCGGTTCCCAGCAACACCGCTCCGTCCTATCCTTTCCATCTCCGCCGGTTTTTTTCTTATCCTTCCTCTCTAAAATATTATAATAACATAGTCAACTTCAAATTAAGAGGATCGTATTTGAAACTATTATTTAAAACTGGTTTTTAACCTGGATTTTAAATATTCATTCTTCACATATTATATACTCACTAGCTGACCCGGCAAACGTTGTTTGGCATATAAATTATTTCTAGGGAATTTCTAGTGTAGAAAAGAAATCACTAACTTATTGTAAGTGTATAAGGATGTGGTATATGTGTGAAAGAGGCATGGAGCGCTTTTGAACGATGAGGGAATATAAAAATTACAAAACACCAAACATTAATTTTTTTAATTTATTCCTTAAAATTATATGTATCGTAATAAATACTGTCAATATGTAAATGTAATTCATAATTTTGGAATGAGCTGTTCTGCCTCTATCCAATAAAGTTGCCGCAATGCCCGATGATGCAACGGCCAATGCGATGCTATTATTTGATCGGGATTTGGAGAGAATTAGCGAAATAAGGAATGTTTTGCCAGTTCCACCTGGTGCATCCAAAAGAAGAACCTATCTTGTCCAGCTGAAAACTGCGAGCATAATGCGGTCTAAATGATTCTTTGTTCCTCATTCATTAGTGTGATATTGCGAGGAACAATCGCCGCCATTTTCACTGTTGTACTGCAGTTCACGATTCACTTCAGTTCATTAAATCAGATGCATTTCGATTTGGCGAATTCATGCCGAAATGACTGAAAAGTAAGTTGGCAATGATAATGCAAAGATCCTCAATAGGAACCAATGCTTCAATGTACATAGCGTCGCAGAATGTTATCGCTAGATCGTTGCACCGTTTACGATGTTGATGCAATATAACATCAGTCATTGAATCTTTGTGATTATCCCACAATATCTCTGCTCGGGCTGAGAAACATATAGTCAACACTCTAGCGAGTAGTAGACGAATTTGTACTGCTGTACAGTTCAATGCTGCTTCAGCAAGCATACATTCCCACTGGCTGTCGTCTTCCAGCAAGCCTAATGCAAGGCATGCATCTTTATACGTTGGATACTGTTACCCATTCACTTTACGCATATCTAGAAATGACACGGCCAGTAACATTAACCAACAACAGTCGAAGATAAAAGCACTCAGTCAGCCTTGGATTGACTGTAAATACTCGCCCCAAGGTGTTTGATTTGAATAAATTGAGACATTTATCAATGCAGCTTGCGGTGAGCCTTGCTTGCGGGGCATCCATTTTTTTATATGATCCCACGTGAAATAGCGGGGTACTTGTAAATAGAGTAAATTTTGTGCAAAGGCACCAAAATCATCCGCACGATTACACAATTCAAAAAATATAGTGAGTGTAGTTTTTGGTGGATTTATAGCACGATCAATCGCTGTATCGTTGGAGAAAAATACACACTGATCGTTTTCAAGATGGATGGCTGAACAACTGCTGGATCCAGTTCATGAATTGGAAAAACAAAGATATGCCAAGCAGCTTCATTGAAGTTGATGACCGACCAATTTGGTAGAGCGTTATTTTATCGTTTTTATTCACTGGAGGAGCATTCCTTTATGGACATACTTGCAAATGTATTTGATGCTCTTCACAGAACTGCAGAACTCAACATTAATATGAGCATTGTATATCTTGCTCAGCAGAGACGAATATAGAACCATCCAACGATTGCCAATGTCAATGTCTGTGTTGCTGATGTTTTTAATAAATGATCGACCGCCATTATCGGGATTTCTTCGACGATATATTGGATATCCGTCGACATTTGTGATCGTATCGTTAGTGAAATCCTTAGTACATTTTCCATTTGCCATGCAAGGCGATGAACGATTAAGAATCGCATGGGTCATGAATCAAGTTTGCTGTAACAATATCAAACAGCAATCGATCAGTAGACGGATCTGGAATTTCCGCAGAAATTATATTATCGATTTCTATAGGACGGATTTTGTCAATTAACCAAAGCAAAATGTGTGCATGAGGTGATCCTCGCTTTTGCCACTCAACCGAATACAGCCAGCAACGTGTGGAACCGAATTCATGTGATTTAGTAATGAAACTCATTAAAGACTTCAACTTTTGTCTGAACACACGTGCTGTAATGTCATGACGTTGTAGTATTGTATCAAAACTCTTCTGGTAAACTAACCTATAAAGCTCGTTATCGAAAGTAAACATTACTGTTTTTTAAATAATTTATTTTTTGAAGAGAAAAGATTTGGCTCCGCCGGGAGTCGAACCCAGGTCTCCTGCGTTACATGCGAGGATGCTGTATATCTATATGTATATATAAGATTGGATTAATTACTGTTTTTTGTCTAAAAGATCTTGCTGCTCCTTTTGTTTTTCTTCAAACATACTCATCATAGTGTAGTAAATTCTGCACATCACTGTATATAGTTTTATTCATTTTACATGATAAACTCCGTTATAAGCATATACGAATTGTTTACAATTTGTCATGAGGGGTGACAAAATGACATTGATAGAATTTTAACATGTAAATGTTTCAATTAAATGTTAGGCTCAACTGGAGGGGATAACTTACCAAGTGATAATTGATCAGTTATCGAGCGGGATGAAAAATGATTAACACGTTGAGTGCCATGGAAAAGATGATGTATTTTTGCATGGGGCCGAAGTATTTTTTCCCAATTTATAAACTTTAATATGATTAGAATGATACATGAATTGCAAAATAAATAAATAATTTAATTTTGGCCATTAACAATAATTTTGAGAGCGGTACGTACGTACCGCCCGGCCCCAGCGTAATAGCCCGGTACCTGAAACAGTAGCCCCCTGGGGATCTCCTGTTATGACCACCACGTCGATCCCTTCATACTTCTCCTGTCCCTTTCATCTCCATCCCTCAGTTTTGCTCTTGGCTACTTGGCGTTCAGACCTCTTATTCTTCTCCTGATTCTCTTCTTCTGTTCGGGGCCGGAGCGGTCCCATACGCCTTGAAATCACCCTCGGCGGGCGGGCCCCTAGCCCAGAACAACATTTTAGCTTGCGTGAGCGGAGCTAGGTACCTTAGGACCTCCTCGGCCCCAGCCAATAGTCCAACAGCGATACGATCGTACCGCTTGGAGCTGAACGTGTTACTAAAATGACTATAAAAAAATAGGGGTTGGTGATAGAAGGGTGAAAATTTAGGGTTGTGTATATTTTTTAATGCCACATCATAAAAAAATTAAAAAAAAAATTGTCCAAAAAAAATGTTAGGGGTGGACAACCCTTATCACTTAGGGGTATGAAAAATAGATAGTAGCCGATTCTCAGACCTACTGAATATGCATTTGAAATTTTATAAAAATCGGTGAAGCCGTTTCGGAGGAGTATGGTAACTAACATTGTAACACGAGAATTTTATATATAAGACTAGCTGACCCGGCAAACGTTGTTTTGCCATATAAATTATTTCTAGGGAATTTCTAGTGTAGAAAAAAAATCAATAAACTTATTGTAAGTGTATAAGGATGTGGTATATGTGTGAAAGAGGCATGGAGCGCTTTTGAACGATGAGGGAATATAAAAATTACAAAACACCAAACATTAATTTTTTTTTAATTTATTATAATTTATTCCTTAAAATTATATATATCATTAATTAATTACGACAGTAACACTAACAAACAATATCAATCTCTTAATGCTTTTACGTGAGCAATATTATTTTTTACCCCATCTTTAGCTAACCCATACAAACTGGATGTTTTACCCCACTTGAGAGCATTCCACTTATACTGCCCCTGCAAAAAACATGGTGTGTTCAAATCTAAGCCTTGGGACTTATTGATATTCATTTTTTTGTTTAAGCCCATGTGAAATAGCGTGGTACTTGTGAATAGAGTAATGTTCTTGCAAGGGCACCAAAATTATCCGCACGATTACATAATTTAAAAAATTCAGTGAGTGTAGTTTTTTTTTTATTTATAGCACGATCAATCGCTGTCTTGTTCGTGAAAAATACATGCTGACCGTTTTCAAGATGGACGGCTCCGTTATAACTCCGTTATAAGCGTATAGGAATTGTTTACAATTCGTTATGACGGATGACAAAATGACATTGATAGAATGTTACCATTTAAAAAGTTTCAATTAAAGGTCAACTGGCGGGGATAACTTACCAAGTGATAAGTGATCAGTTATCGAGCGGGATGAAAAAATAACACGTTGAGCGCCATGGAAAAGACTATGTATTTTTGCATGGGGCCGAAGCATTTTTCCTATAATGATACATAAATTGCAAAATAAATGAATAAAAAATTTAATATTGGCCATTGACAATAACTTAGAGAGCATTACATACATACCGCCCGGCCCCAGGTTAATAGCCCACTACCTGAAGTAGTAGAGGGATGTCCGGTTATCACCGCCACGTCAATCCATTCATACCTCTCCTGTCCCTTGCATCTCCATCCCTCAGTTTTGCTCTAGGCTACTTGGCGTTCAGACCTCTTCTTCTTCTCCATGCACCCCCCAAATTAAAAAAAATACTGCCAATAGCATTGGTGTATTGTTTGGGGCCGGAGCGGTCCCCATACGCCTTAAAATCTCACCCTCGGCGGGCGGGCCCCTGACCAGAACAACCTTTTAGGCCCGGTGCACACGGACGACACTTTTCTGCGATGCGGACTATAAGCCAGGTCAGGGGTACCTGGAGTACAATGGACCGAACGGATTTACCATTGTACTCCAGGTACCCCTGACCCGGCTTATAGTCCGCATCGCAGAAAAGTGTCGTCCGTGTGCATCGGGCCTTAGCTGGCGGGAGCGGGCGATACCTGGGGACCTCCTCGGCCCCAGCCAATAGTCCAACAGTGGTACGATCGTACCGCTTGGCGCTCAACTTATTACTAAAATGACTATTAAAAAATATGGGTTGATGAAAGAAGGATGAAAATTTAGGGTTGTATGTATTTTTTAATGCCTCAATATAAAAGCATTAAAAAAAAATTTTGTCCAAAAAAAAATATTAGGGGTGGACAACCCTTATCACTTAGGGGTATGAAAAATAGATAGTAGCCTATTCTCAGGCCTACTGAATATGCATATGAAATTTTATAAAAATCGGTCAATCCGTTTCGGAGGAGTATGGTAACTAACATTGTGACACGAGAATTTTATATATAAGATTTAGTTTTTTAGACTGATTTGTTTGAGAATTTCAAAATACCGCTGGTTAATAAACTATTATTTAATCTGTGTCAAGTGAATCGGTCCTTTATCGTAACAGAAAATTAATATTTAGTTATATATTATAGAATTCTTGAAATTGAAAATGTCGAATTAACGTCTGGAAAATATTTAGGGATGCTCTTTACATAGCACTGGTTGAACTCCAATGCAAGGTTATACAAGAACAGGGTGCATTTATTATTTATAGAAAAAAAATCGGAAGACGGGAAAAGAAATGTGCTGAGGGTTCGTTTAAATGTATTTTTTCTTGAGTTTTTATTTTTATTTATTTATTTTTTATTTTTTTTTTTGCTGACAAAAATCCTAAGCCATCTATCAGCCATTAAAAATTTTTTTATGACCATCCGGTTTTTTCTCGTTTACTACTTAAATAAAGATGCTTTTGAAATGAATGATAGACCATCGGAAACGTCTCAACGACCTCTACGAGTATATGTATAAAGCAACGAGAAAATATAGATGCAATTAGTTTTCGAGTAGAGACAGACGGGAAAATGACTCCTGATGTTCATGACCATCCAGTATTTTCTCGTCTACTACTTAAATACTGCTGCTTTTTGACAAAAAGATAGAGCGTTGGAAATGCGCCAACGAGTTCTATAAGTAGTAAGCAGTAAAAAAGTTTAGATACAATTACTTTCCAATTCCGTAGAGGCGGGATAATGACATCAGAATTTGAGAGGCTATCTAGTTTTTTCTCGTTTACTACTTAAATATAGCAGATTTTTGACAAAATGACAGACCGTTCGAAACGTTTCAATGAGATTTAGAAGTAGAAAGCAACGAAAACATTTAGATACAAAATATCTCCAAGTACACTCGAGCGGGAGAAAAACACCCGATATTGTATTGTATGACCATCTATTTTTTTCTTTTCAATACTTAAATACAGCCATTTTTTTAAACAACGATAGACCGTCAGAAACGTATCAACTTGCTCTAAAAGATGAAAGCAATGAAAACATTTCGATACAATTATCTTCTAAGTAGCTACGGGCGGGACAATGACACGGGTTTTATGCCGCTCCCGCCGCAGCACCTACGTTGTTATCCTGACGGTTCCACAGTGACTGAAAACATTTGGCGGCAAAAAGTGTTGTTACCCAAGATGTAATCCTACTTTTAGCCAGAAGCCGCAATCATCTGTAAAGGTTAAAACTGCCAAAACACGAAAATACTACATAAGCGGGGAAAAACCAAACACCGGGAAGAAGTCTTTTACCTCCTCTGTGTACTATTCTATCATTCTTAAAAATATCGCATACCTCACATTCTAATCTTGAGATGTTTTGAACAGCACCACAGTTGTAAAAAATTCAAAAAGCGTCAATGGTCAATTCGTAGACAAACGTAAAGTTTGGAAACTGGAGTTGTGACATGACGAGGGAAGGAGATTTCCACTGGTCATATCAAAATTCAACCTTTAATTTTTAATGTTATATGAGTAAAACTCTACATAGTCGACAGGGCAAGTCACAGATCCTAATTAGAGGTTTTTTTAATGAACAATAATGGTGAGAGGGCTTCAGAATCCACCGGGGACAGCGATTTGTCCTTTCTGGGAAAATGACCCATATGCAAAAGTTTTTTTTAATAAGTACCATAAAGTTTAACAATATATTGCAGAACACAGTAAATCAGGAACATACTGATTAGTATCCAGTCTAGATCCAGAAATTTTCTAATAGAGAGACGGACTTTTTTTTTTTTTTAAGCTTACTAAATTTCATCCTTCATGCAACTATTTCATTAAACATGCAACTATTATTAATGAGATAAGTTTTTATTGTGTGAAAGGATTTAGGTTATGAGGGCATAATTTAACTAAACGTCTAAAACACAATTAAATGTTTAAATGTTTGTTTTATTTTTTATGTGTATTTTATATTTGTTGAACACATTTTCGATTTAATAATTTCAACTATTACTGAAGAGCAGCGCTTTTTAGAAAGCAATAGTTTTGTAGATTTTTTCTTACCTTCCTGGTGATCTCCAGGTGACCCAATAATACTGAAAATATTGACTACTCATTTATATATACCTTCTTCAAATTCTGATTGGGAACAGAGGAAATTATCTTCCAAAACAGTTCTGATCAGTTTCACATTCTTTACATAGATAGTTTCACAACTTAAAATTCATTATAAGATAATCTGAGCAAGATTTGTTCTGTAATTATTCTGTATTAGCTTCCCCTGAATCCAACGCACGTTCGCGGTCTTTTATTAGCCGACAGTTCACGTTGCTTTTAACTGGAGAAGTTATTAGTCCAAGGAAAGCTTAATTAGATAAATTTAAAACCGCAGTAAGGGCTAAGTACAGCCTTGGATGGCCTTAATTATCTTAGCAGGTGGCCTCCAGTACCGCAGAACTAGTGCGAGCCACAGCTCTCCGGCGAGATAAGAATTAGAAGCTACGGTGATCTTTGCAATTTTTAAAAGAGATAAGTACTGCTACTTTATTTATGGGCTAAGATGAATCATCCGAATGCATAAGAATAAAGTTATGCTTGAATTCATCTGTAGTGGATGTTAAAGTAGTCAACTTTTCAAGTCAAGTTGAAGAGGGTCTGAGGTGGGGGTTTGATGCATAAGAAAATTCAAAACTAGTTATTAGTTGTTATCTTGAGGAATAATGAAAGTACTCGAATATTCAAATTGCTGTTAATGTTCAAGTGATAGAGGTTTATTAGCAACATCTTTTTACTTTCACTTACCTATATATGAAATATATAGTAAGGGAAAGTATTGCGATCGTGAAAAATTTCGACTTCCGGTTTTCAACGGAAATACACGTTTTGGGGTCCCCTGAGTCAAAATAACCAAGTCCCGCGAAATGGTCTGTGTATGTGTGTGTGTGTGTGTGTGAACAGAATCACAAAAACTATAAGCCGTACAAAACTGAAATTGGGTATTTGGTGTATGTGACAGCAAAAATTTCATCAAAATTGGTCAAATGGAGGGAGTACTTTATTTAAAGAATTTTGTCTATTTTTTACGTTTTTCTCGCTCTTCTCAAAAACGGCTCTAACGATTTTGATTAAACTGGGTATTTGGTGTATGTATATGCCCGCGATGTGACAGTAGAAATTTCATCAAAATTGATCAATTAGAGGGGGCACTTTATTCAATAAATGTTGTTCCATTTCCAGGTTTTTTACTTTCACTAACGATTTTGATTAAACTTGGTATTTGGTGTATGTATATGCCAAAGATGCGATAGCCAACATTACATCAAAATTGATCAACCGGAGGGGGGACTTTACTTAATAAATTTTCTATCATTTTCACGTGTTTTTTTTTTATTTACTCAAAAAAGGCTTTAACGATTTTCATCAAACTTGGTATTTGATGTATGTATATGCCAAAGATGTGATAGCCAACATTTCATCAAAATTGGTCTAACGGAGGGGGCACTTTATTTCATAACTTTTTTCCAATTTTTACCTTTTTGATCGATTATCTAAAAAACGGCTTTAAATATTTTTATCAAATTCGTCATGTTTAATGAAAATTAGTTTTTATTTAATATCAGGTAAGCTTTATCATTATTAAAATGTTCTGAGGGGGCTTAAATGGGGAAGGGGCCTTTTTTGTTTTCCTATAAAGTACCTTTGTTTTAGTTTATATTGAGAAATTAACTGTCTCTCATCACGCCTAAAAATAAGAAATGGCTAAATATGATATATTAAGAAAATCAAGTAAACATATACAGGAGAAAAAAAGATGAATATTTCGTCAACTCATAAAACACCTTGAGCTCACGCATGCGCCGAACGCCTTTAATGACAGACCATTGTTCATAAATAAAGCCGTTCTGTTCATTTGAGAAGTGGCAATTAACAAAACGCATTAATTTCTAATCTAATTAAGTATGTTAGTAAGTGAAAGTTGTGTGTTGCGCGCACGCACCAGATTTTTTTTTTTTTTTTTTTTTTTTGTATTTACTCAAAACCGGCTATAAAGATTTTGATCAAACTTGCTATTTGGTGTATGTATATGACCGCGATGCAACAGCCGAAATTTCATCAAAATTGGTTAAACGTAGGGGCCACTTAACTTAGTAAATGTTGTCCCATTTTCACGTGTTTATTTAAAAACGGCTTAAACGATTTTGATCAAACTTGGTATTTGGTGTATGAATATGCCCGCGATGTGACAGTAAAAAGTTCAATAAAATAGATCAATTGGAGGGGGCACTTCACTTTGTAAATGTTTTCTCATAATCATGTGTTTTTTTATTTACTCAAAAACGGCTTTAACTATTTGGATCAAACTGGGTATTTGGTGTATGAATATGCCCGCGATGTGACAGTAAAAAATTCAATAAAATTGATCAAATGATCAATCACTTAGTAAATGTTCTCTCATAATCATGTGTTTTTTTATTTACTCAAAAACGGCTGTAACTATTTGGATCAAACTGGGTATTTGATGTATAGATAATGTGACAGCCAATGTTTTATTAACCGTATCATGAAAATAAAAACTTTTATTTATTAATAAAAATATCAATTTTACTTAAGAGAGTAAATACGTGATACTCAAATTCACATCGAAGGTGTGTAAAAATATGGTATAAGATAATTGTCTATAATTTATTATATTTTAGTATAGAAACTTTTGTTCCATAATAAATTTTTGAAAGCAATATAATGCGATTTTAGAGGAACAGTAATCTTTCTCGATTTCCAGAAAGGCACAAGAGACCTATCGATTCACCTTCACGATATATTTACAAAAAGCAACTCGTAGTAAAAAACAAGCAAGTAGTAAAAAAAACTCGACTGTTGATGAAATTAGTCCCTTTAAAAAATAAATAAGCAATAATGAATCGAAAAGTGCTGAGAACTTCCAAATTTTGATGTTACAGATAATATATAGCTTATGGAGATATACAAACATAAGTACGTATATAAATGTAGAAAAATGTGTGAAGTTGAGGAATGGCGTTTACATATTATCGAAACACGTCGAGATCTAATCTAAATAAGTTCGTAAGTGAAAGTTGTGTGTTGCGCGCATCGCACCAGATTTTTATTTAATATGAAAAGGTTATTTATAGTTAAAAAGGGTTTAGGTTTTTTATGGTTAGGGAAAGCAAGCTCTATGAATGATATTTTATTTATTTAAATAAAGGACATATGGTGCTTGGAGATTATAAAGTTTAAATTTTTTTCTCTCAAAAATTGTTGAAAGAATTTCAGTGGTTTTACTGAGAATTATATCGTAAATAGTTCCATTGATCCAAGCGCTAATCTTAGATTTGGTGTGGAAAGCATGGCAGAGGCGGAAGTAACCGCTAGTGCTGACCAAGGAGTTTCAACTCTAGTGGGCTCCAGTATGGACTGTACCGACGGTGACCAAGCTCCAGACAACTCAAGATATGCCTGGGAACTGGTAACTGGGAGGAAAAGAAGCATGGTAGAAGAAAGGGACCCGCGCAAACAGAAAAAAACAGTAGAGTAATCTCAGAAAATGAGATACCTCTAAATAACAGGTATGAATCTTTAGCCAATACTAATACCGATGAACAAACATACAATCAAACATCCTTGGATGTACCTCCTAACTCCAATATACCTCCCATATTCATTACTCATGTTGAGAATTATGCGGCACTTGTGTTATTCCTACAGTCGAATTCAGGCCCCAACTCATTTTTTTATTGAAGACTACGCCAAAAGGGGTTACTGTATACCCCCAGTCACCAAATGACTATCGTAGTCTTGTAAGAAGTCTAAGAACCACTGGAGCTGAATTTCACACGTATCAGCTTCTAGAAGACCGTAATCCTCGAATTGTAATTAAAGACCTTCATCACAATACTCCAGTAGATGAAATAAAAAGAGAACTTGAGAAATACGGATACCAAACTGCAGGTATTACTAATGTTATCTCTCGATTTAAGCGTCCGTTACCTATGTTCTTTGTTGATATTAAAAAAGAAACGTTCAATGAAAATTTTTTCGATATTAAAAGGATCTTTTATACAAAAGTAACTGTAGAAGAACCGAGAGAAAAAAGGAGTATCCCGCAGTGCGTTCGGTGCCAACAATACGGGCATACGAAGTCGTATTGCAATCACGCACCACGTTGTGTGAGATGTGGACAAGGCCACGAAAGCTCCACATGCAGCAAAACGAGGGATACACCCGCAAAGTGCGCTAACTGCCAAGGAGAACATCCGGCTAACTATCGAGGGTGCCAAACTCTATGGCTTCTAAGAAAACAAAAAGCCATTAAAAAAATTTTTCAACAGAATCAGAGGCTTCCACCTCCTTCTGATAATCTTGAAAATTTTCCGCATCTACCACGAAGAAACTTCCATTCAGGGCAGCAGCAGAAGCGAACTCGACAGCACCTTCCTGCGCAAAATGAAGTGCGAATTCAGCAACAACCCCCTTCAACAGAGGGTTGGAAACCTCACCATCAGAAACCTATTCAGCCGCAGTTGCGCAGTCAGCAGCTACCTCAACAGCCAGTACAACTAACAGGATCGCATATACCGGCTCAGTCCTCAGCTGGTATGAGGAGAGATATTGCCCAGCAGCCGTCTTCAGCTGATAACAACGTTCCATCAGAACTGTTCCAGCTAATAACTGGTCTGAACTCTCTCATTCAGCCCCTTTTTAGTCTCCACCAACAACTCGCACCGGTTACCCAAGTCATGTGTCCTCAAAATGGCTCATAAGCAGCTGAGTGTTGGCTCCTTGTCCATCCTTCTTTGGAACGCAAACGGACTTCAGCAACATAATACTGAATTGGACTTATACTTACACGAAAAACGTATAGACATCGCACTCATTACAGAAACACACCTTACACCACGTTCTAAACTTCACATTTCTGGTTACATCATATACAGAACAGACCACCCGGACACCACAGCTCACGGCGGTACGGCTATACTAATAAAGACGTCACTGTCACACAACCCTTTATATCTACCCTCTACACCTGACATCCAAACCACAGGCTTAATACTAAACACGAAACACCACACAATAACAATAGCTTCGGTGCATTGTCCTCCTAGATATGTACTAACACCCTCGATGTTTTGCAACTATTTCGAAAGCCTAGGTCGATGCTTTATTGCAGGAGGTGACTTCAACGCAAAGCATCAATGTTGGGGGCCACGGCTATGCACACCTAGAGGAAGGAATTTGAAGGATGCAATCCAAAAGCTTTCATTAGACACTATATCACCTGACTCACCGACATATTGGCCTACCTCACCTCGTAAAACTCCTGACCTGTTAGACTTTTTTATTACGAAAGGACTTTTTTTTTTTTTTGTTCGGTACCCCTACCTGGCCATGTGTGGCATACGGGGGGTTACTCTAGAGGTGTAACCAACCTATTCTAACCATGGTGGGAGGTTCGAGATTTATTCCGTGGGGCCTCCACGATATAAAAGTCAACCCTCCCAGGGCGGTTCGAACCGCCGCCGTTCGGCTCGAGCGTGCAACAGCGGGTCGCGCTCCTACACGCTCGGCTATCCCGGCCCATTACGAAAGGACTGCGGACCATACCTTATACCATAGAATCGAGCTCTGATCTTTGCTCTGATCATTCCCTAATACACTTAATTATCTTTGACGAGCCCAGCAACGTTCAGCGAGCACCAAAGCTGATTAATGGCAAAATGGACTGGGACGCTTACAGAGAATTTCTGGATACACAACTATGCATCCCAGGTTCACTGAAAACTGAGGTGGAACTAGAAGAAGCAGCCGAAAAATTTACTAAAAGTGTGAAGAAAGCTGCATTGGACTTCTTCCATTCCAAAACCTTCAAGAATGGAAAACTTGCCAAACTATTCTCAGTATATTAGGGACCTGATCACAGCAAAGAGAACAGCTCGTAAGGTGTGGCAGACTAACAGACTACCATCCGACAGACGAACATTCAACAGACTTAACAATGAACTTAAACGAATGATCCAAAAATTTAATAGATCAAACTATGATGCTTACTTTACCACTCTATCAACTGACGATGGAAGCTTGTGGAAGCATACTAAGACGTTGTTAAAACATCGAGAGGTGTCAGTACCCCTGCAAAAAGAAGATGGTACATGGGTCGTGTCGGATAAAGAAAAATGTGAATTATTTTCTGACCACCTTTCTTCAGTATTTACACCACTCACAGACTTAACAGACACAGAACACGAATCCTATGTACTAAGGATACTCTGGACATACCATTACAATTGACTCCACCCCCTCTTTCATTTACTCCTACACAAGTCGCACAACACATCAAACAATTACCTAAAAGAAAAGCCCCAGGTTATGACTTAATAACAGCCGAGGTGCTCCAGCAAATGCCTAGAAAAGCTTGAGTGTTTCTTTCGACAATATATAACTGTATACTTAGGACAACTAAATTCCCTATTCAATGGAAATATTCGTACATCAAAATGATACACAAACAAGACAAAAGTGCATACAATCCTTCCTCTTACAGATCTATCAGCTTCCTTCCAATTTGCTCAAAACTTTTCGACAAATTAATTTACAAAAGGCTTATAGATATGCTGACTGACCAAAACATAATTCCTGACCATCAATTCGGTTTTCGTACTTCACACTCAACAACACAACAATTACACCGAGTTACAGACTACATTGCTGGAGCATTAGAGGAGAAAAAATACGCTACTGGTGTATTTTTGGATGTCGCCCAAGCATTTGATAAAGTCTGGCACCAGGGGCTTCTCTTCAAACCCAAAAACGTACTACCCCACACATACTATCTCATACTCCAATCTTACCTCTCCGACCGATTTTTCTCTATCCGGCAGGGCTCAGAGATTTCTTCAGTCCGACCAATCTTAGTGGGAGTTCCGCAGGGGTCAATACTCGCTCCCTTACTATACATTATATATACACATGACGTTCCAACACACCTTAACTGCAACGTACGCAGACGATACAACAATTTTAACAAAACACCATGACCCTAGACTGGCTTCATTAAACTTACAAAACCACCAAATACATTTAATACACTTTGGAAAATGAAATTAAACCATGACAAATCACAACACATAACATTCACACTCCGACGAGATACATGCCCTCCTGTTTATATCGGCGACCACCAAATTCCTCAAACAGACAACGGACGGTACCTTGGACTAATATTTGACAGAAGGATGACTTGGGGCCCTCATGTCAAGATGAAAAGACAGACTTTAAACAAACGACTTAAAATACTGTACTCACTATTCTCCAAATCATCAAAATTGAAAATCAGACAGAAGCTTAATATATACACATACTTACTGAAACCCGTTTGAACATAAGTCTCACAAATTTATGGATCAGCAAAAAAGACACACTTACAAAAACTACAAACCTTCCAAACCAAAACTTTACGACTTGTAACGAACGCACCTCTGTACGTTAGTAACAAGACACTACATACCGACTTACAACTACCAACTATTGACGAACAAAATTGCAAATTGCAATTCCATATCAAATTGCACGGACATAAGAATAGACTTATTAATGACATGCCTTTTATGAGGCGACTAAAAAGAAGTTGGAAGAGAGACCTCCTCTCCTAAAACAAGACCGGGATGATGAGCTGCTGGGCTCTATTTTCCCTCATATCTTAAAATGCCAACATACAGCAATTTTCATCACATTTGCTGATTGTCGCTTATTATTTGCGACAGGTGCAAAGTATGCAGTGAAAAAAAAAAAAAAAAATTGAAATAGCATTCATTGTTATTCGAATGCAAGATAACGAATTAAAATACATATTAATTTAAGTTCGATTGGAACAACGTAGGGCATGTTTTCAATCTAAACGGTGGTTTAATTTTTAGAATCATAATTGTAAATGATGCTAAATAAGGAGTTCTTCCATGGTTCCAACATTTATTTGGCACATTCTAAGAACTACCGGTCCAACACATTTTTTCGTCTTTAATGTAGACCAGAGATGCTATAAATTATTCAAAACACCTACTCCTTAATAAAATCCGTTACGTGTTAATTCGAAAATGGGATCATTGTAACTCAATTGATTTGTAGGTTTAAAACCAAATTTTATATTTTGTTTTATTCTTTCTGACCAACCATTAATATCTACGCATTTATAAAATCTGGCGTTTTCTGACCATAATTTTTATTTCTATTAAGTTTCGTGCCTCTTTAATCTTTTCACTATTATTTTTTTGATTATCAAGCCAATACTTATTTATTATTTTCTATAGGTAAAAATTCTCTTCCATTTGCACTTTAGGATAAATATATTTACATGTGTATTCTGATTTAATTCTCATCTTTCTTTCCTCATATCTATTATTTTTTAACAGTATATATTTAATTTGTTAATTTTCATGAAATTTTCGCTGTCACACCTTGAGCGTATACATATATCAAATACGTAATTTGTGGTTCGTGCGTTTTGTCGTTGGTAGTCAGTAACTACTGTCGTTTTAGTAGTACTGTGAACACACACCACACCATTTCGCAGGACTTGGTTATTTGGACTCAGGGGAGCCCAAAATATGTTTTTCCGTGGAACTCGAAATTTTTTACGATCGCAATACTTTCCCTTACTATATATTTGATATATAGGTAAGTGTAAGTAAAAATTATTTGATTTTCCAGTTGCTTAATAGATCCATTTTTTTCGTTTGGTATGACAATAAAAGCTATGTTATTGGCTAACGGAATGCCAAATCATTTTTTTTAAAATTATTATTATCATTTTTTTTTTGTAAAAATCGAGAAGGTTGTGAAAGAGAACTCCATGGTGTTTGGTAAGAGTTCTTACGACAGGATAGGACGCCGAAGCCCAATTACCCCCACCAACAGGACCGGGCCTAATGATGATGAATATACCTGGTGGCATCCTCTGAGATTACCGGTCGGCGCTCCAGTACCTCCCATCGCCTAACCTTCCTCATTTTTAAAGCTGAAAAATGTAAGCCTTATTTCCCTTCTTGTGTTTGCGAATATCCTGGAACTATAGTAGAGTCTAAACTAATATTTAACAATAGCTTAAATATAAGCTATTGTTAAATATCACATCTAGTCACAGCGGAAAGTCTGTGACTAGTCGATCGTCAAAGGTTCCGACAAGGCCAATACTTCTCCGATCGCGGAATACAAGTCATCCAGTCTCAGAAGTAAACTTTTTACCACAAAATATGTAGAGACTGTTTTATATTATCTTTAGTTTTTACATTAGTTCATGCAATGAAGTTTAAAATTTATAAATTTTCGTTGTTTATTATATTTGTTAGTATTTAAGTTTATAAGTATGTTCTATTGATATACTATTGCAGATATTTTGAGCAAATACATTTGTGTTGGTTTATTTTGTTGGTAAAAAAATTAATTTCCCCTTATTTAGTTATTTTTATTTTTGTTTCAGTTGCAGACGTTCATGCCATTGGTCCATTACAACTGCTCAAGACACCTTCGCTTCTTCTTGTGCTCGGTATTTGTACCATTCTGTTCTGAGCATGTCGTGGGAGCTATTCCTTCATGCCGTGGCCTCTGCGAAGAAGTCCAGTCTGATTGTCGCCCAGTGATGGAGAGCTTTCATCTTCCCTGGCCTTCACAGTTCAACTGCTCTCAATTTCCGATGGCGGAGAAAAACGGTTTATGCATGCAGTTCCCCAATGTCAGCTCGGATAAGAAAGCATCATCGGAACATCAAGAGGCCTGTCCTCCAGATTACACTCACACCAAAGATCCTCGTGGAGCCAGGTGTAGTCCAATATGTGGCAGGAACGTTCACTTCACTGCAGAAGAAAAACGTTTTACTGAAAGGTGGAATACAGGTTGGGCTTGGTTATGCTTCGTTTCTACTTTGTTCACTCTGCTGACATTTTGGGTAGAACCAAGAAGGTTCAGATACCCAGAACGACCAATAGTATTCCTGGCACTTTGTTACAATGCGATGTCAGTAGTATATATCGTTCGTGGGGCGACTGGGACTTACATCTCGTGTGTTCCACCAACCGAAGGATATGAATCATACATAGCAACTGATGGATTGGAGAGTGCCTCATGTACTGTGACGTTTTTAGTATTATATTACTGCGGGCTTTCTGGCAGCGTATGGTGGGTAATTCTAGCTACATCGTGGTACCTCTCAGCAGCGAAAAGGTGGAGTTGCGAGGCATTGTACGGATTAGCGACCTACTTCCACATGGCAGCCTGGGCAGGACCTGCAGTGACCGCCCTCCTCGCCCTTGCGCTACACAGGGTTTCTGGGGACGAGTTGACTGGCCTTTGCCGTGTTTCTGAGGATTCCACCGTCTGGCTGGACGTGCTGCCGCATGGGGTGATGCTGGTGGCCGGATCCATCGTCGGGGTGTTTGGCGCTATCGCTCTAATTAACGTTCGTGGAGAGATCCTTAAGTCTGGGGGCAGTGCTGCCAAACTAGAGCGGCTTATGACCAGACTGGCGGTATTCACAGCCCTTTATGTCTTCCCTGCCTTGGGTTCACTGTTCTGCCTCTTGTATGAAAATTTCCACAATCCTGGAAATCTTAAATGTGCAGGCGATGACTGTTCTCCACCCCCTCACAACTCAAATGTTGAAGTCACTTTACTACGGGTTTTCTTGTCCCTCGTTATTGGTATATCCTCAGGAATGTGGGTGTGGAGTGGCAAAACTTGTCGGGCTTGGAAAAGGATTTTCACTCCACCTCATAAACCACACCCCGTTCCATTAACCAGAGTTTGAAATTTTTTTGCTTTGAATGTGTTCCTCACCAACATCTAACTAAGTTCTTGATTTCAATTGTTATTTATAGGATATCACTTTAATTTCAAATATTTTACTGTAAAGATAAAATTTCATACTTTTAAGCTGTTTTGAAAATCAACCTTCAGTAAACAAATCATGCCAATAAAAATCCGTGGTATAAAGTGATTAATTTTAAGGACCAAATATTGTCTGTTCAGACAATTAAAATGTCAATTTTAATATCCTTTTGTCTTTCATTAGATGTAAATAAGTTTCTGTAAACTGATGTATATAAATATATGTTAATCTGTGTAAATATATTTTGTTAAATTTATTTAATTTTGTCAAAATGTAAATAGAACATCTCTCAGGCTGCTAATAAAATATGGTTAAATCAAAAAGAATTTATCTATTTAATATTTAAAAAAATTAAATTGACACTTCTCATAAAAAGCACTGAATGCTCAACAATTCAAATTTAAGAAGTTCCATGAACACAATTTAGAGAAGTCAACCATTATTTAAACTCTAATCCATTAACATATAATAAGGGCCTGCATCTACAAAAGATTATTTATAAATTGTGACAATAACAATGTTAAAAATATGTATTATACTGCTTGTTTTTTTGTCTTACTTGTTTTACTGACTACAGTTATTTAGTATATTTTAAAGGACATAAATTTAAGATCGACATTAAATTATTTATCATTATTATTATTACTATTAATGGCTTAATATAAAATTCTGTATATTTTGTAATTATATGTAATATAAAACCTTTTGTACATACTTAAATTAATTCTATTTGACCAATAAAACTTTGGAAATTGGAGTAGCTTTAATTAAACTATTTTGATGTTTCTTTAATGAGATAAATCATTATGCTGTACAAAAACCACACCCACATTACTTTTATTGTATTTTAGCTACATCACGTATGAAATACCAATTGGTTCTTATTTCTAAACATTATATGTATATAATTTAAGGTTTATTCTAATGCTGAAAATAGTCAAACAGCAAATTAGTAATAAAATCTTTGAGATCTAGCAATATATGATAAATATATAACAACATGATATTGTTGATTAAGTGTTGAAAATGAATTTATTTACATGATTTGAAAGAATTTTGTATTTGAATTGTAAATATTTAATATATATTTTTTAAACATTTATTGAAAAAAATTAATTTTATATTAAAACATTGTAAGGGGTAAATAAAATTCTGAGAAGTCAAAAACTTATTAATTCTTTAACTGAATTCTGTTAGCCACAATTAATTAATTGTAACAATAAACAAATCTATGTTATTTGTTTTTAGTAAAAAAATTTACAAGACCTTCCACTGTCTTTTTTTCTTTTACTCTCCTATATATGAAATATATAGGGTAACTGTACCAATAGTTGACAGGTTAAGAAAAAAATATTAGATTATTGACAATGTTTACTAAAATATTGATGTTAGGTTAATCTTTGTTATGAATTTAGTTAGGCCAATCCCTCTAGAAAACTGGGAATACAATATCCTATGGTCTACATTTACGGTTTTTATAAAAAATGATATCTTTAAACCTTCTAAAATGTGCCAATAGTTGACACATCAAAATGAAAAGGTTTGGAATGTTGACATTTATTGTGTCAATAGTTGACACTTACATTATTTTTTAATTTCCCAAGGAGAATATTAGTTAATAAGGACTGCAATAAAAGTTAATAATTTTTTATTTATAAACTATTGAAAATTGAAACAAAACATATAAAATTTCCACAATTTAATTACTTTAGACATAAAAACTTAATAGACAAAAGAAAAAATATTAAACTGAAAAATGAGATCATCCAATTAAGAATAATACAGATACCATATAACAACAATCATTTTAAATTAATCTACCTCAAGTGGGAAACTAAAATGGTACCTTTGCTGTCCATTAAGGTAAAAACTTTGGGCATATGTATCAAGGATATAATATCACATGATGGGACTGTTCAACATGTATCGGTGTTAATAAAACTTGGTATCATCCTATTGCATGGTTGTAAAAGTAAAACCAGAATCTCTAATTTACTGGCAACTTTAGTAACTTGAGCCAAATTTTTTACTCTTAAATAGGTATCTTATTTGACAACCCAACTATTATAAATTTTCCTTCATCAACACTTAAACTACCTTCCTCCTCCTCTTGAAGAAATATTCCTTGATCAACATCATTTCTCTGTTCCTGCTCTTGGGAATCTAAGCTTTTCTGATTTTCTTTCTCGTCAGAAATTTCTGGTTGGGATAGTATGGTTTCGTCTACTTCAGTGCTGCAGCATTTTCAGGTATCTCCTGATTAACTGAATTTTTCTTAGGTTTCTTTTTGAATTCTATTTACAACAACTATTTACAACATCTATAATTATAATACATTTATAATAAGTTGTATTCTTCAATCCATTCAACTATTTAACTTTACGATATATTTTATTCCCTAATAAAATAAAAGTGTTATAATTTCCGACTATTACAATAGTTACTTAATTTAAAAAATAAACAAAACTAGATTATGTCAAATAAAGTTGAGGCTATGCATGGATGTCAACTTTACAAACAGAATATTCCACTAGTTGACACGTTTGAACGGATAGTTGACACCCGTGTCGAACATTGGTTAGGATGGAGCTAGATCAGTGATTCCACCACCGATTTTAAACCCAGATATCTTTCAAATCACGCAAATTATTTTAAACCATCAATTTCATCAGAGTGAAAAACACCAATAGTTGACATCGATGTCAACTATTGAAATTAAGGATAAATTTTTGTTCTAATAGTTGACACCCACATTTAAGCCCTAAAACATTGTATAAATAAATCGAAAAGGATATCAAATGATTCCCATGAACTTAATGGATATCATGAAAGTAGTTAAAAAATAATTGAACACAAATAAACCAACTAAAAAGCTTATTAACAGGGTAGCAGAAACCAAGTTTTCAGGCCACTAGAAAATTTGCCATTACAATCTCTCACAAATAAGCTTGAGTTTTCATCAAACTAATGTTGATGGCAGCACAGCTAACTAGTATAACTTGGCAAATTACCGCCAAATTTTGAACCAAAATAATCAACCCTGAATCTTATTGTTCACACTTTTTGTGCAAAATGTCAACTATTGGTACAGTTACCCTAGTAGGTAAGGGATGGCGAAATATTGCGATGGTGAAAAATTTCGACTTCCGGTTTTCAACGGAAATTCACGTTTTGGGGCCCACGAGTCCTAATAACCAGGTCCCGCAAACGGTCTATGTATGTGAGCAGACTAGCTCAAAAACAAAAAAAATTGGTGCGATACGCGCAACACACAACTTTCACTTACCAACTTACTTTGATAAGAAATTGACATGTTTTGTTAAATGCCATTTCTCAAAGTAACACAACTTTCCACAATCATTTGTTTTGTTTGTATTTGTTCTTTAAATTAAATTAATTCATAAAGTTCCCATGAAACAAATACTCCTTTAAATGTACAGAGCATCTTTAATCATAAACAATGGTCTGTCATTAAAGGCGTACCACGCATGCATGGGCTCGACATGTTTTACGAGTTGTCGGAATATTTTTACTCTTTTTCCATTATACATTAACTCTTTTTTTCTATTTTTTGTTTTAAGCCATAACTAGCGACAGATTATTTCTCCATATAAACAAAAACAAAGGTACTTTATAGGAAAACAAAAAAGTCCCCTTCCCTATTTAAGCCTCCTCAGAACTTTTTAATGATGACAAAACTTACCTGATATTAAAGAATTCTCGATTCTCATTAAATGACGAGTTTGATCAAAATCGTTGAAGCCATTTTTTAAAAAATCGAAAAAGAAGGAAAAATGAGACAAAATTTACTTTAAAAAAACCCCTCCGTTTGACCAATCCTGATAAAAAATTTTGCCGTCACATCGCGAGCACATACACCAAATACCGAATTTCACGTTCGTAAATTTTTACTTTCACTTACCTATATATGAAATATATAGTAAGGGAAAGTATTGCGATCGTAAAAAATTTCGACTTCCGGTTTTTAACGGAAATACACGTTTTGTGTGTCCTGAGTCTAAATAACCAAGTCCCGCGAAATGGTCTGTGTGAACAGACTAGCTCAAAAACTAAAAGCCGTACAAAACTGAAATTAGATTTTTGGTGTATGTATATGTTCGCGATGTGACAGCAACAATTTCATCAAAATTGGTCAAACGGAGGGGGTACTTTATTTAAAGAATTTTGTCTAATTTTTACGTTTTTCTCAAAAACGGCTCTAACGATTTTGATTAAACTCGGTATTTGGTGTATGTATATGCCGCGATGTGACAGTCAAAAGGTTGTCCCATTTTCATGACTGTCACATCGCGGGCATTTTTTTCATCGATGTTTTTGTCCAAAATATAGATGTTAAAACAACATCGATGTTTAAAAAATAGTTGTTTTTAACATCGATGTTGTGAACAGAAACATCAATATACTCGTATATGCTCTTAATATCGATGTTTTAACAATAAAAAGTGGTTTTTAGCATCGATGTTTGTGCTATAACTAAGATGTTTTTGACAAAAACAAATATGTTTTAACATCGATGTTTTGGACGAAAAACTATATATATGCTGATAAAAAATCAATATATATGTTCTTAACATCGATGTTTTAACAATAATAAGTAGTTTTTAACATCGATGTTTTGGTCAAAAAACATCAACATATATCTTAACATCGATGTTAAAAACATTGATGTTTTAGCATTAAAAAGTTGTTGTTAACATCGATGTTTTTGACAAAAACAAATATGATTTAACATCAATGAGTTTAAGAGCATATATATTGATTTATTTGTCCAAAACATCGATGTTGAAACATTTTGGTTTTTGTCAAAAACATCGATGTTAAAAACCTTTTTTTTTTTATAACATCGATGTTGTTTTAAACATTTATGTTTTCTGCAAAAACAAATATGTTGTAACCTCGACGTTTAAACAATAAAAAGTTGTTTTTAACATCGATGTTTTAGCTATAACTAAGATGTTTTGACGAAAAAGAATATGATTTAACATTGATGTTTTCGGCAAACCAATATGTTTTAACTTCTATCTTTTGGACGAAAAACTATATATATGCTGATAAAAAATCAATATATTTGTTTTTACAGAAAACATTGATGTTTTCTTTTAAATTTTGTTGTTATTTGACAAGAACAAATATGTTTTAACATCGATGTTTTGGACAAAATCAAATATATTTTAACATCGATGTTTTAACAATAACCAAGTTTTTTTTAACATCGATGATATATACAAAAACAAATATGCTATTAACACCGATGTTTTGGACAAAAACAAATATGTTTTAACAATAACAAAGTTGTTTTTAACAGCGATATATTTGACAAGAAGAAATATGTTTTAATATCGATGTTTTTCACAAAAAACATCAATATATATGCTCTTAACATCGATGTTAAGAAAATGGATGTTTTAACAATAAAAAGTGGTTTTAACATCGATGTTTTCGGCAAAAACAAATATGTTTTAACTTCGATGTTTTGGTCCAAAACGTCAATGTTAAAACCTATTCGTTTTTACAGAAAACATCGATGTTTTAGAAAAAGTTGTTTTTAACATGTAGGTTTTGACAAAACATATGTTTTAATATCGATGTTTTGCACAATAAACATCAATATATATGCTCTTAACATCGATGTTAAGAAAATGGATGTTTTAACAATAAAAAGTGGTTTTTAACTTCGATGTTTTCGTCAAAAACAAATATGTTTTAACTTCGATGTTTTGGTCAAAAACAAATATGTTTTAACATCGATGTTTTGGACAAAATCAAATATATTTTAACAATAACCAAGTTTTATTTGAACATCGATGTTATATACAAAAATAAATATGCTATTAACATCGATGTTTTAACTATAACAAAGTTGTTTTTAGCATCGATGTTTTACATTATATTGGATATATTACCTCTTTTCTTCTTACCCTTCCTTGTTTCTGTAAAATTTCAACTTTCAATTAAAATTTCAACTTCAAATAAGTTAATGAAATATGAAAACGCAAAACATAGTTTCATTATTGGATTACTTATTTAATACGATTAATAATATATACGTAATATATAATAATATATTAATATATATTCTAATAATATATTATATAATAATATATAAAAAATACGATTCTCTGTAATACTATGGCAACGACATCAATGTATGAATATGTTTAGGTCCTAACAGTTGAATTTTTAGTAAATGATTATGTTAAACCAACTATTTAGAAAACATCGATGTTTTATATAGTAATTATAAAAAATAAACATGCTTTACACTTAAACATCGATTTAAATACGTTTGGACACAAATATGTTAATGTTTAAAGAACGTATAAATAAAAAACCATCGATGTTGAAAAACATCGATGTTTTGTGGTCGATGTTTAATCGACATCGATGTTTTGATTGTAAAAACATCGATGTTTTGCCTTTAATGTCGCATCTCTAGTCCGCACCGCAGCACTAATATAGGTTATGTTCAGAATATTTTTAATTTAACTTACATATTACCTTTAGTTATGCCTAAAGTGGCCTGTGTCTGACATGTGTGGCCTGACCTTTAGGCATAACTAAAGGTAATAACTAACTAACTCTGTTGGCGCTATGGTCCCTGTAGGACCTTGGCCCCCTCGAAAATCTTCCTCCATTCGGCTCGATTTTCTGCCGCGCTCCTCCATTCCACCACTTCCATCAGTCGAAGATCCGCCTCCAAATCTTCCTGCCATCGCAGTCTAGGTCTGCCTCTTTCTCTTTTACCATCCGGGCGTCCTTCCATTATTTGCTTCGGGATTCTTCCTTGACCCATCCGTTGTAAGTGCCCCAACCATCTTATTCTACCTTTTTTGATACAGGAAACTAGGTCTGGATCCTCGTACAGGTCCCTAAGTTCCCTATTTGTTTTAATTCGAAACTTATCTATCCTATCGTCTATCCTGGTTGGGCCATATATTTTTCTTTGGATCTTTCTCTCCCATGCGTTTAGAAGTCTCTCTCGCTGTTTAGTTAGGGTCCACGCCTCGCTACCATACAACACCACTGGTCGGAGCACCGTCTTGTAGACTCTTTTTTTAATGTTCCGGGATATTTCTTGGTTTTGGAAAATTCTCTTTAAAGACCAGTAGCACCTGTTGCCACTTTGGATCCTCGCTTTGATCTCATCCTCTATTTTATTGGTACGTGTCACAATTGTGCCAAGATATTTGAATTTTCCAACATCTTCGAAATTATACCCCCCACTTACCAGTGGTCCCACAGAATCCCCTTTCCTGGATTCTGTACATGACGTGTATATGTATTTGGTCTTGCTTTCATTTATTTCCAGTCCCATTTGTTTTGCAGCTTCTTCGCATTTTTCGAAGATACCTATAAGCAAATCTTGGGATCTTGCTGTCATGACCACATCATCGGCAAACGCGAGGAGCTGTATTTTTTCATCATAAATGCACCCTTTCCTCCTACCTTGCACTGACCTGAAACTGTTTCCAGTGCTAGATTGAGCAGTACTGGTGATAGGGGGTCTCCTTGCCTTACACCTTTTTGTATCGAAAAGCCAGCGGTGAGTTCTCCCTGGACCTTTACCGCGCCTCTGCTGTTCTTTAAGGTCATTTCGATTAATCTTATAAGTTTTGTGTGGCAACCTAGGTTCCTGAGATTCTCATACAGCTTGTTCCGGTCTATACTGTCGTATGCTTGCCTAAAGTCAATGAAGATGTGGTACAGGCTTTTGTTCCACTCATGGCACTTTTCGAGCATGTTCCGGATCGTGAATATGTGATCAATAGTGGACCTTCCCGGGCGGAACCCACACTGGTATTCGCCAATCACATTTTCCGCTGCAATCATCACTCTTTTAAGTAATAAAATGGCGAAAACTTTAGAGATTGCATTTAGCAGTGATATGCCTCTATAGTTTTGGCAGTCCATTTTATCCGGTAAGCTTTTTAGCGAACGGCTAAATCCGGGCCAAGAAAAACATGAACGAAGGCCAATGGAAAATGAGTTCGGTACTTTAGAGGTGGATACAGACATAGAACCCCCAGATCCAGAAGAGGTAGAGGATGTCATACGCGAGCTAAAAAGGAACAAATCGCCAGGAATAGACGGAATACTGGCTGAAATGATCAAATACGGTGGAAACAGATTGTGCCGAGAAATTTACAATCTGATAACGGAAATATGGGATAAGGAGCAAATGCCAGACGAATGGTCTACAGCTGTAATTGTACCCATACACAAGAAGGGTGATAACTAAAGGTAATATGTAAGTTAAATTAAAAATATTCTGAACATAACCTATATTAGTGCTGCGGTGCGGACGTGTGGGCAGACCCTAATAGGTATTGCTCGGTCCCTCAGTTTTCAATCAGAAAATCAAAAGATGTGTCATTCCATTCGTTTCCAAAAAATAAAAAACTACTTAAGGAGTGAACTGTAAAATTAAGAATAGATAAGCCTGTTTCGAACCATATGGCGATATGTGGACTTCATTTTAAGGCTTGTAATATAACTAATTTTTCACTTCTAAATACGTTTCCACATGTAATTATGTGGTTTGCATCAAAGATAGCTTGCTCTTCAATTGATGGTCTTTTGAAATTACCAATCATGTCTATCACATCAACTTTGTCTATCCCCGTTCCTTCCGACATTTTGCAAAATTACTAGCGTACCCTATATTGTGAGTGCGAATTGTGTGGAGTTGATGCAGTTTTTTTTGCTTGTTGGTACCTTGATGCTTAATTGGTACCTAAAGTTATAATGTTTGTATGTTCATTTTATTTAATCGTTTTTTTGTGTTGATTCCTTTTGCTTGTATTATTAGTTATGTATATGAATGTTTTTACTTGATACTAACCTGTTATGGCAATGAAAATAAACAAAAACAGTTTATCTATCTAACTGAGTTAGCATACTGAGCACTTCATCCCAACGTCTTTAAGATTCTCAAACAGCAAATTATTTTTCCTCGGAAAAGTATTATTATACTACCATTAATGATAATGAGTTAATGAGATCATAAAGGTGGATATATTTTTAAGGTGAGAAGATCTGTACCCTCTCCAATGCTAAGCCTGAAAACCTTCAAAACCTCACTCCCTAAAACATTATTTCCTACAAAAAAAATAATTTTCTAATGAATGAGATGAGATTGTAGTAAGGGTTGGTATAAACTATGTGGTAGTTTTGAAGGGCAAAATCAAGGCAGGTCCACATCAGTTTGGTGATGACCGACCCCTATTTTTTTCACTACTATATTTTTAATAATCCATTGCTGATTATTAAAAATTTCTGTAAGTTTTCTTTTAATGTATTGTTTTTTCTTTTTTAAATGGATGTTTTACAAAATAGATCTTTTATACAAAATTGTTTTTAAACTTAAATATAAGTTTGAAGTTTGATTTAACTATTCTTTCTTGCTCCCCAACAAAGGATAAATTTCTCCAAATTTTCAAAAAACTATATTCCCCAAAATATCCACTTAAGTGTGTGCATGCTTTTAGGACTTTTTAAGGACCCATATTGTGGTACTTGATGGAAAAAAAACGGAGATGTTTTATTTAAGACAATTGAGATCAAAATAACCCATAATATTATAATGAACCATATATAGTACTCCTCATATTATTGGAAATTGAATTTTTTTTTTCTCTCTTTTATTTGATTATGTAATCCTTTCTTGATTTATATTGAGCCATTTCTTGTTACTAGGGATAATTAGGGACTGTTATTTAGTCTGAATAAACAAAATTAAATTCTCACTTCAGGAAGAATTTTTTCTTTTGTCATTTAAGCCATATAAATTCTTTTCTATGATGATAAAACCTCCCCATAGTAAAGAATACATCATTCAGATTAACATGTCAAGTTAAAGGCACTTTTTAACTGAAAAACGTTATGAGAGTTCAATAACATAACAGTCACATAAAATAGGCAATAGGCCTCTCAAAATAGGCTCTGCCCCAAAGCCACTTTTCAGGACCTGTACCAAGTACCTAATTTCAGTTTCATAGGACAAACGTTTCTGAGCTACTCTGGTGACACGCAGAGACCATTTCATGGGATTTCATGGGAGACCTAACCCAGGAGACCCCAAAACGTGAATTTCCGTTGTGAACCAGACATCATCATGGAATAGGAAAAATCAAGATCGCAATAATTTTCCTTACTATCTATTTCATATATAGGTAAGCGAAAGTAATAAATAAATTTAACAGTATTTGGGATAAACATAAGTCTAAACTTATTTCTCAAGTTACTAGAATTCTAGCTTCAAAATATTTTTAGAGGTGGTTTCGTCATCCACATCCTTCCAAGGATAAGGATATCCAATTATTTGGATAATAATACAGGGGTAAAGGCTAGGAGAAGATTATCCGCATCCTGCAGCTACTTTGGGTTAAGACATCACCAGACCAACGGGTTTATGTCTTCAAAAATAGAAATTATTCAATAAATAACTCCTATATGTCCAGATCCAATTCATAGATGAGACCAACGGAATTGCCAAAACCCCATGGTTCTTGAGAGGAAGCTTGTCCCATGGGATTTTTGGCCAGGGCTCAGCTGAACATGAGAAACCTTAAGTCCTAAAGTTTGCTAATTGAGAAGCATTCAACAAGATGGCATGTAGTGCCATAATTTGCAGGAAAGCAAGAACATAGAAAAGAGGCTGCTATTAAAAAATATATTTATTCATAAATAAATTTTAGAAAAAGGTCGATTGAAGCAATAGATCCTTAGAATAGTTATTGAAAAATATTATTGGAACTGGTTATTTATAACAGTGATTTATACACTTACATTAATACAACTCAGACTAATGATGTCTTTTAACTATAATATCAAGATGAAATATTGCACAGATTTCATTACGTAACTATAAACCTAAAACTTAGTCATAATAGGACAGTGAAAAATATGTTTCGTTTATTTTTTGACAAAGAATTCTATTCTAATGAGATAAATATAAAAATAAATTTTATTTATACTTACATAAATCAGAAGGTATTAACTAAGGAAACAACTACTTAAATCAATGACTAGAAAATCACTTGAAAATATTAACATTCAACATATTGTATAACATAAATTATTAAGTACTTTCTTATTAAATAATCACTTTTTTTTAATACAAAAACTTCATAAAATAATATAGTTAAAGAGAGGATGTAAGGAAATATTTACAATAAAATAAATAAAATATGTAAAAACAGGTACAATCCTTCAAAAGTTAAAAACAATCTCTAATCATCTCCCTCACAACTATGATTTTTAAAATCATCTGCTTCACTGAAGTCTTTGTTGCATGATGTACAATTAAATGTTATACTTCCTTTAACATGTAATTTTTCATGATGAGTTATAATAGATCGGGGAAACCATTTTCTACAATACTGACACACAGTCATCCTTTCTTTTTTCCTGAAAATTGATTAATAGCCTATGAATACAATATGTAAAAAATTCTTTCAAATGCCTTATTGACAGTTGTAATTTTAAGCGCTGTATAAGATGAAATTGTTAAGCTGCATTTGTTATTTCTAGCAGATTATATCTGTCTACTGAATTATCCGGTACGTTCAGCATACTGTTATAAAAAAATCATAACCTTCATAAATTCACAATAAAAAAAAAATTAATTATTTTTCCTCTGCATTTATGAATTGTGACATTCTTTATTTTTTACACACTAAGTGTAACATGATTGTAATTAAACATAAAAGCTGAATGATATATCTAAGAGCACTAATGGCTTCCTATATTATGATGGCTTCTAAAATGTAACATGATCCAGCTATATAATGATGAATAAGGCCTCATCTAGAATAGTGCACCCATCCTCTTACTGAACTCATCTGGAGGTATGAACGACCATCCCATATGTGGACATAACAACGCACTGAACTCATTCTCTCAATAACTCTAAACGTATCTTCCTATCTCTTCTGTCAAATTTTTGTGTTTGAAATTATGTTACAAAAAACATTAAATTTTGTAAAACTAAACTATGGAGAAAATTAATGGTGGAAAATAGGTAACCCTTGGTAGTAGTGAAGCAGAAAGGGTTGCGGTGCAGTCATGAAGAATAAGACATACATAAAATTACACAGATTTCATTAATAATTTTTTATGATGTTTCGACCTAAATTTCAGTTCTTTATGAGAATTGACACATTCGTAGATTTAGAACGACTTAAAAATAGGTTCAAGAGAAAAAAATTCACCAATTGACATCGGACACAATTTTTGAATTTCGAACACTCATATGTCAAATAGCATATGAAGAAAATATTTGTGAAAATTGGCTTTCTGAAGTTTTGGCATTTTTTAGAAGAGAATTAACAGTGTCTTTCTGTTACCGCCGGCTAATTCTCTGCTAGCAGGGAGTACCCCATAGTCCATTTTTTTTATAACTTTATTTTGTTTTTCTTAATATTTTGTTTCAAATTTATTATTTTTGAATACCATATAAAATATTACTTTTAATTTTAAATCCTAGTCTGTTACTTACTTTAACTTGTGTGCTTTTGTTTGTTATTATTTGTGGTCCAAATGATGCTTGATGATTGATGCATCTGAGGCTAAACCGCCTGGTATTCAAGAAAGTTTATTTAAAATAGAAGGACAATGGTCGGCTTCTCAGAAAGCCAACAAATCAGAAAACCACTCCTCATGTTTCAGGGAGGTGGTGATGAATATTGTGTGAACATATAAAATAAACCTTCCATAAAAAAAAAAATCATAGTCTGAATAATTAAAAGCAGGTTGTATATTTAAGTACACTGTTATATTTTAATATTTTTGCCATAATTTGCAAAAGAAAAAAGGTAAGAATTTTTCAGAAAAGAAATTTTATTAATCCTAAAAAATGCTGAAATTGGAGCCAGTCATTCTGTCAACTGAAAGGCTCATGTGATGCATACATCTTTAATAAAAAACAATCATCTTCTTAAAATTAACCCACATACATTAGATAAGATACATGAAGATCACATCATATGATGAATTACAATAGATTACACGATTGCCTATTTAAGGAGGCATAATCCTTCATATTTGTTATTTTTAATATTTTTCAACAAAATGATATCAACCAATTTTGTGATTTTTATCAAAATGAAGAACTGTTTTTCAAAAACATCTCTTTCTCTCTTCCTCAAGGCATAAGCACGCATCCTGATGTTGCTGTGGGTCAGGTTGAAATGGAAAAAGTCTGAGTTGTAGCTTAGTTTAGAAGGAAATATTATATGGAAAATAAACACAAACGTCATCAAATATGGGACAGAAAAATAAGTACTGAAAAAAAGTGGGTGAAAATCCAATTATCCGGATAAAGTGAGGCCGATAATGGTCCAGAGATTCAGATTTACTATTCAATTAGGTGTTTACAAAATAATTCATATAATTAGGTATAACTATTTTATTTTATTGATTCATTAAAACTATGGATGTTTATAAAATTATGTCTTAAATATTAAAAAAAAAGTCTATTCTCTTCTTCAGTGCCATAAGTCTTAAATTTTTAAAGGCAATTCACGACAGTAATCGGAAACAGACTGGGAAAACTCCTGTAGAAGGGATGTGTTCCGCTTCTAGAAATTCACTAATTTCATTTTACTCAGAACTTTACTGTCAAGGGTGAGTGAGCTCTCCGGTGAGAGTCTCTGTTTTGGTGACTGTCGCTCAGCCCTTAGGCTTTCTCTTCTCTGTAAGGTTATCACAATTTTCACAAGAATTTTATTGCTCAAAAAGGCATATTATTATTTTTTGTGTGAGTGTGAAGTTTCTGGATTAAATGCAAAACAAAATTACTAACAATGAATTTCAAAAAATTATGATTGAAAAAAAAATATGTTTATCTTTAAATCGATTTGAATAATCAGACATTCGGATAGTTTGAGTTTCACTGTATATCTTTTTTAGGCAATTAAAAAAAGAAATATATAGAAACTTAGGAAATTCATTAGGCACAATAGTCCAGTAAATCAGAATGTCGCACTCTAATATCAAAATGGCAATTCCCTTCAATTAAATTTAAAAAATAAATAAACTTTTTAACTTTATGAGTATAATATAGACCAAATTTAAACAATTTATTTATTAAACAAATTCATTGCTTGTTAAACCTCTGCACCTAATTTAAACATATCTTAACAGCAATACTCAAGTTTTACCTTTCATGAAAAAAGATAACATAAGCACTAAAAAGTAAATAAAATTAAAAAAGAAACAAGATTTAGACTCACTTTGCAGTATCAGGTTTCTCCGATTCTTCTGACAATCTCTTTCCATTTATTTTAACTTCTCCTGAATTCATTAAATTTTGAAACATATTGATTGGTATAGATTGGACAGCTTCTATTTTTATACCACTAAAATTGTTTGCTTTCAACGTATGAACATTATATTGTGTGGGTATATTTGCATTTGCTGGAACTACGGTAGTTTCATTCGAAGAATTTTCAGGTAAGTGCATAGTATTTGAATCTGATTTTATCAGAGGAGCATTTTTCTAAAATATAACAGATTCACATTTTTAATTATTAGCATTACTTTGTTTAAATCTTTTTTTAAGTGCACTAAAAATAAAAAGAGAAATCATTCTTAACTTCATAAAAATATTTTTCGAAAACTCATGTAATGGCATGACTATTGCAGACATATTTTCATGAATTTGATAAATAAGGAGAAAGGGAGTTCTAGTAGGAGTGATGAATCCCAGTTTCAATCAATTAAAATTATAACCGACTATTC
This sequence comes from Aelia acuminata, assembly GCA_911387785.2. Taxonomy (NCBI): domain Eukaryota; kingdom Metazoa; phylum Arthropoda; class Insecta; order Hemiptera; family Pentatomidae; genus Aelia; species Aelia acuminata. Next base: position 82,024,629 of record OU426981.1, read on the forward strand.
TTTCAATAATAAGTCATTAAAAATAGTAGATTTAAAACTCCAACAGTGGTAAGTTGAAGATTTGGGAAAGGGTAAATTTTGTTGTAGGAATATTATATTGAGAACAGTGTTTAAAGGCCCTAAAATGTTTTTTGTTTTTTTAATATTCCTTTAGGTTACTAAGGCTGATCGGAAGATGCTACATTGAGAGTCCTAAATTTTGCCTATGATATAATTAGGATAGGGATCTTAAAGTACCTGAAATCGTACAGGCTCAGGACCTCCATTTTATGTCTTTTCCGAGGGACCATATAGCCAAGGATTTTTTTACTCCCTTTAAAGAATCCGAGGGCCACTGCGGGATGGGAACCCGCGACCTTTAGTATTGTAGGCTACTATGCTGACCACTATACCACAAGCCCTAAAATGTTATGTCTTATATTTGAAATGAAATAATCAACAGCCACAGTTGAATTTGTGCACCCTCCTTGATTCCTTGGTGTCATGACTACATATGTGATGATGAATCAAAATTTCAAATGAAGTAAACAAAAGAGAATAGTAATGAAAGCCAACTGACACTGAATGACATATAAACTGCTCCACAAAAAATCTTGCGCATTTTGTAAAACTTTGTCTTTTTCTATCTCGCTTTACCTAGCCAAGAATTAAGTTAATTGCTGTTCAATATAAACATTTGTAAAGCTAATAGGATGTTTATTTACATTACTGTAAGGGCAAACGTGGCTATTTAATCCCTTAAACTTGATAAGTCGTATTCAGATAAGGAGACAATTCACGTTCATCTCACAAATACACGATTTAATCTCATTATTTAGCATTTTTTCATCAGTCTTATTCGATTTACGTATTGTGAAAGATGAACCCGCAACAAGTAGCCGCTGCTCTCGTGTTAATAGAAGATGGGCGTAGCCAACGGTACGCAGCACGTACTTTGGGTGTGCCCGAAGCAACCCTTCGATATGCAGTTCAATGGTACAGGGAGACGGGACAGTGCACCAGGAGACAAGGTTCTGGCCGAAGAAGAGCCACAGATGCCCGCGATGACCGATTTTTGCTTCTTCACACCCTAAGAAACCGCTTTTCAACAGCTTCAGAGACTTCTCAGGCTTTAATGCATGCTCGAGAAGTTAATTTAAGAGCAGAGACAGTACCTAGAAGGCTGAACGAAATGAACCTTAGAGCTAGAAGGCCAGCTTCTGGCCCTCTTTTGACAGCAGACCATCGAAAAGCCCGCTTGGAGTTTGCTCGAGAGCATCGGGATTGGAATGAGGAAGACTGGGGCAACGTACTGTTTACCGACGAGTCAAGGTTCGCTCTACATGGTCCTGATGGACGACTCAGAGTAGACAGGAAGCCAGGGGAACGTTATGCCCCCTGTAACGTAACTGGTCGTGTTCAATTTGGTGGTGGGTCTGTATTGGTGTGGGGCGGCATTTTGTTAGAAGCGAAAACAGAGCTCCACATTTTCAACAGGGCATCTATTAATGCAGATTTGTGCATCAGGGAAATCCTGCAGGATTATGTAGTGCTATTTGCTCCTTTTATTGGAGAAAATTTCCGCCTTGTGCAAGATAATGCCAGGCCCCATATTGCACAGCGCGTAAATGAGTTTCTGCAGGAAGTCGACATTATAAGCCTAAGATGGCCTGCTCAAAGTCCAGATTTAAATCCGATTACCTTGCTGTACAGGTGTATATAACAGCCATCTTTTACTATTTGCACTGAATCGTTAAGTTGTGCTAACAATGATGTCTATGATGACAACAATGATCTACAACAACAATATCAATGACAAATATTGGTGACATGGAACTAGCTGCTGTTCTGTCTTTAACTATATTATAGATTTAAGCAACATCAGACAAAGACTAAAAGAAGGTCAAGAAGCTTAACTCAAAAGCAACAAAAAAAAAGCTCTACCCCCCGAAGAAGTGGCCTTACAGACTACGTACTTACAGACTAAGTAACTCTTCAGAGTCTAATTTTGATTAGCCAAACAGTGCCTGAAACAGACTGTTCGTGGACATGGTTTGAAACAGTGTAAAGCCAATGATAGCTGAGCCTTAACTGAACTGGATTATAATATATGGATGCTGTTCAGAAGGGAAAAGCTAAATACTTAATAAATGAACTGTCACTTCAACATAGAAACAATTTATATGGAGCATCAATTTTTTTTAAATAGATCTTGTACAAAACATCATATCGCACATCAGTAAGAATACTCGTGAAGTCAGAAAAATTTAAAATATAGAGCAAAGCCAAAAAGGATCTAGCCCGATCATACATTTAAGATATAGAATTAAAATTCATTACAACAAAGATACATATGAAATGAAAATTATTGTGACCACTATAGGTGGACAAGTTTTTTTAAATTAATGTTTTAAATTCAATTTCCCAAAAGTTTTATTTTTGGAATTTCACCAATATTCTTCTGAATATACCATATTATTGATACAAATATACATATTTCTTGAATATCCTTATGAATGGATCATTTAAGCTTTAAATATATTAGAAATAAGAAGAATAAACATCTAATACAAGAGGTCTCACAGGGATATACTAGTTTAAAATTATAAAAAAAATTATATTAAATAAAAAACTCTCTACAACTGCAGCCCATGGAGGTTGATAGGTTCACTACCTTGCAGGGAAGTAGTGGTTTTTGCTTAGTGATTGTGGCAAGGTGATTTGAATAATTAATGGATTTTAACCACCTAAAATATTTTTAGAAATATAAATATCTAGTTAAAGTTTCTTGTTTTTCCTTCTCTTGATATCTGTTGCATTTTTTATCCGATTGTTAAAATGTTTCATGGATCATCACTATCGTGATCTATAAGCCAACTCATGGACACACATAGAGACAGATTGGAAAATAATTCATGAAAAAAACTTTTTAGTAATGTAATAACATTACTGATTATTACTGGAGTGAGACCAGTCTTGCATTGGATAAAGAAAGAGAGAGAAATGCTTTATTTATTTTTTTTTTATAACAAAACAAAACAAAGCAGTCCAAATACATTGGTTTGCTGTAGAACACAACATACTTATCAATACTCACATACATTAATTAAATCATAATTACATTTTAACTTTCATGCATCTACACTATAATATTAAAATTGTTTTTTTTTATTTTACTATTTTATATTTTATTTTTCCTTTATTTTCTCCTTTTTTTTTCTTTTCTCCCTTTTTCCTCTTTTATTATCCCCTTATTTTGTTATAGTTCTTATCACTATTGTTTAAAATTTCCCTTTTGCGGTGTTGTACCATCCTTCTCTCTCATTTACTACCCCATCCTATTACGGCACGCATACAGAAACTGTATCATAAGAAATAGATAATAAATAAGAAAATAGGCGAATATATAAATAAATAAATAGATACATAATAAATAAATAAATAAAAAAAAGTATCTTATCAATTATGCCTAGTGGAAACTAGATATAACTCAATTAAAGAAATAATCATATGATTATTATTATTTTAATTGTAAAATAACAAATATTAAGTGCAAACATATGTTAATTCACATAAGGTTTGTTCCTTATGATACAAGCAGTCCTAGACAACTGTCACTCTTTTGATTTCAGGTTAAATTGGTCAGTTTCCTGTTCGATTAGCAACCAATCAAACTTAGAATCAAGAATGGGAGCATGACAGTCCAAGATATTTTATATATTGATTTATATCTATATATTTGTAATGTTCTTACATTTTTGTTTTACTGTCTTGGATATGCTAAATTAAAAGACAATGTTGCAATGTTACAAAAGCACATTTTATTCAATACGAACACAAGTATAACCTCCTCGCTATATCAACATATCGTTGTTGCCATGACTACCATTATCATAACATGCTTTTTTTTTTTTTTTTTTTTTTTTTTTTTTTTTTTTTTTTTTTTTTTTTTTTTTTTTTTTTTTTAACATACATAGCTACAAACATATACATATTAACAAAAGAAAGAAAAAAAATTCTTATTCATAGTCCGAGAATGTGAACCTTTTTGGTGTTTTTTTTGTCCTGCATCCTCTTCCAAGTCTGACCTCTTCTGTTGGAGACCCTGCGCTTGGTTGTAGAGCCACTGGCACTTCTTTTTCCGCTGGCTCAAAATTAAAATCTTTAGTCCATGATGTGTTACCCCCATCAGTTTGATTAGTTGGATTGATTGATTGATTTGGTTTCACTAATATATGCTGTCTATTTCGGCGATATTCTCCACCATCTTTTGTCCGCATCACATATGATCTGTTGCCTAGTGCCTGCGTCACTGTTGCCGGGACCCAATCTCCATTTGGTGTTTGTTTAAAATAGACTTTATCCCCGATCTCCAACTTACACAATTCTCTTGTCCCCCTATCATAGTATATCTTCTGTTTTTGACTATGTTCTTTCAATCGTTGACAGTGGTGTTTAGCTGAAATTTGAATTGGCTTAAGAAGTTGGCTTTTTATTGGTATGTTACATCTGAGTCTTCTTGACATTAGAAGCTGGGCTGGAGAGTAGTCTTCTTTAGGAGTATTTCGATAATGTAACAGAGCCAAGTAAGGATCTGAATTAGAGTCTTTACACTTGTTCAGTATATTTTTGACTATTTTTACAGCACTCTCAGCCATACCGTTCGACCTAGGAGTGTAAGGACTGGCCATAGTATGATTTATGTCCCATTTTGTAGTAAATTCCTTAAAGTTACCAGATGAAAAAGGAGGACCACCATCGGATATTAATTGTTCAGGGACACCATAACGACTGAAAATTGATTTCAGGTTTGGTATCACATGAGCCGCACTCGAGGAACTAATCATAGCCAGATCTATAAATTTAGAATAATAATCGACTACAACAATATACTTCTTTCCGTTCCATTCCATCAGGTCAGTTCCAACTTTTTGCCATGGCCGTGAAGGTATATCATGTGGTTGCATTGGCTCTCTCCTGTTTTGTGGTGCATACCTGATGCATGAAGGACAGTTTTCTACTATATTTTGTATCTCTGATGACATATTTGGCCAAAAGACGACACCTCTCGCCAGTGATTTGGTTCTTTCTGTTCCCATATGGCTACTATGTAATTTCTTCAATATACTTCTACGCAAGACTGATGGTACTATGATACTAGATTTCCTGAAGACCATTTTATCAACGATATATATTTCTTCTTGGAAGTTCCAATAGGGCTTAATGATGTCCGGGATGTTACATTTTGACTGTGGCCAACCTTCCTGACAATATTTTTGCAAATATAATAGTTCTTCGTCTGACTGACTTGCTTGTCTAATCTCCTCTTGTGTTGCCGGGGACACCGCTAACGTAGATTTAACCATGTTCACATGCACCGCGATTTCTTTGTCTAGAAAGTGGTCGACGACAGGCAATGGTGCACGAGACAAGGCATCAGCTACGTGCATGTGCTTTCCTGGCTTATAAACGACATCGATATTATAGGCCTGTAACTGAAGCATCATCCTTTGAAGTCGTGCAGGGACATCTGCTAATGATCTTTTCGTGATGGTCACTAATGGTGAGTGGTCTGTTTCCACAGTAATGTGCTGACCATAGGCGTACTGCCTAAATTTTGTACAACCGAACACAACTGCATACAGTTCTTTTTCTATTTGGGCATAGTTTTGTTGACACGCCGTTAGAGTTTTCGAAGCATATTCTATCGGCTTTCCATTTTGTAATAGAACAGCTCCTACTGCGAATTTGGAAGAATCCACAGAAAGTGTGATAGGACAATTAACGTCAAAATGAGAAAGTACTGGGGCATGTGTTACCAGTTGTTTTAAACTTTCAAATTCTGTCTGATGACACTTTTGCCATGACCATTCAGTATCGCTTCGTATGAGCTTTCTCAGTTCGGTTGTCTTTTCTGCCAAGCAAGGTATATATCCGGCTAAATACGTTATCATACCTAAGTATCTTTGCAGCGCCTTCTTATCTGTTGGAGTAGGCATTTCTTGGATAGCTTTAATCTTATTTGGATCAGGACGCATACCTTCATGTGAGAATACGTGTCCCAAATAAATCACTTCCTTCACTCCAAATTTACACTTAGACTTATTGAATTTAATGTTTAATTTAGAGGCACGTTCTAACACTTTTTTAAGTGTCTCATCATGAGTGGAGATGTCTTTCGCATGCACTAATAGGTCATCTAAAAAGACACATACACCTGGAATATCACCAAAACATTCCGTCATAGTACGATGAAAGATTTCTGGGGCTACGTTGATCCCGAATGGTAATCTTAGAAACTTATATCGCCCAAACGGAGTTCCAAACGTCAACAGATTTGTACTCTCTGAGTCCATTGGAATGTTCCAAAACCCTGAGTTAGCATCCAGAGTAGAGAAAATCACAGATTGGTTTAGTTTTGACCTTATTAAATCCAAAGTCGGTAGCTGATAGTGACTTCTTAGTAAATTCAAATTCAAATTTCTAGGATCTAGACAAATTCTCAACGCGCCCGTTTTCCTCTCAGTTACAACCATTGAACTAACCCAATCCGTCGGCTCTGTTACCGCTTGAATCACACCCTCTTTTACCATTCTGTCCAACTCAGCCTGTACTCTTGAGTATAACTTAAATGGCAGTTTACGAGGGGGGTCTATAACCGGTTTGGCTCCGGGTTTTAAATTTAATTTACAACTTACTGGAAGACGCCCTAGTCCTTCAAAAACAGTTTTGTATTTATTGAGCAACGTTGAGTAGGATTTGTTTGCCTGTTCAGTTACTGAATCAATTTTTGAGACCAGTTTCAGTGCTCTACAGGTAGGTAATCCTAATATCGTGGGACAAGGCTTGTCGATAATATTGAATATCAAATCATAATCTCTGTTTTTTACCTTACATAATATTGTACAAGTCCCCAAATTTGGAATTCGATTTCCACAAAATGACAAAAGTTTTGAATTATTCGGTCTTATTTGTTGCTTATTTAAATTTAATTGCTCAAATGTATTAATTGACATACAATTAGCTTGTGCACCGGTGTCTAATTGTGCTGTGACATTTTTTCCTTGAATATAAAGAACTAAGGACCAAATTTCACTACCAGCAAGATCTTCAAACTCCACATTACCAATAAAAAATTCCTGCTCTTCTTCCGAGAAATTTTCTTGATTAACTATTTGACTGATGACCTTCGATCTGCACATTTTAGCAAAATGATTAAATCTACCACACTTGTTACACTTACAACCTATGGCTGGACACCTAAACCTGTGAACTTGACCACACCTTTGACATAGTGAATTATTATTACCTGCCTGTGGACGTTGATACTGCTTCTGGTGTTGTGATGAAACTGAACGACCTCTTGAAGTGGACCTTTGACGGGACTGACGGCTACTACACTTCTCTTTTGCTGAAACTTCCTCTGTTGATACTGCCGCAATCATTGAGGAAGACTCACCAGATGACATTTCTTGAGTTGCTAATTGGGTTAGTTCGACCATTTTGCAAATTTTTAACGCTTTTTCCAAAGTTAATTCATCCTCCTGTAAGAGTTTTTGTTTTATATTTAAATTTGAATTGTTTAATCCACATATCAAAATGTCTCTGATTAGATCTTCACGCATAGTGTTGAACTCACAGGTTAAGCTTAAATTTTTGAGTTGTGTAACATAAGTGTCAATAGTCTCATCTTCCTTTTGCACCCTCGTAAAGAATTTGTATCTCTCTACTGTAATGTTTTTCTTTGGTTTAAAATAAGCATCAAAACGACCGACCAACTGCTTCAGAGTTGTCTTTTCAGTATCCAGATCAAATGATTTAAAAATTTCCATTGCCTGCGGCCCTATCATTGTTAATAGCAGCGCAACTTTCCTTTTTTCTTCTTCCCCATCTAAATTTGCCGCGATAAGATAAAGTTTAAATTGCCTTACCCAAGAATCCCATCTGCTCGACAATGCCGTTGGGGAGAAGCCCTCAATTTCCAAGACAGGTATATTCGGTTGTATTGACATTTTTCTTAACTTACCGCCTCTCATGTAACACTTCACGACTTAATGACACATCCTTACACACCTGACACCATGTTTTACTGTCTTGGATATGCTAAATTAAAAGACAATGTTGCAATGTTACAAAAGCACATTTTATTCAATACGAACACAAGTATAACCTCCTCGCTATATCAACATATCGTTGTTGCCATGACTACCATTATCATAACAATTTTGAGAGAATAAAAGAAAAAATATGGCGAAAATCTTTGAAATTCATGATTTTAAGCAATCTTTTTTATAAATGTATAGAATTCTATCAGCAGGATATAGTTAAAACTTACAATAATATTTGACAAATTTCACCAAAATTATTTTGATAGATAATATTAGCTTTTATTCATTATAAAAAATATTAATTTGTTCATTATTTCATGTTTATAAGTAAACATTAAACACTAAATTGTCAGTTTTCCCCTTAATTAATAACTAATAACTAATTACTTACAAATATATTTTTTTTTTATCGGAGAGGGTTAAAAGATTTAATGTTGTAACCATCATTAAATAGTGAAATACCTTTATTTGAAAAATTATAACAATAAATTGAATGTTTTGGCAGTATTTAAGTATAGAATTAAGATTAAAATATGTAACGCATTAATGGTAAAAAAATGATTGTGGTCAAAATGCCAATGTTCAAAACAAAACCTTGAACTTTGATCACAATCCATTTTCATTGTGATTTTTTCATTTCAATTTTAAAAAATACAATTGATTGATGATAGATGATTATCTTTCTGATTAAGATTTTTATGGAATAAATTGATAGTGATGTGGAATAGGCAATCAAAGTATGTAGTTATTTGTAATTATTGAAATTTATAAATAACTCATTTAAAAAAAATAATTTTATTATAATTTATTGTAGTATTGAATAATTAATAGGCAACCTTTATTCTCCAATTAAAATAAAGGCAATAAACATGAATAGAAGGAAATAACCAATGGATTAAGGAAAACAGAAAAAAAATGAATTAAGAATAAAAACATATTAATAAAAAAAGAAAAAAAAACAGATGGCAAATTAACTATTTAAGTAAAATAAAATTTCAATTATACATACTTAAAAGATAAAACTCATAGACAAAATCAATATGGGCAAAATGAAATCAGACTTTGAATTCAGGGCCACTATCAAATTTATCTATATCGTTATAACTAAATAAAATGTGACTAATTATCTCAGCTATTAAATAGAAAAATCTAAGAAAGTGGCATTTATTAAGTCATAAGATAAAAATGGAAGCCAAGTTTTCATGATGACAGATTATGATTTTTTTAGAGAACTCATAAATGATCACTATTACAAAAATGAGAATTAATAAATATAGTAGGACTTTATTCTTTTAATTAGAAGATTAACTGGACACATAAAAATTATATAGGAATAAGGATGAGCTTATTTACTGAATAACTCTATGATTCAACTGGTTAAAGTGGAGCATGATACAAGAAATTTTACTTACAAATATTCCTTGAGTCTCCATCAAAGTTCTTAAGTGATATTGAGCTGATAAACTAGTAGTATGAAAATCATAAGTGATATTCAGTTTCTTAATGCAGGGATCACATATCATTGTCGTCATACCATCATTCATAGTAATCTTAAAAATGATTATGATAAAGTATATTAAGTATGAAAAAAAGCCAAAGAAAATAAATTTAAAATAGTTCACACTTACATTGATTGGTAAACATAATTTGATTTTGCTGTATAAATTTCTTTGCTGACCTTCTTCACCAAAAACATCAATTCCAGGACCAGGTTTAGCACAAAAACGACATAAGCTATCCATTTGTATAGATAACAAAAGAAAGTGCAAACAATCAACTGTCCTAATCTTTGTAACTCATCAACACATCTACAACCCTGATATAACCTTCCTGAAATTATCAAAATCGTTGATAGCAACGTTGCAAGATCGTGAAAATCCTGCATTCCTATTGGCTACATACGTTAATCATCAGAGCAAATATGGTGGCTTGTCATCATAAACATCACTGCTGATATCAAACTGTTGATGATCACAAAGATCTTATCATCACTAATGGACAAATTACACAAGTTCTAACCTGTACCCAAACAACCTTTGCGGCGAAATTGAAAGTGTTGCTGTCAAACGCCATTTGGTTCATCCTAACCTATACCTTATGAAGATATAGACAATCAAAGAAACATGGCGAACTTTCAATCATCATCTGCTAGTACGCAACTCACGACAGCAATCAAGAAACAAATGTAAATCAACTGGATAAATAAATGCATGCAGTACTTAATAAAAAAAAAAATATATGTGGACTTCCTTTTCATGCATCTAATGCTTTTTCCTTTAAACTACTTTAGTCCTTGAAATTCCATACTCCATTTTTTTACTAGAAAATAAAAATTGGTGGTTCAATACCTAATTTCAATAAAGTGTAGTAAATAGATGTAGGCAAACAATAGGTATTCTTAAAATTAAATTTGGACCTTTTTATAACAAATAGCTGAATTGACAAGGTGCAGCAGAATTATAGAAGTTGACTGAATATTTTAGATCGTTAAACAAGTAATTTCACCTGAGGTGTCTGATTAAAAATAATTGTTTAAAGTCGAATTTTTCTGAAGTAACTTCATAAATAAAAACCATTAAAATTGTTTGTCTGAAAGTAGAGGATCTTCGATTGATTCCGTGTTTAATAAGTAATATAAATTGGTATGCAACAAATCAATACAGAGCCCAAGCTGTCCAACTGCGCTTCTAATATGAAAACATTTCCGTTTTTGAAACCTAACGGAGTAGGACAATTCAAATGATTATTTAGTTTATAAAAAATTAATTAATATAAATTTGACAGGTATGTTGATAAGCAGAACCGCTTTAACAACATTTATGCCGCATTAATGTATTTACCCAGGATCAAAACTAGGGGAAGTGGAAACGAGGTGACCTGATGGGCCATGCTTGTTCAGAATGTAACATTTCGAGAAGAAATGCCAATGAAAGTAAAATTTTAGGAAAATTATATACAAATTATAGCAGTGAGTGGTGATCATATATGAATTACGTATTGTTATTATGAAAGGGCTATCATCTTCTTCTGTTCCGATGTTCTTACAGGAATCGCAGTTTCTTCAGTAATTCTTCTTCAGCTCGATTTCTTCATAAGCCGATATCCGTTTTCTGATTCTCCCTGGAAGCATCTATCCAGGACTGCACCTCTTTTTTTCTCTTGTTTTTCTATTAAGCAGTTTAATAAATAATTAATAAAGCTATATAGATATGTATATATCTACTGCTTTGAGAGAGTACCACAATTTAAATATCTTGGCACTGTTATCAAGTAGGATACTAATGTTCGGGAAGAAATTTAGGCTAGGATAACAGCTGGCAAAAGATGCTATTGGTTCTGGAATATCCAGAACCCTTAAAATAAGCACCATCGATGTAGATGTTTTGGGCAAAACATCGATGTTTTTAATATAAAATGCGATGCGCACAACATAAAACTTTCATTTACCAACCTGTTTGAAGTAGAAATTGGGGGGTTTTGCTAAATGTGTAAACGAAATTCAGAAAATTCACAGAAAATAGTTTTATCCACATTCATTTTCTTATTTTTATTTGTTGTTCTTCATGAGGTGTAGAGTATTACAATTATTGCAAAACTCTTAAGTCTTAAGTAATTTTCGGTCCATTATTATTATTATTTATTTTTTTCAATGGAAAAAATCGTTATTTCAATTTAGTCGTTTTTTTTTTTTTTTTTTTTTTTTTTTTTTTTAACTTTTATTCCGTAAATGTACTTATGGAATCGACAGAAGAGGTATCAATTTTAAATTGAGACTTATATTTCAAATTTTAGTCTCTAATGCCTTAACAGAAACGGAAAACGATTATTGTTCTAGTAAAAACAACCTTATATTTCATTCAGAAATCAATTATGGAACTAAAGTTCTAAAATATACATAAATAAAGATAAAATTCAGTTTGTTTGTTCTTTATATAAATCCATACCGTTTGTCCTAAATTCTCCAAATTTCGCTCAGTGGTTCTTTGATACCAGGTGCGAACACCTGTCCATATTAAAATTGCATAACTTCAGCCAATCTCTGGGTATATTCTTTATTGTTACAAAAATCGTTTTGATCTCTCTTTACATTGGTTTTTACGAAATCGACCGTTTGAGTCGATAAAAGTCTCACTTTATAGTTTTAAAAAATGAAATTCTCCAAGTGAAACTGGTATAGCCAGTAAAATATAATCATAAAGATTATATTTGAACCATATGTTTTTACTTTCACTTACCTATATATGAAATATATAGTAAGTGGAAGTATTGCGATCGTGAAAATTTTCGACATCCGGTTTTCAACGGAAATACACGTTTTGGGATCCCCTGAGTCAAAATAACCAAGTCCCGCGAAATGGTCTGTGTGTGTGTCTGTCTGTGTGTCTGTGTGTGTGTGTGTGTGTGTGAACAGACTAGCTCAAAAACTATAAACCGTGCGAACCTGAAATTGGGTATTTAGAGTATGTATAAGCCCGCGATGTGACAGCAAAAATTTCATCAAATTTGCTCAAAGGGAGGGGGTACTTTATTTAATAACTTTTTAAGTTTTTTTCGATTTTCTCAAAAACGGCTCAAAAGATTTTGATTAAACTGAGTATTTGATCTATTTATATGCCTGAAATATGACTGTAAAAATTTCATCAAAATTGATCAACCGGAGGGGGGACGTTAGTTAATAAATTTTGTATCATTTTCACATGTTTTTTTTATTTACTCAAAAACGGTTTTAACGATTTTGATCAAACTGGGTATTTGATCTATTTACATGCCCGAGATATGACTGTAAAAATGTCATCAAAATTGATCAACCGGAGGGGGGACTTTACTTAATAAATGTTGTATCATTTTCACGTGTTTTTTTTATTTGCTCAAAAACGGTTTTAACGATTTTGATCAAACTAGGTATTTGATCTATTTACATGCCCGAGATATGACTGTAAAAATTTCATCAAAATTGATCAACCGGAGGGGGGACTTTAGTTAATAAATGTTGTATCATTTTCACGTGTTTTTTTTATTTACTCAAAAACGGTTTTAACGATTTTGATCAAACTGGGTATATGATGTATGAATATGCCAAAGATGTGATAGCCAACATTTCATAAAAATTGACCAACCGGAGGGGGGACTCTACTTAATAAATTTTGTATCAATTTCACGTTTTTTTTTTTTTTTCCAATTTTTACCTTTTTTTCGAAAACCAAAACCGGCTTTAACGATTTTTTTTAAACTCGTCATGTTTAATGAAAGTTAGGTGTTCTTTGATATCAGGTAAGCTTTATTATTATTAAAATGTTCTGAGTGGACTTTCTTTTTGGGGTAGGGGCCTATTTGTTTGTTTTTACTTTCACTTACCTATATATGAAATATATAGTAAGTGGAAGTATTGCGATCGTGAAAATTTTCGACTTCCGGTTTTCAACGGAAATACACGTTTTGGGGTCCCCTGAGTCAAAATAACCAAGTCCCGCGAAATGGTCTGTGTGTGTGTGTGTCTGTGTGTCTGTGTGAACAGACTAGCTCAAGAACTATAAACCGTGCGAACCTGAAATTGGGTATTTAGAGTATGTATAAGCCCGCGATGTGACAGCAAAAATTTCATCAAATTTGCTCAAAGGGAGGGGGTACTTTATTTAATAACTTTTTAAGTTTTTTTCGATTTTCTCAAAAACGGCTTTAACGATTTTGATTAAACTGAGTATTTGATCTATGTATATAATGTATAAAATATGACTGTAAAAATTTCATCAAAATTGATCAACCGGAGGGGGGGCTTTACTTAATAAATTTTGTATCATTTTCACATGTTTTTTTTATTTACTCAAAAACGGTTTTAACGATTTTGATCAAACTTGGTATTTGATGTAATTATATGCCAAAGATGTGATAACCAACATTTCATCACAATTGATCAACCGGAGGGGGGACTTTACGTAATAGATTTTGTATCATTTTCACGTGTTTTTTTATTTACTCAAAAACGGTTTTAACGATTTTAATCAAACTTGGTATTTGATGTATTTATATGCCCGAGATATGACTGTAGAAATTTCATCAAAATTGATCTACGGGAGTGGGGACTTTACTTAATAAATTTTGTATCATTTTCGCGGGGTTTTTTATTTACTCAAAAACGGCTTTAACGATTAACAGAAATAAGATATGAATGTAGAAAAATGTGTAACTTTGGGAAATGATATTTAGCAAAACACGTCACTTTCTAATCTAAGTAAGTTGGTAAGTGAAAGTTGTGTGTTGCGCGCACGCACCAGATTTTTTTTTTTTTTAAACTGCATTAAATATATTGAGCATCACGTGCTTTTCTACGCATTCACTCACTGAAGAATTATTAAATATTTTTTTACTTTCATACGATATACGAAATACAGGGAAAGAATTGCGATCGTGTAAGTTTGTTATCATCATGTGGGGGCATAAATGGAGAAGGAGACTTTTTTGTTTTCCTATAAAGAATCTTGGTTTTTGTTTATATGGATAAATTAACTGCCTCTCGTTATGCCTAGTAAATAAGAAATGGCTAAATATTTGAAGAAAAAAAAAACGAGTAAATATATACAGGAAAAATTAAAAAAGTATTCCGACTACTCATAAAATACGCTGAGCCCAAGCATGCATAGTAAGCCTTTTAATGCAGACCATTGTTTATAATTAAAGTTTGTTTATAATTAACGTTCTATTCATGGGAAAGAGTTGTCAACGTGTTCTTAAACATAATATTTAATAGAAATCATTTGTTTCCATGGTATCTAAATGGAGTTTTCAACAACTAAATAGAGAATCATAAAATCAGACGCGATGGAATATTATATTTGCAATACCGAATTATCACAAGTAAAATCTTTTATTTAACAATAAAACGTTTTAGTGTACTTTTGAAAGCAAATCAAAAAAATCTGGTGCGTGCGCGCAACACACAACTTTCACTTACCAACTTACTTAGATTAGAAATTGACGTGTTTTGCTAAATATCATTTCCCAAAGTCACACATTTTTCTACATTCATATCTTCTTTTTGTTAATCGTTAAAGCCGTTTTTGAGTAAATAAAAAAACCCCGTGAAAATGTTACAAAATTTATTAAGTTAAGTCCCCCTCCCGTAGATCAATTTTGATGAAATTTTTACAGTCATATCTCGGGCATATAAATACATCAAATACCAAGTTTGATCAAAATCGTTGAAACCGTTTTTGAGTAAATAAAAAAACACGTGAAAATGATACAAAATTTATTAAGTAAAGTCCCCCCTCCGGTTGATCAATTGTGATGAAATGTTGGTTATCACATCTTTGGCATATAAATACATCAAATACCAAGTTTGATCAAAATCGTTAAAACCGTTTTTGAGTAAATAAAAAAAACATGTGAAAATGATACAAAATTTATTAAGTAAAGTCCCCCCTCCAATTAATCAATTTTGATCAAATTTTGGCTGTCACATCGCGGGCATATACATACACAATACCGAGTTTGGTCAAAATCGTTAGAGCCGTTTTTGAGAAAATCGAAAAAACTTAAAAAGTTACTAAATAAAGTACCCCCTCCCTTTGAGCAAATTTGATGAAATTTTTGCATCGCGAACATATACATACACCAAAAATCCAATTTCAGTTTTGTACGGCTTTTAGTTTTTGAGCTAGTCTGTTCACACAGACCATTTCGCGGGACTTGGTTATTTAGACTCAGGACACACAAAACGTGTATTTCCGTTAAAAACCGGAAGTCGAAATTTTTTACGATCGCACACACACATACACACACACGCACGCACGCACGCACGCACGCTCGCACGCACGCTCGCTCGCACGCACGCACGCACGCACGCTCGCACGCTCGCACGCACGCACGCACGCACGCACGCACACACACACACACACAGACCATTTCGCGGGACTTGGTTTTTTGACTCAGGAGACCCCAAAACGTGTATTTCCGTTGAAAACCGGAAGTCGAAAATTTTCACGATCGCAATACTTCCACTTACTATATATTTCATATATAGGTAAGTGAAAGTAAAAAAAAAATGTAATAATTAAATGAATGTGGAAACATACATATGTGAATTCGAGGAATGGCGTTTACATATTTATTAAAATACTTTAATTTCTAATCTAAGTAAGTTGGTAAGTGAAAGTTGTGTGTTGCGCGCATCGCACCGGATTTTTCTCTTATAAATTACAATTAATGAGTTATAAATTACAAACATTAGTGGTCCTATGAGTGTAATAGTTTAGTTTTATCAATGAAAAATAAGTTAATATACATTATATCGTCATCACCATGCTAAAGTAACGGCATGGTGCATGGTGACAACGATGGCAATTATTGATTTTATCCCTCAAATTCTTCCTTTTTATGTTATGAGGCAGTAGCACATTTTTATTTTTTTTCCGATAAAAAATTTCCATAAAAGAATTTTTTATTTTTAATTGCCCTTATAATTAAGTGTGGCTTCCTATGAAAAAAAGAGTATTTTCAAAAATACCTTTCACAAGTCAGTAATTTCAAAATACTAACGTGATCTTTTAATTTTGTCCGGCAGTGTATTTATGAAATATCGTCGAAAAAATCGATCCTTCAGTCTAAAATTCGATTTTTATTTCTATAATCCTCCAAGTTATTTCCGTAAAGCTATCGATCTGTTACTTTTAAGCGTGGCCTATCATTTACATTTAAGTAGTAATCGATAGAAAGGGTTCATAATAAAGGCCGATAATTTTTAAATTTCGGTAGTGGTGGGGGGGGATATATATATTAATTAATTTAAGGTTTCTCAGATTTCTTCAATATAATTTTGATCTTTTTTTTACCTTAGCGGATATCTACAGTATGTGTTACTATTTTAAAGCTATGGAACCTGCTGATTATTCATATTGTATTGATAATAATATTCACTAAATTATATTCTATTTCTATTTGTATCTTTCCCACTTGATGGACGATTGATCGGTAGTCGAAGATTGAATGTTTAAAAAATCTACTGCATTTAAAGATTTCACTGCCTGTATTTTACAAAACTTTCAGATTTCCTTACAAGAAATTACTCTTATTTTATAATCAACCGAATGTAAAAAGTGAGTAATATCAAGTTAAATAACAATTTGTGAGCCAAACCCCATCAAAATTCAAAAAAGATATTTTGGGAAAAAGAAAGTCTCAGATAGCAAAATAATAGACCCTCGCGTCAAAGAAATCCGAAAAGTTTAGCTTTTAAATATTAGTACGCCATAAACTAAAATTCAAATGAATATATTTTTTAAACACCGTCCTCGATAACGTAACAGTAGACCCTGGTATTAAGGAAAGCCATAATGTTTTTTTTTTTCTCAATATTTAGGAGCCTTTTTTTCATCTGTATTTTTTTGATGTTTTTGTTAAATAGAGTGGCATGGCAGTTGTGGCGGCAGTGAGGTTTCAAAATCGAAATTAACATAACTGCCCGCCTGCCATAGCGCCAGTAAAATCAGTAATTATCTTCTTTCTTTTTTTATTTAATGAAATTTACAACAGTATTTAAATAAATACATTTAGTAAATGTGATAATAATAAGTAAATATGTCTTGAACAAACATAAAGAGAAGCTACCCATTGGTAGCTCTCAACTGATAGGCTTGACATAGAAGGTCCCGAAGCCATCTTCTTTTCAGATGCCTAGGAGGATTGTCTGGAATAGAGGAGGAAGCGAGGCTAGAAACAAGAGGGTTCGAGTGGGTAGGGAGTTTAATTAATTATCTTAATATTCAATTGGCAAGGAAATAAATAAAAGACAATTTCTGACAACAGCTGATTGTAATTGAGAATAAAAAAGCATAAAAAAATTCAATAATAAAAAATTAAAAGTTACTATCTTCTTTATATAATATAATATTATAAATTATAATATATATAATATTTATAAATTATAAATATGACAAATATTATATATATATACACGGCATAGAAAAGAAAAATATTTACGAAATGAAATTAAAATTAAACTCATGAAGAAAATAATTTAAAAGTCATAACATTAATACAAATTAAAATAAAGCACCTCTTGTAAAAGAAAAATCTAGTGCGATGCGCGCAACACACAACTTTCACTTACCAACTTACTTTGATTAGAATTCGACGAGTTTTGTTAAATGTCATTCAAAGTCACACATTTTTCCACATTCATTCATAATTTATATTTGTTGTTTAAAGTACACTAAATTTTTACTTTCACGTACCAATATATGAAATATATAGTAAGGAAAGTATTGCGATCGTGAAAAATTTCGACTTCCGGTTTTGGGGTCCCCTGAGGACAATTAACCAAGTCCCGCGAAATGGTCTGTGTGTGTGCGTGTGTGTATGTGAACAGATTAGCTCAAAAACTATAAACCGCACAGACCTGAAATTGGGTATTTAGGGTATGTATATGCCCGCGATGTGAGAGCAAAAATTGGTCAAACGGAGGGGGTACTATATTTAAAAAATTTTGTCTTATTTTTAGGTTTTTTTCGATTTTCTCAAAAACAGCTCTAACGATTTTGATTAAAATCGGTATTTGGTGTATCTATATGGCCGCGATGCGACAGTAAAAATTTCATCAAAATTGATTAATTGGAGTGTGCACTTTACTTAAGTAATATTGTCCCATTTTCACGTGGTTTTTTAATTATTTACTCAAAAACGGATTTAACGATTTTAATCAAACTTGGTATTTGATGTATGTAAATGACCGTGATGCGACAGCCGAAATTTCATCAAAATTGGTTAAACGGAGGGGGCACTTTACTTAATAACTGTTTTCTCATTATAAGGTTTTTTTTTTGTTTACTCAAAAACGGCTTTAACGATTTTGACCAAACTCGGTATTGTGTATGTATATGCCCGCGATGCGACAGTAAAAATTTCATCAAAATTAATTAATTGGAGGGGGCACTTTACTTAATAAATGTTGTCCCATTTTCACGTGTTTTTTTTTGTTTACTCAAAAACGGCTTTAACGATTTTGACCAAACTCGGTATTGTGTATGTATATGCCCGCGATGTGACAGCCAAAATTTGATCAAAATTGATTAATTGGAGGGGGCACTTTACTTAATAAATGTTGTCTCATTTTCACGTGTTTTTTTTTCATTTACTCAAAAACGGCTTTATATATAAGTATATACTTAAATGTGGAAAGATGTGAGAAGTTGAGGAATGGCGTTTACATATTATCGGAACACGTCGATTTCTAACCCAAGTAAATTCGTAAGTGAAAGTTTTGTGTTGCGCGCATCGCACCAGATTTTTTTATTATTAAATAAACGTTTTACTAGTGATTTAATTCGGCAATGCAAGTATAATACTTCAAGTCATCTGATTTTATAGTCTCTATGTAGCTGTTGAAAACTTCATATAATCACCATGGAGCAAATTATTTCCAATAAATGAATAGAACATCTTTAATTATAAACAATCGTCTGTCATTAAAGGCCTACTGCGCATGATTATGGGATCAATTATGGTTTTATGAATTGAAGGAATATTTTTCGTTTTTTCTCCTGTATATGTTTACCAGATTTTTTTCATATTTCATATTTAGCCGTTGCTTATTATTAGGCGAAGCAAAGGACTGATAATTTCTCCATATAAACAAAAAAAATCTGGTGCGTGCGCGCAACACACAACTTTCACTTACCAACTTACTTAGATTAGAAATTAATGCGTTTTGTTAATTGCCACTTCTCAAATGAACAGAACGGCTTTAATTATGAACAATGGTCTGTCATTAAAGGCGTACTCCGCATGCGTGGGCTCAACGAGTTTTATTAGTTGACGGAATATTTTTCTTTTTTTCTCCTCTATATGTTCACTTGATTTTTTTCATACGAGTATTTCATATTTAGCTATTTCTTATTTTTTGGCAAAACGAGAGACAGGTAATTTTTCCATATAAACAAAAACAAAGCTACTTTATAGGAAACAAACAAATAAAAAAGGCCCCATCCCCCCCCCCCAAAAAAAAAGCCCCCTCAGAAAATTTTAATAATGATAAAGCTTACCTGATATTAAAGAACACCTAATTTTCATTAAACATGGCGAATTTGATAAAAATCGTTAAAGCCGTATTTGAGATCATCGAAAAAAAGGTAAAAATTGGAAAAAAATTATGAAATAAAATAAATTTGATGAATTTTTTGCTGCCACATCGCGGGCATATACATACACTAAATACCCTTAGCATTATATCAAATAAAATCAAGGAATGTTTAACGTACCGTTATACCGATAACCATAATAAACTTTTAAAATCCTATGATGAATTACATACAAAAGGTAGGACGATTAATACTACTAATATTAATATACCAACCAACATAATAAGTGTTTTGTCTCTTGGCGAGAAGTTCAATATCATTCCTAATAAATATAATACAGAAATAATAAATTTTATAGCAGATGTAGAAAACATTATTAGATCTCTCAACACATCCGATAATCATAAAAACGCTGTCCGTAATAGTGTAAATAATGATATTAATTCATTTTTAGATCATAAAAACCGGCATAATACATCTAACCCCTTACGCGCTAAAATAAATCAAGATATCAGTGAAACTAAAAAAAATTGTAAAAGAAATCCCGATCTACTTGTCATAAAATCGGACAAAAATAAAAAAACTGTTATCATTACTAAGTCAGAATATCATTCGAAAATGCTTAATCTTCTCAATGACAGGCAAAATTATCGCAGTATCCGCAAAGACCCCTCTAAAGACCTCCAAGAAAGAATTTTAACATACATCGATAAGCTAATAAAAAATAAATTCATAGAAGAAAAACAAAAAGATAATTTAATAAATAGGCATTACACCATACCAAGGATACACGGACTAAGCAAATTGCACAAACCGGACAAACCACTTAGACCAATTGTAAATAATATTCAAGGCATCACTGAAAAACTAGCAAAATTTCTGAACCCATCCCTCAACAACTTAAACAGTCAAAACCCTTTTGACGTCAAATATTCAAATGAAGTTAGAGAAAAAATTAAATTGATAAAGAAAATAGATAAAGGTGAATGTTTGGTTAGTTATGATGCAGAATCTCTTTTCACAAACATACCGTTAAATGAGGTTTACAAGATAATCGATAGTAATTGGAATGAAATCGAACCACACACGCCAATAAAAAACAAATCGATGTTCCTTGAAGGAATAAAACTTGTATGTGATAATGGTTATTTCATATACAACGGTGTTTTTTACCGTATAATCAATGGACTCCCCATGGGAGGATGCCTTTCAACAAATTTAAGCGGCATTTACTTGAATAAATTGTTAAAAACAGCAATAAGCAAATTAAATAAACCACCGAAACTCATCTTAAAATACGTTGATGATATCATCGCCATTATAGAAAAAAATCTGGTGCGTGCGCGAAACACACAACTTTCACTTACCAACTTACTTAGATTAGAAATTGACGTGTTTTGCTAAATATCATTTCCCAAAGTCACACATTTTTTTTTACATTCATATCTTATTTTTGTTAATCGTTAAAGCCGTTTTAGAGTAAATAAAAAACCCCGTGAAAATGATACAAAATTTATTAAGTAAAATCCCCCCTCCGGTTAATCAATTTAGATGAAATTTTAACAGTCATATCTCGGGCATATACATACATCAAATACCCAGTTTGATCAAAATCGTTAAAGCCTTTTTTGAGTAAATAAAAAAAAACACATGAAAATGTTACAAAATTTATTAAGTAAAGTGCCCCCTGCGGTTGATCAATTTTGATGAATTTTTTACAGACATATCTCGGGCATATAAATAGATCAAATACTAAGTTTAATCAAAATCGTTAGAGCCGTTTTTGAGAAAATCAAAAAAACACGTGAAAATGTTACAAGATTGATTAAGTAAAGTCCCCCCTCCGGTTAATCAATTTTGATGAAATTTTTAGAGTCATATCTCGGGCATATAAATACATCAAATACCCAGTTTGATCAAAATCGTTAAAGCCGTTTTAGAGTAAATAAAAAACCCCGTGAAAATGATACAAAATTTATTAAGTAAAATCCCCCCTCCGGTTAATCAATTTAGATGAAATTTTAACAGTCATATCTCGGGCATATACATACATCAAATACCCAGTTTGATCAAAATCGTTAAAGCCTTTTTTGAGTAAATAAAAAAAAACACATGAAAATGTTACAAAATTTATTAAGTAAAGTGCCCCCTGCGGTTGATCAATTTTGATGAATTTTTTACAGACATATCTCGGGCATATAAATAGATCAAATACTAAGTTTAATCAAAATCGTTAGAGCCGTTTTTGAGAAAATCAAAAAAACACGTGAAAATGTTACAAGATTGATTAAGTAAAGTCCCCCCTCCGGTTAATCAATTTTGATGAAATTTTTAGAGTCATATCTCGGGCATATAAATACATCAAATACCCAGTTTGATCAAAATCGTTAAAGTCGATTTGGAGTAAATAAAAAAAACACGTGAAAATGTTACAAAATTTATTGAGTAAAGTCCCCCCTCCGGTTAATCAATTTTGATGAAATTTTTACAGTCTTATCTCGGGCATATAAATAGATGAAATACTCAGTTTAATCAAAATCGTTAGAGCCATTTTTGAGAAAATCGAAAAAAACCTAAAAAGTTATTAAGTAAAGTACCCCCTCCCTTTAAGTAATTTTGATGAAATTTATGCTGTCACATCACGGGCATATACCTACACTAAATACCCAATTTCAGGATCGCACGGTTTATAGTTTTTGGGCTAGTCTGTTCACACACACACACACACACACACACACACAGACACACACACACACAGACCATTTCGCGGGACTTGGTCATTTCGACTCAGGGGACCCCAAAACGTGTATTTCCGTTGAAAACCGGAAGTCGAAATTTTTCACGATCGCAATACTTCCACTTACTATATATTTCATATATAGGTAAGTGAAAGTAAAAATGAAATAGATACGTTTTTAAATGACAGTTCTGAAAAATTATAATTTACTGTTGAGTTACAACTTAATAATAAAATTAGGTTTTTGGATATAGATATACAGAGAAACAAGATAAACCTTTTGAATACATCCTGGTGTAAAAAATCCATAACTAGTTACAGAATATTACTTTTGATATTACAGAATATTGGCACAGTAATCACAAAATGCAACAAAAAATTAATACCGCAAAAAACCTAATAGAAAAAGCAAAATCAATTAATGATGACAGCCATATTAAAGAAGTGAAAACACAAATATATGAAATTCTAAAAGAAAATTGGTATCCCATCAGGCTTATAAATAGGTTATGGCACAAGCAAAAAAAGACAATGGATGACGAGAAAATTAAAGAAAATAGTAATGATTTAACATTTACTCACGGGGAAAGTAGTACAATTGAAATAGATACTAAAAAAATAGAAACTTAATCACTAACTATTTTAATGTTCAAAATAATATATCAAAAACTAATAAGGAGAATATAGACACTACGCACACAAATGATGTTAACAAACAAACCAACCACAAGTCATACCTCAACAAATATTTTGGAGTAACATA